>JALGBA010000009.1:0-689796 GCA_023970755.1 Azemiops feae | reverse complement strand
TTTTCAATCTTTTCACCGATTGTACCACTTTTAGGATATGGCAATATTCAAGTACCACCTAGCAAGGTATCAAAAACTTGATGACCAAAAAAACCAAAAACCCGTTCAAAGTTGCAATTACACTGAAATGACTTATGACCATTTTTCACACTTATGACCATTGCAGCATGCCCAGGGTCATGTGATTTATATTTGGATGCTTGGCAACTGATTCATATTTATGATGGTCACAGTGTTCCAGGGTCATGTGATCCCCTTTTGCAACCTTTTGACAAGCAAAGTCAATGGCAGGGCTGTTGGTGGCCAAGTGCTAAGTTCCCTCCCTCCCTCCTTCCCTGCCTCCCTCTTTCTCATGCCCACCTCCTTCTGAATTTGAACCCCCCCCATATTTTCTCTCTTCCATATATTCATCAAACAAGGAAAAGCCTCCAGAGACAGAAAAGACAAACTGCTGAGTGAACTAGCTTAAAAAGGCACATTCCCCTTTAAGAATTAGCTACTGGCTACTTCAAAATCCCTTGCAGCAAAACTTACAGCTAACAATAGGAGAGCAATAGAAGCTAACACGAGACATCAGCCATCAGCCAAATAGAAATTGCCAAACACTCCTTAAGAACACAAAGCCCACATTGCACAAATCCCAGAACTTCAAAGTCACAAAAGCACATAAGAATCCTTCCACTCTCCATCTCCCTCCCTCGTGCCTCACCTCCAGCCATTGCTGCCTTTTCATTCCTCTTGGAGGGCGACCCCTCCCCCACTGCATTTCTTGCCTGTTTGCTGCTGCCAGCACAGGTGGCTGTCACAGCAGTTGTAGATTGGCTCATGGCCGGCCTGCTTGAGCTCCTCTTCTCTCCCCCCCCCACCCTCCTCCTTCCCCTTCGGTGCAGCTAGAGTTGACTCCACCTCCTCCCAAGGCTGCTTCTTTTTCTCTCTCTTCTTCTCCCGCCCAAACTGCCTCCTTTTATAGCCTCTCCTGTCTCCGCCCCCCTCCTCCTCCTTTCTCATGGGGGAGGGTGAGCCAGAAGTGAGCCTGGGGCCTTTGCCTCCCACAGCCACTCTGCAGCTCCAGAGGACTCTCTCACTGTAAGTCCTTGCCTGCGCTGGCTCTTTCCCTAGGCAGGGCTGAGTACCACCTGCCACTCGTTAATGTACCACAAGTGGTACGCGTACCACTGGTTGAAAAGCCCTGATCTAGTCCAACCCCTGCTCAGGCAGGAAACCCTATACCATATCACTCCATATCACTTCCATATCACACCGGGAAAACTATATAGTTATGTCCACATAAATCATCAGAAATTGAGCTCAACTTGAAGGTGATTCTTTTTTAAAAAGAAGTGTTTACTGTTTTCTGGTACCCACTGATCTATCTGAATGCTCAGGTCATGGAGTTGTAATTTAAGTGATAATCTGAAGAATACCAGGTTGGTTAGAGTCAAATATAATACTAAGAGCTGTTTATATTTGACTAAACCGGTGCTTAAACTGGGAAGGATGCTTTGCAATATTGTTGCCACGGGATAAAAAAAAGCAAAGAAAGCATGTTTGAACAGGAGGAATAGCCACAACAGTCGGACAAGTGGCAGCTGAGCCTGCCCAAGGAGTGGGGATATGGCAAGCATCTCAGAATGGTCCTCTCTAGTTTCTTGGACTGCAAAGGTGAGGGGTGGGGAAAGTTGTACTTTCAGACTTGCAAGAGTCTGTTTATGCAACATTATCATAAAGTCTAGGATAAATCACCACAGCCAATTTGCCTTAGCCAACTCACCGCGGCCAACTCACTGCGCGACAACTCGCTGCAGGACAAGAGTTACACTAATATCGAATAAATAAATACCCCATCATGGTACATGGTAGCATACATCCAACAGAGGCTCAAGAACATGAAATGCTGGATAGCACAGGGCCAAGACATGATCTGGCTAAACAACAGCAGTGCTTGAATGCCTAGAGCACAGATGAGTCAACTGCTAGCAGCAGACACCCACCCAGACTGACTAACACAAGGAAGGACAGTTCTGATCATGAAATACCCCCACAAGAGAAAACCACTGACCAACTACTGGCCAATAACTTCTCTCCCCAAAACATAGAAAGTCCTATCAGGCACCATAGCCACCAAGCTACAGGACATATTGGTCAATATATGAACACGGCTCAGAATGGAATTGGGAACAACACCAGAGGCTCAAAACACCAGTTGCTTCTAGACGTCCAAGACTCAAAGTCTAGACCAGGGGTGTCAAACTGCCGGCCCGCGGGCTGGACGCATCACGTGGAAGCTGTGCCCACCCCATTGCCGGCAATGGCAAAATAGTCCCGATATGTCGTACGATGTCACGTGACGTTGCGAGTTTGACATGTCTGGTCTAGACAGACCAATCTGAGCACAGGCTGGATTGACCACAGGAAAGCTTATGACTCAATGCCACACACTCTGGCAGACTGTGCAGAAAAGCCTGAGACAGTCCAACACATAGTAGCAGAGAATAAGATGCAAGCAGGAACAGCATATACTGGATGGCACAACCAAGTAGCTTGCAGTGTGTACAGAAACATCTGTACAGTGTATGGGCTGGACCCTCCCAAATCCAGATGGGAGATTCCACAGAAGGTCATTGAGAATAACAGGGCTAAGATCCTATGGGATTTCCAGATACAGATGGACAAGCAAGTACTGGCCCATCAGACATTGTGATAGTAGACAAGGACCAGAAGACAGAGGTGGTGATAGATGTAACAGTGCCAAGTGACAGCAACTTCAAGGATATGAGAAGCTAGAGAAGTACCAGGGTCGGAAGGAGGACCTAGAGAGAATATGAAAAGTAAAGATCAAAATGGTTCTAGTGATAGTAGGAGCACTCAGGGCTGTGACTCATAAGCTGGGAGAGTGGCTCCAACTGATCCCAAGAACAACATCAGAGCTCTTTGTCCAGAAGGGTGAAGTGCTAAGAACAGCTAAGATTTTGCACAGAACCCTCAAACTCCCAGGCCTCTGGTAGAGGACCTGAGATTGAAGAAGACACATACTACCCACAGGGGTCAGAAGGAAATTTTATTTATTTGATTTTACATGAATAGCTTTTTCTGTGCCACATTTAGTTCATGATACATTTTTCAAGTATAGTTTTTATCAGGGATCTGGAGTCAATTTGTCCCATTCTGTGTGGCTGTTCTCCCATCTGAGACTAAAAGGCATTACTGGCATTTTAAATTGACATAGTCTTCAATATCAGTGTGGGGTATTTGAATAGTTCCTATGCTTCAATATCTCTGTGCATGGGTGAACACTTTATGTGAAATACAATAGTTATCCATTGGGGAGTGTGGCATAACAGATTCCTCAGTGCTGATTTAAGAAGCAGAAGATATCAGTGTTTTCCAATTAATAGCAGCACTCTTCTATGTTTCTCTCTGCACATAATAAACTCATAATTTTGTAATAATCTCTAATCACAGAGATGACTGTTACTGATCAGGAACTTAGACTGAGTAGATGGTTGCTGAAGCCATCAGTTACATGGAGATTTGAACTGGAGCTCATACCTGCTCAACAGAGTTTTATTTGAAAGGAATTACATGTGGTCCTTGGGTTATGAATGGTTTAGAAAATTCAAACTTGCAATGGTGATTAATGAGGGGGATTTATGACTGGTCCTTGGAATTCACAGCATCCTTGTGATCAGGCTATTGAGATTTGGATGCTTGGTGCCCAGCTCACAATTATAATGTCACAGCATGCTGCAGTCACATGATTGCAGTTTCCGATGTTCCCTGCTGGCTTCTTACAAGCAAAGTCAGTGGGAAAGCCAGCAGGAAGTCAAAAGTCACATGAGGTCCTCACTTAACCACTCACATGGGGTTCTTGCTTAACAATAGCAACCAGGACTGCCAGAATTGCTATTGCTAAGCAATGTGATCAAGTAATGTTGCATTTTATGACTGCATCACTGAGCAGCAGTCATTCTGTCCCAATTTCCATTGTAACATGAGGACTACCTGTATCTCATCTCAGTCATAACGATGTCCAGTCATAGATAGTCTTAAATTTTTAACTTTGTAAGCTGTCCAGAGTCACCCTGTGATGAGATGGGCAGCAAATAAATTTAATAAATCAATAATAATAAGTAAAGTAGTCTTCAGGAATGGACTTCTTGTCTTGCTTTTGCTTGAAGGATTGGCTTTTCTGGAATAAGCAAGCAATCGTCTAAAGCCTGGAAGAATTTATTTTATTTGCAGTATTGTTCTTAAGCCACAGCATTTTCTTTCCTAATTCTGCTTTGCATCCTTTTACCGCCAGCCACTTTGTTGATTCATTCACCCACAGAAAGATCTAGCTGCAATGTAAAGTCAAGCTATTTCCCCAGTAGTAATTTGATAGTGTCTTCTTGCATCAATCAGCTATTGTTAAGGCAATAAAAGTTTAAAGACTTAGTTTGTCTGAAATGTCTTTGGGGACTGATGAACCACTGACATCAAAATTATTGTGTTACAGGTAGTCGTCGGATTATGATGGCAATTGGGGCCAAATTTCCATCACTAAGTGATGTGATCATAAAGTACAGTATCACATGACCCTATTGCTTAGTTGATGGTAATCTTGGCAGTCCTGGTTGCTGTTGTAATCCCAGGTTCATGCAGGCCATTAAGCAAGGACTCACATGACTTCAATGTAAGAAGAAGCAGGAATCCCAGGAAAGCAGGCTGGTGGGTGAAAGCTACAAGTGGGTGGGTGCTGTGGAATGTGTGTGAGTGGCCAGGTGCCCTGGACACACACTATACAGGACAGCGGCTATCATAGCCCCTATAGCAGAGGTCCCCAACCTTTTCGGCACCAGGGACCAGTTCCTTGGAGAGAGGTTTTTCCGCGGACTGAAGGGGGCGTGGTTTTGTGTGCTGCCTGCATCCTGTGGATGGGGCTTTCCTTGTTTGTGCAGACTGGTTGCTGGCATGCTGCAGCCCGGTACTGATCCACGGACCAGGGGTTGGGGACCCCTGCCCTATAGGATGTGGGTAGGCAGATGGATGCCATGGGCAGATGCTATAAAATGTGAGCAGGCAAAAAAGAGTGGGAGAAACTTGTGACCTCCTGAGCTTCCCCATTTGACATTGCTTGGTAGAAGCTGGCAGGGAAAGTTGCAAAGGGGATCACATGACCACGGGATGTTGCAACTGTTGTAATTTTGAGCTGGTTGCCAAGTGCCTGAATTGCAATTGTGTGAGTGTGGAGATGCTGCAACAGCCACAACTTTGTGGAGTGGTCATAAATCTCTCTTATTCAGTGCTGTTGTAACTTTGAATGGTTGCTGAATAAGTGGTTGAAGACTACCTGTACTGTATTCTGTATGCCTGTAAATCACCTAGAACTGGCCAGACTGAGATCATTAATAAATTTCTATAAATTTCTGCTAAGCTGGAAGATGGAAGAAGAACAAGTAAAAGAAACAATGATAGTATGGGCTAAGAATTTTGGATATTCTATAGACTTAGAAGATTGGCAAAAACTATGGGATCGAAATATGAAACTTACTAAAGCGGCCGCATATAAGGAGAATTTATATAAAATGTTTTATAGATGGCATATGACACCAGTTAGATTAGAGAAAATGTTTAAAAATGTATCAAATATGTGTTGGAAATGTAAACAAAAACCAGGAACTTATTATCACATCTGGTGGATATGTCCTAATGCAAAGATATATTGGCTTAAAATTCATAAATGGCTAGAAAAGATGACTGAGATACAGATAGAATTTAAACCGGAATTGTTTTTATTAGGAATATTAAGATCTAATTACGGAAAAGAGAATGAATATTTAATCTTACATATATTAACAGCCGCGAGAATAGCATTTGCCCAATTTTGGAAAAATGAAAAGATACCACCTGACCAGACTATTATTATGAAAATATTGGAATGTGCAGAAATGGATAGACTAACTTTAGAAATTAAAGAGAAAGAAGACACAATTTTTTTAAAAACATGGGAAAAATTTTATCAATGGTTAGCAATAAGACAGAATGAAAAAGGATGATGAAATTAAATAAGATAAATGATGTATTTTCTTTTGAATATTATTTTTTTAACTTTTTGGTTAGATGTTTACATTTAACTATAATTAAGTATAATTAAAAACGTTATATTGATATTTATATTTAACTATATTTACTTAGTAATACATCACTAATAGTATATTGATTATTGTTACTTATAGAATGAATGATATGTATTGGCTTAAGTTTTTACCATTAATAGTGATAAATTTATTAATATAGCTTTTTAGTACTATGTTAATCATGTATACTTAATATGTATACCCGGACGATAGTCTGCTTGCTAAAGCGTTGATTTAGTGTTGGGGTTAACCCCATTATTGTATCTACCCCTACCCTTGGTTTAATCCTTGGTTTTTACCCCATGTTATACCTCTACCTACCCTTCCCTTTCTATCCCGATAAAAATAATAAAACATATTTTAAAAAAAATAAATAAATTTCATAAATTTATAAAGGATTCCCTGTGGATTTTACTCTGCTAGTCATTGCCGACTGTAGGAGGCCGTGCTCATCTCCGTTTCAAGGCCATTGAGTCAGTGCTGTCCGAAGACATTTCCACGGTCATGTGGCCAGCATGACATTATGGAACGCTGTTACCTTCCTACTTGGTACCTATTTATCTACTTGCATTTGCATGCTTTCGAACCGCTAGGGCGAGGATGGGAGCTCACCCCATTGTATGGTGCTCAGCAGTGGTGGGATTCAAATATGTGAACAACTGGTTCTCTGTGTGGATGCTGCTTCCAAAAGTCCACAAAAGTCCACAAAGAATTAGCTACCGGTTCTGCCGAAGTGGTGCGAACTGGCTGAATCCCACCACTGGTGCTCAGGCCTCGAACTTGGGCTGCCGGCTTTCCAGCCGACAAACACACACTGTGTCTTAACCGCTGAGCCATTGCACCACCCCATAAATTTATAGATAAGTAAATAAACAAATGCAGGTCCAGATTCATATAGTAAATGAGACAGATAAGGTAATATTAGGATAAAGGGATCCTGAACCTGATCAACAAAGAATGGAGAGAAATAAAGACAAAAGGGGAGCAGGAAATACTAAGCAGATAGAATGGCAGTGATAGTCATAACTTATAAATGTTTGATTTAGGACATAGATGCATCACATACGTCCAGTATTAATTCTGGGCTTGGAAATGCTGGACCAGACAAGAGTAAAGAAAAATGAAAGCCGAAGGCTAACTTAACAGTGAACGTGATTCTGAGTTTCCCAGTGTGGTAGTCAGTCCACCAATATGGTTATAGACACTTGTCTTGGCACCTGCCAAGGCTTCCTTTCTCATCTGTATTTTTTTATTTAAAACATTGTTTTAATTTTTTTAAAATGAAAACCTGGCATACTCGGAAGCTGGCATACTCTAATGCTGGCATATTGTGAAATGAAAATGAAAAGCTGGTGTGATGGAAAACCTCCAGTATCATCTTTCTTTCCAAGAATTTCTTTGGGCCCTGGAGGGGCACCATATTGTCAGCTTGCAACAGTGCAGAGTTTGATTTCCGGGAAAATGCTCGTTTACCTAGAAAAACAGAGCTAAGTAGGAACAATATGGAGGAAAAGAGCTGGAAGAAGAGCTAGAGTGGGTGACAAATAGCCTTTTGGTTAGTAAATCAGCAGTTGTAATTGGTTGTGTTTCCCATGGCTGTCATTCTGAGAATGGGAAAAACCCCTCCAAAAGGCATTCTGGAAGCATGCCCACAACATCTTCTCAAAATTCCCAGTGTGCTCACCAGCTCAAACAGATTAGGACTCCTGTGCTGGGTTGAATATTGCTAAAAACTGTGGAAGAGTTGGAGATGGAAGAGTCTCTCTGCTAGATATTTCCACCACTTATTTCCAGGAGAAAAAACAATCAGGTAGCCTAATCCAGTGAGAGATTCAACAGACTCACACGTATACATGTCATGTACATTAATTGCTTACATTGCTCTGACATTGACATTACAAGTGTATGAAAAACATTTCTAAAAGACTGATTTATTTGGGACAGGCAACACTTTTTCTCCAGCATGTCGCAATATGTTCCTGGATTTTCTTATTTATAAAAAGAGTTCTCCTTGAGTTGGCTCTTGAGGGTAACTCACATGAGCTTTGGAAACCAAGTCCGATCTTTTTCAACTCGGAATTTGTTGATATTTAGTTGTATCATTACAGCCTGGTAGCCTAGGGGGGTACAGAAGCATATTCAGAGGTTAGTTCTGACATTCAGGTGCAAATCTAGTTTTGGAGAAATTGCAGTTGAACATCTTCTCATCTTGCTGACATTGGATCATCTCAAAAAGAACCAGGATTGTATTTGGTTAGTTCTTGAATTGAAGATCATCGGGAAATATAAGGGTTAGAAAAAAAAATTAAAATCCAAAAATAAGGGGATGGCTAATCAGTTCCATATCACTGCCAAGAAAACGTCATGGAATATGTCCAGGAAGTCATCAAAAGTGACTTTATTTGTTTTAAAGGAATGTCAACAATAGCTTGCATGCATTCAGCATCTGGTATCACCAGTCTCACAACCAACTCTGCCAGTAGCAACATCTAGCAGAGACAAAAGCCATGGATTCAAAGGCTGGGTTTGCAGAATCTAAGACAGGCTGTGTACTTTACTCCAGCCATTATTTTAGCATGCTCTGTGACCCAAGCCATGGCATTAAGGCACCCCATATTTTACTTTTGAAACCTACCACGTTATATGAACACTGTGCTTTGTTAACTGAGGTTTAGGTTTTAACTTGTAGTGAGAAGTCAAGTAATCGTATGATTTGAGGGAGAGTTACGATTAGGTCAATTCCTCCTTATAGAGAAATAGCCAGTTTAGTTTCTTGCACTGTAAAATGTTCTTGGGGGAGAGCTCTGCTATGTTGACAGAAAGAGCTGGTGGCATTATGATGGATGGTCTGTCTCTGCTCTCAGTGTGTTTTGCAGATGAAGCCTGTTTTGAGCTATAGAAAATAGCCGGATAAGGCTGTCCACACCATTACATGAGGACAACACCTGTGTCATAGGGGTCAGAGGTAAAATTGGAGTTGTGAGATATTCTGAGACACAATAAATAACTAATGAATTAAGGCTGCCTTTTGTTCCTGGGAAGAATTGTTTGTGGATAGAAAAAAGGGAGAGAAAATATAGGAAGGTTAAAAATAGAAAGAATCAGGGCCTTTTGTACAATTTAAGAATGGAGGTAGGATAATTATATCCACATGTTGAAACAGGCACTGGAATAAGCTTCAGTGAACTCACTGATTCTTAGTGCTGAGAGGTCATGAATAAAGTAGCCAGCCTTTAAACACTTGAATTAGGCTTATCAGATAATTATAATTATACATTCATACCTATTTTTAAAAATTGCTATTTGTGCTTGCACTATATATTTTTGTCTGTGCGCCTGTTTGTACATCTTTTCTTTTTACCTCCCTTGGGCACGAGAGATCGACAAGGAAGTAATTGTTTGTGGAAATGTAAAATCACATTAATCAGCAGTAATCAGAAGTGACGGTTTCCCGTTAACAGAGCAGAACCATGAGGAGTGACTATCCATCCCATCTTCTGCTATCTCCCATTCAGACGTGCATGAGGCCTGGCTCATACTGAGAACCATCACAAAGGAAATGTCGAACGATGCCGTCCTAAAGTGTTAATGCCAAGTCACAGGCAGCTTTCCCAGAGTGCTATGAGCATGCCTTGTGATTGATCATCCAGGCTCTTGGAAGCTCTTGAAACCTGGGGCCTAAGTGCTCCTGAATAGTAGCATTAATTACTATTAGGAACACACATTTATATCTCTCTCACCTGCTTTAAATCCTGTGAAATTAAATTTCTTACCCTTCCCCTCCTGTTTCGTGGCAGCTTGGGGTGCTTTATGGGCCTATCAAGCTTTGCAGTGCCTCCAGCTTATATCGGCTTTTATTTATGAGGTCTATAATAAGCTTCCTGGCTGTACTATCTGAGCCCCTTGATGATTTCATTTCAGGTTCCTTGGATGAAACAATTCCCCATTGGCTTGGCAGCATTGAGGCTTTTTGGAGGTAGGGTAATAGAGAGGGAATATGGAGCTGGCAAGCTAGTATGGAATTTGTTACAAGGCCAGAGTTACTTGCAGAACTGCAAGTCCTTGATCTGCATTTAGAATGGAGATTTGTGATGTCCACAATACAGTAAACGTTCTCTTTCCTGATGGGCTGAGCTTCCAACAGATCTTTTTGAAGACTCTGAAGTCTGGCTAGGAGTGGGAATGCCCAATTAACTGCCCCCCCTCTTTTTTTATTCTGGCTGCATCAATGTAATTCTTTCTCCATTGTGTTTTGTCCTCTGAAGTCTGTAACTAAGCATGTGAGGAAACTTGAAATAACCCTTATCACTATCTTTTAATTGATTAATTTTGCTGCCGTGAATGAAAAACACGAGCCCTATCTGATAATTTCAAGTACTAAATTATATTTAAAATGGCACCCTCTGACCTTGGATTAGAAAGTGTTCAACTTGGCATTGTTCACTTTTTAGTTCAATAAAACTGGAAAAAAAAATCAGAAGAAAAGGGAACCAGCCAAACCTATGTACATGGTCACATTTAATTGCAGATCCAACCTATTCCATTTATTGCTTAATATCACAGTCAGTTTCTGGATCCTCCCTTCATAATGTAATGTCACACTAGCATGGATAGGAAATGAAACCTGAACAGGATTTTGTAAGCAAAGGTAGGTCCAGTTCTGGGCTGCCTATCATGGTAGGTATGGCCAAGAATGTTAAGAGTTACCAAAACTGTTGGGGGAAAGGAAAACCTGTCTCTCCCAGAAAACTGGTGGGATGCACAACTCTTTAGATTTGAATAGGAAAAGGGAATATGAAGTGTGTTCATGTAACACCTGTTTCCCACTTTTTAAAGCAGCTGCAATTTTTTCCCTCTGGGGATCACCCAACTGCTATCCAGAACTCTGATGCTATCTTATGAACAGTTTGCGTTAATGTGCTATCTTTTAGCCTTCAGATTCAAAGTGTTGCACAGCCCTAAAACTCAGTCAGCCAGGACACTCCCAGGGTGAGATTGTAGGACAGACTATAAATTATTGGAAAATTAGAAAATTAAGGGGAATAGATGTGCCAGCAAGAGACAACCTGAAGAACGTATGTTTAGAATGAAGATCATTGCAAAGAACAGTTTTTGCATACTTAATTTATGCTAAAGAGAACCCGAGAAGCTGTAGGGAAGAGATAAAAAACATTGTGAGAACTGGAGCAGGAAAAAAATTCTTAACACTTCAAAGAGAAAAAGATCCAAGTGGATCTTTCAAAAGAAACTATCATGATAGCTAAGACAAGACAGAGGATGAAAGCCTGGGACAATAAGAAAGGCAATGACTGGATGCATACTTCCATCATTGAGCAAAAAAGGACAAGGAGAGGTATTGCAGGCAAGAATGTCAAGGAAAAGGAAAATACAAAAAATTGTAAGAGATATTTTTAAGAAATCACAGCTTTTTTTGTAGTTAAATTAGGAATTCATGAGTAACTATGGAAAAACTCTCAATAGAGACAAATGAGATTAAAGGAAGAGGGAAAGACTATGCTGAAACCATTTACAAAAGAGATTATAAAACGACAGAAACAGTTATAGAGAGAATATTCTCACAAACCAACTCCACTAGAAAATGAAGTCTGGCAGACAATAGACTAGCTGTCAAACGGGAAAGCACCACATGCAGATGAAATGTGCACTGAACTGTTTAAAGCTGCAAGAAAAGGGGCCATGAAAATGCTAACAGCTCTATGACAGAATATATGGAACAAGACTGTGGTCAGAAAAAAATGGATGTATAGATCTATGCCGAGAAAGGAAATGCAAGAGAGTGGACAAATTGTGGAACCAGTGCATTAATTTCATTGCCAAATTTTACTTAAGACCTTTCATAGAAGAATAGTCATACATGGAAGAAAAGAAATGCCAAATAAAAAGCCAAGATTTCAGAAAAAGCAGAGGGATACAAGATCGGATAGCAAACATGTTGGATAATAGAGAGTAAGAGAATACAAGGAGGATGTTTATTTTAAGTTCATTGACTACATCAAGGACAATCACTTTATATAATGCCAGAAGTGGAACATATTAAGGCTAACAGATGTGCCACAAAAGCTCATTATTTTTCTGAGTATTTTTTTAAATGAACAAGAAGTTATTGTAAGAAGCTATTTTGGAGCAATTGAATGGATCAGAATAGAGAAGGAGTTGAGATACTGATACATGTCATTTCTATCTCTGTTTATTTTATATAGTGTTATGTATTTTTGAAAACATCTGATCTGATTAAGAGCAGAGCCTTAGAATGAATTTGGAGGCTAAAACATTGATAATATGAAATGTGAAGAATACACCATTTTGTTAACCAAAAGTAACACAGATTTAAAAGAGTTGATTCCTGCACTGGGCAGGGAGTTAGATTCCTTTCAGTCCTATGATTCCACAATTACAAAACATGGAAAGTGAATAAAAGGGTTAATGTTCAATATGAAGAAGACAAAAATTATGTCAATGTGCATAAAAATGTGTAATAACAAATAAAAGTGGCAGGTAACTTTGTTTTTTGAATTCAAGAATAAAAATGAGCAACAACAAGACTTGATTACAGTTGATGACCAGAATGTCTATGCCAGTAGACATGGCATAGGGGATAATTATCTGCAAGGATATGCCCTGGGGATGGGTGGGGTGAGGAGCAATTTATTTGTGAGTTGAGGATCCAGTTTGGAACTGCTGCTACAGAGATGCTTGTGTAAAACAACAAATAACGGGCTTTTTTTAAAGACCACAATGATTGGTAATCTGGTCAAACAGTTTAACAAACACTGGTCTGTGCAGTATCCAAAGTTAAGTAAATACGTGCTAAATACAAATAGCAATAAAAAAATACAGTACAAAAAGTTGGGTTTTGAATTGTGACATCATGATTTGTCTTACATAATATTTTTTGTCATTGTGATTTCTATTGTCACCTATGGACCTATATCATAAAGAGCTTTATGGAAATTTGACAAATCTAAAACTCACTAAGAATGCAAACAAAATTACTGTGTCTGATTACTAAATTGTCCATAGAGAATTGAGAATGAACTTTCTCTTGCCTAGCTTGATAATGGAAGAAGAGCTATGAGAATTGAGGGGGAGGGAAAGTTGAGAAATAATATTCTTTTCAGGACTCTCTTGTTTAATTTGCATAGTTTGTTATGACCTCAGAACACTTCCAATTTCAAAACATCGAGGTAGACTCTCACATTGGGGAATTGGCTCATTTGTGCATCAAAGTCAGCTTATCGGATAAAAATTGATAGATCTCTTCTGCACTACTCAGGTTGAGCCTGATAATTTATAGATTGGATTTGTGACACCTGATATATGATATATCTCTTCTTTCATACAGCTTTCAAGATGAACTTCTTAAGGCTTGGTCATTTGGAGAAGCTGCGGAGATAACTTATTCTCTTCCTTGGATGCCCTGAAACCAGGGTAAAAGTAAAAGCTTTTCTGAAGTTTGTGGGTGGGTACGTTTTCCTCACCATGGAACTCACTGAAAGCATTCAGAGGTGCTAAACCATACATAGTTTCTTTGATTTTGCTCAGTGCAATGGATGCCTTCACTATGGTTCATTTAACAAACCGTACTTTACAAAAATAATGACTTAAGACAATGTACTGTGTGGCCTTAAGAAAATTATGTTTTCCCAGTGTCAGAATTAGAAAAAAAAATCACATATAAAGTTAAAACAATGCTTCTGAACCCTTCTCCAATGTCGTTTTCTTAGAAGATTTTCAGATTTAATTTTCTAATGTTTCTTTTTTGTAAGCCATATATTGGCCCACATAGATCTTTGTAAGTGAGTATACAGGAAACAAGCACATGAATGAACGAAAGAATTGGAAGATAGCAGAAAAGGAGCATAGACAAAGCACATCTCAGTTCTATGCCATTTCCCCCTATAAACTACCCTTTCAAGACTCCACAGATCTGCCTCTGCTGAACATTTAATGCATAGAGGAGAGGTGTTTTGCTTGTACAACAGCTGAAGCAGTTCTTCCAACATCAGTTGGGTTGGACAGCAGGCAAAAGCAGGGACAAAGGCATTAACAGACGATTATCCTCGTCGATCAAATTGTTTCTTCAATAATGCTAAATAGAGGAGGGATCACTTGGTGTCCTATTTCCCATGTATATTCTGCTGTGATTATGTATATAGAAGGGTTAATGTGGAGTAACCAAAGACCATGCAGATTACCTACAGCAGTCTTTGTCAATCGAAGCAGCTTTAAGATATGTGGTCTTCAATTTCCAGAATTCCTCATTCAACATGCTGGCTAGGGAATTCCGGGAGTTGAAATCCATACATCTTAAGGTTACTGAGATTGAGAAACACTGACCTATAGCATTGTTTCTAGTGACTCTGGAAAGTTCTGTGCCTTTTTAAATAGAGCTATACAGATAATGTGAATTCTTGCCTGCTGTTAATGCCTCTGTCCCTGCTTTTGCCTGCTATTTATTATTGTTTACTTTGCCAATGTTGTTTTAGACATCTACTAATGTTTAATAAATAAACATCAAGTTATGTCCTTTTGCTAGCTGAACTGAGTGCTTTTATTTAGATTGAGGCACAGATTGGGAATGTGCTGGGTGCACATTGGGAATGTGCTGGGTGCAAAGTAAACTGGAAATGACCCACTGGAGTTTTCCAACACTGACCAAGTCCAATGTACTACTTGCAAAATGTGCCCAGAGGCTCTGGTTCCTCAAGCTGAGAACCACTACAGCTAGGAGAAGAAACAAGCACTCCAATCTACAGAAAAGTGACTAGCTTGAAAGTTTTGGAGACATGTATCTTTGTGGGTTTGCTTCGGTAGCTTATTTGAGAAGGTGCACAGAATCCTCCTGCAGCAGTCCCCCCCCCCCCGTTAGCAAACTGTTTGAAGAAATATTTGGATTTTCAGGTGTAAAATATGCAGATTAGAATGAAGTATGGTTCCCCTTAAGGAGGAGTGAAAAATTTGGAAAGATTGGTGTCTGTTTCAATAAAAGATGATGGTCACATTAAGACTGATTCTAGTCAGTCTTTTTTTAATTCTTCAAATGGCCTAAAACCATTCCTTCTTTGGGATTTTCCAGAACATATATTGAGTGGCTCTATCATACAATCTTCCACTGGGTCACTTTGGTATATGAAGAAGCAGATTTTCTGTCAGCTAATATGCAACATAGTAAAGTTTTGGGATTGCTTAAATCAGGGGTGTCAAACTCGCAACGTCACGTTACATGTCGCGACGTATCGTGACTTTTTTGCCATTGCCGGCAATGGGGTGGGTGCGGTTTCGCTATGATGCATCCAGCCCGCTGGCCGGCAGTTTGACACCCCTGGCTTAACTAGAGCATCTGATGTGCTTGGAATAATATCTTTTATATCTGTATTACAGATAGATTACAAGGGTGATAGCATACAACGGTGTCTTCAACTTATTCTTAGTGATAGTTGAGAGATTTAAAATGCTGGTAGTCATTGTGTTTCTCCTCAAGTTCTTCTCTTAGTTTAGGCCATTCATCCCTGTTTTTCATATGAAAATTTAAGTTTCTTACCTTGTAAAATATTAAGGCAAGCATAGGAGGAGAGAAGGCAGGCTGTGTTCATCAGGTTGAGTCCCATTATCCCTATGAAGAATTTTAGAACAGTGCATGAAAATGACTATTTTCTGACACTAAAACACAAATTCATTTATTTTGGTATACACTCTGTGACTTGAGATGTAAAATCGGAGTTTGAAATCTCTCCCTTTTTCCCCTGTGTGCAGGTAAAGTGAACTTCCAGTTTTTCCCAAAATTTCAAAAGCCTATGTTACGCCTAGAAAGTAGTGGTGTCATAGTATTAGTAACAAATTAAACAGAAACAATTGATGCACTGGGAAATATATTCTGCATTAATTTTAAATACATTTCAATAGGCTGAGTTGATGTAGTACAATGTTCAGAGTGACATTACACTTCAGGCAACAAAACCTTGGACTTCAAATACACCTTGCTAATCAACATATTGAACGTCTTCTGGATATGTTCCCTATAAAGCAGAGATATAGACTTGAGGGGTGAAGAGAAGTTTTAAACATCTTATCTTAAATGTACACATATGATAACCTTCCCCTAATACAAACACACACACTCTTTGTATATAGGGTATTGTCACTTAGCACAGATTCCGTTTTTATAGTTGTAAAAATATTTTTTATTGAAAACCTGACAGCTTACAAATGGAAATCAACTTATGAATCATTTAATTGATTTTAACTTTTTTTTTAAACAAATGTTATATTTCTTTAGTTGTTTCCATTAGTTTGAATTAAGTTTGTTTCATGTTGTTTTAAATTTAAGTTTTAGTCATTGGTTTTGAAATGTTCATGTAGGCTGCCTCGAGCAAGTATTTGCATTGAAAAGCATCTTATATGTTTACTACATAAACTAATTAAGTAAAGGCAATTACTTTGCAACATAATCTAAAATAGTGGTTCTAAACCAAACAAATTGAGTTACCTCTTAACATCTTTAAGGCTAGAGGATCAGAACACAGCTAGTATGTTGGAATGTCATTTGGAGTAGCTTCTCTGCCTCACAGGGAGGATTAATTCACATCTTTTTTTTAAAAAAAACCCTTTATTAATTAAATATAGCGTGCTGTTAACAGACTTAATTTTAGTGGGATTTGATTCCAAATAAGCTTGGTAAAATTTCTGCTTTAAATATATGCAAAGTTCAAAATTTGACATTTACATGTATTCATATTGAGCTGAATAAATAATGTTTCATCCAGACTCCAATTCATTTTGATCCAATACAAATAAGACATTTCTTTTGCATGTAAACAATCCCTTGATATTCACAATGCTGTATGAATAAATATACAATGTGAAATATCCTACTACGGTTGCAATCAGCAGTGATTCTATACTCATATAGATTTAAAATCACAGAAATTGCTAATGGCTAGTTTACTTAATTTATTTATCCAGAAATCTGCATGCTCAAGAATGAGGACAATTTTTTATATATATGTAAAAAAAAAAAAAAGCTCAATTGCCAGCCTAAGAGGGAGTGGACTCAAAGAAGTTCTCTTGGAACCTATGCAAACTTTAAGATTCTCCTGTCCTGTGCTCATGCCAGCTTGAATCCAAACCATTTTAAGAAAATCCTGTGTATATTGAGACATTTTAGCAATAACTTGAACTGTATTCAGCCTGACAGTAAGCTACTACATCCTCCCATTGGACAATTCCCCTGTTGCTATGCCCTCTTACCTTTCTATTCACTGAAAGCAATTACCAATTGTTTTCCTTCCTGTAGGCAGGTCTTATTGTACATATGTATTTGTGCATGTGTTTGTGTAAATGCATATACACACATAGAGTTAAGCTGATTTTTTTTTACAGAGCATTAAAGTATCAAAATGTCTATTAATGCAAACATAACAAACAGGTTTAAAATAAAATCTCCATTTTTACTTCCCATTTTTACTTTATCCACAAGGTTATAATAGCACAGCGACTATAATACTTGTCTTATTACTGTTACTACTTTCAAAATGTAGTAAATCCTCGCCCCCTCATTTTTCCATCTTTCATTTTTTTTTTAGAAAATAAGTCCACTGGTCCATCATTTCATGATTTCTCCAGTCACTTGAGATAAAGGGGTTCAAATGAATGGGGGGGGGGGGAAGAAAAGTGCATTACTGGATTTATGGAGAGGAGATTTATGGAGAGGGGACCAGATATCAGGGAAAAGTAAGCAACTGAAAGTAGGACAAGAAGCAACGGAAACTTATCAAGGAGAGAAGCAACCTAGAACTAAGGAGAACTTTCCTGACTGTTAGAACAATTAATCAATTGAACAACCTGCTTCCAGAAGTTGAGAATGCTCCAACAGTGGAAGTTTTTAAGAAGAGATTGGACAACCATTTGTCTGAAATGTTATAAGGTTTCCTGCCTGAACAGGGGGTTGGGTTCCAAGGTCCCTTCCAACTCTGTTACCATGTTTCCCTGAAAATAAGACCAGGTCTTATATTTATTTTTGGTCCAAAAGACCCATTAGGGCTTATTTTCGGGCGATGTCTTATTTTTCTGGGAGGCGACGAGCGCGTGGGGACCAAAGGTGTCTGGCAGCAGCCGCAGCCTACTGGCTCCTTGACCGGCGCACTCAGACTGCGAAGCCCACGCAGCGCAGGTGAGTGGGAGTGCTACTAGTGCTGGGCTGGCCCCTGCCGGACACTCTGTGTGGCCACCCACCAACTCAATCCGACCGTCTGGTTGCTTGTGGCCTCAACGGCTTACAGAGCTTCCCAGGGCAGACACTTGGGAGGCAGCGGCAGTGCCAGTGGAATGCACTCTTTAGGTGAGGAGAATGGTGTGGACAGGCGGGGTCTGCTGAAGGACCAGGTGGCATGTGCCTCCCCTGCTCTGCATGGCTTTGGTGAGTGTCTGGAGGAGGAGGGGGGTGACCACCTGCATCCAGCAGGCCAGTGCTGTCTCACAAGGTAAGGTGGATAGAGATGCCCCACGCACCCTGCACCTGGCTGCCTGCCGACCTCTTCCCTTTCACTCCCCTCCCAAGTCAGACTGCCATGCTACAGAGGGTGGGTGGGAGAGGCCCCCTTACCCATTCCCCCTCCGCCGTTTTGGAGCTGGGGGAGGGATGGTGAAAGGCTTCTGCCACCACTGCACAACAACCATGTCCGCCACTGGAGGGGCTTTCTTTGGTCCCCGCCATCCCTGCTTCACCCTGCCCCACAGATCACCTGCCACCTCCCCCTCCTCCTCCACCTGCTCCTCCTCACGCTGCCTGCTCCCCATTTCAGAGCCAGGGGGGAGTGACAGTGAAAGGCCTCTGCTGCCACTTCACAACAGCTGTGTCCCCCACTGGAGGGGCTTTCTTCAGTCCCCTTCGCGGCTCTGCTCACACAGCCATGGGAGAGTTATATCAGGGCTGGCGGCTGGAGTCATGGCAGCATGGCCTCACACCCCTGCCACCTTCCTTGCCTCACCTTGTGGCGGCACCAGCGCACCATGGAGCCTCCTGCCCCATTGCTGTAGCGAGCAACCAGATGGTGGGATGGAGTGGGCGGGCTCTTAACTAGGACTTATTTTTGAGGTAGTGCTTATATTAGGCGCACGCTAAAAAATCATGCTAGGGCTTATTTTTGGGGGTGGGTTTTATTTTCGGGGAAACACGGTATTCTGTTATTTGCTTGAATAATCATTGGTAATATTCATATTTTGGTGTTTATAAAAGACATCTCAGCATTCCTCAATTTATAAGTCACTTTCCATTGCATCATTGTAGAATCTTGTTACATGAGGCTTTAATATGATTTCCAAACTTAAGGAAAGAAAAAGTAATTAAAACCCACACCCTTTTACCAGATTTTGAATGCAACATTTCATTTACAAGTGTTATAACTGTTGTGCTATTATATAATTGCTGATAAAATTCTCTTAAAATACACTAGAGATTACGGCAACCATGGGCTCATTTGAGGGACTGTTCCTACCCATGTGAACTGCTAGGGTTAGCTAATTACAATGAACTGTTAGGGTTAATTAGTTACAACATAAAGTACATTGGCCAAAACAATCAGGAACACTTGAGATAATGTAAGAGGGAAAAGAGTGCTTTAAAACCACACAAGGAAAATGCACCTGGAAGCTCCATTTGAGGTGGAATGGGGTGTGTGTGAACACAGAGCAATATAATCTGTTCCTGCCCTTCAAAAAAACAGGTTTCTAACCTGTTCTCACAGCAAAGCAACCAGGAAGAGCTGATAAGCCCTTAGAGCCTTTGGGTTATAAAAAACTAAAATAGGAATTATTTTTAGTGCAAGGATTCAGAAGCATTTAAACTTTAGCCTGTTCAAATGATATACCCAGAATAAAGATCCTTAACTAGACCTCTTCAGGTTTTAATTCTTTAAGATACCATATTAATTGAAACTGTTCATCTTTTGTGTACAACAGTAAGAACTGGAACATTGCTTTATTCCCCAGATTTTAAAAAAAACAACAGCCCTGCAGAATTATCTAGAAATTTGGACAAGAAGTCATATTCTGCATCACATGTAACAAACTGTAAAACATGATACAACAGATTCCTTTAGATTGCTAAAGTTCTTACTGCCACAGATTGGAAAAGTTTGATTCGTAGGGAATTTACTTGAATGTGTCCCATTTTAACATTCAGCTTGTGTTCTGCACTGTGTGACAGGCTTTAGAGCTACTTTAACAGGGATTGATAGCTTTGTGTTTCCTGAGCAAATAGTACAAGATTGCAACTCCCAGCAGAAACAGTGGCAATGAAAAATATAGGAGAGATAAGAAAAAAAAGGTGGTGAGCAGATCTGTTCATCCTCTCCTCAGCCACACTAACACAACATTCTGAATATATCTAGGCAGTTTACAAATGCGTAAAATCCAGACATAAGCTTGATTGGCAAAACCAAATTGATTAAGTTACTTAGCCTTAAAAATCACAGAAAATTGAAATCAGATATAAAAAAATTGACAGCAGCTCCAACATTGCTTCCTGTGTCCCAAGGATCTATTCTAGGAGAATGATATTGCCTGATCTGCTTTCTGAAAGTTTAACAGAAAGAGAACTGTCTTGACCTTGGGAAAAGCTGTTCCATAAGGCTGGGGCAACCACTGAAAAGATCTCTATTCAGACCTGCAGCCTCCCATGATGGGGGAGTCTTCAACCTAGCTTGCACTTGCAAGATAGCAGACTTCACAAAAGGTCTTGGAAGGTCACATGGGCTCAAGTCACAAGTGATTTGAGCTACAGCCAGCAGCTCTCTGAACTGTACACAGAAACCTACTAACCTGCAACCATGCTGAAATGATTCCTACTTGCCAGCAAGGAAGCAGTTGCATTTAGCATCATCTGAACTTCCTAGAAACATTCAAAAACAGCTCCAAATTGAGTGCATTACAATAATCCAAACACAAGGTGATAAGGACATTGCTGACAGTTGCCAAGGCATCTGACTCCAAAAAAAAGTTGCAACAGTAACACAGCCCAAACTGGCAAATGGTTTCCTCACCAGGGCTTTCATCTGTTGTTCCAGCAGAAGTATCTCTAAATAGCACATCTACTCCTTTAGAGAGAGGGCAACTTGGTCCAATGCCAACATTGGAGCTAGAATCAAACCATATGGTTTATGGATGAATAGCTACTCTGTCTTGTTGGAATTCATCTTGAGCATGTTTTGACTCATTTAATCAGTCCCTAAATACTGGACTGGGACTCCACAATATCTCCTGCTCAGGTATGTAATTGGATATCTTCTGCATACTGATGAGCCTGCTAAATTAAACTAGTAAATTAAAAAAAATTAAACTATCCCCTCAAATGTCAGACTAGTGTCTTAGACTTTAAGAGAGCTGATTTTGACAAACTTAGAGCTTGGGAAAGATTCCATGGATGAAAATCTTGGGAACTTGGGAAACTCTGAAAAATGAAATTATAAAAGCCAAATCTAGCACAATACTATTGAAAAAGAAAAATAAGAGATCCAAGAAGAAACCAGTGCAGTTGCATAAATAACTCTCTGATAAACTGAAGGGCAAAAAGAACAAGTATAAAAAAATAGAAAGAGGGACACATAAATAAGGCAGAATACCAGTATGTAGCCGGAATCTGCAAAGATGAAATTTAGGAAAGCTAAGGCTCAGAATGAACTAAGACTTGCAACAAATGTCAACAATAATAATAAAAAAGTTTCTTTCACCATGTAAAAAACAATAAAAAAAAGTCAAAGTTATCGGTCCATTAATGGGAGATTATGGCAAGGAAGTGACGGGCAGCACAGAGAAAGCAGAACTACTTAATTCATTCTTTGCAACTGTTTTCACACAAAAGGAAAAAATAGTCCAACCTACCAAAAGCTGTAATAGACAGACTATGAATACAAGTAAAAATGGCCAAAAAAGTGGTAAGACTACATCTATCACTCTAGGTGAGTTCCAATCCAACCTAGAACCAAGGAGAAATTTCCCGATAGTGAGAACAATAAACCAGTAGAACAGCTTGCCTTCAGAAGTTGTGAGTGCTCCATCACTGGAGGTTTTTAAGAAGAGATTGGACAGACTGAACAGCCATTTGTCCAGAATGGTATAGGTTCTCCTGCTTGGGCAAGGGGTTGGATTAGAAGACCTCCAAGGCCCCTTCCAACTCTGTTATTTTATATTCTGTAAATTGATAGGCTGATTCCAGCTGCTTCATATAGATTTTAAATAAGAAGGAGCAGGGGTTGAGTCTGTCCATAAAGGAGCGGCAATGAGTTTGATCTTTCATCCGCCTTTTTTCTGGGTGAGAAAAGCAAAAAGGGCCTAAGGAAATGGGACCAAAAGGTAGTTCAAGTAAGAAAATGAATAACTAGCTATTTTTTAGCCAAATCTGTTCAATATTTTCATTCACTGAGTTAAAGGATTCTGGCTTTAAGATATACAGTACTCTAGGTCTTGCATTTGCACACCTATTTTTCAGTGTACTCATTTTAAGTCATATTAGAAGTAGTAGTTTGAACTGTTAGAGCATTTATGTTTAAATTGCTAGAGCATTTATGTCAGTCAGTGCCTATGGAGCTATAAAAGGAGCAGCAGATGGGCTATAGAAGGACAACACTGCCTTCTGAGACTCTTCTGAAAATCGGGAGGAGCTATTCCCTCTAAAGGACTAGAGATGCTACAGGAACAGCAATGCTATCCAAAGGAAGCAGGAATTGTGGAGGCAGAGCCAAGGAAGAAGCTTGGAAGAGCATACCAATGAGTTTACTCACCTCCCTCCTACTGCCATTCCAGTTGACTGTGCATGGATATTATCACCCTAATTATATTTGTACTTTTTAATCTCTGGCTGTCACTGGAATGATGCTGTGCACTCTTGCGCCCAGAATATTAACCACAGTATTTCAGGGGAATTAAGGAGCCCAGGCATTCTTGGAAATAGATTAAGGAATAATATGAGACTATAGAGGCAATAAGGGTGGACACAGCTCTTCTAGCTTTTCTAAGTGTTTTCTTTAAATGGGCAGTATCTACAGCACAGGCAAGGGAATCAGTTGTGGTCCAAGCCTTTCTTCCTGGGAAGAGCAAACTGAAGGAACACAGTGTTAAAGCCATGCATTAGAGGTTAGCACGCCAATGTGGTTTGCTTGGTTATGGGTCAGTGTGATAGGGAATCCCAATAACTGTGCCATATAGCCATGTTTTAAGGTTTAGCATTTGTGAACCTGATCACTATTGCTAAATAATGCAGTCATCACTAAAACATACCTTATTTGCAAACTAAGCCTGTCAAGCCTAGGCATAGCTTGATACCTTGATACCATACTTCATGCTTTATTCTTCCAGATCCCTCCCTCTTCCAGTCCTGCTTTTCCAGGCCTCCATCCCTCTTCCTTTTGACATACTACTTTTTCAATGCCCTGCTTACTGTTTTTTTTGTTTTTGTTTAAATTCTTTGGCTCACTCCCCCAGTCCATAGGACTGTAGCTGCTCAGCTTGTATAGAGACTGATGATTGCTCAGCTCTACATGATAGGAGGCAGCTGAACAATTGGCCAGAGAGTTGTGAGCTCTCTCATGGATAAAAACATACACTGAATGGCTGGGCTTTGCCCCATCATTAACATCTTATATTTCCTATTCTGTGTGCTATGTTCCTGTGAAAATAGTAACCAAAAGAAATCTACTTCAATTCTTAGGACAGGATGAAGCATTTTCAAGGTCTTCTGGGGCTATAGGCCTTTTTCACTTGACTCTATTCACCAAATTTTATTCACAGTGCATGCAAAAAAATGGAAAATGAATATGTATGAATAAATTCCATCTGTAATATACCATGCGACATTTAGCCCAAGCCCTAAAGGTCATACATATAGTGTAAATGCCTACAGGAAGGCACTTTCTCACAAAGACACACATGCAAAATGTCCATGCAATCTAGATGGAATCTTATTTGTACAGGTGATCCTATATACATCTGTTGTAGTTGGCAAAAGGATATCAGGGTTAGAAGAAGTGCATGAATGATGTTCTAATCAGAGTTTCTAGCACCCATCTTTCGATCAAGACACATTTTTCTTCACCAGCTTCTTGTTTTGTGTACGAGGACTGAGTGCTAATTCTGCACTAATGGGCTGTTGTGAATCTAATTACACAGTCAACTTAAATGAGTATGGATTGCCTTGTTTTATAACATGGAGCCATTTAAGGAAATGAAGTACTGTTATTAAATTCCCCTGGCCTTGCAAGAACACATGAAAGTTTGATCTGAGCTTTGTCTCAATGCAAGCTCTTTGCACTAATTTTAAAGAACTGTAGATGAGAGTATTCCTTAGAGTTTCTCTGATTTTCATTAAACATTTGCATGAAAACTGCTCTCTTATATGACGTGAGGAAGCAACAGTCACTTGTCTGCATCAAAGAAAAGGAAAATATGTCATGTCTTATGTTTTGATGACATTATGGTTTTAGCATGTATTTCATTGACTGAACCAGCCTCATTAGGCAGCCTTCTATGGTTTTGTCGTTAAATTGAGAGTTTTAATAAAGAGAATATTTCCCCCTTTTTTATTTGGTATTAAAATTCAACCCCCTGAGAGGATATCAATACTCTATAACCAGGCATGGAATTTTTCTGAAGAGCCAAGAATGAGCAAAGAAATTATTATTATTCACCCCAGGGGAAAAATGTAATAGCTATTGAATAAAAGTTTTGTCTCAGCTAGCCTATGTTGCAGAGTAAAAAGAAAAGGTCTGGGTTGTTGGTTCCACATTAGTGGAAAGCAATGATTTGTAACCCATCTTTTTCTTCCTAAAAGAGTGTGCAATTTCTTTTGGGCTGAAGGGCACTCTTCTTGTGCTGGGTTTTCACTCCCAAAAGTGAATAGGCCCAAGGCAACACATATGCTTTATTTATTGAAATGTTTATTTAAATTAAATTGAGTCAAATGCATACAATACAATGCATATGGCTGTCATTCGTTACTCTTTTCATATCAGTGATAGGAACAATGGCAACATTTGAAAGTTGCAGGATCCAATCTGAGTCGGTCACTGGGACCGAAGATTTATTTTTCCAAGCTTTCGTGCTCGTGCTCAGGGAAATTCTCTCTCTCCAGAATGTGTGTCCATTTGGAAGTCCTTAGAAAGCTGCACCTGAGGCTTTCAGGGAACACATGGAGTCCTGAGACTACAGGACCTTCAAACTCATTTTACTATGCTAAATCCAGCCTAGATGCTAGTCAACAGATTTTGCTTTTATAGAATAGAATAGAATAGAATAGAATAGAATAGAATAGAATAGAATAGAATAGAGCTGGAAGGGACCTTGGAGGTCTTCTAGTCCAGCCCCCTGCTCAAGCAGGAGAACCTATACCATCTCAGACAAGTGATTGTCTAGTCTCTTCTTAAAAATCTCCAGTGATGGAGCAACCATGATTTCTGGGGGTAAGCTGTTCCACTGGTTGATTGTCCTCACTGTCAGGAAATTTCTCCTTAATTCCAGGTTGCTTCTCTCCTTGATCAGTTTCTAACCATTGTTTCTCGTCCTTCCCTCTGGTGCTCTGGTGAACAACGTGACTCCCTCTTCCTTGTGGCAGCCCCTCAGATACTGGAATACTGCTATCATGTCTCCCCTATTTCTTCTTTTCTTTAGACTAGCCAAACCCAAGTCCCGCAGCTGTTCATCGTATGTTTTAGACTCCAGGCCTTTGATCATCTTAGTTGCTCTTCTCTGAATTTTTTCCAAACTCTCAACATCTTTTTTGTGAATTTAATTACACAATCAACTTAAATGAGTATGGATTGCCTTGTTTTATAACATGGAGCCATTTAAGAAAATGAAGTACTGTTATTGGCTGCAGTATTCCAGGTGTGGTCTTACTAGGGCTTTGTAAAGCGGTACTAGTACTTCACGTGATCTTGATTCTATGCCTCTGTTTATACAACCCAGATTGTATTAGCTTTTTTGGTTGCTGCAGCACACAGTTGGCTGTTGGCTCATAGTCAAGTGATCATCCACTAGGACTCCAAAGTCCCTCTCACTGTTACTGTTTTTAAGCCAGGTCTTGCCCAATCTGTATTTGTGCCTTTGGTTTTTCCTCCCAAGTGTAAGACTTTGCTTTTCTCCACATTGAAACTCATTTTGTTGGATAGGGCCCATTGTTTGAGTTTGTCAAAATCTTTTTGGATCCTGAGTTTGTCTTCTGGGGTGTTGTCTACTCCTGACAGTTTGGTGTCATCTGCAAATTTGATGAGTTCCCCTTCAATTCCCTCATCTATGTCATTTATGAAGATATTGAAGAGTACTGGGCCTAACACGGAACCTTGTGGTACCCCACTGCTAACTTCTCTCCATGTGGATGTAGTGCCGTTGAGGACTACTCTCTGAGTACGGTTTGTCAGCCAGCTACAGATCCATCTGGTGGTGATGTTGTCTATTCCACCTTTTTCTAGCTTATCAATTAGTAGGTTGTGGTCTACTTTGTCAAATACCTTACTGAAATCTAAGTATACTATGTCCACTGTGTTTCACTGGTCTACTAGTTTAGTCACTTTATCGAAGAATGAGATAAGATTGGTTTGGCATGATCTGTTTTTAACAAACCCGTGCTGGCTATTAGTTATGACTTTGTTTGCTTCTAGTTGTTCGCAGATCTGTTTTTTGATTATCTTTTCTAGGATCTTCCCAGGTATTGATGTTAAACTGATTGGTCTGTAGTTTCCTGGGTCTGTTTTTTTTTCTTTTCTTGAAGCTGGGGACCACATCAGCCCTTTTCCAATCCTCAGGTACTTCTCCAGTACTCCAGGATTTATGAAAGATGTGGTGCAATGGTTCTGAGATAACATCTGCCAGCTCTTTCAGAACTCTGGGATGTAATCTGTTGGGTCCCGGTGATTTATACTTGTCAAGGAGTTCTCTTACCATTTTCTTTCTGCATTTTAGTGTAGTCTGCTATTCAATTATTGTTTTAAGGACTTCTCCCAACTTCAAACTGAACTTGGGCTTCCTAGTTCACAACAGAACTTCACTTTGTTTGTATAGGGGAAACCTGTCAAAACTTCACATGGAAATTTAGAAAAGTAGTGGACCAATATGTAACAGTAACATGGTTTTGGTTTATTTATGATGCAGCTTTCTAAAGGAGGAATCACAGATATCTCAATGGGCTGGGCTGGGGTGCTTGGTGTATTTAAATCAGATACAGTATAGTAGCCTTTCCAACTGATACTTTCCAGGTTGTTAGTTTACAGCTGTCATAATTCTCAGTCAACTGGAAACTAGAATAAAAGGAAGCTTTGCAGCATAAAGTGGAAATCAGTCTTTAGAGAATGTTTTCACACAATTGCCTGTTATTGTCAATTTGCACGATAGGCAATGCCAGCCAGACTAGTTCTCCAAAATCTTCTCTCATGATGTGTTTTCTAGAGTGTGCATTTACCACTTGTGCCATCACACACTTAAAAAGCATGGACCTTTACCTAAGCCTAATTGTGACATGCAGAAACTGTAGTCAGCATTAGCCGAAATGCTCTATTTGGGTTAGCACAGCATGATTAGCTATACTGCTGATCTAGGTGAAGATGCCGCATTCTAGTTAACCAGACTAGTTAGTTTAGTAAGTTGCTGCTCAGAATCACTTCAACATGAGATGTGCGGAAATAAATTTTAATAAATAAATAAAGTTATTGGATATAGAAGCAGTTTTTGACAAAGGGCAGTAGAGATTTATTGAAGCAAATATTGTACGAATGTAGAATTCCTTTTTCATTCTGAATTGGATTATAATATTCTAACCATGCTATTAGGGTGGTTTCCAGTGGAATTCTTTATTGAACTATCAAAATGTCCCAAGGAAGTAATCAAGGAAATCTTTTATTTCCTCTCCTATTGGAATTATTGACATGCTTTATCAGTCAAAGGGAAGTATGTTGTTCACAAAATATTATGCACCAATTATTTGCTTTTATTTATTGATGATTATGTATGCTCTGTAGCAAAAATATTGATATTACATAACAATTTGCTGAATGATTAGGCTAATCAACTAACTCTCAGATTCTTCCTATAAATCATAATGTTTTGATAGAAATTTACAGAGTTGGGTTTTATTTGCTTTTTGAACTCCTTCAGATATTTTCAATATTTTCATTTTCTTTCATTATTTGGGGGTATAAATAGATCAATGCTTACCTCAGGTTAAAATAAATATAAATATACGATTCAGAATCCCACTGGGATTATGGGGAAAATGTAAATATTGTAAAAATGAATATTATTTCAAGATTGATATATTTACTTAGAGATATTCCTGTGTTAAGGCAATTTAACCAGATTAATAGTAACACACTTTCTATAAGTTCCTCCTAGATTGTTTATATTAAATTATATCTATCACATGATGATGGAATTTAACTTTCCAGATTTTAAGATTTCTCATTGAGTATATGTTTTGACTTTAAGGAATGCAAATACTGTAGTTAAATTTAAAAAAAATGTATAGGCAAAATTAGAAAGTTTTATGAGACACTGATAATGGATTTTGCTCCATATTCAGCAGTTTTATTGTACCTCTTGTACTAAAGACTGCAAGATATATTTGGAAGTTGTTGGATAAAATCATAATTTTGAGCCTTATTTGATGAGTAATTTACAATTTGAGATAATCCTAGCTGAACAATTGCAGGTAAATCTTGCTTTTGGAAGTCAGGGACAAGTAAAAGTAACACTTTAGCTTCTGCAACTGAATGATCACAAATGACTGTTTAAAATCTCTTGATTTCACAGGTTTGTCCACATGTATTAGTATAATCTGAAGCTCCTGAATTAACATCATATTGGTGTATAGCCTAGAATACTTTCTAAATGAACAACTAAAGGGTATTGCTAAGATGCTAGGTGTTTGCAAGGACTCTGGAATGAAGAGTTGGAATACTCCATATTAAAAAAAACCAATGGTAAAAATTATTAAATAATATAAAATTCTTTTCCTGAAATGGGATTGACTAAACATTGCATTTCATATTTATTATATAATGTTTAAAAAGGGTTAAGTGTGAAGCCTATTATACTGGAAGTGTAAAGAGGGCAGTGCTGGGATTCAGCCAGTTCGCACCACTTCGGCAGAACCAGTAGCTAATTTTTTGTTGCCCAGGCCCAGAATGGACTTCTGGAAGCGGCATCCACACAGAGAATCGATTGTTCACATATTTGAATCCCACCACTGAAAGAGGGTGATGGATACTTTCTCTACTTTTGTCCAATTAGATTGGTTTAAAGATGTGACTGTGGTTGGAATTATATATCCCCAGTCTGGAATTAATCACTGTACCAAGAACTATGCATTTATAAAGCACGGAGCGTTACAAACATATTATTCTTCAATGCTGAAAAGACAGTGAGAACTCAGGATTATAATTTTGGATTCACAGAAAATGTTCATTTTCTGATTATCATGAAATAGAAAGACCATCAATATTATTATTTTTTTAAAATATGTTTTATTATTTTTTTAACATAATCACCTTAATATTTGGTAAACAGTGTGTTGTCTGGGTTTACATTTAAGAAACATTCACTAACAGTTGATTTCTATATAATCCACATAATAACTTTACTTGATTTCCTCTTTTCCCGATAATGTTCTCTTTTACCAACTTTAAGTTAATACAATTCTTGTTGTTTTAATAAATGATGATTGAGTATAAAAGTTTTCTAATATTTCTACAGATAATAATCACATCAATATAATATTCCTTTTCTATCTAGTCATTCTGGTTGTCTCATCACTGATCCTGTTTACAGTTCTTGTTTACATTTGTTTTTCCCACAATGTTCAAAACATTCTTACTGGTTAACATTTTCTCAAAGTTAATTAAATTTAAATATTTAAGTCTATTTTTTCTCATGTAAGCCAATCCAATACTTTTACCTTTCTTAAGGAATAAATAAGACTAAAAAAAGACAAAAGAAGAATAAGAATAAAAAAATAAATAAAAAGATAGTATGCTACTTAAAATCTTTCTTTCCTATAAGCTAATACATATTTGTTTCCAAAAAATTTTTGTTCTTTTTTACCATAATTAAAAATATATTTAATCTTTAAATATTTAATAAATCTAGTCCTCTAGTCTTTTAACTCTTATTCAAAACATTTTTTAATCCATTGTAATTTTCTTAAAGTCAATCACCTTTAGATATCTAAAACATTTTCTTTATATAAGCCATTCCAACTCTTTTATATTACTCATATCAAGAAATAAAATAAAGAAAAAGAAAGTATTATGTTACTTGAGGGGCTCTTCCCTCTTAAAGTCAAATTCACATCCAAAATTTTTCTATTTCTTTAACCATATTCAAACAGGTGTTTCTTTTTTAAATATTCTCTCTGATAGGCCCCATCGTCTATTTTCTTAATTTTCACTTTAGCCTTTTTCTTTTGCCCAGTATCTTTCTTAATCAATATGTTCTGCTGAGTCAAAGAATCTTTCCATATTCTTGTAGGTGTTACTGTAGATATAAAAGGTAAGTCAATTACTATATCTTTGTGAGAGGCATTTGCCCATTCATTTTTGTTGAAAATCTTTTTCTTTCTTTTTCTCTCTGCTTCTCTTATCATTTTTTGTCTCTCCAGTTCTAGTGTTTTTCTTGGCATCTCTGCAGTCCATTTTGTCCAATCTTTTTTCTTATCCTCAAATTTGTTTTGTGGTGTTAAAGTATAAGTTGTCTTTTTCAAATCCAATATTTCTTGTAAATTTTTTTCCACTTGGGTTAAATCATACTGCTTTGTTTTGTTAGGTTCCTTCTTTAAGTCTCTATCCTCAGATTTGTATTCAGTTGTCTGTTTTATCTGTTCCTTCTCTGTTGTTGTTTCCTGGATTTTTTGTTGTTGTAAAGTTAAATTGGAGATGCATTGGTTAATATTTTCAAAGTTATTTTGGATTTCTTTGTGGTTTGAAATCATTGTTATTTGAATTAGTTGCAACATATCATATGTCTCCTCTTGAAAAGTATTTATTTTTTCTTGATAGGTTCTTTCTATAAATCTAATTTTCCATGATGACCAAGAATCCAAATTTTCTTTTCTCTGCAAATAGCTTTGGGGTCAGAGTTAAATAGATACTTGTAATCCAAAAAGTTCAAAAAAGTTTTTTTTTGTTCCCTGAAGTTTTTGTAAGTCTCACTTTGTCTGCAGCCCAGATTGTTTTCTTTTTTGTCACAGCAATATTATTTCATGGCGCTAAAGTTTAATAATGTGATTTTAAAAAATGTAATGTTCTGACAACTTTGACATCTATTGAGTTCAGTGATTTCTTTCCAATATGATTCATAATATATTTCTTATTTTTAATTTTTTCTGCTTCTTTTCATTTGTAGTTTCATTTTGTTTGGGTGAAAATAAAAAATAAAGGTAAATAGCAATTTTAACCTCAATATACCAACTTATGAACAGCTGCTGTGTTCATCAAATGTGCTTATTCTGATCAGTTAAAAGAGAACTACCATATCTAGGTTACAAAACCCCTATTTCAAACAACAATTACATGTAGCAAATAGACTTTCCTGTATCTCTTTGGCTTCCAGCCAAAGGTTTCCTGGATTTTGACAACTCAGATAAGTTAGTCCTGCTAACTAAAGTACTGTACACCCTGATGCCAATGCAGAATTGGAAACTGACTTTAGTAAATAAGAAATCAGCTGGTAGTAATCACCTGGAAATCCATTCTTTTTGTTTTTCCAACAAGCAAAGTCATAATGTTTTGCAATGTCTGAGGAGCCATTCAAAACTATATCTTGCAAAGTTGATATTATTTTATTATTTATTTCAATTTCCTTCAGTTTAAATATAGCTCCCCACATAGTGTGAATCATTTTGATGATACTTCTTTCGTTCTTAGTTTTTAATCAGGAAACACTAATATCCAGTGAGGATCTATTGCTTACATATTCCAATGGGAAAATGCCAGGTGGCCTAGCATCAATGGCAGATATGCCATTCTTTTTTTTTTTTAATGTCTAGATCATAACATAGAATCAAGCAGGTCTCTCTTCTATCTGTCCAGATGCTAATTCTTCAGTTGCTGGGCAGGATTAAAACGATGCCATTGTGGCTTGACTCTAAATTCACTTGTAGCTAGATGCTGTATACTTGGTAGCAGAAAATTTTCAAAGAGATAGGAGAGTTCTGAACATAGGTGATCAACTAAAAATACACATCTGTACTGCATGATAACTGTTACATGTTCCAGAAATTAGTGGTCAGGTTTAAACAGCACTAAGGGGTGCTAACGTAGAAATAACTGTTAGAAATTTGAAAAGAGAATACAAATAGCAGCAATTGAGTAGTAGGCAGACTGTACATCTTCAATCATTTCTTAAACTACAAATTTACACAACTATTCTAGTTTTCATGGATTTTTGTTTTTTCTTCTTCCCTAGGTATATCCCACAAAGCATTATCCTGATTAATGGCTTTCTTTTCCCAAGTCTCATGGTGGCTCAACTCTCTTTCATGCCTTCAGTTTTCTTATATTAGAGAACCCTATGGGAATATTTTATATAAACTGGCCTTTGAAGATGCTAGTTGTCATGGCAACTTGCTTCTTTAAAGGGACACTATTTTCTTTCCTAGATGTTAAGAGTTTCTGTAACCATAACAACCAGGGCCTTTTCTTCTTTTCAAAACTTGACTTGAGTTCTCTTTTGGCTTACACCCCCCCCCCCAAATCAGGAGGCCTGTGATGTTTTAATGATCCTGGTATTGAAATCTCAACAAATAGCTAGACATGTAACATTTCTTTAAAAAAAACCAAAAAAAAACAATAACAAAACCTCAACCCCCACATTCCTTAGTTTCATTTCTTCTGACAGGATGATAGGAAATTACTACCCTTATCTACTTGTCTAATATACACACATTTTCCAATATGTTACGATACCATCATAGAATTAGCATGCTATCTTTCTGAGTGCTATTGCAGACACAGGAAATTAATTTTTTAAGTTATATTATAGTTTAGTTTGGTAACTTTTCTATAAAAAATCTGTTTCCTCTATAATCTCTAAATGTCACTCACTTTCCTAAAATATTGATGTATGTATTTTTATAGAGAGATAAGTTGTGATTGAGAGAGAACTGGAGATCAGTTTATGTTATATAGAATTTTCCACACACAATCCCCAGAGTCTGTCTGAATGCTGTTTTAAACAGTTCAGTCAATGCCAAACCATTCAGTTCCTGGCAATGGATAAGCAATGTCATGCCCTCCAGGTATTTTGGACTACAGCTTTCCGAACTTTGGATAATTAGCTTTTGGGGTGGGTGGGTTATAGGAGTTTTAAACCAGAATTTTTGAAAGAAACCAAGTATTCACACAGTATTATGTGACTTCTTTAGTTGTGGCTCAGCATGTTGTGCCAACCCAAGCAAGGGTCACTGCAAAATATGAAGCCAATCAAAACAATAACTTTTAAAAAGGTTAAAAAATTCTGTGGCAGTCTGATTTGCAAACTAGTCACAATAAGTAGAGTACATAAGTAAGTAGATGGGTGGCATATAAATTCAATAAATAAGTAAGTAGAAACTGAATGGCAAATCTGTCTGATGAATCTACAGCTGACTGAGTTTTCAACAAAAGATTCCCATCAAATTAGAGTGACTTGTGGCCAAGATGGCACTGTAATCAGATAGGCAACAGTATATTCCAGTACTCCTTGTAGATTTATTAGCTTGATAATTATTTAATTGCTACTATTAGAACCAGAAAAAGATAATTATCTTCGGTTTTATCACTGAAGAGGGTCTTTTGATTGCTTGGGTAGCACTCAAAAAGCTTAGCTACACCATCTCCATGACAGCTGGTGCGATGAAGAAAGATATGCTTTTATAAAAAGTGGAGTGTATTTAAAAAATATTCAAAATGGTATCAAATTGAATGTATCAGCTGATGGGAAGTTGTAACTACTGTAGTAACTTTTTAAAGGAAGTCTAATAAGATCCTTCATGATAAAGTCATATTCCTGGAATCTCAGTTTATGTATGGCAGGAATTCCAGAGGAAGATGAATGTGATCAGCGGTTCCTATTATGGAAGCACTTTTTTATCCGTTAGAAGATGGATAACTAGAAAATGAGTGTGTCAATTGTGTTCCATTCAGCTTTCCTTCAACCCTGACCAGTCTCCCAATCCCTGCTGCTGAAAAACAACCCCATAGCATGATGCTGCCACCACCATCCTTCACTGTTGGGAATATATCGGGCAGGTGATGAGTGGTGCTTGGTTTCCTCCAGACATAACGTTTAGAACTGAGGCCAGACAGTTCAATCTTGGTTTCATCAGACCAGAGAATCTTGTTCCTCACAGTCTGAGAGTCCTTCAGGTGCTTTTTTGCAAACACCAAGCAGGCTTTCATGTGTTTTGCACTGAGCAGAGGCTTCCGTCTAGCTACTCTGCCATAAAGCCCAGATCAGTGGAGGGCTGCAGTGATGGTTGTCCTTCTGGAACTCTGTCCCATCTCCACACAGGATCTCTTGGGTTCTTGGTCACCTCTCTTACTAAGGCCATTCTCCCCTGATTGCTCAGTTTGACCAGGCAACCACCTCTTAGAAGTGTCCTGGTTGTGCCAAACTCCTTCTGTTTGAGAATTATGGAGGCTCTTAGGAACCTTCAGTGCAGCAGAAATTTTATTGTAGCTGCCCCCAGATCTGTGTCTTGCAAAAAATCCTGTCTCTGAGCTCTGCAGGCAGTTCTTTTGACCTCATGGCTTTTGCTCTGCTACAGTATGCATTGTCAGCTGTGAGGCCTTCTATAGAGAGGTGTGTGCCTTTCCAAATCATATCCAATCAATTTAATTTACCATAGGTAGACTCCAATCAAGATGTAGAAACATGGCAGCAACAATCAAGAGAAATGGGAGGCACCTGAGCTAAATTTCAAGTGTTGTTGCAAAGGGTCTGAATACTTATGCCAATGTGATATTTCAGTTTTTTCTTTTTAACAAAATTTACAGACATTTCTAAACTTCTGCTTTCACTTTGTCATTATGGAGTAATGAGTGTAGATTAATAAAAAATGAATTTAAACAACTATGGAATCAGGTTGCAGCATTACAAAATTGACAAAAGTGAAGGGGGTCTCAATACTTTCTGAATGCACTGTATATTATCTAATTACAGTTTTTTTTAGATTTCCAACAATTCTTTTCAATTTCTGTCTAAGGCAGTAGATTATCTAATGATTGCAGAGGATCTAAATCAAACTTTAATATTTTTTAGATTGCCACAATCCTCCATTATAATATTATATTCTCAGATTCATAATGTTTTGCAGAATTATATGCACTAATTTAACATAGTTGATATTGGCTTTTTGTTAATCTTTCCCAACATAAATATAGTTCTCTTTCTTCTGCACAGAGAAATAATTTCAGTTTAGATTATTCTTATTCCTTGGTGTCTAAAATTAAAGCATGATAGTAGATAAGACTATGTTCATAGATAAACTATGTTCTTCTAAACCTTGCAGTTTCATTTGACAAGAGCTTGAAAATATTTTCCAAGGTACTTGAATATCATTTATTGAATGATAATGATTTTATTAAGCAGTAGAATTTTTTTATATCAACTGGGACTATGTTTTATCACTTTTTTTTATTTAGAATATATCTATAAAGTTTTTTGGAGGTTTACACTTCTCATAAAAAGCAACAATTAAAGTTAAATCTCTTAAGGAGAAAGTTCAAGATTGTTAATTTCTAATATAGATTTTAAGAATAATATAGGTTATTGCCAAATATGAACTTGATAAATTATATAATGATGATGATGTTATCCATACAGTTGTGTTCAACTCTTGGTGGTTCTATGGACCAGAATTCTCCACATCTTCCAATCTTGTACTACTTCTTTGAATTTTTCTGTGCTCTGGCTGGTGTTAGCTTTGATGGTGTTCAGCCACTGTGTCCTTTGATGGCCTGGTTTCCTTTTACTGCTAACTCTTCCAAACATAATTGCATTCTCCAGTGAATTCTCCCACATGACATGACCAAACTAAGTGAGATGCAGTTTCATGATTTTGCCTTCAAGTGACATTTCTGATGTTATGAGCACCAGTACTTGCTTGTTAATCACCTTTGCTATCCAAAGGGTATGCCTTGGAGCCTTTTCTAGCACCACAACTCAAAAGAGTCAATTTTCTTCCTGTCTTGCTTTTTTAAGTTATTTTAAATTGTATAATATGATAACAAAATATTTATTACTACTTTGCTACCAAGCAATCATACTGGAAAATGAAATTTCATAAGCTACAGGTTTTAAAAAATTTAATAAATCAAAACATAAACACACATTTACAGAAAGTATTGTGATGCTGGCATCTTTAGCAAAGTCAACTCAAAGTGAATAACTATGGATCAAAATACTGTACCTTTTGACCTACTACATTGCAAAGACAGAACAAAGGAAAAGTGGAAAATTCAGCTTGATGTCAGAAAGTTTTTGATAAAACCCATCCGGTGACCTTCTCATTATTTATCCCTTCCTACTAGGTCTTTGAGATATGGACAGTGAATAGAAACAACTTTTTTACTTGGCCGTCGGCTCCTGACTGATTCTTCCTGTCACCACTCAGAGTCAATGTGACTTGCAGTAAATATTTTCTTAAAAAGGCACTTTAAGCAGTTCACATGTAGGAGGGACATCTTATAGGTTTGGTAATGAATGTGTGTAGATTTTTACCACCACATTGGTTTTAAAAATGTACTCTACTTTCAACAGATGATGCTCTGTTTTTTTCTTTAGCAGAATGGGAGATGATCACAGCTGTCACAGGGCCAGATTACTATGTCATATTATTATTTTGCTTGCAGGAAATCACAAACAGCAATTACTGTGGAGATTCTCAGTCATCCAGATCATAGTTATTCCAAAGATGCTTTTTCACGAGGCAACTGGACTAGTTGCCTCATGAAAAAGCATCTTTGGGAAAACAGCAATTACGTTATGAAAATGGAGAAGGTGTATAACGATTTCCCCAGATTGATTGCTATGAAAGTATATTGGCTTTTGTCTCCTATTTTATTGGAGGCATATGACCAAGTGTGCTTTTAAACACACTGGTATTGCTTAGTTTTAGTGAGACAAATATTTTATAGCCTAGATTGACATGCTTTGGTTTTATTACCAAACTGTATATACAATAAGTGGATAAATTTATGCTATGATATACATGAATACTTACATACATACATAAATACATGTCCTTCTTTTAAACTTCTTGTAAATTTTGTTTTAAAACCATATAGTGCACATGTGCTTTTAATAACTCTGAAAACAATAATGAGAGCCAGTTGGTCTAGTGGTTAAGGCACTAAGTAAGAAAGTGGGAGACTGTGAATTCAAGTCCTGCCTTAACCCATGAAAGCTAGCTGGGTGACTTTGGGCCAGTGACTCAACCCACCTCACAGGGTTGTTTTGAGGCGGAAGGTGTGTTGGATATGTTCGCTGCTTTTAGTTGTTTGTAAAAAAGAATAAAGATGAGATATAAATAAATAAAATAAATAAGCATAATCCTATCAAGGATAAAGTCTATTCTAATACTGTACATGTGAATGGTATGTTTTATACACCAGCAAGAAACTTTGATTCCTAATTTCATTTTGCTAATACATGACTTTGGCATTCTTCTGGTTATTTTATAACTATAAGCAGATCAGACTTTATGCCTTTAAATCTTAGTATGTTCTCATGTATAAGAACTGGATTTAAGTACTGTTCTAACTCATTTGTTTCTAGTGGCATAAAAATTTCTAAAAAGCTTTCTCTACTGCTAAGTTTGAACTAATTTCTAATTTTGACATAAATGAAAGAAGCTATAGATGGATTGTTTGGTACTTTTTTGGTTTGGAGTAAGAGAGATGTGATTACGGTAAATTTAATTCCAAAGGTGATTTGTATTCTAAGAGCTTTTCCTGTTTTTATTTCTTCACACTTCAAGCAAATGGCTATTAAATAACTTTCTCTGTAAGGACATGCACTAAGATTTTTATTATGTTAATCACAATCAGCTGATGGGAAAGATGGATTTTATGTCCTACACTTTCATGATTATCAGTAAGCATTTATTTTAGCTTAGGTTGCAAAATACAATAAGAATTCAGCTCTTCTATAAGCTCAATTTGAAAGCTAGCTTGTGCCTCAAGTAAAATTCTGTCAGTTATTGAGATTTGTGTTTTGTTTAGGGAGCAGTCTTGATGCTTCCACTTAATGCAGCAAAAATATATGAAAACATTAGATGTAACTTTGATCCTCTTACTCATGAAAACTGTTGTATACTGGGATCGGCGAGGCATGAGACGAGATGAGAGTGAAAGTAACAGGTTGTTTATTCAGTTCACACAGAAGTGGCTCTAGCAGCCGCTTGACTCATATTTATACGGACCGCCACTAGGCGGCAGCCAACGATTTTAAAGTATACATTCCCGCCTAAAAACAAGGCTTCAGTATATACAGACAGACAGTCGAGGATTCAAACAGAACAACTAGTTAACTGTTTTTATAACAGACCTTATGCATTTGGTTTAATACATAACACCCCTTCCCCCTAGGTCGATTACATACCCATAAAATGCACATAGTCTTTTAGATAGGCAGACGGCTTTCACGATCATTCTGAACACCACATTTCTGCCGGAGGTTCCTGGTCTACCCTCGGCTGGCTGGGTAGACCAGGACTCCACGACCCACTAGCGATGGGTAGACCGGAGTCTATTTGACTGCTTGGGCCCGGTAGGCCAGTCTCTCTTTGATGTCTCTGGCCAGGTAGACCAGTCTCGTTTCAAGTCAGCGAAGGTAACTGATTCCAAAGTAGCAGGAGCGACTAGATTCTCTGTTATATCAAAAGTAGCTTGGCCGCACATGCACAACAAGGTTGCAGCTTTTAAACTATCTTCTCTGACCTGGTTCGCTCTGAGGTAGTTTTCGACCCTGGAGACATATGAACTCCACTGCTCAGGGTGCGTTACGTTGAACTCGGGTAGTTTGCCAACTTTGGCCATGGCTTGCTGTTACTGTGTCTCCAATGCCTTATGCTGCTAGGGCTTCTGTGAGAATCCTAGGGACGGATCCCTTAGGATAGTGATACCTCCAGCGTTTGCGTACTGGCAGGTAGAAGGGGGGAATGCTGTTCCAACCAGGGTGTTGATGCCTGGTCTTACCCCTTAGTGACTTTAGCTTTTAATCCTCCAGCTGTTTTCTTCCTAGCAGCATAATCCCACCTTCGTCGCCACTGTTGTATACTGGGATCAGCGAGGCATGAGACGAGACAAGAGTGAAAGTAACAGGTTGTTTATTCAGTTCACACAGAAGCGGCTCTAGCAGCCGCTTGACTCATATTTATACGGACCGCCACTAGGCGGCAGCCAACGATTTTAAAGTATACATTCCCGCCTAAAAACAAGGCTTCAGTATATACAGACAGACAGTCGAGGATTCAAACAGAACAACTAGTTAACCATTTTTATAACAGACCTTATGCATTTGGTTTAATACATAACAAAAACCTTTATGGAATAATCACATTTAAATTTTATATAGATAATTTATATGTTTGTATGTTTATATATTCTCTCTTTCATGGTTACACTGGACCATTTTTTTTTAGTTTTAATGCAGTTACTTTTAAACTTCTGTAGAACTTAAAGCCGAGTTTGATTTACCTAAGACTGCTTAACACCACTACTGCACTGATTGCCAGTGTGTTTCCAGGGGCAGGTCAAGGTGCTATTGTCACTTTTAATGTGGCTTGGGACTGGATTACCCGAGGGGCTTTCTGTTTTTTAGATTCTCTACCTGTCCAATCTGATCCAGCAGACTGGGCATGCTGCAGATTCCGTCAGCTAAAGAGTGTCAACTAGCTAGAAGTAGAAGATGGGTCTTCTCTGCTCTGACCCCGGCATTGTGGAAGGCTCTCCTCTTAGAGATTAGAATGGCCCCAACTCTTTTGGCATTTCGAAAAGCTTTAAAAACTTGGCTGGGTAGCCAGGCCTGAGGCTCAACATACATTAAGGGCCCCATTTCTTGGCTTTACTGTTAGTTGGTTAGCTATCTCAGCCATTAAGCCATCCAGATTCACTTGGCTGAGATGGGTGGCTACAAAAACTGACTGACAGACAGACAGAAAGAATTTTTAGCTCACTTTATAATACTTTCTTTTACTTGTCCTTCTTCTGTTTCAATTTTCAATAAAAGTTTATACATTTTAGCAATTATATGTCCATCATGTATACACAATTCTATTTCAAACTTAGTCTTACAAGGTTCAAAACTATAAATTCTTCTTTAAATCTTTCTAATAATTGTAAATAAGAGAACCATTGACAACTCTATCCCTCTGCTACAAGTTCTTTTCTTGATTTAGTTTACATTTTTCTTGACAAAATTCTAGTATCTACAAGCCATCGTATCCATTTCTGTTTGCTGTTCTATTCTTTCTCATCTGTAAAATGCTTCTTGTGCTGAGAGATGTTTTTGGGCACAACCTGGGTTTATATCTATTTCATATTCATGGCACTCTAACGTAATACATTTAAAGTCCATATTAACCTTGACATTATTCTACCACAAATATCCCTGACACCCAAATCTCAGGTCATGGTCCTTCTAACTCCAAAAGCATTCTATTTTTCAGCAATGTCTATTCTTTAACCCAAACCAAATAGCAAACTACAAAATAAAATATCGTCAGGTAATCCACCTCTTTCTTTTGCATCTTGTAACACCTTATATTTAACTCATGTTTTTCCCCCCTGCCAGACAATTTATCCTTTTGCCACTGTTTAAATGGTGCATCTATTGTCAAAACACGTGCTGTCTGAAATACAAACATCATTCCAGGTAAGGCATTCATTTTTATCACAGAAATTTTTCCCAGCAGTGACAATTGTAGTTTCCCTTATTTTATCTTTTTAAAAACTTCTTTCCATGTCATAACATATGTCATATTCATGTATCAGTTTATCATAATGATACCCAGCTATTTTACTTTCTTCTCAGTGTTAAAACCTGTGTTATTCAACAATTTTGTTTGATCTTCTATTTTCATATTTTTTGTTAACATCTACATTTTCTGTTTATTAATTTTGAAACCTGCTAATGCAGCAAATTCGTTTAATTTTCCCATTAATATTTCAATTCAATCCTAAAGGATTTTCCAGAACCAATACCGAATCATCTGCAAACCCTCTTAACTTATTAATTTTTTAAAATCTTTACTCTCACAATCCTTTCACCTTGTCTTACATCTCTGTTCAATATTTCAAAAACCCAAATAAACAAGAGGAGACAGTCTTGTCTTGTTCCTTTTTGTATCCACATGATTTTGTTAGCTATCAATTACCTGTGAAGTGTAAATTGATCTCACTCATTTTATAAAGTTCTGTCCAAAATTCTTATTTTCCAAAACCTTGAACAAGAAAATCCAGTTCCAATTGTGAATGGTCTTCTCTTCATCTAAGAAAATCAATATGACTTGTTTTTTTTATTATGTTGCCTCAAATATTTTAAACATGTCTAGCACATTTCTAACATTGTCCTTTAACTGTCTTTTAGCTAAACACCCATATTGATCTACATGAATAAACTCTTGCAAAATTATTTCAGTAGTATTATTATTTATTAAATGTATCTGTCACTCATCTCACTCTCAGGTAACTCTGGGCACCTTACAACATCATAACATAACAATATAAAATAATTAGACTGTTAAAACATTGAGCATTAAAAGCTAAAACATTAAAATTAACAACAAACTGGATAAAAAGGACCGATACTTAAATGGGGTGGAGGTGGGATCTTTTCCTAATCTATAATCACCTCCAGAATGGGACACCTCCATTGAAGGACCCAAATCAGTTGACAGAGACAGGTTTTCAGGTCTTTTTGCAAGGCCAAGAAGGTGATGAGTGGAGTGCACCTAGCGGGGCACCATATTCCAGACCGCAGGAGACACGGTAGACCAAAAATCTTTGGCCAATGGGGTCCATAGCATGCCCTTTCTGCCAGTGTGGCAGACCAATCACATTGTGTAGAGACAGTTCCTCGGGTAGCCTGAATATAGTATACATCAGCTAAAATGGTTGTGAACAATTTGTAATCCTTATTCAATAATGATGTTGGCTTATAGTTTTTTGTTATAGTCAAATCTTGTTCCTCTTGAGACATTAGTATTATATTGGCTTCTTTCCAACTCTTTACATCTTTCCTCTCTGTAGGAGGGGATACATGTTTTATACAGGTTGTAAAAGTTCATCCTCAAAGTTGCAGCATTTGGGTGATAAGATGATTAAACACATTTTATCATTTCCCTTCCCGTGACCTGTAAGTTTAGTCAGTCATTATGCAGGTACGGATAACTAATGGGTTTTTCAAAGCTCCTACCCTCCCTTTTATAGGAGTTTATCTTTAAACCATATAGGTAGGATACTTCCAAAGAGAAGATTGTCTTCTGATAAGGCTTCAAATAAGGGATAGCTGTTCTCTAAACCAGGGGTCCCCAACCCCCGGTCCATGGACCAGTACTGGGCCGCGGTATGCCAGCAACCAGTCCGCACAAACAAGCAAAACCCCATCTGTGGGATGCAGGCAGCACACAAAACCACACAATCTCCGGTCCATGGAAAAACCTTTCTCTACAGAATCGGTCCCTGGTGCCCAAAAGGTTGGGGACCTCTGCTCTAAACTATAATAAAGGCTGCATATTTCCTAATATCAGGGAAGAAAGCCACCTGTTATTGGCTTGTTGTTGGCCGAGCAGGTACAAAGATAGCGAGGGAAATGATTGAAGCCTGAGAAATGGCCCCTTGTCAGTCAGCAGGAGTGCCTATTTACCAGTAGCTTATCAAGTACTTAGGAGCTGAGGACTTGGCAGAAGAATGACTTAATAGCCAGCCATCAACACCTCAATCAATAAGTAAGAAGCCATACCCAACCAGGCATAACTATGATGCATAGAATAGCCCAAAGCACACATTCTGGGAGAGAGAAGGTCCATGAGGATGGGCTCCAGCATGAACCCAAAAGCTTGGAAGACTAAACCTCTGGTCTGGTGACCAACCCACATTGGATCCTGCAATTTCTTTCTACAAACTGAGGAAAAATAAGAAAATCTGTGCTATGACATGATCTGGTATGCACATGATACTACGTCATATGCAGTTTTGGTCTAGCATAGTACTTTGTCATTTGTTGCTGTTATAATCCTTTGAACCAACCTATATACACCCAATTACAATTTATTCGTAGTTCAAAAACGATGGTTTAGGATAACGTCTGAACTTGGTCAATAGGAATGGAGAAACACTTTTCAGCAGTAAAAAGTTGGGCACAGTTGTATATTCCACCTCTTGCCTAAGATATACCTAACTGGATTTGTTCCTCTGCTTTTCAAATCAGTGCAAAAACCAAAGTGGTGAAGCAAAATATATTATCATCTTTAATGGACTTAGCAGATGGTTTTCTCACCAGATGGAGCTCTTGTACTTTTATGAGCATCATAGCAAAGATTTTTGTCAGTTGTGTTCTGGTTTCTATATTTTATATATTTTATAGTATTTATAACCTTCCTCAGTTCCAAAAAACTCTGTGCATTGATGTTGTTCCTCCATCTCCTTTCAGAGCTGCTATGTATTCTAGGTTTATATTTCACATTAAACCATAATCATCACTTACAAATCACAATGTAGATGCCCTTAGCCACTGCTATGAATGAACACAAATGCACATATTGCTCATGAATGAAGGCAAATATATGTTTCTCAGAATAATCTTGCAGGATCCAATCTGAGTTGATCATCGGTGCCAGAGGTTTGTTTTTCGAAGCTTTTGGACTTGTGCTGGAGCCCATCCTCAGGGAACTTCTCAGTCTCCAGGATGTGTGCACTGAGGTGTTCTATGCATAGTATTTATATGGTGCCTGGGTTGTGTGTGGCTTTTAGTTCTTGATTGGGGTGTTGATGGCCAGCTGTTAAGTCATTGATTGTTGTCTTGTGCTGTGCCCTCGGTTCCTAAGTACCCTGTAAGCTGGTGGCAAATCAGCACTCCTGATTCACTCCTGACTGAAAAGGGACCCGTTTCCCAGGCTTCAATCATTTCTCTGGCTAACGCTTGCTTGCGTTCTTGTAATCTGCATGATTTGTCCTTGTATAGTATCCTCTGGGTGGTGGGTGATGCCCACTTGCAGATCTCGGAAGCTGTATTCTACTGCTTCTGAAACATTTTTGATGTATGGCAGGGTGTGCCATATAGTTGGTGTGTCCCATGCAGTGCAAAGATCGTTTGGAAGTGGGAGAAACGTCTAACGTAATTTACTGGATTCCCTGCATGGATTGCCCCTGTGACTATGTAGGACAGAGATTACAAGAACACGAGCAAATGGTTAGAAGAGGAGACCTGAATTCATTGTAACCTCACATTGCAATGAACAAGAGCATGCATTTAATTTGTTTGTTACTAAAAAAAGCTTAGTTTTTGCTGCCCAGATATGGTTGTCCTATATTATAATAAAGTGTGGGAGTTACATATCACAGTAAGTAATGAGTTTGGAGAATCAAATAATAATATTTAGAAGAACCATTAGCCTTTAGAAGAAACCGGCAGACTAGGGCTGGACAAGGTTTGAAGCGGGAATCAAAGTAGTTTCTCAGAGGGAATGAGTCTATAAAAAAGCAAAGAAAAATCTTGGATGGTGCTAAATGGTTGGAAACAGGGGAATTTAACAATGGATTGTTTGCTCTTTATTGGTTTTGACATTTGCAATGATAGTTAACAGAATATATCTGCTATCATATTCCCATAGATCTCTGCCTCCTCACAGAATCTCACTGTTCCGCCTCTGGAAGCAGCCTCACAATGGAAGATTAAATCTGAATCCTTGTGGATTCATTTTTTCCCCTGAGTTACTTTTGGGCAGCCAAGACTAATGGAGGTTGCAGTCACTCAGATTAACACTGTACTGCTTGCTTTAGAGATCAACTGGCTGGCTTTAGCAAAGGCAAGCTGAAGAATCTACCATCCAATAGTGTAAGGCATCTGTCTATGGCACGACACTTACCCAGAGCAAGTGTTGTGTACATACTGGAGGCAACCTAGTAGGATAAGCTAACTCCCAAATAAGTGGCAACATGCTCCAATTTCACATCAGAGAGAGGCAGATATTCCACAGCATGTATCTTTAAACTTGGATATGCACTACTACCTCCAGTTCGCAAAAATCCAGATGAAGATTAGATGGCTGCCAGGAGATATAAAAAATATTTTGCTGCTATTTATATTCTGTAGTGGACATCCAGAGTTTTGCAGCTCAAATATGATAGGTTTACAGTATTCATATTGAGACACAGACCACACAGACTGAGGTGAAATTTTGTGATTCCCCCCCCTACTCTATTGTGATTCTTTCAGTATAATTTAATATATGTTACAATGGCAACCACCAAAACCTCAAGGTGGTTTATAGTAAAAACAGAAATCTAGACTTCCAACTAAAAATACTGTACTTAAAGTGAACACCGTGAACATTAAAGGCTGGTTTCAAAAATAGTTTTACTGTCTTCTTAAAAGCTGGGTAATGTGTCAGTTCCTTCAGTTTGAGAGAGGACTGGGGGGAAGGATTATAAGTTTCAAGATGGCTTCAAAGAGTAGGGGGAGATCATATAGAAGGAGGCAAGTAGCTTTGATGTAAGCTGATTGGGTCTTTTAAGGCAATAGCAACCGATTTCATTCAGAAACAAACTGGCGACCAGAAGAAGGTATAATATAGTTAATCTCCAGAGTTTCTCTGGAGATTAACCTGGCTGCTAAATTCTATGATAAATGAAAGTTCTGGGACAAGACCCCACCATCTTCAGCAATCGCAATAGAAGATTGCCAGTTCATATATCATCATTTTAAATTTCTCTTCCAAGAAGAAGTTATTATTTGTTATTCCAAAAGGAAAAGTTGTTAACAAATTGTTCCTGGGTACTAATCTGGGGAACCTGTAAGAGATCTGCATCAAGAAGCAACTGCAAGCTGTGTACCTTCACCTTTTAGTGGAGTGTGGAACTTACATAGGACTTAGGACTTCCATGGGATTGTGATCCATCACAAGATCCCCAACTGTCTGCTTCAATTTGTTCTTCTGTAGAGTTATACCATTATCTAGAAATATTAGCGAGAAATACATTTGGATTTCACAACTAGAATGAAAGCAGCCAGCTTCACACTTCTTTCTGTTCTCTCCCAGGAGTTTCATTAAATGTTAAATATTGGAGATATAAAGGAACTCTTAGGAATATCTTGAAATAACCTCATTCCAAAGCATGTCTATCTGCAAGAAATCTGGAACCTAAAATGTATCTGACAGATAAGAATGAAACTATTACAAATCTGTGTTGTCTATCCTCAAACCTCCTAGAGAAGTCAAAAGGATACCCCTGTCTGTGGTACTGAAGAGTGCTGAAAAGTAAAGAAGAACCATAAGAATTTGCATTGCTTTACTAGTTGCTTCGCTCAACTGGATAGATAATCTTTGTTTTGCGATTTCAACCCTGTAACCTGCTCTGATGCCAGTGTGAAATGAATGAGAACAATCTGTTTATACTCTGTTAACATCTTTTCCATCCACCTTATTCAACTATGAAAGGTTAGAAATGCCCTATAATAAACTACTTTGAGAGAGAAAATATAGTCTTCTAAAGCAGGAGTGTCAAACTCGCAATGTCATGTGACGTGTCGTGACATATCATGACTTTTTTTCCATTGCCGGCAATGGGGTGGGGGCGGTTTCGCCATGACGCATCCGGCCTGTGGGCCGGCAGTTTGTTCTAAAGGAAAAAAAACCCCTAGCCATCGTCTACCTTCTCTCCAAAAGGTATTTACAATATAAAGTAATTTTTGGAGTTTATTATTCAAGTGATGAGTTAGGTATGGTAAAGTAGTATGCCCGAAACTTGAGTTATGATTGAAACAGACTCCGTTCAGAAATGGGGCTAATGTTGTGTATAGAAGAGGTCTTTTTTATGTGCTTTCTGCCTCATTTTAACATTTCAGCAATATATGCTACCGTATCTCTGGATTTGGTGGTTACAGTATAAGAGCTAAAAAGATAATAGCACTATCCAAATATTAGTGTAATTAAACAAGAGGTGATAAATTGGTCCTCTCTGTAGCAGGAAAATCACAACAGAAAGGAAAATATGTTCCTTGCAAGGCAGATGTAATTGGCTTTGAATACCCTACAACCATGTCAGTAAGTGTTTTAGGCATACCTCTATTTTAAACAAGGCGCCACTGATCCATGTATAGAAAGAAAATGGATTCACACATTGTGTTAGAATATGGTTTATCTTAAAGTGACTTGTTAAATAAGCCATACGAGCTTGGTTCCCCATTTAGCACAGTAATATTCCACATTTTGAGTTAATAGGAGGAGGAAAGAGTATTAAATGTGTTCACTGCTTTGGGATTTTTATAAAAGCAATAATGATAGGATATGAATAAATAAATACAATTGAGTATGAAGTTGAGAGAAGAATACAAGGCAGAAATAAGCTGAGAAAAGGGGAAAAGTTTCAGATGATGCAGTAAGCTACACTTTTCTTTATTAGAAAGGCCCTATTTATTTGTTTATTACATTTATTTGTAGCCTATCTTGCCACGGGACTACTCTAGGCAGCTTATCAAAATAAAAAGGTCCATTAGTGGGAGAAACTGGTAAGAAGGTGACAAGCAACAGGGAGAAACAGAACTACTCAACTCGTTTTTTGCATCCGTCTTTACACAAAGGGAAAAAAACAATCCAACCTATCAAAAACAGTTCCGTAAAAAACAGATTAGAAACACAAGTTAAGATAGGAAAGAAAATGGCTATCCACCCTAGATGACTTCAAATCACTAGGACCAGATGGATTACACCCCAAGGTTCAGAAGGAAATGGCAGATGTAATCTCAGAACCACTGAACTATATCTTTCAAAGATCCTGGAGCACTGGGAACTACCAGGGGACTGGAAAAGAGCTGATGTAGTTCCCATCTTAAAAAAAGGAAAAAAAATGGATCCAGGAAACTACAGACCTATCAGTCTAACCTCAATACCTGGGAAGATTCTGGAAAAGATAATCAAACAATGAATCAGTGAACACCTAGAGGCAAACAAAGTCATTACCAAAAGCCAACATGGATTTGTCAAAAACAGATCATGCCAGACAAATCTTTTTGCATTCTTTGACCAAGTGACAAAATTAGTGGACCAAAGGAATGCTGTGGATATAATTTACTTGGATTTCAGTAAATTTGATAAAGTAGATCACAACCTACCTACTTGATAAGATAGAAAAATGTGGGTTAGACAGCATCACCACCAGATGGATTCGTAGCTGGCTGACTGGCCGTACTCAGTGTGTGGTCCTCAATGGAACTGCATCTACATGGAGGAAAGTGTGTAATGGGTTGCCCCAGGGCTGTGTTCTGGGCCCAGTGCTCTTCAACATCTTCATCAATGATTTGGATAAGGGGATAGATGGGGAACTCATCAAATTTGCAGACAACACCAAGCTGGCAGGAATAACCAACACTCCAGAAGATAGGCTTAAGATACAGAAGGATCTTGACAGACTTGAACATTGGATGCTATTTAACAAAATGAAATTCAATGGTGAAAAATGTACAGTTCTACATTTAGGCAAGAAAAATCAAATGCATAGGTATAGTATAGTGGTACCTTGCTCAATAGTAGTAACTGTGACAGGGATCTCAGAGTCCTAATTAACAATCACTTAAATATGAGCCAGCAGTGTGCTGCAGCTGCCAAAAAAGCCAACACACTGCTAGGCTGCATTAATAGAGGGATAGAATCAAGATCACATGAAGTGTTAATACCACTGTACAATGCTTTGGTAAGGCCACACTTGGAATACTGCATCCAGTTTTGGTCACTACGATATAAAAAAGATGTTGAGGCTCTAGAACAGGCATGTCAAACTCACGATGTCATGTGACGTTGCGCAACATATTGGGACTTTTCCCCCATTGCCGGCAATGGGGTAAAACCGTGCCCAATCCGGCCTGTAGGCCGGCAGTTTGACATGCCTGCTCTAGAAAGAGTACAGAGAAGAACAACAAAGATGATTAGGGGACTGGAGGCTAAAACATATAAGGAACGGTTGCTGGAATTGGGTATGTCCAGTCTAATGAAGAGAAGGATGAGGGATGACATGATAGCAGTGTTCCAATATCTCAGGGGCTGCCACAAAGAAGAGGGAGTTAAGCTATTCTCCAAAGCACCTGAAGGCAGGACAAGAAACAATGGATAAAAACTAACCAAAGAAAGAAGCAACCTAGAACTAAGGAGAAATTTCCTGACAGTTAGAACAATTAATCAGTGGAACAACCTGCCTCCAGAAGCTGTGAATGCTCCAACACAGGAAGTTTTTAAGAAGAGACTGGACAGCCATTTGTCTGAAATGGTATAGGATTTCCTGCCTGAGCAGGAGGTTGGACTAGATGACCTCCAAGGTCCCTTCCAACTACTACTACTACTACTACTGCTATCTTCTTCTTCTTCTTCTTCTTCTTCTTCTTCTTCTTCTTCTTCTTCTTCTTCTTCTTCTTCTTCTTCTTCTTCTTCTTCTTCTTCTTCTTCTTCTTCTTCTTCTTCTTCTTCTTCTTCTTCTTCTTCTTCCTCTTCCTCTTCCTCTTCCTCCTCCTCCTCTTCTTCCTCTTCTTCTTCCTCTTCTTCTTCCTCTTCCTCTTCCTCTTAAATGAGAATAGTGTAAACAGAAGTAAAATAATAGAACGATAAAATAATGACACTGGAGTGGTTGTGTGGAAAAATTGTGGTGTTCATACTTTCATTAACTAGGCTTTTGGTTCATATGTTGATTAACTTAATTAAGTATTGAGCATAGGAGAGCTTGGAAAGTTAGCTTTTCTAAACTCTAAAAACTTAGAAGCTTCATTGAACTTTCTGTTCACACTTTCATTCTTTCCTGAAATATAATGCTTACAGTTCTTGTGATGTGGTACAACATCTCTTTGGAATGGTATATCTGTCAACTCATGGAGGAAAAGCCTTTCCATAGAATCTGAAGGGCAATCCTAATACACTACGCAACTAAGGGTCTGTTGAGCACCTGTCTCTGACAAAGAGAGCCTTTTGTCTCTCTGAAGAAAGAAGGAAGAATAATGTTACAAAACGTCTGAACTGATTTTTTTTCAGCCAGTCAGAATGAGTTACAATAAATTTTTCTTCACAAATAACAATTGCCTTTTGAATTCTAGGTGAAGGCCCGTGTGAGGAGATTTGGGAATTCAGAAGATGTTTCTCTCACTGAATCAAACCAGATGCTTTGACTGGATGATTCAAGGATGGATATAATGGGAACTGTAGTTCACCTTACCTGGAACATCTCAGCTTGGTTGAATAATGGTTGGGATATATCTCAACTTCCTCCAGCCTGGTGTCATTAGATTTTTATGACATCAACTTTCCTAATCCCCAACCAGCTGTTTTGCAGATGCAGATTTCATAAAAGGTAAAAGATTTAACCCCTGTAGAACAGGTATGCCCTGAATTAATTCTCCAGTCCTTCACTCTTGTTAAATTCTCATCAGTATCTAGATGACTATACTCTGCCTTTTCTGTATTTGTTGGAGAATTGGGAAGGAAGAAATGGAGGGTGGAAACCCCTCCATGTAAATACATGCTTGCTTGATTGCAAACACCCAGCAATTCCCCATTACATCTTTATAAGCCCACCAATGAAATGTTCATTTCTCATTAATGTACTCTTTTATTTGGATAATATATGTGCATACAGTACTGTAGTTAATTCTGAAATTTTCCACTTCTATATAGATGTGAAGCGGCAGCAACAGGAGAAAATAACACATTTTCCAAACTAAATTGAAAAAGAGCTATTTTCTACAAGGTAAAATTCTGGGGTCAGGTTCATGTGTTTGCCTTGTATTTAGGATCTTATTTGGTCTTTTAGCTTGATAGTCCTCGTAGGTATGCTGATCTAGAAGCATAGTGTATGGGTGGGTGACCACCAATGAGGAAAACTGTCTTGCCTTTCCCTGAGAAATCTATCACCTAAGAGAGCAATGCTATGACAAGCCAAGCTCTTTTTTATGGAGATGGAAATATCCCTCAGCCTGCTGCCTGGGCAGATTGCTGAGCAGACTGATCATGTTCAACAGACATGTGCTGGCACCAAGTTGATGCTCTTTTTGTTCTTGATAGGAATCAGAAGCCTCTTTTTACAAGATATTATTGTTTCACCAGACATTGTTGTATTTGTCCTGATTATGCCTTTCAAGCAAGAGAGACGAACCCTGGAGATGCCTCATTTACAGGACTACAGACATTGTTGACTGTTGTTGGCAGAGTTGATATAAAAAAGCTATAGGAGCAGCTGCCACTTTTTTAAATATTTTATACGTGGACAATAAGCAGACGCCCCCCTCCCATTCTTCTAGGGTTTGCCTTCCTGCCTGCTGAAGTCAATGCTTGTTAGAACCTACTTCCTCCTCAGACTCCTTCACCCTTCTTGGCCTGACTCTAACTAGGACTCCATGTTTCAGGAATCACACTAGCTATACACTGATAGTACCATTTGAATTTCACAGTTCAAAGTTTAAACAGGTAGAGGCCTAGATTGAAATGGTACTCACTGATTTTGTCCATTTTCCAAGTTCTTTCAGAAAGCTTCAACATAAACTGGGAAAAGGTTGCACTATGGGCAAAATTTGGGCTATGTCTGTATCCCAGTCCTGAACTACATTTTTGAGCAAGGCTCTGAATATGGTAGCATAGTTTTCTTCTGCTTGTCAAAGAAGCAACTAGTGAAACCTTTAATAGGTTGCAAACATTCATTTTATTTTTTACTGTTTGCAAAAAATCCAGGTCCATCCAAATAATGAAAAACGGCAAATTTCTACCTCTTTGATCCGAGGATGATATCACTGTATAATTACCACATACTTTGTGGCCACTCAGAGTTTGATTAAAGGTAAAACTGTCCAATTAAAGAATAGTTCTGATGTAAAGTATTATGTACAAAATGATTGGTAAGTAGGATGGGCTCTTTGAGTGAGAGTAATTAGGACACTGAAAAACCAAGAAGATAATCTAAAGCAGGTATGAACAATGTGAGACCTTCAGATGTTGCTGAATTGCAACTTTCATCAATTCTAAGCAGCATGTTATGGAAAATAAGAGTTTTAGTTCATAAACAATGGGAGGGCCATGTATTGCCTACTGCTGGTTTAGGCTAAGAAAGATACTCTTTCAGCTAACTGCTCTTTATCCTTGGTTTTGTCATTTTGTTTTTCATCTCTGGGGTGAATTCCTATTCTGTCTGGTTTAATATCACATAAGATTTGTAATCAATCTGAAGCCTTCCAAATGTGCTAGAATGCAGCTGCTATGACTTTCCCCACTTGTATCTTACCATGGTTCTCTGGCACTATCTTTTTTCTGTCATGTCCCTATGATCTTACCTTCACCTTGTCCCTCAGCTCATGAGTGAAGCAGAGTTAAATTGTCCTTAGCTGTACTAAAGCAATATTAAAGTATGTTTCCCCCCTTAAACTGATAGCATCTAATGAGAGTTGCAAAGTGTGTAAATTCTGTTACACTCCAGTACCCACTGTGGTAGAAGCAATATGATAAGGAGCAGAAGGGATCAAAGACTACTTATTGGCTGCTTGAGGTTGATACAGCCCCCCCCCCCAAAAAAAATCTGGTTCTCAACCAATCTTGTCTGCTGCCATTCTTCTCTTGGATGTACATGAAATGTAAAGAAAATCATCTGCTGAGACTTGAAACTGTACAATAGTGAAACAATGCAACACATAAACTGTAATATTGAAATAGCATAACAGTGAAATAATGGGACTAACCTCCATTCACAGAGTATGGAGAAGTTCAGAATTCAGCAGTTGTCTGGGTAAAGGAAAGAAAGAAGTAGGTGAGATATCCAAGTAAAAGTGCTGCCTGTAGTTAAGACTATCTTTGTAACTCTGAATTGTTTAAAAAAACTTTATTCAGCTTGGGCTACAGCAGAACAAAGTTTGGACACACATAGAAAAAAGCTTATGGCTGATAATCCTATGGACAGAGCCCCAGGGCTAAATCCATCCCATTCTGGCTGCAGCATCATGTGGTTGGTGGTTATTTTTCTTGGTGGCTGCTGACATATAGAAGATAGAAGGCAGAAGAGATGGAGGAAATCACTCACCTGCTCTGTTTGTCATGCACAAAGGAAATCAGAAGAATGTCATTTGGCCCATGTAGAGGCAGGATAGGGATTGGCAGCAAGACCAACAGATTTCATGCCAGTATAATTTTGTGCTCATCCAAGAATGGGTTGCTGGCACTTTAACTCCAGCAGTGGTGAGTTAGGATGCTAGCTATGGGGACGGGAGTTTGGCTCTAACATGTTAAAAGAGCTTCAGGCTGGTGAAGGCCATCTTAAAGTCCTGCTGGTTCTTTTGGATAGAAACATCCAAGACCACTATCACAATACCAGAATAAATAGCCTGTTTAGAAATGGATCAGAATGACAGGGTGGCCAATAAATTATTTCCCCGATTACTTCCCCATTTCTTTGATTAGTTCCCCATTGATCTTTTTCCCAGAAATGCTTCTCTGGCAGTTTTTCTGCTGGTCTCAAAAACATAATTACCATGAAAAAAAAGCCCCCACTAAATTGGAATCTGGAGAAAAGGCATTTCAGAACTACAAAGAAATACAAGGCTTTTTTGCCACTGCAACAGCCTTTCTTTTGGATTGTACCTGCAGTGCTTAAGGCACTAATCCTACTTTGAGATGTCTGTAGTTTGCAGGTGATAGTTGCATTCAATTGTTATGCCTAATAATACTTGGAAACTCTTGCATCTGGAGATGTCCCTGGACCTGTCTTTCCCAACCCAGTTAGTTTTACAACCTAGCTAGCATATCATGCCATGATGAAAATTAAATATTAACATAACCAGAAATATTCATGCTGTGAAGGCTGGACTGCTCTGTACCTTCATCAATTGTTTTGACATATTTCCTTCTGTGATTATTCACATCAGGGGTTTCAAGCTCTAATTATCACAAGTGCAGCATGAGGACCAGTTCATTAGTCTGAGGACTGAAATACTGAAACCTTTTCATTCATATAAGAATTACTTACTTTTAATGATTACATTTTAATTTATAATATGTGCCTGCCCAGAGGTTCCTGAATTACAATCTGTTATGTCCTGGGACTGCTGAATGACTCAGCAGGCTCAGGAGGCTGCAGAAGGCCCGGGCAATCCACGTGGTTGCCCGGGACCAGACAGGCTGTCTCCAGCCTTGTGCGCATGTGCAAGGCGGGAGACTAGCCTTGCATTGATTGGTTGATGCTGTCCCTTGCAAGGGGCTATAAAAGGCCATGGCGCCATTTTGTCTACTGTTCTGTTCGTGATCTCAATAAAGACTTGTGTTTGTTACTCCTGCCTCTCCTTGATGTCTTTTCGGCTGAAACAGAACACAATCCTCCAGCAGTTCCAGACAGTCTGGCCAATGCAGAAGGATTCTGTATACTATATTAACTCAGCACCATTAGCAGGATTGCAGGCTGCAGATCAACTGCCTCACAAAGAGTGTCTTCAGTTTTACTAGGAAACACATTTATCTTCACCACCACCCTTGCCTCTGGTCAAAATTTGAAGTCTTTTGCTACTGAGGGCAAAAGTGGAACAGCCATAGAATTCCTCCTTTGATAGGCGTTCCAGCCAAAGTTGTTATAGCTCACTCTTTCTTTTTAGTTTGACCTAATAGTGTCTGCAAAGTAGATCTTCCCAGCTCTCATCTTACAGGAATAACCTTCCCATTTAACCCTTCTCATGGAAAGTCTCCAAGATATAACAAGGTTCCTTTTATCAATGCAGCTCCTCCCTGCTCATTCTTTCTGTGGGCATAAGTGTGTGTGTGTGTGTGTGTGTGTGTGTGTGTGTGTGTGTGGAAGCCTACTTGGAATGCTGCTGTGAGTTGCATCCTCTTTCATGGAAGGAAAGGTTACAAACAAGACACTGGGGACAAGCAAGTGAGTAGATGCTAGCTGTTGGAGGTATAGCGGCATGAACAGATTGAACATATTTGCTCAAGAACCAATGCTGCACAGAGTTATATGATTACAATTCTCTCTATTTTTTTTTTTAAATCCAGTGCTACTTAAGTATTGTTGTGGGTCACAGGTAAATCACAACCTGGATCAGGCTAAATTGATCCTCAGGTGAAGAAATTGTAATTCACTCCAGTATGCTTCATACATTTTAATGGTGAAGGGACTTAAATACAGTGATACTAAGAACTGTACACTCCCAAATAGCTCACCAATTATAGGTAAATCACAACAAGGGACTAGGCTAAATGTGAAGGAGAAGAAAACGGCAGCCCACTCCAGTATTCTCCCTAGAAAATCAAAGGAGCATTCAGAGCCTGCACAATGTCAACATCATACTGGAAGATGAATTTATAAGCTGGAAGGTAACCAATGAATTACTGGGAAAGAGCAGATGACAATTATAAGAAGTGTTGATACTTATGATATGGTTGGATTAAAATCAAAAGGATGTCCAGCCATTGAAGAGGCCAGAGGCAAAAGAAAGTTTGAGGTTGCAAATTATGTATACCGTTAGTATATGGAATGCCAGAACCATGCATGAATCTAAGAATATTGATATTGTCAAACAGAAATGTCAAGACTGAACACTAGCATTTTGGGAATCAGTGACCCGAGAGGGACTCACATCAGAGGAACATTAGATCTATTGTGGACATTTTTTAAGAAGAATTAGAGCAGGCATCATGCTTAACAAACAAAAGTCAAAACCAGTATATGGATTATAACAACAAAAACGATACAATGATTTTAGTCTGAATGCAAGGCAACCAGCATCAGAGTGATTGGACTCTATGCTGTAACCACAGATGCAAAGGAAGCTTCAGTGTCTTGGAACACCTTGTCAATGCAAGACTAGAAAAAGCTGTCATACTAATTACAGGAGATTGAATGCTAAAGTTGGAAGTAAAATACCATCTGGAATAAAGGGAAAATTTGGGCTTGATAAACAATACAAAGCAGGAAATGGGGTTCTGCCAAGAACATTCAATGTTTACAGCAAGTGTTTTCTTCCAACAACTGTATTACCAGATGGACAATACCAAAATCAAATGGACTGTATATTCTGCAAGCAAAGATGGAATAGTGCAATTTAGCAGCAAAAAGAAAATCCATCTCTCATATAACCAACTTTCTTACAAAATTGCAACTTAAATTAAGAAAACAAATAAAATCTTTGGATCAACAAGATACAGCACTATTTTTCAAGATTATAATAATAGCAACAGCACTTAGACTTGTATACCACTTCATAGTGCTTTACAGCACTCTCTAAGCAGTTTACAAAGTCAGCATATTATCCCCAACAACTTGGGTCCTCATTTTACTGACCTCGGAAGGATGGAAGGCTGAGTTAACCTTGAGCTGGTCAGGATCAAAAACTCCTGGCAGTGGGCAGAGTCAGCCTTCAATACTGCATTCTAACCACTGCACCACCAGGACTCCACAAGATTATGCAGTGGAGATAAAGGATATATTTGATGGATTAGACTGGATAAATAATAAAGAATTCCAGACAGAAATAATGTCATCATTAAAGATCAAGGAAACAAAAATATCCTGAAATAAAAAAAAGAAGAAGAAAAAATACCTGGCTGTTGCTATGTCAACAAACAAACAAACAAACAAACAAAACCTCTGAGGTAGAAAGCAAAGATAAAGGAAAATGTGCATAACTAAATTCTAAGTTCCAAGGAAGCGCAGTACATTTAAGCAAATTATACAAAAATGAGGCTAAGAATTGAATGAGAAGAAAAGATATGTATTAAAACATAATATAACTTAAGGAAAAAAATTAAATAAAGGTGGGCTTGATAAAAGAGAAAAAGGCATAGATGTAGCAAAAAAAAAAAAGATATAAAAGAAAGATGATACAAATATACTGTATAAAAAATAAATCCCCAAATCAATAATATGTACAAAGTTCTGATCACTGAGTTAAAATGAGACATTTTGGAAAATGATGCTAAGTGAATCGTGGAAAAAAGGTTGGCCTAGAGTTAGGCAATGCTGAAATCAATCAATCAATCAATCAATCAATCAATCAATCAATCAATCAATCAATCAATCAATCAATCATACAAACAAACAAACAAACAAACAAACAAACAAATATTGCTAAAGCTTCAGGTTGATGATAAGACAATGAAACTATTAACATCCCAAAAGCTGATGCAGCAAAAGTGATTCTTGTTGTTTGTAAATAGATATGAAAAACACAACAGGGACTGGGGAAAAACAATATCAAGTTATATTCCAAATACCAAAACGGTAGTGCTAAAGAACCTTTCACAATTATATTTATCTCACTTGCTGGTAAAATAGTGCACAAGGTTTTTCAATTCACCCTTCAATGAATGAATGAATGAATGAATGAACCTTTATTATCAAAGTATAACATGTATACAGTGAGATTGGCTGAGCCTCCCTCTGTGCCCCCCCCACCACAACTCACAGTGACTATAAACCCCCAACATATTACACCCTGTGAGCTAATTGCACAGCACTAATTCAACAGTAAATAGAAAGAACACTGCCAGGATGTATACACGAGATTCAAAAGAAACAGAGATCCACAAGATCACATTGTTAACATTTAATAGAAAAAGACATCTATTTGGGATTTATTGTTACATGAAGTCTTTCAGTTGTAGAATGGGTGTGCTGGGTGCCTCATCTGCCTGTTGAAGAATTTGACTATAGCCATGACATAAAGAGTCATTTGCTACCTGATATAAAAAACTATGGTAGATATAGACAGACTATTAACATTCTGATACATCACACAAACAACACAGGTATGTATTTGTCAAGGCCGTGATTTTCCTGGTTACAACATGTGGCTGTAGAAGTCTGATCATTAGAAGGGGTCAACAAGGAAAAAATACCCCTTTGAATAGTGGTCCTGGAAAAATTGTTAAGAATACTTTAGATTTCAAGGAGAATAAATTATTCAGTGTTAAATGAAGTAAAACTAAATTGCTTCCTCGAAGCATAATAATGAATAATGAAGCTAAAGGTTACATATTTTGGATGCATAGTGCAAGGGCAAGAGTCATAGAAAAAACGAATATTAATAGTAAAAAAGGCTGATAGAAAATCAATCAGCAAGATTTTATTGTTCTGATAAGACAAGCGTGAAGTTACAAAAAAAAAAAAAGTCAAAGGATACTTTGACAGACAATCCTGGCAAAATTATGTTCCTTGGGTCGTGAGTTAGAAGTGACTGAACAATTGAACAGGTGTTAGCATCTAATTCCCTTGTAGATTTCACAGGAGAATCTGGGCACTCAAACACATTTCCTGAATACCAACTCTTTTGAATGGATAATATAATTAAACATTTACATAATGTGTAATTATGATCCCTGCGCTGTTTAAAACAATAGCATGTCTGCTTGCATTTGTGAGTGTGAGTATCAGATACACAATGTGAAGGCAATTTATGCAGAATCTTGAAGCTGTACTGTAACATATGAACATACTTGACAGCCATGCATAGTGAAATCAATAGCAATAGCATGTTCTAATTAATCTAATCATAAAATATAACATGTGCACAAAATTTTTGGTTTGAGCGGGGCAGTACAGAAAGTGTGGTCTAACAGAAAACTTTCTTAAAACAATAAGGGGATGTGTTGGCGCAGTGGCTTCATGACACTGGAACTGCCAGTCAGAAATGGTCTGTACTCTGATGGTTCAAGCCTGGCTTTGTCAGATGGAGTGATCTCCTGTCACTCACTCCTTAACTCTTACCCACCCAACAGTTCAAAAGCATACAATATTGCGAGTAGATAAATGGGTACCACTTTGGTGGGAAAAACCTAGCTGCGTGCATGTGTGAGGAAAGCGGAAGCCAGTGCTGGACTTGGCCAGATGCAAGGCAACACGATACAAGGTGAGGCGAGACTGGCGGAGGAGCCTAGAAGAGCCAGCAACCTGAACGCCACTAGTTTAGCTGGTGTAAAGCTAGTTTGCTCCCTGTGGTGTACCGAGGATAGGCGCACAAGCATCAAACAGAATAAACTAGCAATCTAGGCTGCCAGGACCGCATTGAGTTTAGCATTTGTAGATTTCCCTGATATTGTATGCCATACACTAAATAAATAAATCTTAATACAATTGCTGTGTTTTTATCAGTTGATCTTTCTCATTCTCATTCCCATTATACATATGCTGTATCTCAAGGGCAGTTGTGAACTTCACGATAGCTTATTTATTTATTTATTTGTATTCTGTCTCTTCTCCAGGATTCCCACACAGTGCACATTATTTATTTGTATTGCAATCTTGCATAGTCGATTGAACTGAATATGAACTGCCCAAAGAGACCTAAGGAGCTTCATGAATGAATGTAGATTTAAATCTATGGGGAATTCTACATTACGGCTCCAGCTGCTTGTCTCCCATTCTGTTTTAGTTATTTCTGTCCACTTTGCAATGGAATGACAAGTGGGTTCAGCTAGTGTTTAGTCTAGAGTCCCAGGGGTAGGCAACCTTGGCTCTTTTATGACTCGTGGACTTCAACTCCCAGAATTCCTGAGCCAGCCATCCTGGCTCAGGAATTCTGGGAGTTGAAGTCCACGAGTCATAAAAGAGCCAAGGTTGCCTACCCCTGGTCTAGACTATGGGGACCATCAGATATAATTGGTCACGTCACTCCCTTCTTATTCATGCAGGGAAGGCCATCCTTGCTGCTGGCTCCTATGCAGATTGGTTTAACAACACCTGCCTTTTCCTTTTAGGAAATGTTCCTTTCTCACTAGTCTCCGTGCCTTCTCTTTCTTCTTCCAGATGTTTACACACATGGGTGACTTCATACTTCCCAAATGCAGACCCTTTTTTCCTGTTATGTAACTCTCTTTGCTATACTCATAGGAATAACAGGAACCAGTTATTTCATTCTGAAGTCCATAAGAACATTGTAGCAAGCAAGAACTGATAGTTCAGCTACATAGAAATAAAGTTAGAAGTTTGTACATTAAAGATGTAACACAAATAAAAGAAAGGCAAAGAAAGCTTTACAGTACTAGGAGCAACAGTGGGAAAGGGGAACATGTTTCACCCATCCTGGTGAAGTGAAAAGGTGCCGACAGCAAGATGTAAGGGTTGAACAGAGCTTTTAGAGTTGAGGGCAATCTGTTTACTTATTGTTGGAACAACTTTAAGATTTTTTTTTTTTAATGTTAATAGAGAACACCCAGGCAGCCCAGCTGCACTGAATAGAGATCTATCTCTGGTGGGAAGGGAAAGTGCCAGGCTCTGCAGCCAGTTAGAGCTGGGGCTTCTACTTGGATAGACTGAAATGCTAGAGGCCATCTACTTTGAAGGCCTATGATGGTTTTGGTTAAAAAACAGCATTTACTAAAGCTGAAAAACACAGGCGTGGAGTTCATTTGCAATTAGCTCAGAATGGATAGTGGAAGAGGATAATGTCATCTGCATTTGTACTCAGGAAGTGGAGAGGGGCTTAAACTGGCAATGGGTCAAGCAGAAAGTGTGGCTTTCTCCTATATTTCCCTAATTATAAAATACTTTTAGCACTTCAGCATAATGTACAACTGATTAATGTTTCTGAGCTGTGGAGCTCTGAAGAATAGATCTGCTGCCTTCAAATCTTCTCCCTCCTCTAAGCACTTTCCCCATTTTAATTTTTTCTTTTGATTCTCAAGGCAATGTTTTCTTTCTAAAACATTGAGGTGCTGTGAAGAGGTGGAGGAAAGAAGAAGCAAATCAATCTACCTTATTGTTTTGTAAAAGTTTAATTTCTATAGAAGTGCTACTTAAAAATCTACCAGTCTCCAGGATGTCCTGGGTGAAGAGTAATAAATTACTATTTTTTTTAAAAAAATTACTGTATAGCAAGTGTGAAGAACATAGCTTCTGGAATGATTTACAGCCTTTTCATATAGTTCCGCTCATGGTCATGTGACCAAGAGGGAGAAAAGAGGAAAGGGCTTAGAGCAGTTGTCCACTGGTAGGACACTAAGGATTTTTCAATCTGAATTTTTGTCTCCACAATTCCTGTCCAGATCCCACCAATTTTAAATACGATCTTTCTTTTGCCAGCTTTCCCCTAGATTTGTTCCCATTCTCTTCTGTTTTTGGAGAATTATCTGTTGATGGATAGATGTACAAATGAAGTCCTAATGACCTTTAAAGTAATTTCTTTCAATAGTCTATTGAGTTGGAAAGAATAAAAAGCTATTTCCAATGCGCAAGTATGATGTTGTGGAACTGTGAATAACTACATAAATTAAAGTTTAAATTATATCGCTGCACCCTCATAGACATCTAAAAATTGTAATCAACCAGCCAACATTTATTTATAACTCAAGACCGAAAACAGTAAAAAAAGACCAGCAATACAATGATTATGTGGATTACATGCCATCAAGTCATTGTCGACTCTTAACGATCACACAATAACTATAAAAAGGAATTTTAAAAATGGTGAGAAAATCCTGAAATAATTTGTAGCTAACAATAATGTGAGGGAGAAACCAAATGTCTGCAGCATTATAGACTGTAAAACTGCCCTTTTTCTGCCATCTCCTTTTCTCCTAGACATGCTTATGTTTTCAGCAGAGGCAAAACTCTGCTGCCTTCATTGTGTGTACCTAATGAACACACCATTTCATTGTATTCAATTAATTGATCAAACAAAAGGGGCTTCTGGGTAGATATTTATTTACTACTTCCCGTTAACATCTGGGACTAGAAAAAGTTGTCTGCATACATAACCCCATTGACCCTTGCTAATTGTTCCTGGTTTCACTGCTAGCTCCACTGCCAATCGCTGTTTTGTTTCTGAGACCACACAAAAGACTCCTCATTGTCATCCATTGACCTTGCCTCTGTAGAAAGGGGAGGAAGCTATCTTCCATTTTCTTGGCCAGTCACCTTGGATGCTGCTTTACTGTGGAGTGGGCCCACAATCATTCAAGCTACACCCTGCCCAGCCAAATGAGGTTGTGCATCCAGATGAGCCCCAAGCTCCCCAATGCAATTTTATTCCAATCGGTCCCACAATTACTTGTAATTAAACAAATAAATCTCAATTCTAATTAATATCTGCAATGGGATTTATGTGACGAGCCTCAGCAGGATGCGTGTTTTCAGTCTATTTCACTATTTATTGTGCCTTGTGGGTAAATATCGGCAACCTGAATCAATAAATGTAATGGTGATGGAGATCTCCTGTTTCTGTCTTTTAAGACTTAACCCTTTCTTGGGTCTTTATCCTTCTCTTTCTAAGCTCCCTTTTTCTTCCCTCTTTGTGCTAGTAGACATATAGAATGCTATTTAGAATGACTGACTGAAATTGTATCTATATAAGGAGGAGGTGTGGGTGTCTTATTCAAGTAACTTGGGAAGGTGATACTCAGTGACCACCTTGGAAGGCCACATTAAACCAAGTGAATAGCTTAACGTGGAAAGCATTTTCTCATGATCTCATTTTAGTCACATGTTGTCTGACAGTAATACACCTTTAGTTCAGGACCTAACTTGTTCAGCAACCATTTGGGTTTTGATTACAGAGATTTCACCCAAAATGTATGATAGAAGTGGAAAGGGCATTTAGGCCACTTAGTTCAACTCCTCCTCAGATTTAAACTAAGAGAATAGGGGTGCAATCCCTTTTGCCCAATGAATTTCATTCTCAAAATATTTTTACCACCACCGTTAGTTGGAATCTGGATTTCTGTAGCTTAAATCCATAACTCCATCTTCTATGCTCTGGAACAATACAAAATATGATAACCTCTCATGTATTTGTCAAGTGCTTTTACATTTCCCTCCGTCTTCTCTCCTCAAGGCTAAATGTGCTCAATTATCTATTCATAAGAGTTGACTTCTAATCCATTGATCATCCTTTTTATCTTCCCAGAACCTGTGTCAATTTGTTCTTCTTAAATTTGGTGCCCACAACTGGACATAGTACTTGAAAAGAAATTTAGCTAATGTAAAGGAAAACTGTTATTTTTGGTCATTTGAAAATTATACTTCTACTGAAGTAGAATATTTTGCAACAATCCAGAAGTCAAGTCAGGAAGGCATAAATGGATTTTCCAGGTTCGCCAGTTTAGAAGAGAGTAACATTAAAGCCTACCTTGTGGTGATTCAGGCAGTGAGGCACAAATATCTCTCTGCACTAATTGTCTTTGCAAATAATTGCCCAGTGACTCTCTTTAAGGTGACTCATTTCTTTCTGGGAAAAGATACAAAGGTATACTTGCAGGTGTGTGCTGAGGCATTTTCCAGTTTTCTGGAAGACAAAGTCACTAAGATTTGTTCCCAGTTAGATGTCAGCCTGGCTGCTGGCTTGGAGGAGGTATCTGGAGCAGGTTCTTGGCTTTTATCTGGGAATGGTTTGATTCTATTGCTTTTTAGGAAGTGGACAGGATCCTAGGAAGTATGAGCATAATTACCCATGTTTCAGATCCTTTCAGATCTTTCCAATGGAAAAAAAATCCATGTATCAATCACTCGCATTGACTTGTTAGAAACAAATGTTATCGCTTCATTGCTCATCAAAGTGAAAGGTAGCATTTATTTTGGAAGGGTCTCAATGTAATTTGCTATCATCTGTAAATAAAAAGTAAATAAAAATAATTTATTTTTGAGTTAATGGAATAAGGTGGGCTGGACTTAGATCTCTTGTGGGCATGAAGGGATTTGAGACTGATGATGCGTTTGACCCCTTCCTCGGGCTCAGCCTGGTTAACTCCTCCATATTCCAGACAGGAAAAAGACTAAATGAGCTACTTCTACTTTATTATAAGGCTACATTGAAAGAATTTTGCAAGTCTGAATGTGCAAATCTCCCACTATTTTGTTTACAGTCTGAGAAGTTGGGGAGAGTCCCTTCTGAGCCTCTTTTTCCAATTTTTATGCATCTGTGCAATTTACTCTCTCTTATCTGACCTTTCCCTAGGCAGCATCTCTCTACTGTATTTCTCAAGGTCTTCTCATATACCCTTACAGAAACAAATGTTGTAATGATGGGATGGGAGCAGTGGTCAGATTCAGCCAGTTTGCACCACTTTGGCAGAACCGGTAGCTAATTTTTTGTTGCCCAGGCCCAGAATGGACTTCCGGAAGTGGCATCCACACAGAGAACCGGTTGTTCACATATTTGAATCCCACCACTGGATGGGAGTATTGGAAGAAACTTTATAGTCAACTTTTGACCTTTCCCTTTGACCAGTAATACTACAGGTCAGAATTGTTTACATTGATTGGAAGCTGATGTCGAAGGTTGGGAAAGTTTCCAGCCACTTTTGGAGATTCCAGGAAATAAAATTTCTGCAGGAAGAGGATGTGCTTCATGGATGATCTCTGACTTTCTCTGCTCAGTAGAGGGAGGGTCTATATAAAGGTGATTGTCCTAGTTCTCTTCATGGTGTGAGAATGAAGCACTCTGGAGATACATTAGCCCAAATAGCAGTTCATTTTGAAGGTAGTGAATACATAACCAGAGGAAAATTAACAATACACACAATGTCCTGAGGTCATATAATTGTAAGAAAACACTTACCTAAGCAATTTATTACAGATAGGAGATATGAGAATAAGTTAGCACCAGAATAAAGTCAATAATAGACTAAAGAGATTATTAAGCAAGCTTCAGGAGAACTACCTAAGAATTTAATTGCTTTAAGGGGTAGAGGGTGCTGAGTCATTTTATAACACGGGAGTCCTATAACACACAATAATTTAAAATGACAAAAGAATGATCCTATATTGTATCCTCAAGGAAATGACATAATGCTATGTTATACCTATTGGAGGCTTGTTCTCTGTTGCATTTGGCCATCTCAGTTACAAGGTGAATCCCAGGAAGCGGGTTACATGCACAAAGGATGTAAAAGTGGGTTACATGCACAAAGGAGATAATAATTGCTATCTACAAAGCGTCTCTTTCCCCCCCCTTATTTTTTTAAGGTTTCCATGATGAAAGAAGCAGTGAAATAACTACTTTTTTTTTCTAGCTAGGGGGTCTTCATTAGTATTCAAATAGACTCATAAATATCCTCATAAATATTATTCATATGTAACCCTGCTAGAAGACCTGCTTTCATTTGGTACATTGCATGACCCATGATGGCATCTTGCTTCTTTTCTCTTGAACTAAGGTCAGTTTTAAAGGAGACTTGGTGTACTTAATTTTACATTATCTCCCCCAAATGATTGGCAGTATCCTTCTTATCTCCTTAAGGATGTATTATGATAGATAGATAATGCAATGGTTTTGGAAGACAATTAAAAGAGAAGGGAAAATCTTACACGTTGAACTTCATCATCCCAATCTTTGTTCATGGGTTCTAGCAAAGTCTCCTCCAAGAGTATCTCTATAGGTATCAATCCATTGCTGATAAATTTTACCCTATAGATATACATTCATACTTCTTTGCTTATCTCAATGTCCTTTGATATATGGGGTATATGGTGGATTTACACACCATGCTGAACACCCAAAGATGCTTTTTCATGAGGCAACTGGACTTTCTTGTTTTTCTTTGAAGATGTTTCTCCTCTCATCCAAGAAGCTTCTTCAGCTCTGACTGGATGGTGGGGAATGGAAAGATTTATACTCCTGCAGACAGCTGTTTATTTGCATTCTTTTAGTGAGTCATTAAAGCTACTTGGAGGCTTATCTGTGTCTCCAAGGTCATCTGAGTAGTGCAAATGGGTGTGGAGCCTTCTTGGTTTGAAAGAGGGGTCTGTGATGACCCAGGGCCCCGAACGGAGGCAAGGCAGTTGGCTGGCAAGAGCAACAGTCCTTGAATCATTGCCAATGTTCACCCAAACGCTCCCCCATATGCTGGCAAGAGTTCAACCAAGATAGCCAGGAAAGTTTACAAAATTCTCAAGACAAGACAAGAAAACATAAAGAGTTCTTTACTCTCAGCTTGCCTGCGAACTGCAAACTGCAAACTGCCGACTGCAAGGAGAGATCAGGAATGTAAGCTGTGATTGGGAAGCAGGAAACAAACTGGTCCGGAATACAAAGTGTCCAGGTTACAAGAGTACAAGTCACGACAATCTCAAGATCCCACGTTAGTTCCCGGCAAATGCCTCACCCCACAGCGTCTCCTTAAATCCTAATCCCCAGGTATGCCTTGTGGAGTGGGGCGGGACGCTCTCCTCCCGAGCAAGTGAGCCTGCCTCTGTTGTTCTCTCCTCCTCTCTGCTCTCCTTGCTCTAGGATCAGGTGGAGGGGGCCTTGCTCCTCGCCTGAACTCTGCCTTCCCTTTTCCAAACCAGAAGGGCCCTGGCCTGCCTCAGCCTGCTCCTCCCTACAGTCCTCCGAAGCCACAGACACCCCCTCCTGGGCCTCAACAGAGAACTCCATGTCTTCCTCGGAGTCAGGCTCGGAGGGAGGCATGACAGGGTCAAAGACCATCTATGTCAAAATTGAACAGCCCTCTCTCAACAGAGGGGGAGGGATCCGACATCATCTATCTCCAGTCTACAACACAGTCCCTTTCAACAGTTCCAAGAAGGCGCCACACCCATTTGCACTACTCAGGTGACCCTGGAGACACAGATAAGCCTCCAAGTAGCTTTAATGACTCACTAAAAGAATGCAAATGAACAGCTGTCTGCAGGAGTATAAATCTTTCCATTCCCCACCATCCAGTCAGTGATGAAGAAGCTTCTTGGATGAGAAGCAAAACATCTTCAAAGAAAAACAAGAAAGTCCAAGTGCCTCGTGAAAAAGCATCTTTGGGATAACTATGACCTGGATGACTGAGAATCTCCATAGACACCATGCTGAACAGTAATATGATTTTGTTGTTGTTGTTGTTATTGTTGTGGCTGAATTACTTATATGAACTTACCCTTAGCAACTAGTGAACTACAATTTTTGACAAGGATGGGCAAGCTATGAATTGTACATAGCCCTGAAATCCTACCCTTAGAAACCCACAGAATAAATGGAATAGAAAATTCATTTTGAAAGGGCCCTGGGGGATGGGTGCCTTAAAGCATTGCAGTACCTCTTATTTCTGACCACCTGCCTTGCCAGATGTCACATTTTGCCTTGAAAACACTTAAAATAGGGGGGGGGGGAATGGTCAGCAAAATTCAGACCCACCCACTTTAGTGATTACCACTCATTCCCTGGAAAGACATAAAAAGGAAGTACAGCAAAAACACAACGTGTGATGTGTCAACCCAGCCAACCATAACTTATTCTCCAAAATTAGAGTGTCTTGAAGATGAATGGGGGGTACAGTCAGGGCCTTTAATAAGAGAAAAGTCATACTTGGAAAAACTCCCTGCCTTGGGTCAATTTCCATTGATGCTCAAATCTAAACAAGACTTTAACGGGGAAAACTCTTTCTTCCTCTTCAGAATGTTTTTCTAGTGTTAAAAATGATTGTTTCCACTTCTACACAAGAGGAAGGAGCTTCCTGGCAAAGGCAAGATTTGAAACTGCATCGGATAAAGAAAACAAATAAGAAAAAAATCAGATGGAAGATTATCGCATGGAAATGGATGGCAAATATTATTTTGCATCCTCAGCTGTACCAAAAGACCTGCTGCAATGAAAGTTCAATACAGAAGTTTTCTAAGGGAGAGATAGGCAGGCTAAGATTATAGGATTTATTTGGGTTTTTGAAAGTGTTGATAAAAGGCTGAGATTGTTAACTAAAATAAAATACAATGTATTTTTTTTAGAATGAGGTCAGATATAACTTTGCATGTCAAAGAGCAACATAATTATTCACTATGCCTCATGATTGCTTTTTTGAACCAATGTATAAGATCAAATCCAAAAACTGAACCATTCTAACATGGCTTTAAACATCAGAACTTAATTTGGAATCCTTTCATATGGAAAAAAGAAACTTCCTGGATTTATCAGCAATAACAGCAATAACAACAGCAGCTTTTAAGGAGGCTATTAAAATTAAAGCACAAAAATATTAAGAACCTCAAATAAATATTAAAAGAACTGAAAAGCAGATTAGTCAGACAGACTTGTATATTATGAGTCATTTAAAGCAACTTTTAGGAATAGCAAAGCTATCAACTTTTTCACCTAGTGAAAATCAGAGTAATTATCAGGTTGAGAGTAATTCTCTCTATAAGAAATAACTGCATTACAGAAGGCGTCACTGATAATCATATCCCTATCTAGCACTCACACCAATTGTTGGGAATATTTGAGAGTGTAATATGCTGCCCTCTCCTGCTTGGGCGAAAAATATCTCCAACTTTCATTTTTAAATCTTGCGTAGGCTATGAGTCTTGTTTGTAAAAGGAAAGCATTGCCTTTTGAAGCTAGAGACATAAAATATTATCCTCACTGAAATGAATCAAATTAATGGTTAATAATGTGCACTTTATCATTGTAGCTTTTGGCTTTTTCCCCCCCAGCTGGTGCTCTAGATAGAATGAGGTTTTGCCTGAGCTGCTGTAGCACTTGTTAAATCAACGGTTTGAAAATAAAGGATGGTCTGATGGCTGTAGTCTTTCCTACGGATGGTTTTGAAATGAATATGATCTAAAGGAACTCATTTAAAATAAGAGCATCCATCAGCTTTGATTTAAAATGAGAAAAGATTTAAACAATGGAATTTTGGCTAAGTTATTCTTGTACTGTCATGATTTCAGTTGCATTTGGATTGATAGAGTTAATGAGTTTTTGACTCTAGGGATACTTTTCCCTTTATGTTTTGTCAGAGGTATAGGTTCTACTGCAACACATAATGGCTCTTTGTTCATGCCAAATGCTAAGGCAAAACTAACAAGCTACATTATAGCTTTACCAATAGCTTGATTCATTAAGTATTTTAAGGCATAACATGGATTTTATAATGTTGAGATGGTCATTGTGGTTTGTAAATGATGGCTTACGATTTTGTTGTGAATACAGTCAGTGTTTTATTGTAGTGTCAATCAATGGGAAAACATTTGGACTGAGGGCACAATGTACAGACTGATGGGATTTGACTCATCATGCTGTATAAATCAGAAGGCTTGAAAACTGATCATTTCCAGCCCAGTGAATGATTGTCAGAAAACTGTGTGGTAAAACAGTAAAACTCTCTTGGTAAGCTTATAAGTCAACAAAGTGGCAGAGCTAAGGGTCGATTAAGTAGCTGAACATTGAATAAAAAGCGGCAGCTATAGAAAACCAACAATGGGTCAGAAAATGAACTGGAAGAAGGAAGAAAAACTGAGACAGAAAAGGAATTGGAATTACTGTAAATAACTGAAACAAGTAAATCGCAGTAGAAGGGAAGTGATGTGATCTGAAGACAGACAAAGTGTCACCACATCAAGCTTTTGGCAGCGTTCTGATGGAACAGTATAGAAGGCTCATTGGAGAAACAAGTTTGAGGCAGATAAGAAACTGGATGAACTTTTAGGAAGAAATACGGCATCTTCTCCCAAGGAGTCCATGTCAACATGCTGGCTGGGAGCTGAAGTCCACACAGCTTCAAGTTGCTGAGGCTGAGAAACATTCGTATATGTGAACCCAAATCTCACTGCTATTGACTTCGTACCATCTTCTCAATAATTTTCTTAAGAAAGGAAAGGTTGAAGAATGGTGAGAGTTGTTAGATATGGCTGGATCAAGAAATGGGTTCAAGAGAGGGTGTGTCACCACCTTTTTCAAGAAACACAGCATAATATCATCCCTTTGAAAAGTATCCACCAATCTTATCCAATGCTCTCTTTGTCTTACACACATATAAAAGATCCTGTCCATTAATCTTGACTCTACCTCAACTCCTTTTAACCCTCAATTGAATAAGTGGTTTTCTCCAAACCTTCCCAGGAACCCACCCTGCATTTGTGAGGAGGCTTTCCATATACACACAGCCTGCTACTGCTGCTGGTGATAATGTTCTTCTTCAGCACTTGCTGGCTTTCACCCAAGTTGTGCAATCTCCATAGTCTCTCATCTGATTCCTTTACCCCAGTTCTGCTGTTGCTTCAGGCTATTTTCATCCTGATTCCAGGAACAGAAGACTGCAAAACGGTTGCTTCTCATACCGCTGCCTCTATGTTGCTGGTCTCTGAATTCTCCTTAATGAGCTGATCTAAAATTTCTGACTTTGCTTGTATCTCTCTGAATGATTTCAATAGAACAATACGACCTGAAGATTGGGACCAGGCTCCAGCCCACCATATCAGTCATCTTCAATGCCTTCTGGCTGGTAATGACAATGATTACATCTTCTCTGTTATCCACCATTGGCCAGTTACACAGAGGGCATGGTATATACAATTCAGCTCCTGATGGTGCAGTTTTCTCCAATTCTGCCTTTCAGTGGATCTGGGAATGGTTCCAGTTTTGTCAGTCTAGTTCTTCTTTTTTATCTGAATTATATTCTTTAGGGGCTTTTCTTTCTTCCCTCTCATATTGACTCCGTTCTACTTTTAATCCACACCCATCTATCACTCTCATCTTAGTTAATTTACTCAGTTTCTTTATCACTCTATTTCTTTCACCTCCTGTTAGCAATTTATTATCTCACCAAATAAAGTCCTGTTCTAATCAAACCAAAAACACAAACATTGGCTAAGCTAATTAAATACAATTATCTAAACTGTACACTATCTTAAAAGAACCACCATAACAACATGATTGTGGGTGGTGGAATTTAGTAGCCTTTTCCTTCCATTTGCCCATCCCTTCTATGATAACTTTTAAACTGATAATAAAATATTAGACAATCTGTATTTTTTAAAGAAATGTTCTCAAGGTTAAAAGAAGGACAAAATAAAGAAGGACTGAGAAATGAAACAAAATAGGAAAAGGTAGAGAAAGGTAATCAGATAATCTAAGATATATTCAGTTTGGTACTTTCTATATGGACTGGATTATCACCCCCATGATCTTGTAAACTATGGTCTTATGCCCATCATGATCCAAGCAAGAAAGAACGATAGGAATTGAAGTCCACTATATCCTGAGTATACCAAATAGGGGGCAGGCTACAGTAGAAAATTGTCTTCCTTGAAATGTTGGAAATCTTTCTTAGAACAGCAAACCAATTAAAATAATAATACAAACTAATGTACTAATAGTAAGTAAAAAGCTAATTATAGAAAGAATGTTCATATTTATGTTTTTCATTTAATTTGGCTAGCTATATTATCCTCAGCTTATTTTATCACTAGAGCTTTTTTATTTATTTATAAGATTATTTGAATTATGTTTTGCCAATCTTTCCTTGCCCTTTAGAAAGACTTCCACTTAAATGTGTTAGCCTTTCTTAGAGACAAAGAAAGAATGACAGCACATAATTGGAGCTAAATATTACATCTAAGTGCTCTACATTTTCAGAATTGCTTTGAAGCTTGTGTCTGCATTAAATGTGAGCTTTTTCTTCTATTAAAATAATAAGACAACAAAGGCTTGGCAGAAAAAAGTATTTACACTATACATAAATCTTGTAAACTATTATTAGACCTTTGTTCAAAGGAGTATAATTCCCATTAAATATTTAAAAAGATGAATAAGAATGATTAATTGATTATATTTGAGTTCCAATCATTAAGATAATTATTTGATTTGTGAAAATCATTCAAATTGTGTCTTTAGGAGACAAATCTACTGGTTGCTGAAGAAAAAGAGTTCCAGGTATACACTCCTTTGACTTCTTAATTTGGAATGGTATTAAATGATATTGAATTCTAATGTTAAAAGGAGAGTCTGAAAGCCTCCCTGTGTACAGTATGTCTGTGTGTATATGAAAGCTATAGAGAAACCATTATGATATAATTAACTTTCTGATAATAAGTGTGAGTACTTAAGGATGAATATTTGCTTGGAAGTGTAAATGCTGATTAATTTAGCATTTGTATTATTTTGTATATTAACAACCAAAATAGATAGAAAAAAAGGGAGAAAAGAACAGTTCAACGTAAATAAGACAAATGGTACTATTGTTCTAATTTCTAAAATATACTGTTTTAAAATAAACAGTAACATTAACAAAGAATGCACAATGTTTAATGATAAGATAGGATCATTATAGGAACAGGCTGGGAATTGTAGCAACGTTTAGCTATATATTTAAGCCATTAGAGAAGCTTAAATTCTCCAATTGTAAAGAGCAGTTGAGAGTCAGTTTGGTGCAGTGGTTCAGGCACTAGGTTAGAAATTGGGATACTGTGAGTTCTATTCCCATTTTAGGCACAAAGTCAGCTCAGTGACTGTGGGCCAGTAATGTTCCCTCAACCCTACGAAGAGTGAGATGATGACAAACCATTTGTGAAACAATGTTGCCAAGAAAAGACTAGTCCAGGCAGTCACCAGATATCAGTTAGAATGTGAGATCTGTTCAGTGTCTGATTGAATACAAGTCGATGAATAGTCTCTTTGCATGAACAGTTTAGAGCCAGGGGTATCAAACTGGCGGCCTGCGGGTCAGATGCATCATGCACAGGCCATGCCCACTCCCGCTCCGCAAAGGCAAAAAACATTGTGATACGTCACATGATGCGATTGAGTTTGACACCCATGGTTTAGACAAACTGAGGATCAGTAAATTCCTCAGCCAAAAACACCTGGTCCAGCGGGTGAGCTGTCTAACAAAATATAAGCAGAAGGAGTTTGGATTTAAAATTAGTTGAGTGACTTTCCCCACACAGCTATTGGTTTCTCAGGGAAGGAAGGTCTTGTTAGGTCCTAATCTAGTTGGGGTCCTAGTAATTTCCCTTATGGTACATTCCTTCTACTACTATTGTTCTTACTGGTGTCTGCTGCTAGTAAGCAGTAATGGCTCTAAAAGACAGAGATATCTGATGGCTGCCTAGAATTTCTTCTGCTCTCCCTATAGTGTGCTTGAAATGGAACTAAGAGGAAGCCTCTCTTTAAAGGATCTTTGTTATAATTACAGTACTTTCCATCTCCTGTGCAGGAAGAGGAGAGAAAACTACAGTGATAATATACTACAGAGATCAGTATGTCTATCTAACAGCTGAATTTGTTCAGGAGTGATCAGGCTTGTAAAGATAGTTGATATAAACAACAGAATAAAATAGGAAAGCTTTTTCTTGACTTTTGATAGAAATTCTAGGCTACAATATTAGACTATTTCCCCAAAAAAACACCTTGTTCCAAATGTAGAAAAATAAAAAGAAGTATCTTCTATTTGGATGATAGACCAGTTTCAATACTAGACATGTAATTTTTGTCCTATGAAAACCCAGGACACTTAACACACACATTGGGGCCCGATTCATTTCTTATATATAATTGTTCTGTTTCAGCCGAAGAGACATCGAGGCGAGGCAGGAGTAACAAACACAAGTCTTTATTGAGATCACGAACAGAACAGAAGACAAAATGGCGCCATGGCCTTTTATAGCCCCTTGCAAGGGACAGCATCAACCAATCAATGCAAGGCTAGTCTCCCGCCTTGCGCATGCGCACAAGGCTGGAGACAGCCTGTCTGGTCCCGGGCAACCACGTGGATTACCCGGGCCTTCTGCAGCCTCCTGAGCCTGCTGAGTCATTCAGCAGTTCCAGAACATAACAATAATAATTTTCCAATCCCAGATATATGATTTTGTATAGAATAACAGTCTCTCTGCATCAAAGAAATATCAGCAGTTTTGGAGGAAATCTAAATATCAGGAATCTGAATATCTGGAAAAAGAAAATCAGTAAAAAGCTCTAGGATGCCCCACCTTACAATATCTGAATGAGGACTAAGCATGTTTAGAGAATTGATAATCTTCTAAGTGGCCACATGAAATGTTAACACTCTTTTAATAGAATTAGAGGGAAGTGTTTGTGCATGTATTTGAGTATACCTGAGAGTCAGAATTCCTGAGAGTGAAAACCTGAGTAATGATTAGTGAATGTTTTATAACTATCATAAAAAGGAGGCTTATTTACAGGAATTATATTATAGGGATAGGCAAAGCCTAGAGCTAAGTACATCCTGTGGGATCTTTGGTATTCTCTGATCTTGATTGTTTTGTTGCAGACATTTCATTACCCAACTAGGTAACGTCATCAGTACTAGAAGGGAGTGGAGTTTATTCTCTGTTTTTATACAAGTGGCTAGGAGCAAACCCCACTCCCTTCCAGTAATGATGATATTATCTAGTTGAGTAATGAAACAACAATCAAACTTAGAGAGCACCAAGAACTCCACGGTTCAACCCCGAGCTACAAACACCATCTTCTGTTGCTAACTACATCCTACCAGGAAGAGAGTTAATAAGCAAGAACTTGAACAATGGCAAAAAAAAATGACTCTGATTTAGCAATTTCATTGAAAAGAGCAGGCCAAGCAAGAAACAAAGAAGGGATATGGACTACATTCTTAACTTTCTATCTACTGCCCCAGTAGGACATGAGGTGTTGAAAAGCCACTGTCACTCAAGTCACACTTCCAACAGAAACTGCAAAATGAACAGGAGTGAAGGAAAGCACATGGAATGAAATATCTTGAAGAAGGTAGTGTTAGGTGCAAGTAATCAGGAACAGGATTTTAATTCAGAGCACTTCAAGTTTATTACATGCTACCTATGCACATGAATCTGATCTACTAATGGTCAAGGTAAATTAGTGCTAGATAAGAATCAGTGTAATTCAAGGGGGAGTGGCGGTAGACTTAAGTCTCTTCTGGGAGCAGAATAACCCCAAACTGATGACAGATTTGATCTCACCCCCCCACCCCCGGCTCAGCCTGGTCACCTCCTACAATAGATTTCACCATTTTTCCCCACTTGAATAAAATGCAGCTTTATTTGAAATAGTATTACATACAAATATTAAGCATACTGTGGATACAAAATAAGTAATTATCAAAATGATATATTGAAAATTACATCATAAGACACATTTTGTTTATAACTACATCGCCAATGAAGAAACAAAACATAATCTCTGTTTCATTAGAATCTTCATCCTCTCACCTGTACTCCAATTATTTCTATTTTTAAGTTGTCCAATGCATTTCTTTTAGCTATCGGCCTTCATCTACACAGAGTTGTCTTCCCAATAATGTACAAAAAAAAATATGCTGGATAACATGGTACACTTAATTGGAGCAGACTTTTGTTCTCCGTCACTTCATCCTGTTCCCTGAGGTTTTGTTTTTTGTAACTCATCCAGGGATCTAGCACGTACACTTCATGCCAACCCTGGGCAGATTAAAACCTAATACATTCTAGACTGAGAAGCAATTAGTCAGTGTAAATGAAACTTTTAATTGCGTCTATGATTTATTGAGCTGGAGTTGAACCATTAAGTTTAATTCATAGACATGATCAATGAGCTGCACGGAATGGCGATTTTTTTGTGTAGGTGTGATTGAGGAGCCACTTCCATCTGGGAGGGCTCACACACCACATTTGTTCATCTGAAGGAACCATTTATACACCCGCTTCACTTAATCAGGAGGGCTGGACTGTCATGGTTGATGCCAAACTTGCAAGATGTAAGAAGGGAATCAGCCAACTGCCAGTCTTCTTTATCCCCTTATATGTGCATTTTAAAATAATGCTATCCATGGAAATTGGATGCTTCTTTCCAAATAAAGTCACAGACAATTTGCCCAAAGTTGTTAAAATAGTATCATTTAGAGATAACGTTTCAAAGTTTTCTTGTAAATGCCTTTTCATTAAAAAAAAATTAACCTGGAGCACTCCGTAACATGTTACCCATCTACACATCAAGCCTATTATTATTTTTAAAATCAATTACCAATGTCAAATTCATCCTTCAACTGCTGCTCTTTGATGTATTATATAGCTTAATCATTAAATAAGTAACTATCAGAAGTTAAGTTTTTATTTCAGTTTTCAGCTGAGTGTAGACATCAATCTAACCACCAGGAAAGGAATATTGTCGCCTCCAAGAAAGCCCCAATAGGAGATTCTGAATGTTGCCTTTTGGATGGTGGAAGTATAAAAAGCATTTCCCTGGCAATTTTAAGTATTCATTGTTCATCACACGTACAGTGTTGCTTCACTTTTTACTGTGGCCCTTAAGTGATCTTCCTTATAAGTTAAGTCAAAATGACCATCCCCTAAATTTCAAACTGGGAAGATTTTCAGGTATGAAAATTGCATGATGCATATTTTTACAAGTCACTTTACAGAACTTTTCCCATTCCCCTAGCCAAAGTATTATTATTGTCTCCATATTTCAGAAATCTGGTATTAGAGCTGGCTTCAAATCACCCAGTAGACTTACCTGAGACAGGCTGAATATTTTCAGAGTTTTATCAGATGTTGCATATGGAACTACAACTCAGTCTATCAAAACTATTACTCTCCAGAACTTGCTATTGTCTCTGCATTTTGAAATTTCCAAAGTATTATTATTGTCTTCTATTTACCAGAAATCTGGTATTAGAGCTGGCTTCAAATCACCCAGTAGACTTACCTGAGACAGGCTGAATATTTTCAGAGTTTTATCAGATGTTGCATATGGAACTACAACTCAGTCATCAAAACTATTACTTCTCCTCTTTGCTATTGTCTCCTGCATTTTGAAATTTCATAGGCTTCACCTATCTTCTGGACCAACACTGGAGGGATAAACCTGAAGGGGAATGCATAATCTGTTCCACTAGTAGATTATGCTTTGTTGACTGCTGGACCACAGTGCATTTCTGGTACAGTTCATGCTTTTTATCAAAATATTATCAAATGTTATCCCATAAATGACTTATAATACTTTATAGCATCATCCAACAAATACTGTGCCAATAAAGCAATAATAAAGGTAGGCTTTACCTGTCTTTATTGTAGGCAAATAATACGGTACTTCAATGCTGCCTTGACAAATCTAGAAGACGCTGTAAGCCACTAATGGGGAAATAGCCTTGAAGGTCATTGGAATAGTTCAGCATCCATATCCACTAATTTCCCTTTATTACTGACTTAGATTACAATCTTGTGATTACAATATTTGAGATTAAATCCTACTGAACTCAGTGGAACACCTCTGAGTAGATAGGAAAAGAATTTTCCTGTTATATTTTCCAAAAATTCAGTGCATGTAATACCATTAATGTGTGAACTGCACTGACTGCTAGTGTACTTCTGGGTGCAATTCAAGGTGCTGGTTGTCACTTTTAAAGGCCTCCATGACTTGGGATCAGGATGCCCAAGGGATGGGCAGTCTTGGGTCCTGATACAGGGAAATGTGCCCCCCCCTATGGAATATTCTCACTCCAGAAATTAGAATGGCTTTGATGCTGCTGGCCTTTTGGAAGGCCCTAAAGATCTGGTTCTGTGCCCAGGCTTGGGGTCTAAGTCTATGAAAGGTCCCATTGCCTGGTTGTGCTAATAACCATTGTTTGCGACATCTCCCTCAGTTGCTGTGTATTTTAATTTTTGTACTTTTGATGGGAATTTGTTTTTAATTTGTTCACTGCTCAGAGTCAGTTGCTGAGATGGGCAGCATACAAAATGAATGAATATCATTTCCCACTAGCCTAGAATAACACCTATCTTGATATTGGTTATTGATATGTTTTGGGGCCTAATTCCAAGTGTTGACTGTTATGTCCTGGGCCTTGCTGAGTCATTCAGCAAGGCTCAGGAAGGCTGCAGAAAGGTTGCAGAGACTCGGACAGACCACGTGTCTGCCTGGGACCCAGACAGGCTGTCTCCGGCCTTGCGCGCATGCGCAAGGCGGGATAATGGCCTGCAATGATTGGCTGTGCATCCCCTTGCAAGGGGAGTATAAAAAGGCCAGTTGCCATTGTGTTCTTGCTTCTGTTCTGTGAATGTACTTAATAAAGAGATCCTTTGTTGTGAACCTGCCTCGTCTCGATGTCTGCTTTGCGAGAACAGAACATTGACTATTGTCTGGTCCAAGATTAGGATGGGCTTGACCCTTGTAAGGTCCTAAAGATCTGGTTATGTACTCAGGCTGAGGTCTTGAGTGTGCATAGGGATGTGCTTCTTGGTTGGGTTAGTGATTCAGGTTTAATGTTTCTCAGTTCTTTGTATTTTAACTTTTATAATGTTTGTAATTGTTTTTATTTTACTTAAATTCTGCTTGCCACCCAGAATCGTTTGTTGATGTGGTAGTCATATAAAATGGAAAAATAAATATCCTTAGGATCTCAAGGTTAGAACATAGATGGTCCATATGTAACCATGAAAATAATGAAATATCGAAATATGTATTGTGAGTCATGATACAATCTCTGTCTTTTTGTACTTTCCTTCCAACATCACACATGACAACATAAAGAATAAAGCTTGCATCATGATGATGTGGTGCTTGTCCTTTGCCCTCCCCACTTGTGTCCTCAGAGATGGCTACAATAGTTGAAGCTTCTCCTCATTGTATCTCTTATGCTCAAGTGTGTCATTTCTCGCTTGCTCTTTTATCTGGCAGACAAGACCTTTGTATGTTGCTAAATTCTTGTTGGTATTTGGAAGTGGGATGCACCAGGCATAAAATGAAAATAAATGACTAATACCTCCTAATAATGCCTGATTTCCTGATTTGATATCCCGTATTAATTCTAATTATGTATGAAGAGTCAGGGCATTAATCAACATGTTTAAATGCCTTCTTATATAACAAGTCTGATGTTCCAAGCAGCTGGCAAAAGCAGTGTGCTGGAGATATGACTTTCTCTTACTGGGTTTTCTTAGCTTGCACCTCCTTTCATGGGAATCATGCTCCTCGTTAAAGGGCCTGAGTGCTTTCAGATTATAGTGTCACTATGCAACTGTTCTCTCTTTACTGAAAGTTATGGGGGTGGGAGAGATATGTTTATGTATCCTTGCCTTTCATTTATAAGCCTTTCATATTATTCCACTGCTTCTTTTTCCATCTCAATGAATATCCATAAGGAATATGTCCACAGTGTGTTCTAATTAGTAGCCCCAGTGACTTTGGTCTGAAAGCATGCATAGCTTTCACTAGCAGTTGAAAATTTCAGAGTTGCACTTATAGTGAGATACAGACCTATTCGGTCACCCTGCCTCACTTGTTAGAAGGGAACTCCCAGAAATTTGACACATCTGGACGATATCAAGACAGGAAGAGTCTGGGCTACTCAAATTAAGCAATTTGATGTAGTACTTAGATTGTGATATTGGTGGCGTATAAATTTATAAATAACAAATAATGAATAACTACTGATATAACTTATCATTTTGGTTGTCATCAAGAAGTGTTTTATGTAAATACCCACAATCACAGATCCTGTAATCACTTCATCCTAGGATTTTATAGATCCTGGTGATATTGAGGCTGTATTTGTGCAAAATTCCCATGCTGGAAATACTTTAATTTAGCACTCTATTTAGATTTCCCATTTTAACTCCATTCTTATTTGGTCAGGCGTAATGGAGGTGTCACAATCTTCTAACTCTGGAAATAAGCAGAGTCTTTCTACTTTCTGTTTAAGGAGTCAATTGTGAAGAGGTATGCAAACATTTTCCCAGTGCGAAGGAAACACTGATTAATCTGCAGGTCTGAGTATAATTGCCTTAGTGCTGGCAAATATACCCTAAAGAAAATACTTTAAAGACTGGCATATCTATTGTGCAGAGAAATTGGACAGCCTAATCAAAATGAACTTCTTAAAGCTGCTAACTTTATCATTAGAAGGTCACTTCTATTTCCAAAGAATTTTTTGGTTAAGCTTCTTCCTTCACACATATCCCCAAATCCCATTCAATTGTCAGAGGATCACTGTCCACTTGACAAGATCTGCTCCAAAACTACTGGAAGCAATTCTGAGTTTTCTATTGTTGGTGTGGAAGAATGTAACTACTGTCCATTTCAGTGGGTCTTTGTCAAGTCTCTGCCAGAACCTGAATTGAAATCATCTGTGCTGAAGCTGGCATGACTCCTTTGTTCTTTGAAATACCTTTTTTTTTTTACAATTATCCCAGAGAAACCACAAAACCACTAAGATGAGTGAAAGGGACAAAGAGAGAGGGAAAGAGAGGGAGGAAAGTGCAGGGTGAATTTTGCCCAAATAGAGTTTGAGATTGCTGTTTTGGAAAGAAAACTTCCTGCAGAAAATAGGTTTTTGCCATCTCACTGCATGGGTTTGCTAAATATGCCAGCAAAGATGTCTGAAGGCAGAGGTTCCTTTGCAAAAAGTAGTGATAAAATGCCAATATAACAAGTTCCTCACATATTCAAAAAGAGTTTAAGAACGTTCTCAGTAAACACCACCAAACACCAAGAAAACTAAATTTAAGATGGGTAGTTCCCTCCATACTCTCCCAATGATGATAGCAGCGCTGCAGAAATGCATTAAACTTCATAAACCACTGTCCTAGAGAACCTGCTTCTTGCAGCCAGAAACAATGCAACTCCTTGCACATTGATCTAGAGCTTCCTGATCTGCCAGTTGAAGGAATGGCTTCCTGGTGGATACCCACCACATCCTTTGTCTTTCAGAGAGTTGGGGAAAAAAACAGGCTTTAAACTGAGGCGAGATTAGCCCCTAGAGACTAATTAGGCTGATTTTGCTCTCTGTTGTTGACTTGATTTCCCCAGAGGATTGTAGTATGTTAAGTCTCACTGGCATATTAGAGAAAATTATAGGACAATATACTTATGCTGCATTTTATTCCTTAGTCTGTCTTCTTAAATATTCATAATTTTCAAATGACTAAAATGAGGGGCTGTCCATTCCCTTTTTATTTCACTGCACCAACTTTCTCTAATACATGGGGCCATGGAGCAAAGGAACATATTTGGCAAACACTATTGTAGCTCCCTGGGGGTCTTTTCTTTCACATGCATTCTCTCCCATAGCTATCTCTTAACTCCTTCCTTCCTTCCTTCCTTCCTTCCTTCCTTCCTTCCTTCCTTCCTTCCTTCCTTCCTTCCTTCCTTCCTTCCTTCCTCCCTCCCTCCTCCCTCCCTTCCTCCTTCCTCCTTCCTCTCTTCCTTCCTTCCTCCTTCCTTCCCTTCCTTCCCTTCCTTCCTTCCTTCCTTCCTCCTTCCCCTAATCATATGGCTGAACTTTTGATATTGCTATAGAACATCTTCCCTTCAATAATCAGCAAACAATGTTCCTTGCCCCTCCTTTTCAGTTGGAAGAGTATGGTACAAGATATTATTTCTAGTAAAGCCATCAAAATTTATCTCCTTTCGGTAACTGAGCAAGAAAATATCTAATTGAGTTGCATTTGATTCACCTTCAACAATGTACAAAAGTTTTTTTTTTAAAAATTAGTTTTGTGGTTCCTATGTCTTGGACAATAAATGAATCCTGTATTCAGAAAATTCTTGCATGTACAAGACAATGGTGCCAAAAATGTCAAATCAGAGAGCAATGTAACAGTTCCCCTTATATACTATGAGGGTGTGAGGATGGTGTCTGAAGCTAGCTTTCTAGCAGTTTCTGCAAAGAAAACTAGAACAGGCTGTTTGTCTATATAGGAGTTTACTCAAAAGGAATTGGATGTGCTGTTTTTTGCTAATTGCTATGTTCTCATGTTGCTGTGCTTGATTGGCTATGGTTTTATTTCTGCTTGCCCTATGTAATGTATTGAGTTAAAATTTATGAAGCAGGTGGCTGGGATGTGCAGGAACGGTTAGCAGACCACGTGGCCTGCCAGCCAGACTTCCTGCCTACAAGATTGTTAGCATGCATTTGAGCGGGAGAATATGTGCATTCATTGGCTGACGCGGCCCAGAGCTGAAGTATAAATAGGGGTGGAACAATTTTGTTAGTTTCTGTTTTGACCTTCAATAAAGAAGTACTTGTTTCTATTGCTACCTCTTCAATGCTGAACCAAGCAGAAAACAGAACATGGCGAAGGTGGGATCGTGCTGCCGCAATTCAAAGAGCTGAGTCACTACGGGGGAAAGGCCTAGCAGGTTGGAAAGGTTGGAATGGCGTTCCACCCCCCCTACTCTATCCTGCAGTATGGAAAGCTGGAGGAGAGTGCTTCCAAGACGTCGCCCGGAAGTCCACAAAGTTGCGCAGCACGAGCATTGAAAAGGCCGCGAAAGATCACCATGGCAAAGATCGGGAAACTCTCCGAATTCGACGTCGCTCATCCAGAGAGGTAGGCTCCTACGTTGCGAGAGTTGAAAATCCGCGGGTAAACCAAGTTCAAGAGACGCAAAGCCGCGACGCTCCTGTGTGTTGGCAGTCAGCAACTTTTGATATCGTGGGAACTTGTTGACATCCACTGAGCCATCATGTACGCAGAACTAAGAAGATGCTCAAAGAAATTTTGAGGCTCAAGCAACGTCATCGCTTGGTGGCACGCTTTGAACAGCTCGAACAGCATCCGGAGAGCCACCGCTGACTTCATAGCCACTCTTTGCCAAGCTGCCGGGCATGCGAATTCAAAGATCTTGAGAGAGGCTGCGGGACCGCTTAGTTTGTGGTCTAGGAGCTGAGAACTGCAACAGAAAATCTTTCCTAAAGAGACTATCTCATTCAAGATGCATTGAGGGAGATAACGGCTGAAGAAGCAGCCGGTGGAGATGTTAAGGCCTTGCTGCTCTCCAAGAAACCCTCCTGGCATGGAGCCCATCCACCACGAGGACATCGAGAGAGTTGAAGATTCGAATCGGACCACGAAGTCGATCGGTTGCAGCAACCTATCCAGAAAGAAGGCCTCAATGGCAACTTGACAAGGCAGTTTCTTCTCTCGGTGCATGGGTGCGGAGGCTGACTGTCGGTTCTGCCACAGCAACTTGCCGGGCATGTGGCAAGCAAGGCCACATCACCACCATTTGTTTGGGTCACAGGAAAGAACATTCCTCAGAAGAGTTGCCTTGGAAAGGTACCGGGGTCCCCAGTCAAAACAGGGTGGGCTTTGTGCGAGTAGAAGGAGCGTGTTTAGGACAGGTGCCCATCGCCCACTTAAGGAGAAATTACACCTCAAAGTCAAGTTGTACGGGGTTCCTTCTGATATGGAATTGGACATGGGTTCGCTCTATCGATAATCTCCCAAAGGACCCTTCAGCAGATTTGTAGGCGAAGCAGCAAGCACATTAAGCTCAGGCCGTCGAACCTCGTTTTAACCGACTTCCAAAATTCCCAGGTAAATGTCAAGGGGGAGGCCACACTGAAGTGCCAAGTTCAGGAATTTTGAGGGTCCCTTGGAAGTTGTAGTTGTTGAGGGCAACGCACTAGCTTAATTGGACTCGATTGGTTGATGCTTTGGGAATTCAAGTGACTGGGTTAAATAGCTTGCAAACGAGCTCGGGTGTGTAATCGAGTTTGTGCTTTGCTGATGTCTCAGCTCAGAGTTAGGGGCATACAAGGGGCCTCCAATTGCACTACGGTTAGATCCTTCAATAGAACCGATAAGGATTAAGCCTCGGGGTGCTTTTGCCCTAAAACAGAGAATCAACAGAGCTGGACAATGCTGTTGCAGCAAGGCATTTTAGAACCAGTTGATAGCAGTCCATGGGAAACCTCCATTGTCACGCCACTAAGGCCAACGGAGAAGTCCACATTGTGCCGACTATAAATGCACGTAAACAAAGCTCTCCAGCAGCACTCTTATCCGGTGGTGCCTGTAGTCAGCCACATTTGACATCTCTACAGGGAGGTCGCATTTTCGCCAAATTAGATTTGGCCCAGGACCAGCAGCTGCCAGTGGATGATGCTACGGCGGAGGCCCAAACCATGTGACCCCAACAGGGAGCCTCAAAGTGCGACGGTTACAGTTCGGGGTTAATGTAGCCCTGGCATCTTCCAGAACGTAATGGAGCGCACGCTCTGCAATTCGGGTATATGCCCATATTTCGATGATGTCCTCATCGCAGGGGAATCAGTCGAAAAGCTCGCTGACAAGCTCCGGGCGTCTTGCAGCGTTTCCGCGCGAAGCGGGGCTGAAGCTCAAACGGAGAAATGCAAAATTGGAGTCACTTCCACAGAATTCCTGGGGTTTCGTATAGATGCCGAAGGCATTCATCCTGCTGAATCCAAGCTCAAAGCAATTCAGCAGGCACCCAGTCCCAAGATGAAGGAGGAGCTTCAGGCCTTCCTGGGACCCTTAACTTCTATTATGCCTTCCTCCCCCACAAGGGCCGCAGTGCAAGTGGCAGTGACCATTTTACCATCTACAAGATTGTTAGCATGGCATTTGAGCGGGAGAATACTGTGCATTCATTAGCTGACACGGCCCAGAGCTGAATGTATAAATAGGGAGGAGCAATGTTTGTTAGTTTCTGTTTTGACCTCAGTAAAGAAGGACTTGTTTCTATTGCTGCCTCTCAATGCTGAACCAAGCAGAAACAGAACACCCTACTTGCCCTTGCCCTGCATTTTTCTTAAGATTGTTACCAGCCCTGAACTGCTCCCATTTTTTTTTATTTCCATATTTTTCTCTTGTTTGCCTTTCGCTCAATTTCTTTTTATCCATCAAAATCCAGTTCTATTCACATACAGATATTACCAAGGGCAGTTTGGCCAACCAAAGCACTGTATTATTGTGTATTTTCATTTGGTGTTTTTTTTTCAATTAAAGGTTCAAGGCCATTTTGATGCAGGTGAGACATAACTGAATATTCATTGCAGCATATAGATTTCCAGTGAATAAACAGAACATTGGCTGTCTCTAAACTTGGCTAATAGAGTAATCCAGGGGTCTGCAGAAGGAAGTGGCTACAGTAAATATATAACTTAGGGGCAGACAATTTTATGGTGAAAAGGAGCAAGGGGAGGAAATCTTCCCTCACTGGAAGCTACCCCTAACAATGTGCTTTCCTCAATAATCGATGGGCAATATTTTGGTCCTTGCTTTTTTAAAAACTCAAGTCCTCATGATGAACTACCCCACACATGCTAACATGAATCTGATTTCTGGTAGCTGGTTCCAGGTATTTGGATAACATTAGCTAATAGCAAATCAGAATGAAGGCAATGAAATAAAAGGGCAAAAGAAATCTAATCAGACAACGATAGCATATTTTTTTGTTCTGGGGGCAGTGAGATGAATAAGCAAGAAGGGCAGGTTGTTTTATCAGGAAAGGAAGGTCCACATTATTATCTATAAATCAGAACAACTACAGAAAGGGAAATGGAACGCCCAAAGTTGGGAGATATGAAAGCAATTGATTTGCAATTATTTCTTCAAAAAAAAGGCTATATGTACATAAATAGGATACATACGGCACTATATGAAAGGAGAGTGATTTGCAATTATTTTCTTCAAAATGCTACTATTAAAAAAATAGGATATATACACATATACATACATGAGTGTATAAACATCTGCCTGAAAATGAATTACTCAGCAGACAATTATTCTTACCAGAAAAAGGAGCGCATAAATACAAGATATATAATTTCTACCATCACCACTTTTCTGGAACATAAACTTCCAGTAAATTAGAATCCCCTGCTGAGTAATTCACTTTAAATTAACCATTTAAACTAGAGCTACTTAGGAGTAAGCAATTTTTATCTATGTCATTGTTAGTCCATATTCTGTGTTCTTTCTTCTATAGCTAGAATACATTTGGCTGGCAATAGCTGAGGTGGGACACTAGAAGTGAACCGACAAAGGTTCTACGTGAGTAGAAGGGCAAAAGTGCATTGGCTGGGCTTATAGAATGCGGATCATAGAATGTGGAGACTTCTTGTGTGGGAAAATGCACTTGGCTGCACTCGGCTGTGGTCAAATGAAACCTGATTTTTCCAACGTGTCATTACAATATTAATCAGTTCAGAAAGAAAGGAAGGATCAACACTTCTTCCCTCTCATGACATTTAGTTTGTCTGAAAGGCCCCCAATTTCCTTGCTTTGATCAATGACCAGATCAAATCTAAGTACAGGTAGGCCTCAACTTACAACAAGTTGTTTAGTGACCATTTGAAGTTAAAATGACACTGAAAAAAGTGACTTCTGACCATTTTCCACACTTATGACTGTTGCAGCATCCCTACGAGCATGTAATCAAAATTCGGATGCTTGGCAACTGGTTCATATTTATGATGGGTGCAATAGCCTGGAGTCATGTGATCACAAATCAATGGGGAAGCCAGATTCACTTAACAACTGTATTACTAACTTGCAGTGATTCACTTAACAATTGTGGCAAGAAATATTGTAAAATGGGGCAAAGCTCTCTTAACAAATGTCTCACTTAGCAACAGTAATTTTGGCCTCAATTGCAGTCGTAAGTCGAAGGCTACATGTAGTCTGTTTTCTCCATCCAGTTATAGATATTAGCATGCTCCTTCTTACTGTTGCTATTTTTTCCATTCAGCAGTTCAAATGAGGGCATCTCAGAAGACACGCAGGAGAATTGTTCTGTTCCTCATACCACTGGCATATCCACAACCTGCCTACTTCACCCTCTGTGTTCTTATTTGCATTACTAGTTCTGTTTTCCTGTATAGACTGCTGACTTTCTGATCAGCCTTCCCAGCTTGGCATAGGCAAGGTCTTTGAAAGAGCTGGGATTTAGTTAGTCCTTTGTCTTTTTCCAATTAATTTTCTTCCTCTTTTCCCCCCTCCTGAAAGCTAAAGGAAAGCTCTTCCCATATACCCTGCAGCTTTAGTGGCAGAATTAAAGAAGAGGTTTCACTTTTGGACTTCAGGTTTTTGCGCCGTAGCGCACAGCCGAGGGATTGCAGAGCTCCATACACCACAGCTAGTTTCGCCCTGCCAGGGGACCCTAAATGGGTCTAAAGTCACCCCAGAGAGGTAACGAAGAAAGAGGGGTGCCCCAATGATTGCGGAATGATGGCGGTCATCCCGCTTGATCCAGGGAAGCCCTCTAACCCGACAGGAGAAAGGCTGGCCACAGCTCGGTGACCAGCCCAAGCTACTTGCAGCCGAAGTCCAAAGGCACCAACCAGAACAACGGTGAACAATGTGCTTGAAACTGGGTGAGGAATTCGATCTTCTCTCTCCTATTTTGTATCTGATTTCCTGGGAAAGATCCCCAAGAAGCAAAAATCCTCCCAAAATGAGAAGGGAAAGAACTACATCCCCACCCTCCCATAGACGGAAGCGGCGGATTAAACTCTTATGGGGAACAAAAATATATTGAAATGAGATTAAAAATACTACAGTCTGGACAAATTTGAAAACTAAGAAAACTGTTAAAATTCTATACCTGAAAAAGTATTGATGAAATTATATATATAAAAAATAATAACTACTCATTGCTTTAAAAGCTGGAAAATGAAGAGCTACTGACACCGAGTGGAGGATTAGAGAAAACTATAGCTGCATTGACTCAGAATTTTGCAAGATGTCCAGAAATAGCAAAAAACAACTGGGAACAAAGGATTGGGCTATCTAATACAGAGTGAAACTATATACTGTATGTTTAGAAACTGTTGACCTTCTGGGATTATAAACACACTGAGCTGTATTTTTAAGTTTAAGAACTGTTTGCAGAGAAAGAAAAACCTTGGCCTTTGGCTAATCTTCTAAAGGGGAAGTCACTTTCAGGTGGATAAACACTTTGGACTGAAATCTTGGCTGGCTGATAATTATAATATCCCTGAAAAAAAAGAACTGTTATAAAACACTGTTTTCAGTGGTGCTTTGATCATTGGAATATATTGGATTACAAAAAATATATATAAAGATAAGAACTACACAAGATTTGGTTGTTTGGATTTTAAGATGGCTTGGTTTGATAAAGCCAATTAAAGAGACTATGGCACCGGTGAAAGACTACCTAGAGGAGGGAGACAAAATGGATGTTGTATATTTATCTAAAAGTGACAGAAAACCACACCTAACACCTCCTCCTGAAGACCCTAGCGTGGAACACTAGAGATCTGCAGGAATAATGACTCAAGACAAAGCAAATACATTCCAGGAGAAAATATATGCAATGCTGCGACAGATTCAAACGACAATTGTCTTAAATCATGATGAGATTAAAAACTTTGATAACATAAATGAACATATCTCTAACCTAAACTCACAATTAAACAATGCTCAAATGACGATAAAGAATGAACAAATAAATCAGACAATAGAACACAAATCAGAGGAAAATGACTTAAATGAAAGCTACAAATGAAGAGAACTACAGTTTAATACAAATAAAAAAAATCAGCAAAGTTTTGCTACAACAAAGGAAATAAAAAGGATGTTTTATCTACCAGGATTTCAAAACAAACTTGAGGACAAAAAAGAAGATTTAATAAAATGGACTAAAGAGCTGTCAGGAGAATCATTAAAGCATGGGAGACAAAAAATGAATATTCTACTCAATTTGTCTTTTTTATCCCCAACAATATCTACAAAAATACAACCTAGCAAGCTAAACCTACTGATTTGGAAAGCAACCTGGCAAAAGAAGAACATTAGAATTAGATTTAAGAGATGTGATTCAACATACCAGATGGAATACTATATGACAAAACACCTGTTTGAATATGGTTAAAAAATATAAAGTTTGGATATAAAGAGGCCCTATAGTAAGATTGCTAGAGGGTGTATTATATGATTAAATACTTGTTTGAACATGGTTAAAAGAATAGATAAAGCTTGGACATAAAGGGGCCCTATAGTAAGAGGGATAAGATATATAAGTAGTATAATATTTTTATAATATATGAAATGTAAAAATATTGAGACAGTGTATTTGAATGAAAAGTTTGGATATTCAAAAATAATGTATTTTGAGAAAATTATGACTGATAAGAGTGGTTTCAATACTGAGGGAAAATAAATATTAAATAAGAATCTTGAAAACAGGATATATAATGACTTAATAAGATGACTTCAATAAATCCATTGAAACATAAGCTGATTAGAAAAGATGTTATATGTTGATGTTATTGTTATATGTATAAATACTAGAAAAATGTTTATACCCAACTCTATAGTATTGAAAGTATTAAGAGTTATATTTCTTTAATGTAGACAAAAGGAGAATATTGCTGGAAGAAGAGAGGATCAAGGAAATATATTATCAACTAACATATTGATCAACTACAGGAAATAATTATTGATTCTTTTTAAATATACAAAGCCAGACAACACATAGTTCACTAAGCACTAAAGATTGTTATTGTAAAAAATTAAAAAAATATATTAAAAAAAATAAAATAAAAGAGGTTTCACTTTTGCACCTAAAAGATGTGTGAGAGAGGGAATGAAAGAAAACCTATGTTTAGCAATTTCAGAAAGCTTAATCTCTTCTGGTATTTTGAAAGCTGAGTTATTCTCCAGGGATATCTGCAGTCCAAAGTGCATCTGCCGTGCGTGGGAGAATCATGAACACTACTGTCAATTTAGGTTTCCCTTCCAGAACTCAAGAAGTGTGAAGAAGCTGTATGACTGTCTTTCCTAGCACTGTGGTTGGGACTTAAAATTCTCTTTGCAATATAGGAAAAATAAGTGTTTTAGTTTTAAATAGGGGACAGAAAATCCACATCCAATGTATAAATTTTGGCTTCCATCCAAGGAATGAAACATCTGGATTGCCTTAAAACATCAAGAGTATAAAAAGAAAATACAAAAATGTTATTTCCTAGAGATAATGTACCCTGATCTTCAAATAATAGTAATGGTAATAGTAAGAGGAAATCAATTTGAAATTTATTATATTTTGACAGTTCACGTAGAATGCTTGGCACAAAAAGAAAGCTAGAATTAGGTTTAAAAGTTAGAGCTAAAATTTTATTGGATGGGTAAAAATGGCTTTTAAAGACTTTGACTGAACTAATATGCTTGAGATTCCTAAGGTTTAAGACTTTGATCTGAGTTAATATTGATGTAAATTATTGATTTGATTATGGTCCGGATGGCAAGATGGAAAATTGGAAAATCTAAAATTAGGAGTTGGATAGAGATTGGTGAAACATTTAACTATGATTTATAAAAATATTTGATAGAGTACAAGAAATAGAATATAGTTGAGAGATATTAATATATATATATATAGATAATAGGCCTATTATAAGTCTATTTTAGAAATAATTATTGTTTTATTATTTTAGGCTTGAATGTAAAATGGTTTTAAAACAGAGAAGTATAAATTGAATAATTGGAATAATATGTATATCTTAAAAATAATCTATACTATATGGGTACCCGAATTGTATACTATATGTTTATATAAGGCCAAATTGGAATATGTTAATTGTGAATTAGTTAAGCCTGAAAACGGGTGGAAATATTATTGATATTGTGTGTGGTTTTTTTTCTATTTGTTTTTTCTTTCTTTGCTTAGAGAGGGAAGCTTTAAAGAAGTAATTCAAATTGCCCATGTATGATTATATTTTTTACTTTGTTGTATGGAGTGCCCTATCTCCACGATGAGTTCCAAGCACTTGGTTGTAAAACAAAAAAATTCAATAAAACTTGTTATATATATATAAAAAAAGAGTATAAAAAGAAAATACAAAAATGTTATTTCCTAGAGATAATGTACCCTGATCTTCAAATAATAGTAATGGTAATAGTAAGAGGAAATCAATTTGAAATTTATTATATTTTGACAGTTCACGTAGCGAAAGGTATACAGTAATATATCTTGTGGAATCCATGATGGAAAATTTCCACCAAGGGGAATCATTCAAAATTTGGCACTAGACAATAAATATGTAAAATGATATATATTAAGGTAAAAAACCCCTAAAATCTCCTTTCTAATAGATAGTTGCATCTTTAAAAGAATCTGGCAGTTTTCACAGTTCAGAAGCCTTCTGTGTTTAACTAATATATAATTTCCCCAAATGATGAAAAATTATTCTCTGCAGTTCATTAGAGTCCCCAATATCCCTTTTGTGTACGCATTGTTTTCAACCAATCATCTTTCATTCCTCCTTCCACAACACTCAGAAGGGATTTTATAATGCAACCTAATGTAATGCCATCAATCTGTAGCTCCTTGGAAGGGTTTCTACATGCATCTTAGTGAATACATCATTGTGGTCATGAACCTGCTGTGAATATAGAAACTCATTTATATTCTTAGAAAAGACTTTACCTTAGCACAGAGCGGATCTACCATAACTAGGCTGCAAATATCTGGACAGGTATTTTATGTATCTTTTCAGTATTGATGCCATCTTGTATTTTTCCAGATATGATACTCCTACCACAGCTCTTCTCATACAGCAGTCTCTCAATATTATTTTTCAAACCATCAGCACAATAAAGTCAAATTAATGCATAAAAATACATGGCTTTTGGGGCAGATGGGATTATGATATTGCTAAATGTCATCAACTAATTTTCTTTTTGTAGAGGGAAGAATAAAGGGTTGGTGTTGTAGTTGTTAATTTCCAGCTTCATATATACATGGCGGGCTCTGTGACTTGCTGCAAAAGATGATCAGTTTATATCCAGGCTGGAGATAACTAAGCTAAACCAATATTAGTTAATGTTTGGTGTAAGATCTAGACCCAAAAAATGTGCTTATTATATTATACAGTTATGAATATCACCACAGATCTGAAAAATATAAAAACAAGTCTGAGCATTCCAAATTAATTTTAATGTTGATTGTAAGGTTTGGGAAATAAGAGCCGTGATGGCGCAGTGGTTAGAATGCAGTATTGCAGGCTAATTCTGTTGACTGCCAGCAGTTTGAGTCTCACTGGCTCAAAGTTGACTCAGCCTTCCATCCTTCCGAGGTCGGTAAATGAGGACCCAGATTGTTGGGAGGAATAGGCTGACTCTGTAAACCACTCTGTAAAGCACTGTGAAGGGGTATATAAGTCTAAGTGAAAAAAATACTGGATTGATAACTAGAAAGGCCCATTAATTGTTTTTCTTGCCTTTCTTGGATGCTCAGGACAGGTCCTTAGAAGTTCCCTTGCAGCAGGAGGATAATTCACTTAAACTAGGTTTCCAGCAATAGCAACCTCTCTCAATATTTTATTCCCCAAATATGCTGGGAGTTGTAGTCCCTAAACTTCTAGAACACATCATATTGGAGATGGTTGCCCAAGAGTGAAACTAGTAGACCTTTTCAGTGAAAGTTTGAGCACAGCACACTGTTGAAGCTGCTTCATGAAACAAAGTTACCCCCTTCCTTTCTAAAACTGGAGTGGGAGCCCAGTTTCAGTATTTTATGTAGCCTCCTTTGACACTTGCAATTGCCAGAAGACGTTTTGCAAATTTCAAAGGATCCTGTGAGTGATGAAAAAGCACTTCAGCCAAACTGCACCACCGCTTCACCTGGGTGAGGCATTCCCAGCCTGAAGCCTCCTGTTGAAGTAAATCAAAGCAGCTTTGTACAGGCTTCAATTCTTCCTAACAATCTCTTCTAGGCTGAGAAAGGCATTCTGCAGTTAGCTTATTTACCTACTCAAGGCTTGACTTACTGCTGTGCATATCACATTTGCAGCTGGGTTTATTCTACAAGTGAGGAAACTCTTGTCACTTTCCTGATCAGAGAAGGGGTCACATCCATAGAGTATTTAGATTTTTTTTTCAGACCAATTATTCTAGAAAAGTGGCAAGCAGTTATCTGATTTCCCCCAAATTAGTACCTCTCCCCCTGTACCTGGTACCATCTAAATATGTTGGCAATATAATTCCTAGAACACACAAATAGAAAACACTCTGATAAAAAAAAAACCTCAAACCAAACAAACCTCTGAGATTTATAGTCCACATTGTATCTGTAGGGCAGCAAACTAGGGAGGAAGAAACAAATTAAATATTTAGTATAAATCAATCTTTATATCTGGTGTCTGTTATTACAATTCCTTCTTCACACAAACAATGTTCTTGAAAAACAAATCTCTCTGTTGACCCCTCTGGTTACTCTTTTCCAGAGTAATGTCATGAAGATGTAATTGTCTTTTTCAGTAGGAATGTTAGACTATTCTCTGCCTCAGCCATCAATTGTGAATGTCTTTATATAATACATAAACTTTACTTTTTCAGTATTTCAGATAATTGCAAAGTTCTTTCAAAAATAAGCAGTATGTAAAGGGAAGGTATCAGAACTATAGGATCGGTAACATGAGGACCCAGATATGCTGACTCTGTAAACCGCTCAGAGAGGGTTGTAAAAGCGGTATATAAGTCTTAAGTGTTATTGTTACTGCTATTGGGGTGGGAGGCAGCCTTGAAGGTCTTCTATACCAACTCCATGCCCAGGAAAATTACATCAGCCCATTCCCCCACCCCCCAAAAGCTGTCCGGTCTTAGCTTGAAAACTAATAATAATAATAATAATAATAATAATAATAATAATAATAATAATAATAATAATAATAATAATAATAATAATAATAATAATAATAATAATAATAATAATAATAATAATAATAATAATAATAATAATAATAATAATAATATAGCCAAGATATTGCAATGGAGTTTGGATTGGACAAATGTGCCACACTTACTATCAAACAAGAAAAAATAGTGAAAACTGAAGGAATCAAGATGCCCCACGAAAATAACATTAAGAGTCTGGATGAGGAAGATTACTACAAATACTTGGGTATCCTTCAAGCTGACAACATCAAGCACACTGAAGTCAAGAAAAAGATTAGAGGTGAATACATCAAGAGAGTGAAGAAGGTCTTAAAGTCCAAACTCAATGGAGGAAATACCATAAAGGCAATCAACACTTGGGCAATTCCAGTCATTAGATACATAGCTGGAATAGTGGACTGGACTCAAGCAGAACTAAAAGCAATGGATAGGAAGACCAGAAAAATAAGGACAATGAATCATGCCCTTCATCCACGCAGTGACATTGACAGACTTTATCTACCAAGGCAAATAGGTGGGCGTGGAATGCTGCAAGTACATCAGATGGTTGAAGAAGAAAAAATGGCTCTGGAAGAATATCTGAAGGACAGTGATGAAGATGCACTGAAATTAGTATATCAGGAAGGCTTACTGACTACTGGAGAGACCAAACTGGCCTACAAGAAAGACCAAATGAAGAACAGAATAGAGGCATGGGAAGACAAAGCACTACATGGCCAGTACATTAAAAAAAATAGCTGGGAAAGCAGATAATAACAAGACCTGGCAATGGCTAAGAGCAGGAAAATTGAAGAAAGAGACCGAGGGACTAATTCTGGCTGCACAAGACCAAGCCTTAAGGATAAATGCATATAAAGTCAAAATTGAGAAGACAGCAACAGACAGTAAGTGCCGCCTATGCAAAGAAGCTGAAGAAACAGTGGACCACCTGGTAAGCTGCTGCAAGAAGATCACACAGACTGACTACAAGCAGAGACATGACAAAGTAGCAACAATGGTGCATTGGAAGATCTGCAAGAAATATCATTTGCCTGTAAGCAAGAACTGGTGGGATCATAAAATAGAGAAAGTCATAGAAAATGATAAAATTAAACTGCTCTGGGACTTCAGAATTCAAACAGACAAGCACCTGCAACATAACACCCTGGACTTAACAATTGTCGATAAGAAAGACAAAAAAGTCTGGATAGTGGATGTGGCAGTTCCTGGAGACAGCAGAATAGACGAGAAAGTACTGGAGAAGATAACAAAATACAAAGACCTACAAATAGAAATAGAAAAACTGTGGCAAAAGCAAGCAAGGGTAGTACCAATAGTAATAGGCGCCTTGGGTGCAATCCCAAAACAACTGGAGCACCACTTGAACACCATTGGCATTGACAAATTCGCCATTAGTCAATTGCAAAAGGCGGTCTTACTAAGAACTGCTTCCATCCTGCAACGATATCTGTAATACCATCAAACATCCACATCTGCCTATCCCAGGTCCTTGGTAAGGATTCAATAGGTAGACAATAATCCAGTCTGAACATCTGGCTGACTGTGCGATGAATAATAATAATAATAATAATAATAATAATAATAATAATAATAATAATAATAATAATAATAATAATAATAATAATAATAATAATAATAATAAAGTTGGAAGGGACCTTGGAGGTCATCTAGTCCAACCCCCTGCTCAGGCAGGAAACCCTATACCATTTCAGACAAATAAAATGATGAAGCACTCATGATTCCAGGTGGCAGTCTCACAACTCTCATGGTCAGGAAATTCCTCCTTATTTTAGGTTATTTTCTCCTTCTGTAAAGCTTCAACCTATTGGTTCTTGCCCTGTCTTCAGGATCTAAAGCAAATAAATGCACACCATTTTTTCTTGATAGCCCTTCAAGCACTGGAAGACTGCTACTATATTTTCCCTAGCTTCCTCTCTTTAGGCTACCCATAATGAAATCCTTGAATGGTTCTTCATAGGATTTAGCCTGTAAGCCTCCCACATCAGTGTCCATCTTGTACTGATGTACTGTGTACTGTGACTTGAATTAGACCAGTGCAGCATAGACTAGAACTATTACTTCCTGTGATCCTGACATTATGTCTTTGCAGGCCACTATTTCATTGGCTCTTTTAACAATGGCAGCACACAACAAATGTATGCTTAATGTGTGGTCCACCAGGACATCCAGATCCTTTCACAAGAACTACTGACAAGCCAGTTAATTTGTACCTGAGTATTTTTAGTTTAGCTTTTCTTACCTAAGTGCAGCATCTTACATTTCTTGTAGCAATCCCCCCACCCCTAGTTCAGACTGAATATTTGATGACTATCTCTTCTACCTTTTCAACCTTGAGGCATCCTGAATAATTTGTTCCCTATAGACCTAGATCCATTAAGCACCATATATTGGATACAGTTGTTCAACAAACTGCAAATCCATCTGATAGTAGAGCTTCCCTCCCACATTTTTCATCTGATCAAGAAGGAGTCAGTAGCTATAGTCAACTATCAGTTGCCTTATCAAAGTCTAAGAACACTATATTTATACAACATTGCCCTGGTCTAGTAATCTAGTCACTTTGTCAAAAACAAAGCAATGACATTTGTCCAGCATGACCTATATTTAATGCAGGGTTCTAGCAACACCTTGTCCCTTTTTAAGCGCAAGCAAGATTTTCCCAGGCACTGTTGTCAAAGTGAATGGTGTGTATTTTCCTGGGTTCAATTCGCTTTTAAAAGACTGGATAATATTAACTCTTCTCTAATCTTCTGGCATTTCCACTATGTAATGTACTCAGTTGTGTGAGGCAGCAGGTGCAGGGCGGCCATGTGGCTACTGCAGAGACAGAATGTCTGGGGCCCGGGCAGACTTGTTATTTTAGCGCGGGAGAAATCCCTGCATTCATTGGTTAAGATTAACCAGAGCTCTGTGTATAAAAAGGAGGGAGCTAGTTTCATTTTCTGTTCTGTTCTGTGTTGATTCTAAATGAATAAACCTTGTGTTGGTTAACTACGTCTCTTCCATGTCTACCACGCTAATACAGAACAATTGGCAATGAAGGTGGGATCCTGCTGCCACCTGAACAAGGGCCCTGAAGCACCGTAAAGGAGGGCCAGACCACGCTGAGGAACGGCGTTCCTATTTAGGCTCACTCACCCGCCAGTAAGCAAACGCTGGGGGAGAGTGCTGTGAGGAACTGCCCGGAAAACCCTCTAACTAGTGGCAGCATGTGGTAGAGGAGAGACTTCGTCATGGCCAAGCTGGGTCGGCTAGCGGAGTTCGACGTGGCTCACCCGGAGCGGTGCAGCTCATACGTCGTCTGGGCCGAGAACTATTTCTGTGTTAACAGGGTTGCAGAAGATGAGCTGAAGGCCGCCACGCTACTCTGTGTGTGTGGCCAAGCTGTCTTCAACATCACGGAAAACCTTGTGTCCCCAGTGCCATTAGAGACAGTGCCCTACGGAAGTTTGCATAGCGTGCGATGCTTCCCCGTACGGGATTGGAGCTGTTTTAAGTCATTTTAAAACAGATGGGACTCAGGTCCCGATAGCATATTACTCCAGAACCCTGTCTGCCACAGAGCACAATTACGCACAGATAGATCGAGAAGCATTGGCAATCGTAGCCGGCATCAAGAAGTTCCATGACTTCTTGTATGGTCGCCGTTTCATGGTCTTCACAGACCACAAGTCACTGCTGGGGCTGTTTACAACAGACAAGCAGACACCCCACATAATTTCTCCTAGGATGTTGAGATGGTCCATATTCCTCTCTGCATATGATTTTTGCATGATTCACAAGTTGGGCAAAGAGATGGGCCATGCAGAAGGCCTAAGTAGGCTGCCTTTAAGGGATATAGAGCCTGATCCTGCCCTGGCAACCCACATCCTTTTCATTCATTCAGGATTTGCCTGAATCCCCTCTCCACGCAGGGGATGTAGCTGCTGAGACAGCTACCGACAACACATTGACACGCGTGTTAAACTGGGTGTTATTGGGATGGCCGGACACGTGTCCGGGCATGGAATTTCAGGGGTTTTGGAGGCGAAAGTCAGAGCTATCCACTTTCAAGGGGTGTATACTGTGGGGCAGTTGGGTAGTCATCCCGACATCACTGAGGACTAGAGTCCTAGGATCTCTGCATGAGGGACATCCAGGGATAGTATGTATGAAGGCGCTTGCCCGCAGTCACCTGTGGTGGCCAGGGCTCGATAAGGAGATCGAAGCTCAGGTCCAAGGGTGTCACGTTTGCCAACAGTCCAGGCCAGAAATGCCCCAAGCTCCAATCCATAGGTGGGAAACAACACAGGATCCTTGGTCGAGGATCCATATCGACTATGCTGACCTCTTTCAGGGGCAACTCTTTCTTATTGTGGTAGACAGTCACTCTAAGTGGCCGGAGGTGGTTCCAGTGTCCGCTGCCACTTCCACTATCACCATCAAATACCCTGCGTGGTATTTTTGCCACTCATGGACTTCCGGACATAATTGTCTCTGACAACGGAACTCAATTTACTTCCTCGGAGTTCCAGTCTTTTTTGCGGGCAAACCTAATCCGCCACGCTATGTTGGCACCACTCCACCCGGCGTCAAATGGTCAAGCGGAACGCATGGTGCGAACTATGAAAGATTCTTTGCGAAGAATCACGCACGGCAACTGGCATCACCGGTTGGCTGACTTTCTCCTGTGCCACCGTACCACTCCATGCACTGCTACGGGCAAAAGCCCCGCCGAGCTCCGTTGGGTTGCCAGCTTATCACTAAGCTGGATAGGTTACATCTGGACCGCGTTGCATCGCAGGTGTCCCAACCACAGGCGCCGAGGTGGCTGAACTTGGGCGATCCGGTTTGGGCTCAAAACTATGGGCCTGGTAACTTGTGGGTGGTGGCTGTCGTTTGTAGGGTCACCGGCCCTCTTTCCTACGAAGTGGCATTGGAAGACGGTCGGGTGCTGCGGTGCCATATCGACCAGCTTCACTGGAGGTTGCCAAGCCACTCTTCTGCTCCTGGCTCTGCTCTGGGGGGGGGGGGAGGAAGCTCCCGAGATTGATTGGGACAGTCAACACGACCGTGAATATGGATCATCGCAAATAGCAAATGAGGGGTTTGCCATCGAGGCGGCTCCTGACTCGGGCACCACGCGCATGGGACACTGTGCTAGATCGGTTTTTCTAGCCTCTCCATGGGGGGGGGTTACCCATCCGGGACACGACCCCCAAGCACCTGCTCCTGCAGATCAGGGGAATATCACCCCTCAGGGGAACTCCACCCCAAATGGGCACACAGAGCTGGACCAACAGGTCAGCCTGCAGGTCCCAACTCTGACCGTTTCAAATGGGTCCCCAAGTCCTGGTCTGCTGAGCCCGGGGGACAAGCTTGCAGATCAGGCAACCGCGGCACTTCCGCGGAGATCGGAGCGAATCCGAGGACCTCCCAAGTTGCTAAAGGAGTACTTGAGGGCTCTATCGGCGCTAGCTTAGCGTTCGGAGTTCTTACCAGCCTTGAGGCGTTCTCTGAGGTACAAATGTATTTTTATTCAAGCTGGCATTGCCAGTAGTGTTTTCAACAGCTTCCATTAGCTGCTTGCTAAAGCTGTAATGAACAAAGGAAGGCGATATGTCCTACAAGGTTGCAGGCTGGGCTAAGGTTAGGAGAGTGAATGGGTAGCCTCCATCCGGGGGCGGCTTACTAAAGCAACCTAATAAAAGGGGGTAGAGTATGCTCCTCACTAAGGGGGGAGGGGTGTAATGTACTCAGTTGTGTGAGGCAGCAGGTGCAGGGCGGCCATGTGGCTACTGCAGAGACAGAATGTCTGGGGCCCGGGCAGATTTGTTATTTTAGCGCGGGAGAAATCCCTGCATTCATTGGTTAAGATTAACCAGAGCTCTGTGTATAAAAAGGAGGGAGCTAGTTTCGTTTTCTGTTCTGTTCTGTTCTGTGTTGATTCTAAATGAATAAACCTTGTGTTGGTTAACTACGTCTCTTCCATGTCTACCACGCTAATACTGAACACACTACATTACAGAAGTTCTCAAAGACTACATAGTTTTGAGACCATGTCCACCACTTCCTTTAGCACTATGAGATGTAATCTATTTGCTCCTGCATTTTTCCCCCCTCTTTTTCTTTTGTTTATTAATTTGTACTTTTAGTTTGTTTGGGGTTGTCTCTTTTCTAATTCCATACCTATCTTGACTTGCATTTCTCGTCTATCTTCCATGGGACAATTTCCTATATCTTACACCATGTTTTCCATTTATAAAAGAAGAGATGCAAAATAGGAATTAAGTTGTTCAGCCTTCTCCCAGTTTGTCACTATCTTACTCCCCCCCCCAACCAGCAGAATAACTGCTCCCTTGACTTTCTTTTTGTTCTCATATACTCAGAGTGCTTTCTTTTATTGTTTGTATTCTTTTATTATAATCTTCAGCTCATTCTGAGCCTTAGCCGTGCTGACTCCATTTTATAGATTTACTAATCTAAACTATTCCCTGATATTCTGCTTTTGTTACATGTCCCTTTTTCCATTTTTAAAACTTGCCTTTCTTGTTTCTCAGCTTACCGGAGAGCTCTTTATGCAATCATATTAGTTTCATGAGAAGCCATTATTTTTCTTTCTTTTGGGGTTTTCTTTGTGTTTGGGCCTTTCATTATCTCATTTTTTAGAATTTCCTAGCCATTCTGAACAGTTTTTCTCATTGGGATTTCCATCCATGGTATCCTTTATATCTATTTTTCTTAGTTTCTTATTGAAGTCAGTTTTCTTGAAATCTATAATACCACTCTATCTTCAGGAAGAGCCCCTTTTTAATAAGATTTCCATGAATAGTTATGGGTAAAAGGAAAGAGACCATGATAGGGGGATGGGGTCTGGAATTAAGCTTCAGCTACAACTTTCATGTATGCTCAGAATGTTATCCAGTAATGAGTCTGGCAGCTGGGCTGGGAGGAGATACTGGTCTCATGATGCTTCCAGTTGGCTTGCTGCATTGGGAACTCAGTTGATCAAAGTTCCTTCTAATTTGCAACATGTGCATACCAATTTCAGAGAGCTTAGAGGGAAGACATGCCTGCTTCTCATGCTGTTTCTGGAATTATTGGCTTATTGAAAAATATAGATGGCTTTGTCTGAATGTTGATAACAAGCATTTTTTGATCCTTGAATGCAAATTAAAAGATTGTCATTCTCAATAACCTGTGATTACTGGGGGTTACACTATAGCTTAAATTTCGTCATAAATTTGTAAAAAAGTATTTGACCCATTTCATATTTTTTTGAATGTTTGCATATTTTTGCCACTGATTGTTTGGAAACAATCAGTGATGAAACCAGTGAGTGAATGTTAGGGTGCGATTAATTTTTCACACTATCCATTGAATGTTGGATGAATCAAGCATCAGACTTTGATGCTATATGTTTACTCAGATTCCCTGTACATAGCACTAGGACCAACTTGAGGCTTTCATAACAATGAATTGCCGAGATCTGAAGGCAGTCAGAAAATCTGAAAGGAGGGAAATATTTTTCACAGGATTGCAAGTCTTTGTTCATTCTGAGCTTTTGCTTTCCTGACTTCATCTTTGCATGTTCTGGCTGTCTGCTGATAATCGGCCTTAGTTATGTGCCCCTCTTTCCATTTTTTGTATTTGTCCTTTTTGTCTTTCAGTTTGTCATAGAGATCTTTGTGAAGCCATGCTGGTTTCTTCTTGAATTTCTTGTTTTCTTTTTCAGTGGTATTTTGCTGATATGGGCTTTTATGATCACATTTTTCAGAGTTTCCCACACTTTTTGGGTTGTTTTCCCCTTTACGATTTTCATCCATGGGATCTTTCCTAGATTCTCTCTGAGTTTGTTAAAGTCAGCTCTTTTGAAGTTTAAGACCCTGGTTGGATTGTTTTCTGTTGCTAGTGTTTGCATTATATTAAATTCCAGTATGACATAGACATTTTAACATAGACTTTGTGTATAAATATGCCCTTATAAAGAATGCTACAAAACAGAAATCTCAGTTACTCAGAAGCGTCATGTATAATTTGCCAAAGGCACGATGGGCTTCTTTATTGGCAAATAGGAGAAATGTGTTGAGAACAGTTTTGAACTATTCATATATGTGGATACATACATATAGATATATGTTTATAAATTATGCCTGCATTTTAAATAGAACTTCAGGACATCTCACAATATTGGAGAAGACTGTATAACCAAGTACTCCATGTGTCTGTTCTATATATTATGAAACTGAAGATCCTTGCTGTCTTTCTTATTGCTGTTCCCCACCCCCAACCTCCATTTTAAAAACAAAGAGATGGGAGAGTTCTTTAATTAGGATACATTTTAAATGGAGAACTGTCTTCTGTCAACTCTTCAAATACAAGACTATCCCCTGTTGTCTTAAATAGGACAGGTGAATTTTGATGCTCTTAGAACATTTTAAAAAATTTCACGTAGGAATATACTTTCAAATGTAAGAAACAAAATTTCCACTAAGCTATGAAGAATGAATTAGGGATCTGCTTAATACAATGAATCTAAACTCTAGTATTCATTTTAACTTTGAAAGAAAACTGGGAGATGAAAGGTGAGAATATATATGCTGTGCATCTCTCTCTCTCTCTCTTTCTCTGTCTAATAGAGGTGCAATTTCTGCAAAATTGCAAATGCTTTATAATCACACAGTACTGAGTGAAAAGAAAATGTATAGCTTGAAGGTGAGGAATAGATTATCAGGGTGCCAAAATAGCTTTCTACAAAGAAAAGGAGGCAAGCAGCAGTGTCCTCCCCAAAAGTGATCATCCTCACAATGAGGCAGTTCTTTCAGTGTCCCATCAGCAAAGATGTTTATCCTCCCTATGTCTTTTAAATGTATTTGAATAAATTTTATATTTAGCAAATGCTCATGTTTTCTTGTGTGCATTATCTTCTTTATGTTAACTGGCAGAGTGACAGCTACTTTGTAAATATCAGGGGCTCTAGAGTTTAAAGATGTGAAGTGTCATAACTCTGGGGTTTTGTACCTGTAAATTGGCTGTTCCTCAGTTTTGTTTCTGAGCTTTTTGTTGGATATACTGGTGGTCTGACATCTTGGCCTTCTTCATTAATTTTCCAAGGACCGCCCAACTCCAAGGCATGTAAGTGGTTGAATCTGCTAGCCAAGTTACTATTAATTTACTTCAAGGATTGTAGCCTTTTCTAAAGCGTCAAGAAAGAGTGGACTCACCAAAAGGGTCTCTCAGTGTATGAGGAGACCTGTGTCCACCCTTCTGCTTTAGGTTATATTTCTTGATTATATGTTGGTTACAGCTCTCTCAGGTGACCACAGCTGTGTGCATCTTTGGGAAGCAGTCAGAGGCCTCCTCTTTTATGCAGCCTCTGCTAAGATGGCCACGTGACCCTAAGCAGAATAATTTGGTGGCAATATAATTTTTCGGGGAGTACCCAAACTGCCCATTCGGTGCCCATTGATTCCTTTCATGCACAAATTTCCTCTTTTTTGATTTCTAAGTTCTGACACTCTTGAGGTTGCCATAACAACAGGCGTTAAGAGCTTGTTGACACGGCCCTGTTGTGCTAATTGCACAATTTCCTGCTGCTGTTCTGAGACCAGTTTTTTTCCTTTGAAAAAACTGCAATTGTTTTTGGCTGGTCCATTTGTTATCTCCTGGTCTCCTTGGATTTGGTGAAGGGTTGAAAGGAGAGAGCAAATCAATCAGAAAAGCGTCAGGGAAAGGTGGTTTAGCCTTGCTCTTGAGTGGAGATCTAGCTGATATACGGCAAGCAAGGCACAATGGGGCAGCCGGCATCATTATACCTGCATTGCCACCATATGATTTAGGAAAATGCAGTCTTTGCTTTCTGTTCAGTAAACAAGGAATTCCTATAATGGTCCCAAAGATCCAAATGAGAAAGTCAAATCAAGGACTGATAACATACCCTATCAAAATAAATTTGTGATTTAAAAAAAAGATTTTGGTTTGCTTCCGATGGGTATTTGAATGTTCATGTTACATTTATTTCCTATATTCTTATCTTGCTTTTCTTCTATTATGGAGCTTGAAATAGCAGCATAGCAGGCTCTGACCAGAATCAAAACAGCCTACTTTCAGCAAGGAGGCTCCATCGTGTGTGCTTTCAAATCATGGCCATTTAAAAGAAAAATCATCAACAACAATCCACCAATCATTGATTATTGGAACATATTTTAATGCTATGAGTACAGGAAATAAACAAGATTAACTTGCACTCTCAATATAGGAAAACAAATATGGCTTAATAGGTATAAATGAGACGTGGTAGAGTTATTCTCACGCTTGGAATACAGTGCTTAAACACTAAGCTATCTGAATGCATATCAGACTGCAGGTGATACAAAATTGGATAGGATAGCTAATAATATAATCATTCTAAATGATCTTGATGGGTTACAGAAATGGGCTGAACATAACAGAATAAAATTGAGCAATGACATGTGCAAGGTTAGCCAGTTAGGAAAAAAAACCTTAAATGCATAGGTGTTATGACAGGGAAATATGTGACTTAGCAATACTACCTGCAGTAAGAACTGCAGGGGGTTCAAAATCTGCAAGAAGATAAGTGTATTTTTGCAATCTAAATCTCACTCCTTTTATATGTGTTGACGTTGCACCCACATCCTAAAGCCTGGAAGACAACAATGTATCTTGCAGATTTTGTCCCTGTCCCACAGATGCCCATCTCTTATAGGGAAAGGGATCTTGCATTTAGAAGTGTACACAGGTGAAAACAGTGTGATAAAGTGCAATGTCAGGCTGCATCAACAGAAATCTTACGGGAAGTAATTATTCTGTTCTTTTCTGCATGGTGATTTTCGATCTTAACTACTCTGTCCAATTCTGGGTGCCACAATTTAAAATAATAAGCTAAAACCTGGAACAGGTGCTGAGAAGGACGTAAGAGGATAAACAAGGAACTGGAAACCGAGTCTTGTAGGGAGAAACTGGGGGAACTGGATATTTTTAGCCTTGAGAAAAGACAAGTGATGGAAAATATGATAAGGTTTTTCCAGAAACCCAAAGGAATATCCCACAGAAGAATATCAAGATAAAATCTCTCTTGTCACAGAATGCAGTACATGATGTTTGTTCTTTATAAAATAGTCAGAGACATTCAGTTAATTATTTTGCTTATTTGTGTAGTCTTTATTAAGCAAAGTGTGTAATTTAAAAGGCAGTCTCTCTAGGACTATCATAAATCCAGTTCATTCTTATAATAGCTTTCTGAATGCAGCTGAATCATCAAGATAAACCTATGCAAGCTTCTCCATCAATTGTTGGAACATAGCTGGATTTTTGAATGTGGGTTGGGTTTTTATGTTTTGGTTTGCTTCTGCCATAGGGATATGAAAGTATCTGCTCCTGAGATTTAATATCAAGAATTACTAACGTCCAATCAAGCTGACCAAGGCATCATATATGGGTGTAAAGTGCATTAATTAGGAATAGTTTTTCTGGATTGGTATTTCAACATTCTTTCAGGATCTCAAAGGGCAATACACAATACTGCCTTCTCCCATTTTTCCCTGCGACATTAGCCCTGTGTAATATGTTGGGTACAGAGTAACTAACCCCCAAGTCACCCAAGAAGTTTCTGTGGCTAAAAATGGACTTGAAACTGGATAGCCCCAATCCCAGTCCAACTTAACTACAATACCTCTCTGCTTTTATAGTTCTGCTATCCAGTGTCCTATAATTAGCACACATTCTTACAGTATACCTCTTGCATACAGCCACATTAAGAGATGATGATGAGTTCCTTGATTCTTTGATAATTCCTCTAAGGAGCAATTCTTATAGGTATTTGTTAGCATCATTAATACAGGAGATGCTAATTATATGGATCTCTTAAAAGAGTCACAAGTCGTGCAATCCAATCAAGCGTTCTCACATAACCAATATCCCACTGATGTGAATCCCTTACAAGATTTCCCTCCTGAATCCAAGAAGACAGACTATTTCTTTGCAAACAAATCTTCATCCTTTCTGGAAATAACCCGAGAAACACAATCTTGTTCATATCCTACAGTTTTCTAAGGAAAACAATCACATTCATCTGATTTATCTGTAGGTATAAATTTCAAATGTATTCCATTTGTGGTACATTTTCTTTAGCAGGATCAAAAATGTTGCTTATAATTTTAATTTCCCCCAGTTATTGAATCCAATGTATCTAAAATGTCTTGACTATTGACCCCAGAACTGTTTCTCTGGACAATAAATGCCTTGGGTGGGTTTACTCCTTTACGTCTTTGCCAATAATTCGAAACCTCCTGTGCCATTTTCGTAGGCAATAAAGTAAACACACAGTATGCACGGTTCCCAGTAGCATTTACAATTTAAGTAACTCTTGTGAAGTTCATAGTTACATTAATGGAGGTTCACAGTTGCCTTATTTTTATTATGTGGGGAGGGGGGAACTGTTTATTATAAAAAAGATGTCCCTTGAATCCAGAGTTTTTGTTGATATGTGTACTGTGCCATTGTGACTCAAGTTCTGCACCTTCTGTATTTGTGTATGGTATCATAAGACCTGTACAAAAGGGGCAGAATTTGCATCATGATATGACAACGCACATTTAATTCATGGTTCCACCCAGCAGATGGTGTGTTTACTATAAACAATTTAAACACAGCAATTAATTCAGTTGCATTTACCGTATTTTATAAAAGAAATGGATACAGTAGACAGATGTCCAAACAACAAACAAAGGCAGAAGATTTCATTTTCTTTTGTAAAGGGAAACACTGGTATAATATCTGAGGGAAGTTGGTTTTAAAGTTCAAGTTTTTTTTGTGTTGGAGTTCATTCTGTAAACAATGCTATGGGCTTTAAAAGTCACCTGCTCCTTCCTTTTTCTCTCTGTCTTGTGAGAATTTTATTTACAGCTTTTAATTCTTTTCTTTTCCTTTGTTTCTTTTTACAATCTTTTTAAAAATAATCCCTTCTCAAATGATGGTTGGTCTTCAGCTGCCACAAATGCTCTCTCTTCTGCTTCATAAAGTTTCTCAGCATTTTAATTTTTTATTTCTTGAACAAAAATCTTCCTACTGAAATACCTCATCTTTTAATTCATTCCTCCTTCTGTGCTTTCTGGAAGTTTCCATTTCATATAAGATTTTCTTTCCTCCTACTCCTATTCACTATCAGAATCACACTTTACTACACTGGAATAAGGATTTTAGGTTGCAGGCAAGCAAATGATCGTTGAATACAGAATACAGAGTTGGAAGGGACCTTGTAGGTCATCTATCCAGCCCCCTGCTCAAGCAGGAGACCCTATACCATTTCTGACAAGTGGTTGTCCAGTCTCTTCTTGAAAGTCTCCAATGATGAAGCACCCACAACTTCTGAAGGCAAGCTGTTCCATTGGTTGATTGTTCTCACTGTCAGAAAATTTCTCCTTATTTCCAGGTTGAATCTCTCCTTGATAAGTTTTCATCCATTGTTCCTTGTCTGGCTTCTGGGTGCTTTGGAAAATAGGTTGTTCCCCTCCTTTCTGTGACAGCCCCTCAAATATTGGAACACTGCTATCATGTCACCCCGGTCCTTCTCTTCACTAGACTAGCCATGCCCAGTTCTTGCAACCGTTCTTCACAAGTTTTAAGCCTCCAGGCCCCTAAATATCTTTGTTGCTCTTCTCTGCACTCTTTCTAGAGTCTCAACATCTTTTTTTGTAATGTGATGACCAAAACTGGTTGCAGTATTGTTGGTGTGGTCTTACTAAGGCTTTATAGAGCGGTACTGATACCTCACATGATCTTGATTCAATCCCTCTGTTAATGCAATTTAGGATTGCATTGGCTTTTTTGGCTGCTGCTGCACTGCTGGCTTATAATTAATTGATTGCCTACTAGGACTCCAAGATCCCTCTCACTGTTAGTGCTATTAAGCCAGGTTTCACCTAATCTGTACATGTACTTTTGATTTTTCTTGCCCAAGTGTAAGACTTTACTTTTCTCTATGTTGAATTTCATTTTGTTAGATAAGGCCCAGTGTTCCAGTCTGTCAAGATCCATCTGGATCTTGAGCCTATCATCTAGGGTGTTGGCTATTCCTGCCAGTTTAGTATCATCTGCAAATTTGATAAGTTCCCCTGCTATTCCCTCATCTAAATCATTTATGAAGATATTGACGAATATTGGGCCCAAGACTGAACTTTACACAGTACATGTAGTACCATTAAGGACTACTTATTGAGTGCAGTTTGTCAGCTAGTTACAAATCTATGTGATGGTGATGCTATCCTACTTTTTTCTAGCTTACCAAGAAGTAGGTTGTGGTCTACTTTGTCAAATGCCTTAGTGAAGTCTAAGAATACTATGTCCACAGCATTTCTCTGGTCTACTAATTTAGTCATTTTGTCAAAGAATTAAATAAGTTTGGTTTGGCATGATCTGTGCTGACTTCTAGTTATAACTTTATTTGTTTCTAGATGTTCACAGATCTGTTTTTTGATTATTTTTCCCAATATCTTCCCAGGCCAGGTATTGATGTTAGGCTGATTGGTCTATAGTTTCCTAGGTCTGGTTTTTTCTCTCCTTTTTTGAAGATGGGAACCACATCAGCTCTTTTCCAATTCTCAGGTACTTCCCCAGTGTGCCAGGATTTTTGAAAGATATGGAACAATGGCTCTGAGATGACATCTGCCAGCTCTTTTAGAACTATGGGATGTAATCTGTCAGGTCCCCATGATTTATATTCATCAAGATCAGACAGATGTTCTCTTATCATTTTCTTGCTTATTTTAATTTTTATTTCTAGTGTGTCTTTTACAGTTATATTTTTGGTAGGTTGGGCTATAGTTTCTTTTTGTGTGAAGACTGATGCAAAGAATGAGTTAAGCAGCTCTGCTTTCTCTCTACTGCCTGTTAATTCCTTGCCATCTTCTCTCTTTAATGGACCGACTGATTCCTTAACCTTTTTCCTGTTATTTATTGATTGATCATTCATCATTAGGGAAAAGAACTTTCAGTTCGATAGTAGAATCAATTATGGAGGGATGTGTGGGGCTCCCTTTTGTTGGATGTTCTTCATGCAGAAGCTGTATTGCCATCTGTTGAGAGGATTTAATTTGGATTCCTGTACAAAGCAGGGGACAAAGATTGGTTCCTTCCAGCTTTGATTCGATGTACCCTGTTTAAATAAACAAAGGAATAACAGGACCAGATTACACATGGCATTAAGAAAATAATTAACAGTGATTACTACCAACCAATGGCTTGTTTACAAGCATGCAATGAAGTGGGAAACCAGTACTGCAGTGCAAACTAAGAAAAATGTTTCATGTTATTTTTGACTTTGACCACCACTATTCATTTTAGTTGAGAAGTTCATTTTAGAGAGGTAGAGAAAATCAGGAGAGGGAAACAATTACCTAGTTTGGCATCAACTATCTTAACATCCTTTTATGTTTGAGACTACATGGATACAGAAAATATGTAGACTCAAAAATAGGGGGAAAATTATGCCAAGATTGCAACACTGTGTTGATGGCAGCAAAAGAAACAAGAAAAGATTGGTGAGTCTCTGGCTTCAGGCAGATAGCTGGAAGCCTCAGTTAATTAGCATCTGGTTCAAATCCATCAGCAATGCTCACACTTCAGAAGCTTGCTAGAAAATCCCCAGCTTTCAATTCACCTGGAGGAGTTTCCTCTCTGGACACTTCCGTGGCTAAATGGTTCCTCTAAGACACAAAGCATTTTACTCAACATTCTGGATGTAATTATGGTCTTTTCTTTCAGGGCTTATCTGCTCTGCCCAGTTGCCCTGTCACTGGAATGGGCCAGCAACCATTCTGAGAGCCAAATGGATGATCTCACTCACCCCCTCCCATGGCAAATGTAACTTTCAGGCATGTTTTTATGCTGTGTTTCTAAAATCCTCTTTTCCCCTGGTATTATTTATTTATTTATTTATTTGTTTATTTGTTTGTTTGTTTATATGTTTGTTAAATTTATTTGCCACCTATCTCACCATGGGGCTACTCTAGATGGCTTACAACAATAAAAAGAAAGAAATGAAAAAAGGGTAAAGAGAACAGAAGTAAAATAATAGAACAATAACATAATGAAAAAACGCACCAATAATACATCAATATGATAAGCAAAAAGAGCAGAAAGGAAGGGGGAAGAGAGTCTGCTATCAGTCCAGCAACCATCACTAGTATGGAACTTTCCTGTTTGGTCCCCAGGCCAACTGGCAGAGCCAGATCATGAAGTCCTGAGCTGCAGTTTTCATCTCAAGTGTTTCTTGACTGGTGTGGTTTACTTCATTACAAGCCAACATCAGCTGGTTATTTACTACTACACAAAAGCAAGAATAGCTCCTTAAATTAGTCAATAGGTTCTATGATCTCTATTGAATTCTAGACTTACCTTTATGAGTATATTTTTCCAGGCACAAGAACTGATGCACCAATGCCCTGCTATAATTATTTTTGTCAGGTTTTGAACCATCAAATTTGTTTGCAAGGCAAATTTATAGCTGCTGTACTATTGTAGCATTACTTTAAAAAGTACCTCTAAAAACATTAGAGACTAACAGGGCAGGAACAGAGGAATTTGTAAGCTGGCTGTTATGCTTACATGTATGTATATTTTGATGCTTTGACTTAGTATATATGTACTCAATTCAACATTGTATCTGTCTATCTTTATCTAATGTATTTATAACTAGTTGCCAGCATGGGTTCGTTAAAAACAGATCATGCCAAACCAATCTTATTTCATTCTTCGATATAGTGACTAAACTAGTAGACCAACGAAATGCTGTGGACATAGTATACTTAGATTTCAGTAAGGCATTTGATAAAGTAGACCACAACCTACTCCTTGGTAAACTAGAAAAAGGTGGAATAGACAACATCACCACCAGATGGCTGGCAAACCGTACTCAAAGAGTAGACCTCAATGGCACCACATCCACATGGAGAGAAGTAAGCCGTGGGGTACCACAAGGTTCCGTCTTAGGCCCAGTACTCTTCAATATCTTCATAAATGACTTAGATGAGGGAATTGAAGGGAAACTAATCAAATTTGCAGAAGACACCAAACTGACAGGAGTAGCCAACACCCCAGAAGACAAACTCAGGAACCAAAAAGATCTCGACAAGCTTGAACAATGGGCCCTATCCAACAAAATGAGTTTCAATGTGGAGAAAAGCAAAGTTTTACATTTAGGCAGGAAAAATCAAAGGTACAAGTACAGATTGGGTGAGACCTTGCTTAAAAACAGTAACTGTGAGAGGGACCTTGGAGTCCTAGTGGACGATCACTTGACTATGAGCCAGCACTGTGCAGCAGCAAGCAAAAAAGCTAATGCAATTCTGGGTTGTATAAACAGAGGCATAGAATCAAGAAGTATTAGTGCCGCTTTATAAAATCCTAGTAACAGTATATATGTATCCAGTGAGATCCCAAACAAAAGGAACCGACAATTGTTTTTTTTAGAACAGAAAGGTGGAAGGGCACAGGGACAGAACTGTCCACTGGGAGCATGTGGTAGCCTACTCTCTAGACTGAATATCTTGCAAGGTTAATAATCTTGGACAGGATTGTTAATCTGGTTTAAAGTCAGCCTAGCTTGAGGACAGACAGAAATAGTTTAAGGTGCAGTGCAGATACATCTTGATGATACTTTCCTTGCCTTGATCAAGAGGCTAGAAGTATTATAAAGTGGCAGAGATTTGAAAAAAAACAACACACAAAAGGTTTTGGCAATTTATATTTTCAGTGGCTTGTTGTAGTGATTGCTGTTGATCCAGAAAAAGAATGGTGATATCCATTTTATTTTATGGTTTGTAAGTTGAATAGAAAATTTTAATTTATCTTAATTTATCATTAGTTCTTGTTGAACAAGTTAAAAAGGACTTAATGGGCTGAAAACAATTCAGGAAATGCTCAGATTTTTGTCTGATGTCCATTGATGCCTATTTGTATTCCTCTGCTTATGCTAATTGTTTATGAAATTTAAAAAAATGATTAGTTTTTAAAATTACACACGGGATAATGCCTGTTTATTAATTATCAATTATATTTATTCTAATAAAATATGTTGATCAATTAATTTCTACCCTATTTTCATATTGTTGAAAGTTAGCAACTTTAAAATAATAACTAATTTGCCATGACTGAGAAAGAGTGCAAAAATAGTATGTAAGAGAAGATTATAGTTTTTCAATGAGGCCTTTACCAGATAATGAATATCAATGCCAATGTCAATTTCTCTACTAAAATAGTGTCTCAAAATTGGTATGATTATTCATTCTAAAGCAACCAAAGAGCTAACTATGAAGGCAGCTTTCCAGTTTATATCCAGCTCCAGTTCGCAAAGCCACAATTCCTGCTTCTGGAAAACCTGCTTCTAGTTAAAAGAACTTGAAATCTCTTCTCTTATTTAAAGATGTGCTTAAATATTGATTTGCTTATGAAGACGAGTGTGCACATTTTTATAAAAAAAGTCACTTTTCTGCTTTATGAATGGTCCCATGATTATTGCCTTGTGGTTGCTTCCTGGTTATCTTTTATAAGTGAAAATGGCAATTTATCTATATGTGCCCTCAAAATTGATGCTATAGAGTGTCATGGTTCCCAAAGATGAAACTCTTCAAAAGAACTTTGAGGCATTGTTTACCTTAAAGAATCTTTATTTTGAATAGCATAATATCGGCACTGCATAATCGAAGCCAAAAACTGAATTCCCCTCCCCTGAGCACATAGTATCAAAGCACAATTCCCTCCTCCAATTAACAGTCATAAATCACATTCCCCAATTAGCTTGAAGTGCGGGCTTCTTCTCCAGTTCTCCAGCCCACCAATTCCTTATCAGCTCTGGTTACAATAACCTTGTTTCTCACGCTAGGTTTATGTCTAGCTGGACTCTTGTTCACATCCCCCCTCCCAGCATCTAACTCTAAAAGCAAAAGGTAAAAGATGTTGTCAATGCAAAAACATCCGATGTTAGCAGCGTTGACATAGAGTTATATGAGAAATTGCCTGCATCTACAACAGGTGCTGCTTTCCAGATAAAAACCCTAGGAGTAGATTTCTTCCACGTACACACGGTAAGTCTTCACCTCTTTCCTCAATAGATATTCAGTGCTATAATACCACAATCTTTTTAACCAGCAGTGGTTACCAGATTCCTTCAAAATGGTTTGAAATGTTACCTAGTGATATCCACCAAGAGTCAATATGCATGTTTCATTTGAAGGACTTGTGCATTTCATGCTTTGGGAAGAAAAAAGGGCTGTACTTTTAAGTGTGGCATAATTGTAGAAGGGAACTTCACTGGGAACCTATGGGAACCTACTTTTTTTTGTTTTTGTTTACAGAAATGCTGTAGAGCCCATGTCACTTACTGACCATCTAATACAGATTTATAGGCATTCGGAGATAGTTAGATTGCAGCCCCCCTCAGCCACAGTTAGGAAGACCATGATAGATCCTGATGGGAGGAATAGTCAAGGAGCTTTTGGAAGACCATGTTTCCCAGCGGTGCCATAACTTTCCATTATGATATTGCTAGCTGTGTCGAGATAGCGTTTTGCTAGGAATACTTGCTGAAGTATTCTTTCCCTGAGAGATCAATACTGTGAGTCAATGGCTTTGAAGCAAGAAGAATTTGACCAAGTGTCCCCGCCTGTCCATTAAAATGCTCTAGTAGTTCCCCTTGTTCTTATTATAAAAGTGGCGTCGTAGGCAAGTTCCAGTCTTGGGAAGTTTAATTTACTTTCTGATGCTTAAACCTTATTTTGAAAAACACAACTAAGCTTACATATAGCAAAGCAGTTGGCAACCCTAGTGGCCTCAGAAGACAAAATATTAATAGAAGAAGGAGTACATTCCTGCTGAACGCCTGCTGTAAGTAAGATCATACTTGAAGCATTTTAATGTTGAAACCAGGGAAAAAATAATCAATATGGATATGCACTTTGCTTGTTGACAATCCACTCTGTGCATTACGAATCAAGTGCTTTTACTGAATCTTGATGGATTAGACCTCTTCAGTTTAGTCCTTGAATGTGTCTTACACCTTACCCAGATTGTCCTATACCATTACTCACCCTCTTATTGTTTCTTGTGTAGATTGCAGTCTTGTGGACCCTAAGGATTAAGTGTGTTTTTTTCTATGTTCTCATTTTAGCAACACTGAACAAGACCATGCCTGAAAATATAAAGTAACTGCAATGTAAGAACAAGAAGTAACAAACTAGCTGTTGTGTAAATGGTACATATGAATAACTTGGGTTATTCCATGTTTTACTGAACATCAGGGACAGTTAAAATACAGCTAAGTATCAGTGGCATTTAAAAATGTTCTTCCACCCGCTCTTTAATTTCACTGTTGGTGAAGAAGGATCTTTCTTTTATCTACTTAATATAGTCCATTTTGGAGGGAAGAAGGCAGAGAATGGGAAAATATATCCCAGCTGATTATGGTAAGAAAAAAGCTTTTCCCTTCTCCCTGTTTTCCCCTCCCTTGTGCACTGTGTCTTTGAGCATGAACAACTAGAAGCAAGAACTGTCCCTATTTTTTGTTATTTGTAGATTACTCTTTGGGAGCTTTTTGATGGAGATAAAAGATTTTTTTAAAAAAAATGCTTTAAATAAATAAATAATAGCACTGAAGTACTTTTGCTATTTCGGTTTTTATGATTCTATAAAAATACCCGTGAGGCTAAGTGCATTTATCAGACTTATTTTGCAAAAAACCTCTCCCACAATAAGAAGCAAGGAAGGGGTGGGAAACAAGGCAGACAAAAAACACTTGCCATATTGTAGCGGATTTTCTAAAGAGAAGATGGATTAGATACATTAGTCCTCTTCTATCCGACCTAATCCCATAATCCCGGGGGCAGTAGAAGGTTCTAAGATTTCCCAGTAACATATTTTGGTCTCCCACACCAGGAGGTGGTGCTATAGCTCCATCTGGAATGTGGCTCCAAAGAGTGAGATAAATGGGAAAAGAGGGAATGACATTCCTGGCAGGTTTAATAACTCATTTATCATACTGTGAACTTTTATTAACAAGAATTTGCTTCATCAGACAATGAAGTGGACAAAGAAGGCAGGAGAATTATATACTCACATCCAGAGATAAAGATATGGGAAAAAAGAAAAAGAGTTATAAGGGGTTATATAGTTATAAGAGTTATATAGGTTCGTTTGTACCACTTAGAGATACAGGAAATTCTATTTTTCTATACTACACATTGTATTCATTGTAAGATATTTTATATGCACATCTAACAAAGCAATAGAATATATGTGCTTGTACTCATAGGTATAATATAGGTAACAAATACAAGGACTCATAATTGGTTGTCTCTCCCCGCTGCATATAGCAGCACACACTATTTCTGCATATGCTACGACACAGCACATAATACTTAGGAATATTAAATATGAATCTTTGATGCGTTCTCAGCAGTTTCTTTGAATGCATTATGAAAATTTGTAATATCCATGAATACCAGTTATGGGGATTGTAAAAAATCCTGAGATGCATCGTACAGCTGAAATATGATAGACCAGGCAAGTGTGGAGGAATCAAACCTGATTTGGAAACTCTTGATACTAGGAAAGTGTGAACTTTGATGGATTCATCAATTTGTGTTTCATTCATCTCAGGTTCACCAATGGGCAGAAATCTTGTAACTTTAGACATGGAAAAGGTAAAGTATCTCACAGACAACCCTTCAGATGGTCAGAAAATCTACCTTTTGCATCTGTCAGTAACCGGTGATCAGAAATCTTTAAAACAGAATAAAGCTTTATATTGCACAGAGTGAGACGGTTATGTTGATCTCACCCTCTGCATTTCATCATTGCCTGTCCTCCTTCTGTACACTCACTTCTTGTTTATTCTACAGAACTATTTCTTGCAATTTTATTACTGTAATTTCCCAAGCATTATTGAAGCAAGACAAAGACTGGTGGGCTAAAGTAATTAATATGTAGTTGTAAAGTCCAATAAGTGGGTTGAATAAGATACTTTCATTCTAATTTTTCATGCTATACCGGTATTGCAGCCAGGCAAAAAATTTCTTCTGAGGAAATATGTTATATGTGTATGAATTCCATCTCTGATTTCTTTTATGTCTTATTTTATTATACTTATATGTTATACCATACTAAAAATATCCAAGGTAGGAAAATTAGGTGATGGTAATGTTAGTCCGCTAACACCTTCACAAAAATGGGTTCATGAGGCAAATATCTCATTTGTCTCAGAGATGAGATAGATAATGTAATAAAGGTATTTATTACCATGGATTAACCTTCCTAAACCTGAAGTCCCTTGATGATATGAAGTATGGGGAGTTGAAGTCCATACTTCTAGAAAGTATAAATTAACTGAAACAAAAACTATATTCTCTTCCATTCCACACGCTACAAATAATAAAAACTTGTAAGTGTTTATCTAAGTGTCACATTTCATGCTTTCAATGTACATTTTTGATATTATGAGTTATCTTTAAAAACACCTTGCTGGTGCTACATGAATGAACAAGAAAGAGAGAGACAGTGAGCAAACTCCAGTTCTGATACATGCTTATTTCTTCCGCTCTCCCTCCCAGCTCTGCCACAAGACCATTACCAGGAGCTCCTCTGCAGGAATGGTCCCAGAAACCTGGACTTTTGCTTTTTTAAAAATGTTACTTATTGTAGCTTAATGATTGCTTGTGTTATCTGTATGCTGTATGCCATCTTTATGAGTGAAATACAAATACTGATATAGTAATGATTGAAAGCATATTGACAACTATGCCTGTATCTATAATCAATAGGGAGACTGGGAGGAGAAGATAATATTTTTAAATTTAGCACGGTTAATTATATTCTGCATAATTTAGAGAATGAGAGAGTTCATTCAAGTTTTGTGAACAACCTCTCATTAAAAGGAAGAATATCTGCTCATTTTGCAGTATATGAAATAGAACTCACAGTAAGGAATTAAAAACTGAATATCTGGATAAGCCAAGGACTTCTCCAGGCCAGGAGAATCAGTCCTTGGCTCCATTTAGAATTTTGCCCAATAATAACAATCTTTCTTGGTGAGCTTTAGAACATATCTTTTCTTTCTAAGGTATTATTCTCAGGTGATGAAAAGAGTCTTTGTGATTGGAGGTGCCACATGCATAACATACAGTTGAATTAACTTTGGGCAATCTGGTTAGATGACATCTCATCTGGATGGATTCCAAATATCAATCATGGAAAGATTCAAAGGTGAATTCAGACTTTTCTGCAAATAAGGATAGCTTGGAGCAAGAGAAGGTTTTTGATTGGGGGCAAAAAACACATTAAAATGTTCAAAAAACCAATTAAGAAAATTGATTAAGTTGAAAAAAAGGAAGTGTTCTCTAAACAAAGGGCAATTGGTCAGGTTACATAGTTTATAGCAACTGATGCAAAGTTTATTGAGAAAAAAGGAGCAACATTAGATGTTAATATAATATTGGTGGTGTGGGAGATGAAAATATAGCTCCCTCCTCATATAACAAGATGAGGCTGAAGCAAACCTGAGATAGGCCCCACAGAAGTGATTTGAACTTTATGCTGTTTCTCAATAAGGGCGTCCTATTTGTAATCTGCTGAGCTTTGTGCAATATGAAATTGCAAAGTAGATAGTTCTATGCAGTGCTTTTTTTGTAAAAAAAAAAAAAGGTGCCGGAACTCACACACGTCATACAACCCGCCTTGCCTATCCTACAAGGTTCCATCCAAAAAAGGTGCCGGAACTCCGTTCTGGGCGTTCTATGAGAAAAAAAGCCCTGGTTCTATGTATATTTGGAACATGAGTATTGTAACCGTGGGAGAAATAGGGAACTGAAAGTAGCTGATGGATGTGGGTTCCAATGTACATGGGTACATGTGGAAAGTTATGATCAGCAGAAGGTCAGCAGGAAGTCAGTAAAAAGTCAGTAAAAAGTCAGCAAAGGTCAGCAGAAGTTAGCAAAGGTTAGCGGATCACCTGACTACAGTCTCAGAATAAGAAAGGGTATAAAAGGTTGGGACTGGACTTGATTGATTGGCCATTGGCCTATAGCTGTCCTTTTGGATTCTGCTATACCATAAGGTCCTCATTGCAATGGGTTATTAATGTAAGTGATGTTGTGTTATTATGCTTGCTATGTTCCAAATTATTAGAGAAATAAACCTCTGAATCTTAAAGTAAGAATTATTATGTTGTGTTGCTGTCTCTTGTCTGTTTCATTGGGTTTTTCCACGACAGTGGTGTTGACTACAGGAGAAGAAGAAACTGAAAAATAATTCAAGTTACAGGCTGTAGTTCTTGCGTGTTTAGCATGGGTCAGAGGAAAATGGGTTAGCTTTTTGTCTTTGTGAGGAGATCTACAGAAAATAGTTTATAGTCTTATGGCTACTGAGCTGTCATACAGCTGGGCTTATATTGGACCTTTATTTCAGATTTGAAAGTGACTGGAATTCACAAATCAACCCATTTTTCTCATTTGATGGAAATAAATGTGAGTGCAATATGGTTGATCCAGGAACACAACTTCACTGATATTTTGTTGTACTGTAAATCTCTGTTGAGACCATCTCAGACAGGATTATATAGATTAGATTGTATTTGCTAGGCTCTTTGGGCTTAATTTTGCTGCATTAATTGAAGTTTATCTCTCTGTGGAGTGAGTTCAATGAGTTACCCCCATTCAGTGATTTTTCTCATCAACCCAGTTTACGCTGCTATTTCAAAGCTTTTCTTATTGCCACTCGAGTACGTTTGGATGCATGGATCATCTACTCATTTTTAACAACTGTAGCAGTACTCCCTGTTACGTGTCCTCATTTGCATCCAGCCATGACAGAAACATGTCCTGACAACACTTTTTTCCCCTTGTTCCCATCACATTGTTTTCATCTTGCTCTCAACTCATAAGTGAGACAGCATTAACTCATCCTTGCTTGTACTGATGCTAAAGCAGTAATTTCCCTCTTCTTCTTCCCTCTATCCACAGGTAACCTTCAGGTAGGCAAAATCTGCTGAACTTTTTCCTGACCTTAGAGAAAAGTCAGGGACTGAACTGACTGGGAACAAAGGCAATAGAGGCAAGGTAGAAATAAAAAATGGATATGGGAAACTTCATTCTATTATAGCCTTTTTGCTAAATCAAGATGAGTGGAGAACATCATACTGTAACTTGGTACTAGAAAATGCCTAGTCCATTGTTTTTCAAACTTGGCAATTTTAATGTGTGGACTTCAACTTCCAGAATTCCCCAGCCAGTATACATCTGAAAGTTGCCAAGTTTGAAAAACACCAACCTAGCACCTTCAATGTTCTATCTTTTCAGTGACTGGCCCTAGCAGTGGTTTTGTTAACTCACCAAACCACGGCACATGAAGAATTTCACTATCACGGGAAGAAACAGCAAATACTAATAATTTCATTAGCGTAAGACCTTCTTTGGACAAGAGCACAAATTGGACAATTGGCAAAATCAACAATGAAGCCTTCTGAGTTCAAAATGATATTCATTGTAAAAACCTCTAATTAGGGTTTTGGAAGTGTGTAAATGTGCATGTGCAGATGTTCACGTCTTGACTTTACTTGGATTTCATCAGCTACTTCTAATTAATTTGGTGCCATTCTAATTGAAAGCGGAGTCTCCAGTCTTGATCTACCTGCATCCCTGTCTACCTGAATCAGTTTGATTTGTTTTAATGCACAGCATACAATTGTTTTAAAATGTTGTAAAATTGTTGTAAAATATTAACCAGCAGTAATAATGCTACTTTTCTTTATGTTTCTAGCATATGGTATTAGATAGGAATCATATGGCATGTTTTTGGGTAATGAAGTATGAACTATAATAAAGCCCTTTGACTCTTCTCATAATCCATGCTTTTGAATGGACAAATTTTACTTAGCAAAACTTGTCCTTGACCTGACACTATCCAAATAAGTTGAATTTCAATTTCAATCATCCCCTTCCAGCACAGCAACTGGGCTTGGTTACTACTGATTATGAGTAGTTCTGCTAGGCACCAATATGGCTGCCTAAGAAAATATCTCAAACTGTCTTCCTTTGTGTACTTCCATTGTTTGAGGAATGATAAACAAACATGTGGTTTGTATTATGAGGTTATCTTGTTTATGAATGCTGAGCCAAAGAAGGCTAGCAAAGAAACTCCTATGTTCTCTCTTTCCAAATCTACTGATTATTTTAAATGCTATTTTAAAATATCAATGTTATGTAAAATAATAATAATAATTTTATTTCTCCCAGGAGCTCTTTGGTTATTTATTTATTTATTTAGCACATGGCACATCATGCATGGACTAGCAATATATATTAACTTTTCATTTAGATTGGTAGAACACAATAGAATATAAATGTTAAAAAGTTCTATGTTCAAATACTAGGTCATCTAACCATTAAAGCACAGCATTGTTCATATAAAAAAAAGCTGTTTCATGAATAGTGATAATATGAATGAGAATAAATAGATCAAAAGGGTTATAGACTAGAAAGGAGGATGGATATAAGGAAAATGGAAGAGAAGAAACAGGAGGCGAAAGAAGATGGATGAAAGTTTAAGACAGGAGTCTTCAAACTTTGCCCTTTTATGACTTGTGGACTTCAACTCCCAGAATTCCTCAGCCAGGTATGCTGGCTGAGGAATTCTGGGAGTTGAAGTCTACCAATCATAAAAGGGCCAAGTTTGAAGACCCCTGGTTTAAAAGAAACAATGCCTACTGATTTCATTGTATTTTGTTGAATAATTGCTGTCTAGGTTGTCTTCACTATTGAATTTTTTTCCTCCAGAAATGAAGATAAATCCTAATAAGGAACACTAATAATATGCATACATATGTTTTGGGGAGATATAGAGGCCAAGGTGGTACCAGAAATATACTAAATGTATTTCCTAAAAAATATACATGTAATAGTTCCACTTATTTTTATGACTCAGAAAGATGTAAAAAACAATAGCAACAAAAACACAAAGATAGATTATGTTCATAAGAGATCCTGGTCTGGAGTTACCAGGAGAACAAGAACCTTAAATCGAGAGTGCTAAGCTGGGTCACAGAAGCTGCTGCACGAAACCCTTTTACACATTTTTGACAGCTAACTGGAATGAAAGGCAGAAGGAGAAATCAGGCAGATGATTTGATTAAGTGTGATATAAAGTGTACGGCCTGAGATGCTAATACACTGAGGTTTATTGCACTTGCCGGCACAGTGGGAAGGCAATGTGCATGAGGAAGTTCAGAGAGGTGGTGAACTGACAAGAAGTCTATTAACACAGAAGGATTGATAAGTCACACTGGGAAGCTCCTCATTTTAATGGTGCTGAAAGAAATGTGTCTAAATTCCCAATGGACTAATATTCCCCATTTGGACTGTTTCTTTTTTCCCTTGCTTCTTTGGAATTTTCTTCCCATCACCTCCATTCCCGCTCCACCCTATCCCACAACAAATTAAACCAAAGCATCAATGTGATGTATAATTATTTCATTTATAGGAGTGTTTTTTTTCCTCTAACATAAGAGAACGTGATGGCGTTTGGTGCATATATAGCAGAGCAGCTAGGAGAAGCTGCTGCCTGATTTGAATGGTAGTATCTATTCCTTTTTTTCTCTGCCTGAAACCAAGGTGTATTGGGCATTTGGAAGGGCTCTCTGTTTCCAAGATATCAAGAAGTAATGGCTGATGACTGCTTGGGGCATGCTGGAGGATTCAGGATTGAAATTTTTCCCCCTCCAGAAGTGGAGATAATAAATCCTAATAAGGAACACTAATAATATACATGCATATGCTCTGAGGAGATATAGAAGTCAAGATGGTCAAAGCAAGGGAGCAAATGGGCAAGAAATCCTTGACCTCTTAATTTCTGAATTTTCCCTGGTTTTTTTTTTTCTGACTTTGGGAGATTTTCTGATTTCCTTACCTCCTTTTCAAGCTGGACTCCCTTTTTAAATTGTGCCTCAACAACTACTCTACTTCATTGGTAAATAGTCCATTATTTTTTTCTTTCTCAAAGGAAAGGAAGCAAGGAGAAAGAGAAGAAGGGCAGAACAATAAACACTCTGCGTATGTATGTATGTATGTATGTATGTATGTATGTATGTATGTATGTATGTATGTATGAAGGGGCATAGAAGTATTGATTGTGGGAGGCCACTGAGCTGCAGCACCTTAGATTGGCATCCTCTGGTTCAGCCCTAACAGCACCATTAGGACGTGAAACAAGTTATAGGATTTTATCGGAGTGGATATATATTAGAAGACAGAGATCTATGACCTGTTACAATAAGGCAGACTTTCCTAATCTCATGTCTCTCTTTTTGTTAGGGCCAGTGTATTTGGAAACTGTCTCGATTAGAAAGGCTGTCATAAAGGATAATTGCTGATTTGTATTGGCTTTTATGACAGTTTTCAGCTAGTGCATTTCTCTTTCTCTGCAAGTTCTCATTTCTTTTTGCAGACAAGAACCTAAATGGCTCATGGTCAGGATTAGTCTCTGACAGCAGGTGGATTTAATAAGCACATTGACCTAGCCCTCACTGACAGGCATAAGGTAAAGGATTATCTTCAGTTTATTTGCCTCCAAATAATTCAGTTTTTGTTGTGACTACTCTTTGATCTTCACCATGAAGTTCATTTAATGAAGAGGCTTGTAAGATTGTCAGGATAACTGTCCCCCAAAATATTTCTACTATAAACACATATATAACCACCTTTTTTCAGAGACATCAGAGACATCTTTTATATCCCGAGGAACAAACACTCAAGATGACTTTTTAAAAAAAAATGGTTTTTTTTTTTTTTTTTTAAATCATAATATATTTCAGCAATGTCTCCAATTTTATCAATCAAGACAGGCTGCTGAAATTTAGAGTCCCAGATCTACATCGGAGTGCTGTGCAGGTTCTGAGGTTTTGCTTGATAAAAAAATACAGGAAACCAGAAGTTGCCTTCAAGCTTTACGTTTTTATTCAGCTGAACAAAGACGGGCTTCTCTAAAAGAGAGAAAAAGCCCCAAATATCAGAAAAGCCTTATTTTTATTTTATTTTTAGCCTTCTTTGATTATATAAGCAATTCACCCAGCAAAGCTGACACACATAAGATAAAGACTTCGTCCTTTAAGGCTGGCACACTGTAGATAAGAAGAAAGAAAGCAGAATAGCTAAAAATGTTCCCTTTTGGGTGTTCCCCTAAGACACCATATATTCCCTTTTGGGTGGTTTAGGTGTTTCCCTAAGACATCATATGTTCCTGGGTGGGTTAGGATATTGGGTGTTTCCTTTGCTGTCCTTTTATGACCTTACATTCATGGTTCTGCAAATGGCCAGAGATTGCAGGGCCATCTGCACGTATTCACAATTGATACTGTCCCCTAAGTCCGGGTCAACAGGAGTCACATAAGTGTATAAGAGACCATGGTTACTCTCAGTAGCAAACAATATTGAATATAACACAATATCTGCTATGTTCACAATGGAAGGATGCATCATTCATTAAGGCATATAGTTGCCTGTCTGGGAAAAGGAGGAAATGATTAAAAGCTCATGTTTTTTCAACCCAATCAAATACTCTTTTGGCTCCAGCTACTGTTCCTTTCTTTCGTGCCCATTAGCTGCACACATTCCTGAGAGAGTACCAGATATAAGCTTTATTTCTTGTTTGCTCACATCTTGCACCTTGCACCTTGAAAGGTATGTTGAATGAACTGTCGTTTTCCTAAGGATCGTTCTGAGCAGGTGGCTCGACTTCCTCTTCCAAAAATTAACCTTTAGCAGGTTCTGAGTGTGGTGGGTGAGAGCAGTGGAAATGGATTGGTGAGAGGCCTGTAACAATTTCTTTCTCCAAGGAGAGAGTCAGATATTGCAACCTTTAAGGCCGAGAGTTGGCGGTCTCTGCCGCAACCAGTGCCCTGCCTCCTTTCTTCTCTCCTTCCCTTCTTTCCCTCCCTTCCAATGCTTATATGTAGACATGTTTTGCTTACTGCAAGCTGCTCCAAAGTTCCTTTGAAGAATGGAATGCATTTCTTTCCCTGTTGCACAAATCTGCAATAATTAAAAAGAACTGTCAGTAGACAGACTGATGTGCATGCATGTGTGTCATAGAATAATATGGGAAAATAGCATCAGAGGGAACCTAAATCTTCATTGTTTCAATGAGATTTTTATTTCATGGTTGTACAGACACATTTGAAAATCTGATTAATAGCAAACATGCAAGACTTAGAAGGTAGGAGGCAGAGAAATGAGAGTCAGCATTCTTTCTATCCATAACTATATATGAAGATTAACAGACATATTATTCCCATGTCTGAAGAATAATAATTTCCCAAATAAGAATATTGTGAAAAAAATATGACAACAATGTTATGATGCAATGGTTTTTAATTATATGAGCCTTCATCTGAAATGTACAGGTAGCTCTGAGAATTGCCACTTGGCTGATTTTAAATTAATCCAGTTGTGTTGTTTGCCTTCAGGATCTTTCTGCTTTTGGAGAATTTATGTATGATACACAGCTTCTGTCAAAAGGCTGCACATCACATAGAAGAACAAGAACCTTGTGACCTGTAGATATCCTATAGACTCAAACTGGTCTGTAGCTGCTCATCCTGGTTGTAGAAATTTCAGATCTGGGTATTAAAATGGCTGTGTTTGTTATGGGGCAGAAGCAGCAGAAAAAGACAAGTGAGAATAAAATGAAATAGAATAATGAAAAAGCCAAGCACAAAGAGGTAGGTAGAATAGCCATGATCCAATTAGTATGCAAGGGAAATTAAGGCACTAAAGCCAACAAGAGCCCAAAGGGTTAGTGAGAAGATGCAGCTCCTTCAGGTACAATAAAGCTGATTTTAAAAATCACAATGTTAAATGTGCCATATTGAGAATATGGAATAAGTACAAATTCAAGTTGTCCTCCAAAACACCTTTGTGGCTCTCAACATAAGCAGTATTTTATAGGCAAGAATTAATAGGTGAACACAAATAACTTATCATGAGATACTAGAATTAGTGGTATCTGTAGTAATTCTAATTACTAGACTATCTTAAGGGCAATACAAAATAAAATCAAGAGATCAGAGGGATATATTGTAACTGTCAACAATTTTCTTTTGAGCAGTTATCAAAAGTCTTCAACATAGGAAAAAGAGGGTATGGCATTAAGACGGACTTTGAAATAGAATTGTGTACAAATGATGGGCATGTGCCTGCTAAGGTTTAAATATTTATTGAGGTTTGAAATAGGAAAATAAATAAATGAAAGAATGTATAATAAAGTGAGCTAAAATGTGGTTATGAAATACAGATGGAACAATAAGAAACTATGTAGTTGGAAGGATTGAAATTTACATTATGTTATCAATTTAAAGAGCATTTTTATAATTATCTAGAATGTATAAAGGTACTTCAAATCTATGTTGGAAGTGTGAGCAGGAAGGGTTATTTTACCACATTTGGTAAACGTGCAAAAACATGCAAAAAAGCTAGAAGATTTTGAGTGCAGATACGTACATTGATTCAGAGGATGTGAAAGATGAACACACAACTGAAACCAGAACTTTGTCTCTTGTTAAAGAGTTGGGGAAAAAATCACGGAACTTTTTTTTATATATATGACTAAACAACCCTTGCTCTATTGGGTCATTGTTTCAGAGATATTTCATTACCTAAAGAGAGGAACAGAATGACTGTTCCTCTCTTCTGACTTCCTGTTGGCTTCCTCCCTTGAGTTTTCTTGTGGGAAGCTGGCAGGGAGCATGGGAAAACTCCCCTCCCCTAGGTTAATTTCCAGGGCTGAATGGCTTGAAGAAATTAATTTTGCTGACCTGTGGTGAGGCCTGAGGCCTAAATACAAACTTAACACTCTCTATTTCCTATCTTAAACAGAGGTTTCTGTGTGAGGTGTGCACAACTTATCACCAGTTCTGTTTTCTGGGCAATTGTTTTTTTCTGGATACATACTTCTTGGGGCAATGAGTGATTCTTTCTCCAATTGTCCTGCTTTCACCTCCAAGATCTTTGGTCAAATGTTAGGCTGAGTCTGATGACACAAGGCAGCCACCGTAGCTTGATCTGACCCCTTGAGGAAGAGCATGGCAGAAACCCAGGACATCCTTCCCAATGTGTGTGAGAGAGCTTTCCTTTTCCCCCCTGATCCTTGTTCTTGAATCCCACTATCAGGCTGGAAAACTTCTGCTTCTGAGCATTGAGTGTGCTATTTTTTTTTAAACCACACAGGCTGTCATCTCTTATGTGCCTTGGAACAACCTGCTTCAAAAATAAACTGGAGCAGTTAACATACTCAGAGCTTGATACAAACATATTAAAGTCTAATGGCATTTCAATGCTCCCATGAGCTAAATGTGTCAAGAAGTGAGAGACAGAGAATAGAGGCAACTGGAGGCAGCTGAAGTAGAAGGGAGAAGAGGCAGCAGGGAGACACTGAACCTCGTGGTACAAATTCAGCACCTGAAAAAGAAAGGAACACTTTACTTCTTCTGGTGTTCAGAAAATGTGAGTTGGTTTCCTGGAGTGTATGTTGACTGCTTAAGGACTAGGGCACAAAGGAAAGAATGAGCATGTGCCCATGGTCTATCTGCAAGTGCATTCATATGTGTGAAATATTTATTCCAAATCAGAGTTATTATGGAAATAAAAATACCACTGATAACTTGCAGACATCCTTCAGAAATCCTTCCAGCACCTATCGGGGCCCTTCTCTTCAGTATACAATGAAAGAATACCAAGAGATTCCCAGCCAAAGGAACATTACATTGTGACAATATGGACTTTTTTTTTCCATAGCCCACTTAAAGTTCTGTCCACTAGTCCATGAGCCAGCAGAAAAGTATAATGGCAAAAATTAGGCTGCCCACACTGTGGATTGTATTCTTCCAGAGCAATGAAGCCAATGAATTGTGCTATCCTTATTTATTGAGGGCCAAATTAAGGAAAAGGATTGGTAGATTCCCCAGGCTTCATTCTCCACCCCATAATTAAATATCACCTGCCAACAGGGAAACTGCCACAATTAATTGTTCTTCAAGACATTGGATATGCTGAGGAGGGGTGGGGTGGATGGGACAAGTTTATATGGATGCTTTGAACAGTGAGTTTAGCCACCTGTCAGAGTGCCTGACTAATGTGTGGAAGGCTCTAAGGGAAGGCACCAGGTGAAGCAGGAGAGAACTCTTCTGATTCACCTACTCAGTGAAACCCCTCCTCTGTATCTATTACATGTCAATATTTCTAAATGTGGGTAAAGCAATGTTAATTTGCCTTAGTAGTAATAGCTGATAGATAAGAGCTGAGGAGGCACCCAGGGAATTGGGAAGATGTAATTGATTGGTGTGAGTGCCTTCCCCAGGTAGTGCTGCAAGGAAATGAAGAATGAGTCCAGTTCTTCCCTTGGGGCAAGTAGCACCCAGAGAGAGCTAGGGGAACAGTCATGCATCTAGATCTTGGCAGACTTCCAGAATTGCAAAATCGTGATGGGTCTGTAACAACAGCAATCTCCATGACAACTAGTGTCACCAAAACCAAATTGGGGTAGATGAAATGGCATCCTGCAAGGTGGATCAAAGTGACCATAATACATTGTACAAATACCGTGTTTCCCCGAAAATAAGACCCGGTATTATATATATTTCTTTCCTCCAAAAGAGGCACTGGGTCTTATTTTTGGGGTGTATCTTACCTTAGGACCACCACAGCCAGGCCTCCCACACCCTGACACCTGTCGCGCCGCTGCTTGACTTCTTCAGTGGCCGCTTGCCACCACTTGCGGATGGACGCCATGTGGCACATTGTGCCGTTGCCGCTCTAAGGGGTAAGGGGGATGAAGCTGCCCACGTGCCCCGCACCAGCTTATCTTACTAGTAAGCTGTGTGGCTCATCTTGCCAGTGCCACCGCTCGTGGCAGGACGCCACATGCGCTTTGGGCCTTTCCACCGCTCAGCCGTGAAAACATCCTGAAGCGCCATGTGGTGTCCTACCGCGAGTGACAGCAATGGCCCGAAGAGCCGCTTGGTTGAGCGGTGGAAATGGCCCAAAGCACCATGTGGCATCCTGCCGCGAGCAACAGCAATGGCCCGAAGTGCTGTGCAACCTCCTGCTGCGAGCGGCGGCACTGGTGTGATGAGCCACACTGCTTGACAAGTGTCGGGGTGTGAGAGGCCTGGTCACGGTGGTCCTACTGGTGGTCCTACCGGTAAAGTAAGTGGGTGCGTGGTGCGTGGGGCAGCTTCATCCCTCCAACACCCACCCTCACCCCCAAACTAGAGCTTACTTTCAGGGGGGATTATATTAGGCCCTGAAAATCAAGCTGGGGCTTACTTTCTGGGGGGGTTACTTTCGGGGAGACACAGTAGTAGTAGAAACTGTTCTAATCAATTCTGAAAACTGAGAAACTCAGTTCTGAGTTTTTGAGTTCTGAGTCTGAAACTCAGTTGCATAGTCCCAGAAATATTGGCTGAACAAGGTAAAGGTTGTAGCACTCTATAGTCCTCAGCCCAAATAAAAACAATAACAATGGTAAAAAGTAGGCAAAACCCTTTGTCAGAAGAAAAAGTGGAAAACGTATAATGTATGTCCATTTTTGCCATGGTTAGTTGTGAGGGAAAGAGGAGTGAAATTAAAAACTGCTTCTGCACTTGAGAAAAACAATTCTAAAAATACTGAGTGAAGTGTCTGCAATCTGGCTGAATTGCTTTCCCTGCCTCTCTTTCCCAGGCTAGGCTCAGCTCGTCCTCTTTCCTGATGGAGACATAAAAGTTTATAGTTTTGGAAACTTGAGAGGAAAAACACTTAGCTCCTCCCAGAGAGAAATGGACTGATCAGCACAGACCCATCCACAAGCATGCACACCAATGTCCCAGGTGGTTATTTGGCCACATCCAGCTATCTGACTGGCAAAACAACAACTCCAGCTGGCTTGTTCAAGTATGACATCCATTGGCAGCCTGGTTAGCACACTTACCCCATTCATGCTTTTAGCTTAGGAAAGGGAAAGCAAACACTGAGTGTATGTAGGTGAGACAAGAGGAGGCAAGGGAGCACCAGTAAGGAGATAGGAAGTGTTGCACATCTGGACATGTGCAATACACAGTGTCAAGCAAGCAAGAGTACTGATATTCAACTGCCAAGACTACAGGCCACAATGAGCAGGCCATTATTGGTTTGGGACTCAACAGCAACATTGCTTAAGAAGAGAGACTGGAGCTTGGCTAGGAGAATGGCAGCAGTTATAAAAACAGCATGCATGCTGAGGCAGCTGCTTCTCCCAATGAATGCAAGAACTTCTGGAAGCAGGCAAAGATTAAATGCCACTTGACAAAGATATTTAGCTGCTGTAAAAACTGAGCCCCAAAGACACAGTTACATAGCTAAACCAACTTGTAAGGGCCAGGAAGGCAAGTTGAAAATGCGATGAAAGTACTCAGTATGGAAGACATTAAGAGAAAATGGTGTGAAAGCAATCAAAGAAAGTTAAAAACTGGAGTTGCTCTTGGACCAGATGAACTCCATGGATTCTAGATAAAATCATTGACTACAATCGAGATTGGCAGACTAGTTGAACGGAATTTTGGAAGCATCAGAAACTGAAGAATGATTAACAACTGAAAGGATCTTCCTAATGCTGAAGGATAAGGAGAAAGGAAATGAGCCTGGAAACTACAGACCCATAACTTGTTTGCTAACAGCATACAAGCTACTTACAGGCATAATTGCAAATCAAATTTATAGCTATCTGAAAAGAAATAATTTACTCTCTGTACAACAAAATGAATGCTGCAAAAATTCAGAGGGAAAGAAGGACCAGTTATTAATCGCCATGTCGGTTTTGAAGAACTAAAAACAAACAAACAAAAAACAAAGCCCAAACACGTGTTTATGGGTTGGATATACTATAAAAAGACATCTGATTCTGTTCCATATAACTGCATTGAAAATTATCTCAAAATTTTTGAACTCGGCAGAAACATTTGGCAATTTGTGAATACTTCTTTTTTTAAAAGTTTTTATGGATTTTTAAAATACAATTCAACAGTGCTTATTCAACAAACGTGTTGTCTGAGTTTATCATTCACTAATACAAATTAAATTCCTAATCCCTAGTTCGTTTCTCCAACCATTGGAAAAATAAGTCCCAAGTTTGAAAATTTTCTGTTTCTTCTTTTTCTTTCAATCTCAAAGTAAGTCTGTCAATTTCTGCACAGTCTAGTATTTTTTTTAATTATTTCTTCCTCTGATGGTATTTCTTCATTTTTCCAATATTGTGCAAATATAAGTCTTCCTGCTGTTGTCACATGCAAAATCAAATATATATTTCATTTATCAAGCTTTTCTGGTATTATACCTAATAAAAAAAGTTCAGGTTTAAAATCTACATGTTTCCCCAGCATCTTTTCTAGCCAAGTATGTATTTTTGACCAATATTTTTTTGCTTTAACACATATCCACCATACATGATAATAAGTACCTGGTTTATGATTACATTTCCAACATTTATCCAACATATTTTTAAACATTTTTGCTAAACTTGCTGGTGGCAAGTGCCATCTATAAAACATTTTGTATGTTTTCTTTATAAGAGGTTGACATTGTCAACTTATAATTTCTTTCCCACAGTCTTTGCTATTTCTCTAAATCTATATTATATCCAAAATTCTTTGCCCATGTTATCATTGTTTCTTTTACTTGTTCATCTTCCATTTTCAAATTTAATAGAAAATTATACATTTTCTTAATTAGTTTTTCATCAGAGGTTAATAATATCTGATCAAACAGTGTCTGCTCTTTATAAAATCCATAGAATTTAACATCTTTATCATATCTCACTTGCATCTGTAAATGTGACCACCATGATAAATCAATACCCTGATTTTCCATCTCTTGTCTAGATTTTAATTTCCCTTCAGAGTTTAGAATATCTTTATATGTCCATATTTTCTCAAGGCTAACTAGATTTGGGTGTACAAATTCTTCCATTGTTGAAAGCCATCCTGGAATTTTCAAATATATTTTGCATTTTATTTTTTCCCATGTTAGCAGTAATGCATTTCTAATATAGTGGTTTTGAAAATATTTATGAATTTTATTTTTCTCATACCATAAAAAAGCATGCCAACCAAGTTGTAAGTCATGTCTCTCTAGATACAACAATCTTTTTTGTCTAAGGGATTTCCATTCTTTTATCCATGTTAACACCGATGCTTGATAGTATAAAACCCAATCTGGCAAACCAAAACCTCCATTTCCCTTAGCTTCTTGAAGAGGATAGAGAAGTCCAGAAACAGATAGAACAAGCAACAGAGGAAATAATTAAATAAATTGAAGAAGAGAAAGAGAAGACAGACTAAGAGGGTGGGGGAATGGCAAGAGAGCAGAGAACCATGAGATCGACAAGACCTAAATATAAGTAAACAAAATGGAGAAGGAAAATGGATTTTTTTTCAGTGAATATAAATGGATTGAACTCCCCATCAAAAAGGAAAAGAATTTTTTAAAAATTGCAGAAATTAAATATAGATATAATCTGTCTACAAGAGACTCACATAAAAAAACAATATTATAAACTTTTGGAATGTCCAAAAATTGGGAAAATACTATGCATCAGCGCAACAACAACAAAAAAAGAGGAGTAGCTGTTTATGTTAAAGAGACAATAGATTCTAAAATGATTTATTCAGATGAGGAAGGAAGAATTGTAATGGTGGAAATATTTTTAAATCAAAGACAGATACTTCTGGTAGCAATATAGCAATATAGCAATCTGGTAGCAAACAATAAGCAAGAATAAATTTATCAAAAACTTCATAGAAAAATAGTAGAAATGGAATAACAAAACATTTGCTTAGTAGGGGATTTTAATGCAATAGTAGAGGGGACTATAGATTATAAAAGTAGCAAAACAGGAAAACAAGAAAGAAAGAGACTACCTAAGACTTTTTTCAACATGATAGATGAAATTGGTCTACAAGACACTTGGAGAGAAATGAATTTAGAAAAACTACAATATACAATTTATTCAAATAGTCATAAATCTTGGTCCAGAATGACGCCTGAATTAAGAATTAATATGCAGGAAATTGGGATAGAACTAGGTACTTGGACAGACCATAATCCTTTAAAAATGACGTGGATAGGAACATAGAAAAAACTAAGATGGACTTTGAATCAATCCATATTAAAAGAGAAAGAATTTATAGAATAAGCAAAAAAAGAAATGGATTTTTTTCCAAAGAAAATAAAAAAGAAGATACAACTTGCAAAACATATGGGATACAGCCAACGCATACTTTTGAGGTGTAGCTATAACCTATATGGCTAAAAAGAATAAAGAAAAAAGACAACAATATGTGATGTTAAGGGAAGAATTAAAAAAATTAGAATTAGAATTACAAATAAATCCACAAAAGAAAGTATTGAAAAGACAAATGGAAATAATAAAACATAAACTAAATTTAATAGAATCAGAAAAACTGGTACAACAAATTAAAAGAGCAAAGCAATTTTTTTGAAAATGCAAATAAACCAGGAAGATGGCTAGCTTACAAACTTAAAAAACAGGAGAAAAAACTGATAAATAATTTAGTAGACGAAAAAAGCTGTCTACAATTTAAAAATGAGACAATAAAAAAGACAATTAAAGAATATTATGAGAAATAATATGTATGATGTGGAAGAAATTTCATGGGAGAAAACGATTCAATATATAGAAAAAACTAACTTACTAAAAATCCCAGAAAAAATTAAAACTATGTTAAATGAGAAAATAACAATGAGGGAACTGACAGAGGCTATAAAAAGACAAAAAAATATATATGATAAAACGCTGGTACCAGATGGGTTCCCGGCAGAGTTTTACAAATGTTTACAAGATATACTAAGTTTACTGTTGAAAGAGGTCTGTAACGAGCTCCATCCCAAATACATGGACAGAAGCAAATATTACTCTGAGACCAAAAGAGGATTCAGATTTGACACAGATAAAAAACTATAGACCAATATCATTATTAAATGTGGACTATAAAATCTTTACCTCAATAATAGCTGAGAGACTGAAAAGATTTCTGATTGAATTTATCCACCCAGATCAAAATGGATTTCTACCAAAGAGACAAATAAAAAATAACTTAAGAATTATAATGGACATACTGGAATATTATGAAATACATCCAGGAAAGCAATTGGCATTAGTATTTTTAGATGCTCAAAAGGAATTTAACAACGTTACTTGACAATTTATGATTCAACAACTAAAAATAATGGATTTTGGATCAAATTTTATAAATATGATCAAGACAATATATTATAAACAAACAGCAAAAGTGATTGTAAATGGAGATTATACAGAGAATTTTGATATAAAAAAGGCACAAGGATGTCCATTATCCCCATTGCTATTTATTTTAACCTTGGAAGTCTTAAATAGAAATATTAGACAAGATTCAGAAATTAAAGGACTGGAGATAAAAGGTGAAAGCTACAAATTGCAAGCATTTGCAGATGATTTGGTATTCATCTTAGAGGAACCTTTAGACATGATTCCTAAATTATTGGAAAAGATAGAACAGTTTGGAGAGACAGCAGGATTGAAGATAAAGAGAAAAAACTAAAGTAATAGTTAAAAACCTTACAGATAAACAAAAAAACAATTGTCAGAAAAAATAGATTTACAAATAGTTAAAAAGGTTAAATATTTGGGAATATATTTGACAGCAAGATGTTCAATGATAAAAAAAGATAACTATATAAAATTACTAAACAAATTAAACTTGACTTGGAAAAATGGAAAAATCTGCAATTGTCGATGTTAGGGAGAATATCTACGATGAAAATGAATATATTACCAAAAATACTTTTCTTATTTCAAACAATACCTATAAAACTATATATATATATATTTTTGAAGATCTGAATTCCTTAATTTTAAAATTTATTTGGCAAGGAAAGAAAGCTAGAATTAAATTGAAAATGTTACAATTTGTGAATACTTCTATGAGGTTTTGGCAAATGAAGTGGATGGCTAGTTAGGAAAAGTTGAAATTAAACATGGAATTTTTCAAAGTGGCTCATGATCACCTTTGCTCTTTATAGTAGCAATGGTTCCACTGACAACAATTTTGAACAAGACAAAGTGGATATGAATTGGCTAAAAATGAAGTAAAAATCTGCATTTACTTTATATTGATATGTTAAGATTATTTGGAAAAACATAGGCTGAATTGGATTCCCTTGTAAAAAGCACAAACGAATTCAGCAAAGATACTGGAATGCAACTTGGCATTGATAAGTGAGCAACCATGGCATAAAGGCAGGTAAAACTTTTAAAAATGATGGAATACAGTTGATAATGAAACCTGAATTGAGAAGAGAGCAACAAAGAGCAAATGCCACTTCTGCTATCCTCATTAGTGTCAGGATAGACTGTAGGCTGACCTCTTTAACCCAGTGTTCTTTAACCCAGTGTTCTTTAACCCAGTGTTCTTTAACCCAGTGTTCTTTAGTTCTTTAACCCAGTGTTTCACAACCTTGACAACTGTTAGTTGTGTGGATGTCAACTCCCAGAATTCCCCAGCTAGCACTGAAACACTGCTTTAAGTTGCTTGCTGATGTATACAATATCACCAAAGTGAGGAGAGGATAACCAGTGCAGCACCGCCAGACATTTAGGCTCCAATATCAGTGCTTGATCACTTTATAAAGATCACATTTTAAAAAAGGAAACCGTCACAGATTTTCACAGAGGGATTCAGCTCAGCATTTTTCCATGGCTTTTGTACATCTCCATACTTGAGAAGAAAAAAAAAAGAGTTCCCTCTTCCCTCCTACTCACACCCTGAGGCCAAATGCTGCAATATTAATTTTCTGACGTTCTCAATAAGTTATTGAAGATTAATTTTAGGGAAAGCTACGAGATGCGGTGGATTGAAGCCTAAGTCTGTTTAAATATGCAATATTAAAAATTGATTGTTATTTCTTCTTGTCATGTAGTTGGTCTCCAGTGATTGGGGCAAGAGGAAAAGGGTAGATTTAGAATTGTTATTCTTACTCATGGCTGAACAGGGTCGCGAATGGTGTTTTTCAACCTAGCTTTATGGATTTCAGTTTTGTAGACAGTGCTTTGAACCGAAATGGCAATTTGGAGATTAATAATCAGAAACATTTTCCTGTATGACTGGAATACTTTTCCTTCTGCTAGTTTTGCTAAAGCAGTCCAGAGCTTGCCAGTTAGGGGTGGGGAAAAATAATTTTGGCTAAAAATATACGGAGTTATAGTCTCTACATACCAGGAAGGACAATGGAAGGAACACCCAAATGTGTTCAAAGGTTTTCAAGAGGCAACTGGACTTTCTTGTTTTTCTTTGAAGAGGTAGAAACCAAAGTCCAAAACTCCTTCACAGGCATTCCACCCACTCACTGGTATAGGTATGTGGACGATACTTGGGTCAAGATCAAAACACAGGAATTGGAAGCATGCATCAAATATATCAACTCTGTGGACAGATACATCAAATTCGTGCAGGAAGATGTTAAGGAAAATTCTCTAGCCTTCCTGGACTGTGCAATATACATTAAAGAAGACAGAAGCCTTAACACTGAAGTTTATAGAACCCACCTCCCACACAGATCAATATTTACATTTTGATTCTCATCACCCACTGGAACACAAAATGGAAGTTATCAGAACCCTACACCACCGAGCTGAAGGCCTGTCTACCAGCAAAGATGGGAAAGAAAAAAAAACTAACACATATCAAGGAAGACCTCAGAACATGTGGCTATCCTAACTGGGCCTTCATCAAATCTCAAAAAAGACTCTAGCAGGAGCTCCTCCAAAACAGAAGAGAACAATAAATGAAGCAATGTTGTCATTCCATACTTTGCAGGAATATCTGAAAAGCTCAGGAGGATCTTCAGCCAACACAGCATATATGCACACTTTAAACCCAAGAATACACTAAGGCAGAAGCTTATCCACCTCAAGGATAAAACACCCAGACACAAACTAAGCAATGTGGTATATGCAGTACAATGCAGTAAGACATGTGCAGATCTGTACATTGGGGAAACAAAACAACCACTTTATAAATGCATAGTACAACACAGGAGAACAAACCCATCAGGACAAGATTCAGCAGTCCATCTGCATTTCAAAGATAAAGGCCACTTTTTTGAAGACAGCAAAGTCCACATTTTGGACAGAGAGGACTGCTGGTTTGAAAGAGGGGTCAAAAAGGCCATCTATGTCAAAACTGAACAGCCCTCTCTCAATAGAGGGGGAGGGATATGACATCATCTATCTCCAGTCTACAACACAGTCCTTCAGCAGTTCCAAGAAGGCTCCACACCCATTTGCACCACACAGGTGACCTTGAGGACATAGCTAAACCTCCAAGTGGCCTCAACAACTCTCAGAAAGAATCCAAATGATGAGCTATCTGCAAGGAATATAAATCCTTCCACTGCCCACCATCCAGTCAGAGCTGTAGAAGCTTCTTGGATGAGAAGTAAAATGTCTTCAAAGAAACTTAATCAGTGGAACAACCTGTCTCCAGAAGTTATGAATCCTCCAACACTGGACAACCATTTGTCTGAAATGGTTTCATGCCTGAGCAGGGGGTTGGACTAGATAGAAGACCTCCAAGGTCCCTTCCAACTCAATTATTATTGTTATCGTTATTATTGATCATCACACAGTCAGCCAGATGTTCAGACTGGATTTGGCATTTTTGTCTACCTATTGAGTCCTTACCAAGGACCTGGGATAGGCAAATGTAGATGTTTGATGGTATTATAAATATTATCGCAGGATGGAAGCTGTTCCTAGTAAGGCTGCCTTTTGCAATTGACTGATGGCAAATTGGTCAATGCCAATGGTGTTCAAGTGGTGCTCCAGTTGTTTTGAGATTGCACCCAAGGCGCCTATTACTATTGGTAATAGTACTATTGGTATACTATTGGAAACTTGCTTGCCTTTGCCACAGTCGTTCTATTTCTATTTGTAGATCTTTGTATTTTGTTATCTTCTCCAATTCTTTCTCTTCTCTTCTGTTGTCTCCAGGTACTGCCACGTCCACTATCCAGACTTTTTTGTCTGTCTTATTGACAATTGTTAAGTCCGGGGTGTTATGTGGCAGGTGCTTGTCTGTTTGAATTCTAAAGTCCCAGAGCAATTTAACTTTTTCATTTTCTATGACTTTCTCTATTTTATGGTCCCACCAGTGCTTGCTTGCAGGCAAATGATATTTCTTGCAGATCTTCCAATGCACCATTGTTGCTACTTTGTCATACCACTGCTTGTAGTCAGTCTGTGTGATCTTCTTGCAGCAGCTTATCAGATGGTCCACTGTTTCTTCAGCTTCTTTGCATAGGCGGCACTTACTGTTTGTTGCTGTTTTCTCAATTTTGACTTTGTATGCATTTGTCCTTAAGGCTTGGTCTTGTGCAGCCAGAATTAGTCCCTTGGTCTCTTTGTTCAACTTTCCTGCTCTTAGCCATTGCCTGGTCTTGTTATTATCTGCTTTCCCAGCTATTTTTTTTAATGTACTGGCCATGTAGTGCTTTGTCTTCCCATGCCTCAATTCTGTTCTTCATTTGGTCTTTCTTGTAGGCCAGTTTGGTCTCTCCAGTAGTCAGTAAGCCTTCCTGATATACTAACTTCAGTGCATCTTCATCATTGTCCTTCAGATATTCTTCCAAAGCCATTTCTTCTTCTTCAACCATCTGATGTACTGGCAACATTCAATGTCCACCTATTTGCCTAGAGTCTGTCAATGTCACTGCATGGATGAATCATTGTCATTATTTTTCTGGTCTTCCTATCCATTGCTTTTAGTTCTGTTTGAGTCCAGTCCAAAGTAAACACAGAGTCAGTCATAAAGGACTCAAATGTCTATACACCAATGCACAGAGTATGAACAGCAAACAGGGTGAACTAGAAATTCAGATTAATGAGGGCAGATATGATATTGTTGCCATTACAGAAACATGGTGGGATGAAACACACAAATGGAACACACAGATAGAAGGATTTAAATTATTTAAAAGAAACAGACCAAATAAAAGAGGAGGTAGAGTTGCTCTCTATATAAGAAATAACTACATCTCTACAAATATAGAGCACAACAATGATGAAAACTGTCCTGAATGCATTTGGGTCAATATAAAAGGGGGGGAAATGACATTGCCATAGGTATATATATACTATAGGCCACCCAACAAAACAGAGGAAATAGATGAACTTTTTGCTAGTCAGCTAACTAAGGTATGTAGGAAGCACATCACAATAGTAATGGGGGACTTTAACTACCCTGACATCAACTGGGACACAAACTCTGCATCAAGCGGAAGATCAAACAGATTCCTGACAAACCTAGCAGACAACTTTGTCTCCCAAAAAGTAGAGAAGGGAACTAGGGGATTATCCATTTTGGATCTAATTCTCACTAACAGAGACGAAATGATAGAAGGTGTTGAAGCCACAGGAACCTTGGGAAGAAGTGATCATGCAATATTGGAATTCAACATTATGGAAGCACAAGCAATAGAACACAGTCAAACTAGAGTCTTGGATTTTAAGAGAGCTAATTTCAATAAACTTAGAGAGAGCTTGGGAAGGATTCCATGGATGAGAATCCTCAAGGGGAAAAAAACTCAAGAAGCTTGGGAAATTTTGAAAAGTGAGATAATAAAAGCCCAGTCTAGCACAATACCAAACAAAGAAGAAAAATAACAGCTCTCAAAAGAAACTAGCATGGCTGCATAAAGAACTCTCTGATAAATTGAAAGATAAAAAGGACAAGTATAGAAAGTGGAAAGAGGGGCACATAACTAAGGCAGAATATCAGCAAATAGCCCGAGCCTGCAAAGATGAAATGAAGAAAGCTAAGGCTCAAAATGAATTAAGGCTTGCGACCAAAGTCAAAAATAACAAAAAAAGCTTCTTTCAACATGTAAAAACAAGAAAAAAGTGAAGGAAATGATTGGTCCATTAGTGGGGGAAAGTGGCAAGAAGGTGACAAGCAACAGGGAGAAAGCAGAACTATTTAACTCATTTTTTGCATCTGTCTTTACACAAAGGGAAAAAACAGTCCAAACTATCAAAAACAGTACCATAAAAACAGAACAGAAACACAAGTTAAGATAGGCAAGAAAATGGTAAGTGAGCACCTGTCCAACCTAGACGAGTTCAAATTACCAGGACCAGATGGATTACACCCCAAGGTTCTCAAGGAACTGGCAGATGTGATCTCAGAACCACTAAACTATATTTTTCAAAGATCCTGGAGCACTGGAGAACTACCAGAGGACTGGAAAAGAGCTGATGTAGTTCCCATCTTCAAAAAAGGAAAAAAAATGGATCCAGGAAATTACAGACCTATCAGCCTGACCTCAATACCTGGGAAGATTCTGGAAAAGATAATCAAACAACGAATCAGCGAACACATAGAGGCAAACAAAGTCATTACTAGAAGCCAACATGGGTTTGTCAAAAACAGATCATGCCAGACAAATCTTATTGCATTCTTTGACCAAGTGACCAAATTAGTGGACCAAAGGAATGCTGTGGATATAATTACTTGGACTTCAGTAAGGCATTTGATAAAGTAGATCACAAGAGATGTGCTCTTCAACATCTTCATCAACGATTTGGACGAGGGGATAGATGGGGAACTCATCAAATTTGCAGATGACACCAAGCTGGCAGGAATAGCCAACACTCCAGAAGACAGGCTTAAGATACAGGAGGATCTGGACAGACTTGAACACTGGGCACTATCTAACAAAATGAACCTACTACTTGATAAGATAGAAAAATGTGGGTTAGACAGCATCACCACCAGATGGATCCGTAGCTGGCTGACCGGCCGTACTTAGCGTGTGGTCCTCAATGGAACCGCATCTACATGGAGGGAAGTGTGTAATGGGGTGCCCCAGGGCTCTATTCTGGGCCCAGTGCTCTTCAACATCTTCATCAATGATTTGGATGAGGGGATAGATGGGGAACTCATCAAATTTGCAGATGACACCAAGCTGGCAGGAATAGTCAACACTCCAGAAGACAGGCTTAAGATACAGGAGGATCTGGACAGACTTGAACACTGGGCACTATCTAACAAAATGAAATTCAATGGTGATAAAAGTAAGGTTCTATATTTAGGCAAGAAAAACCAAATGTACAGGTATAGTATAGGGGGTACCTTGCTCAATAGTAGTAACTGTGAGAGGGATCTCGGAGTCCTAGTGGACAATCACTTAAATATGAGCCAGCAGTGTGCTTCAGCTGCCAAAAAGGCCAACACAGTGCTAGGCTGCATTAACAGAGGGATAGAATCAAGATCACGTGAAGTATTAATACCACTTTACAATGCCTTGGTAAGGCCACACTTGGAATACTGCATCCAGTTTTGGTCACCATGATGTAAAAAAGACGTTGAGACTCTGGAAAGAGTACAGAGAAGAGCAACAAAGATGATTAGGGGACTGGAGGCTAAAGCATATAAGGAACGGCTGCTGGAATTGGGTATGTCTAGTTTAATGAAGAGAAGGACGAGGGGGGGACATGATAGCAGTGTTCCAATATCTCAGGGGCTGCCACAAAGAAGAGGGAGTCAAGCTATTTTCCAAGGCGATTGAAGGCAGGACAAGGAGCAACGGATGGAAACTAATCAAGGAGAGAAGCAACCTAGAACTAAGGAGAAACTTCCTGACAGTTAGAACAATTAACCAGTGGAACAACCTGCCTCCAGAAGCGGTGAATGCTCCAACACTGGAAGTTTTTAAGAAGAGACTGGATAGCCATTTGTCTGAAATGGTATAGGGTTTCCTGCTTGAGCAGGGGGTTGGACTAGATGACCTCCAAGGTCCCTTCCAACTTTTTATTATTATTATTATTATTATTATTATTATTATTATTATTATTATTATTATTATTATTATTATTATTATTATTATTATTATTATTATTATTATTATTATTATTATTATTATTATTATTATTGCTGTGTATCTAATGACTGGAATTGCCCAGGTGTTGATTGTGTTCATGGTATTTCCATTGAGTTTGGACTTTAAGATCTTTTTCACTCTTTTGATGTATTCACCTCTAATCTTTTTCTTGACTTCAATGTGCTTGATGTTGTCAGCTTGAAGGATATCCAAGTATTTGTAGTAATCTTCCTCATCCAGGCTCTTAATATTATTTTTGTGGGGCATCTTGATTCCTTCAGTTTTCACTATTTTTCCTTGTTTGTTAGTAAGTGTGGTACATTTGTCCAAGCAAAACTCCATTGCAATATCTTGGCTATATATACGGACAGTGTTGAGCAGTGATTCTATTTCAGATGGTGTTTTTCCATACAACTTTACATTCATGTAAAGGAGGTGGGATAGTCTGGCAGATGTTTTTTATGATAGCCATGGCCTGAGTTATTCAGTATCGTTGACAGAAGAAACAGTGCAATAACAAATAGTAGTGGTGATAGCATAAAGCATAAATATTCCTCTCTTGATATTAACCTCTATTATTATTGTTATTGTTGTTAGTATTATTGTTATTATTGTTATTATTGTTATTATTATAAGAAAGTCCAGTTGCCTGTTGAAAAAGCACCTTTGGGACAATCATGACCTGGATGACTGAGAATCTCCATACACAATGGAAGGAACACTGTTCTATTTTCCTAATACAGATAAGAATTGATAGCTGATTTTACCAGTGTAGTCTCTGTCTATCTTCTGAACCTTCCAGATGTATCATATTAAACCTTGACTCAATTCAGGTGATGTTAACTTGATTTATCTTCCTCTTTCTTTCAGATCTAAGCAAGCAGCCAATTACACTTAGCAGGGGTGTGAAACTGCCGGCCTGTGGGCCGGGCACATCACGAGGAAACCACGCCCACCACATTGCCAGCAATGGGGGAAAAGTTCCGATACGTCATGCAACCACACGAGTTTGACATGTCTGACTTAGAGTATATGGCTAAGATTGGTATATTGGGATTGTGGGGTCAGTAAATTTGTAGGATATTCCATAAGAGGTTGTTAGCTTGCAACTCAACTCATGTTTTCAAAGTGCCTATCCACTTAAACTTAAATGAATACTTGGGGGGGGGGACTCACGATAGGCCAATGAATCCAGATAGTGATGAGCATGGAACTTTTTGACAGGAGACAGAGGGCAGATTGTTCTTGGGGAAGATATCCTAGGTGTCTTATATTGGTGTTGTTCTGGTCCTCTGAACTCAGATCCATGGTCTGGGCATCAGATTAACAGAAACCCAGGCTTTTGGCTCTTGCTGCTTAATGCCAGGTCAGTTGATAATAAAACTCCCCTTATTTGTGACCTTATTAGGAAATAGTAAGCCAACCTGGCATGAATTACTGACACCTGGCTGGGGCTGTTTCCCCCCTCCCCTTTTGTAAATGGGCCTAGCTGGGTTTAGGGTATGGCATCAGCTGAGACTTCAGGGCAGGAGCAAAGATGTGTAGCATCAGGGAACCTTGGTTGCTCTTCAGGGGTGCTGCCCCCAAGTTTCCAGTTGTGAGATCCTATTTTGAAGATTGGCTCATGGGATCAGTTGTGACAATTACTACTGTACCAGCCTCCCTGTTGCATAGCAATTTCCTTGTCTGAGCTGCTGGAGGCTTTCTCAGGGTTGGCCATGGAGCTCCCCAGGCTTATGGTGTTGGGGGACTTCGACCTGTCATCCCTGGGGCAGGTTTCGGAAGCAGTTCTCATGAGTTCATGGTTACTATGATAGCAATGGACCCAGTGGTGGGATTCAAATATGTGAGCAACCGGTTCTCTGTGTGGATGCCACTTCCGGAAGTCCATTCTGGGCTTGGGCATCAAAAAATTAGCTACCGGTTCTGCAGAAGTGGTGCGAACTGACTGAATCCTATCACTGCATGGACCTATCCCAGATCATTCTCAGCCTGACTCAGAACAGTGGAACACACAGGCCAAGATTGATGTCAAGGCCAAAATTAAGAATGACATTTTTGTCTATAGACAAAATTTTATCTATAGACAAATCCTCAGGAATACACCCCCTCCCTGGGGATCCACCTCCACAGTACATTCCATCATACCACCTGGGTGAATTAAGTGATCTTGTGGATGTTCTTTCAGGGTGCTTGGAGGCTGTGAGGGCTTGGATGGGGAATAACAGGCTTCAACTGAACCATCAACTAAGATGGAATGGCTATGGGTGGGAAACATTCCTATATCTGGGGGCTTACAATCTCTGGTCTTGGATGGAGTGGCACAGCTCCTTGATCAGGAGGCACTTCTCTCAATTACCCATACACTGGTCATCTCCTGTATGGACTACTGCAACACACTCTATATGGGACTATCCTTAAAAAGTATCCAGAAGCTGCAGCTGATGCAAAATACAGCAGTGTGGATAATTATGAATGCCGCCATGTAACTCTTCTGTTGCATGATCTGCATTGGGTGCCAGTTTGCTTCTGGATCCAGTTTAAGGTATAGTTATGACCTTTAAAGCTCTTCATGGCATGGGGCTAGGTTACCTGAAGATCTGTTTTGCCCCCATTATATTGATCTGTCCCAGTCTGGCAGGAAAAGTATGTCTAGGAGCTAGCCTATTCTGCCATTATCCCCACTCTGTAGAACATCTTACCTCCAGAAGTGAGGTTGGACTCCATTCTTTTAGTCTTCCAGAAGAGTGCTAAAGCCTCGCTCTGCAAACTAGCATGGGGATCCAAGAGTGGTTTGCAGCTCTGAGGGTGGCTAGTGCCTTAAAGATGCACCCAAAGTCACTTCTATCATGCATATTATACAAATATATAATATAATATAATTAATAATATAATATAATATAATATAATATAATATAATATAATATAATATAATATAATATAATATAATATAATATAATATAATATAATATAATATAATATAATATAATATAATATAATATATAATATATAATAATATAATATAATATAATATAATATAATATAATATAATATAATATAATATAATATAATATAATATAATATAATATAATATAATATAATATAATATAATATAATATAATATAATATAATATAATTAATATAATTAATATAATATAATATAATATAATATAATTAATATAATATAATATAATATAGTATAATGTAATGTGATGTGATGTGATGTGATATGATATGATATGATATAATATAATATAATATAATATAATATAATATAATATAATATAATATAATATAATATAATATAATATAATATAATATAATATAATATAATATAATAATATAATATAATATAATATAATATAATATAATATAATATAATAATATAATATATATAATATAATTAATATAATAATAATATAATATAATATAATATAATAAATATAATATAATATAATATAATATATATGATATGATGATATGATATGATATGATATGATATGATATATATATATGATATGATATATATAGCATAGCATAGCATAGGCATAGCATAGCATAGCATAGCATAGCATAGCATAGCAAAGCAGGGTAGAGTAGAATAGAATAGAGTAGAATAGAATAGAATAGAATAGAATAGAATAGAATAGAATATCTTTATTGTCATTTTGTATCTCACAATGAAATTAAGTGCTATCCACAGTGCACACTACACACAAGTACACACTACACACTACACTCATCATGCTGAGCCAGATGTCCTCCACCAAGTCTAGGCTGTTAGTAGTCAGTAGTCAATGTTGATGTTAAAAAAACACACAATGGCACACACACAACTCCCCCGTGCTGCTTGAAGTGTTACTTTATAGATACCCAGAAAGAAAGCATATTCTGTGATACATTCACCTTGTCCAAAAACTCTGATTCAGATACTGAAAGAACTTTATGCTTTAATGAATTAAGCCTTGTATTTTCTTTGAAATATTTAAGTTTATGTACATGGCTGCATTTATAATAAAGATATATAGTGAATGCTATATATAATAAAGATATATAGTTGTTATGTCCTGGGCCTTGCTGAGTCATTCAGCAAGGCTCAGGAAGGCTGCAGGAAAGTTGCAGAGACCCGGACAGACCACGTGTCTGCCCAGGATCCAGACAGGCTGTCTCCGGCCTTGCGCGCATGCGCAGGGCGGGAGAATGGCCTGCAATGATTGGATGTGCATCCCCTTGCAAGGGGAATATAAAAGGCCAGTGGCCATTGTGTTCTTGCTTCTGTTCTGTGAATGTACTTAATAAAGAGATCCTTTGTTGTGAACCTGCCTCGTCTCGATGTCTGCTTTGCAAGAACAGAACATTGGCGACGAAGGTGGGATTGGCCGCATAGGAAGCCAAAGGAAAAGAAGCTAGGGGCAACTCACCTGAAGGCCTGAAGCGAAGAGAAGCGCGGCATCCAGGAGAAGCAACCGCCTGCCAGTACAAAGATGCTGGAGATGGGCTTGGCTTCGTGGGACCCCTTCTCCTTCCTTGCAGCAAGAGACATCAAAGAGGCTATCGGTCATAACGATGTCCAAGCTGGGCCGTCTTGTCGAATTCGATACTTCGCACCCAGAACGATGGAGCTCTTACGTAGCTTGTGTCGAGAACTACTTCAGGGTGAATAAGATCCAAGAAGATGAATTGAAAGCTGCTACTCTGCTGTGTGTCTGTGGGCAAGAGACTTTTGACATTGCTGAGAACCTTGTAGCCCCAGCACCACTGGAATCGATCGCCTATTCCGATCTTAAGAAAATGCTGCGTGAGCATTTTGAGCCCAAGCTGTCTGTAATAGCTTGGAGGCACCAATTCGAGCAGTGGGATCAGCGGCCGGGAGAATCAGCTGCGGACTTCGTCGCGGCTCTGAGGCAGGCTGCTAGGCCATGTGCGTTCCAAGACTTGGAAGAGAGGCTCCGAGATCGATACTGCAGATTGCGAAGCCGCGAGATGCAACAAAAGCTGTTTCCTAGAGCTGATGTTTCCTTCCAAGATGCCCTGAGAGAAGTTGCAGCTGAAGAAGCAGCTGGTGGCACGGTGAAGGCTTTGCGGTCGACCAAGAACCCTCCAGCAGCAGTTCCCGTCCATCAGGAGGTCGTGCGAGAGGCATCAGGAGAAGAATCCGAGGAAGAAGAGGTGGACAAACTTCAACAGTTGGCGGAGAGAAGACTGCAAGAACGCAGAGGACAGATGCCTGCATCCCTTCGGTGTTTCGGCTGTGGGGGTCGCCACAGGAGAGCCGGCTGCCATTTTTGTTCTGCTGTTTGCCGGGCATGTGGCAGGCAAGGCCACATCGCATCAGCCTGCATGGGTCACCAGAAAAACAGGTCCCCCGAAGAATTGCCTCTGAAAGGTACCAAGGTCCCCAGCCAACACAGGGTGGGTTTCTGCGTGTCCCTTAGGGGGGTATTCAAAACTGGGGTTCACTGGTCCCTTAAGAAAAAGCTTCACGTTGATGTAAGAGTGCAGGGAGTTCCCCTGGCTATGGAGCTGGACACAAGGTCTGCTCTTTCTATTATTTCTGCTGACACGTTTAAGAAGGTTTGTTCCAGGAGTGGCTCACGAGTCAAACTCAGGCCCTCCAATCTCATCCTCACTGACTTCCAGAATTCACGAGTCAGTGTGAAGGGGGAGGCCATGCTTAGAGTACAGCGTAAGGAATTTGATGGGTTGTTCAATGTGGTGGTAGTTGGGGGTGATTGCACGTGTCTTATCGGACTCGATTGGTTCGAGGCACTTGGGATCCAAGTGACTCGTCTTAATCATCTACAAACTGCCAGCCTTGCAGGAGTCTGTAAGGAGTTTGCCGATGTTTTCAGCCAAGAGCTTGGCTCATACAAGGGGCCTTCCATTGCTTTAAGGTTAGATCCAAACATCACACCCATCAGGGTTAAACCAAGGAGGGTGCATTTTGCCCTCAAAAGTAAAATAGATGCTGAGTTGGACAAACTGCTCCAACAAGGCATTCTAGAACCTGTGGATTCTAGTCCATGGGAAACCCCCATAGTGACACCATTAAAAGCCAATGGTGAAGTCCGAATTTGTGCGGACTATAAATGCACTGTAAACAAAGCCTTGCAGCAGCATGCATATCCAGTGCCTGTGGCGAGCCACATTCTGGCCTCACTGAAAGGGGGAAAGGTCTTTGCTAAGTTTGATTTAGCTCAGGCCTACCAACAGTTACCTGTTGATGAGGCAAGAGCTGAGGCCCAAACTATAGTTACTCACAGAGGGGCTTTTAAAGTAAAAAGGCTGCAGTTTGGGGTCAATGTAGCCCCTGGCATTTTCCAAGGGGTGATGGAGCGAACGCTCCGTGGTATTCCTGGGGTCTGCCCCTATTTCGATGATGTCCTCATTGCAGGAGAGTCATCTGGGAACTTGGCTGAAAGGCTGAGAGCTATCTTGCTGTGTTTCCGCCAAGCTGGGCTGAAGTTACAGCAAGACAAATGTAAAATTGGTGTAACATCCACCGAATTTCTAGGGTTTCGTATTGATGCTGAAGGCATCCACCCTGCAGAGTCTAAATTCCAGGCCATTCAACTGGCCCCTAGTCCTCAGTCAAAAGCTGAACTCCAGGCTTTTCTGGGCCTACTTAATTTTTATCATTCATTTCTCCCCCACAAGGCTGCAGTGGCTGAGCCGTTACACTGGCTCTTGGACAAGCAGACTCCATGGACATGGACAAAGGTCCATGAAAAGGCTTTCAAAGAAGTCAAGGCTTTGCTATCTTCAAATGCGGTACTGGCGCATTTCAATGAGCAATTGCCTGTATGCATCGCATGTGATGCCTTCCCTTATGGGGTAGGAGCAGTGTTAAGTCATCTCAAGGCTGATGGGACTCAGGTCCCTGTGGCCTACTACTCTAGAACTCTCTCATCTGCAGAGCGTAATTATGCGCAGATTGACAGAGAAGCCTTGGCAATAATCTCAGGCATCAAGAAATTTCATGAATTCTTGTATGGCCGCCATTTCACAGTCTACACCGACCACAAGCCCTTGCTGGGTTTGTTTACAACAAACAAACAAACCCCACATATCATCTCCCCCAGAATGCTGAGATGGTCAATTTTCTTGTCAGCTTATGACTACACCCTGGTTCACAAACCAGGGACAGAGATGGGCCACGCTGATGGCCTTAGTGGGTTACCTCTAAAGCAAATAGAGGCAGACCCTGCTCCTGCTGTACACATTCTTTCTATTCAGGAATTGCCTGAATCTCCCCTCAATGCTAGCTTACATGCGTGCTGACATGGGTGTTGTCAGGATGGCCTGACACGTGTCCTGGTACAGAGTTCCAAAGTTTCTGGCGTAGGAAACATGAATTTTCTACTTTCAAGGGGTGTATCATGTGGGGTACCAGAGTAGTCATCCCGGCCTCATTGAGGACTAGAGTCTTGCTCTCTCTGCATGAGGGACATCCAGGAATTGTGAGGATGAAGGTGCTTGCGCGTAGCCATCTGTGGTCACCTGGACTCGATAAGGACATCGAGGCCCAGGTTCAGGGGTGCCAAGTGTGCCAACAGTCACGGCCTGAGATGCCCCAGGCCCCTGTACATAGGTGGGAGGAGACACTCACTCCATGGTCACGCGTACACATTGACTGTGCTGGGCCCTTTCAGGGACAATTCTTCCTTCTCCTTGTGGATAGCCATTCCAAGTGGCTAGAGGTCGTTCCTGTATCCTCCACTACTACTGCCAGGACCATCCAGGTGCTAAGAGGAATCTTCGCTTCCCATGGTCTTCCTGATGTCCTTGTCTCAGACAATGGCCCCCAATTTACCTCTTCTGAGTTTCAGGCTTTTCTTCAAGCCAACATGATCCGGCATGCTACGTCTGCTCCATTTCACCCTGCCACCAACGGTCAGGCTGAACGCATGGTGCGTACCACCAAGGAGGCATTAAAGAGAATCACTCGAGGACCCTGGCATCACAGGTTAGCCGATTTTCTCCTTGCACACCGCACCACACCTTGCACAGCTACAGGAAAGAGCCCAGTTGAACTCCGCTGGGGTCGCAGACTCATCACGAAGCTGGACAGGCTGCACCCAGACCGGGTGGCTTCACAGGTGTCACAACCGCGGGCACCTAGGAGACTCCAAGTGGGTGATCCGGTTTGGGCCAGAAACTATGGGCATGGACATCTCTGGGTACCGGCTGTGGTAAGCAAGGTCTCTGGGCCACTGTCCTACGAAGTGGCCTTGGAGGATGGTCGTGTGCTTAGACGCCACATAGACCAATTGCGCTGGAGGCTTCCTGGCCACGTGTACGCTCCTGGCTCTGCTCTCAGGGGGGAGGGGGACCCCAATTATGATTGTGGACCACAGTCTCTCCACGAGGGCGCTTATCCAAATCTTCTTACACATGTCCCAGGTGGGGGTCTTGCCATGGAGGCGGCTCCTGACTCTGGCAGAGGTCCCTGGCTAGGGGCAAATGGCCGTAAATCAGGGGTACTCGTGCTGTTGGTCTTGGGCTTGAGGGACAGTGCTCCCAAGAGGAGTCCCATGGGATTCTGGGGAACTTCACCCCACCAAGGAACTCTGGTTTGGGTCTGGTGGATCCAGCCAGTCAGCAATCAGGGGGAGTCCCTGAGTCTTCTGGGCGACAAAGGTCTGGTTTGTTTTGCGCAAACCGGGAGCAGGCACTCCAGGCACCTATTACTAATCCCACACCTACAATCGCACCTGCACCTAATGTGGCTCTACGAAGATCAGAGCGGGTCAAGGGTCCTCCTAAGCATTTAGGGGAATATGTAAGATCTCTGTTCACTATACAGGAGGGGTATTAGTCCTCGCCATCTGAGGGGGTAAACAAAAAAATAATTGTAGGTTGCGGTGCGAATATTGTCAAAGAGTGAAAGTCCGTGGACTCCATTGGGACCTGAAGGTAATAGGTTGCAAGGAGTAAGGTGGACGGTATAACGTGCTAACCGGCCTGCCATGTTGTGTTTATGTGAAGTGTTAAACAATTTGCTTACTTATTGTTTAATCCAATTTAATTTCCTGTCTTTTACATCAATTTTTTGTTGACTTCGGCAAACCGGCTGAAGTCCTAGCCCTTTTTTGCAAGACCCAGAACAGCCCACCGGAAGTGCGTCCAGGCCCAGAACGGACTTCCGGAAGTGGTGTCCACGCAGAGAACCAGTTGTTCAGATATTTGAATCCCACCACTGGATAGGGGGTGTCAATGTGTTTAGGACTCACAGAGGAAATGACCCTCCACTTGTGTAAAACCACCAGGCCAGCTCAATCCTTCGGTGTCTGTCACATGCATATGTTCCATGGGGCATATGATAAATAGTGATTTATTAATTCTGTTGTACCTTCTTTGAGGCATAGAATGTGTGAGTAAATACTGCCCTATGGAAATTTTACCTGACCATTTACCATTGGCTGTAAGAATGAACCATCAGACAATACAATGACCTCTGTCAGATCTGCAAGGCTGAAAAGAATAAGCTCTGGCCTTTGGTTCCACCTTCTGCACTGAGCCCAGGGGCAAGAAAGATTTAAAAGCATCTGGCATTTCTCCCTGGCTGTTATCATGTATAAAATGTCAGGCACAAAATGATTTCCTGTTAAAGCAAACAGATTCTTCTTTCACACAAGCACAAAGATTCTGGCTTGATCTGAGGATTATCTCTTTAACCAAGCTAAAAGCACAGATTATTATATCAAAAATATTGGATCACCGCTTAGTTGTTACATCCCCCCTCAAGAACTAATTTTTTCCACTGTCTTTTTTTTAATGTATAAATTTAGCCAAAGAACAAAACATTATGCACAAGGTGAGAGCAGCATGAGCACTATGAAATATGGATCATAGTTTTGCAGCCTGCAAAACACGAAATGTAGAACACCTTCCAAAAATATGTGCCCAAACCATCTGTGCTTGCCAAAGCTAAAGAAGAGAGGTAGCAGCAGGAATAGGAGACCATGATCAAATAGTGAAATGTGGCATGGTAAAACACTGGAATTACACATTGTCTGGATAGCCCAGAATCCAAAATCAATCTCACTAGAGATGCTGACAAATTTTGCCGACTTTATAGTTTGAAATGAAAATATTGATATGCCTATTGAGTTGAACATCTTATTTGTTCTGGTCAGATGCAGGGTGTTTTATCTCAAAATATTTGTCCTCTTTGTCCTTCTTTCTGTGTGGCAGACCCCATTCTGTTTTTCTCCCTGGCAAGATAATTTACAAGGCATCATCCACACCTGGCAATAAAGAGAAAAGAAAGAATGAAATAAAGAGAATTCTTCTAAAACACAAAGAAACTATATTTTACTATAGTTCATCACAAGAGGGGATACTGCAAATCTGGGCATGTGTTATGACCCAGGTGGTCAAAGCAAGACAGACCTCTAGAAACTTCTTTATTTCACTTAACAAACGTTCCAGCCAACGGCCCTCCAACAACAGGTAAGGCTCCACCCTCACGCTACCTAGAAGGCAGCCACCCTCAGACTCCCAAACACAGCCCCGATAGTACAAAGAAAGCCCACAGAGTAGGAGCACACTCACAGGGCAAAGTCCAGGATTCCAAGTCCAATACAGCAGGCAGAGTCCAGGCACAATACAAGGGCAGTCCTCAGGACAAGAAACAGGTCCCAGAAAAGAAGCAGTTCCAAAGCCTCAGTGAAGCAAAGGCCAAATGTAGGCCAGAAGAGAAAGGTGAGGTCCAAAACAAAATGCAAAGAGCAATCTTCTAAGTGAGGCAAGGCAAGCAGCAAGAGGCATGAGTAAAAGCCGGGGGAGGGTAAACCAAAGTGAACAATTGTTCCTGGCAAAGACTAATTCCTCACAGTTTCTCCTCAAGTTACTCCCCTCCTCTCCTCTTTGTGAGGAGAGCTGGGGCAATCTCCTCCCAAGTAGCCTTGCAGCCCTTCTCTGGGATTGCCTAAGCTCCACTTTCCTTGCCCTTGGATCAATGGAGTAGGTAGCTGTTCCTCGTCAGAGGAGATTGGCTGCCTATCAACACCACTGCCAGTCAGCAGCTGATCCTCCCATGTGTCTGTGCAGGCAGCTAGCTCTCCGTCTGGTTGACCACCTCCCGCCAATGCCTGAGGGGCCCAGGACAGCATCATCCTCGGCCCCTGGTGTGCCTTCCCTGTCAGACATTCCCAGCTCCAATCTTCTTCCTCCTCCTCCGAACCGGCCGACGAGGGGGCCATGACAATGTGGCTGTTGTCCACATCATCCTGGCTGTTGGGCAACTTCAGGTCTATTGCATTTTATGGTGGTTTCCTTATCTTTAAAGTGCATTTGCTTTAAGAGAGACCCTTTAAAAAGATGAAGCTTTCAAAATGAAAATAGTCTTTTCAATTAAGACATGCGTACGTTCTGATCCTGAGGTAACAGAAGGGTTACCTTACACAAAATAGACGATTGACACATCAATGGGATATAATACCCATACAGATTTGCCTGAAAACATCTTACTTATTATGCTAGTGCTAATAAATTATGTTCCCCTGAATGATGTAACTCACTGTAGAACTCAAGATTTTATCACAAGATTCTAATATGCAATAGAAGAGGCCTCAGTGCAAATGATTGGAGGGCCTTAAATTAACAACTTGTGTCTTGAAACAAAACTTGTTCATGACCCTCTTTAATATTTATGCTGGCCAAACTATTCCACATCTGCCTCTTTCAGGTGCTTGTTCATTGCCATTGTCTCTCTTAATTGTCTCTTTGCATGGCATTTTACATTAAAAGTTTTGTTGACATCTCGTTTTGTTTGGTAACCCCTGAAGAGAGTTAGCCAGAAAAAGGATGGCTTGTTGTCCTCTCCATAGTTTTCTTATTGGTCCATCATCATTAGCAAAGTAAGCAACACAATAAATCATTAGGCAGCTGTTCCTAGATGAGCAATTATTTTCATATTGAAGTTACAACTGATTATAAACCTTTTTTGGGGGCCCGTATCCTACAGTGCCAAGTATTAACCAAGAATATAAGTTAAAAGGTATTGCCAACTGAAAAATTAAGTTAAATGGTTGAACCTACAGGTGATCTGTGATTCTTCTAACCCCCTGTCCTAAAAGATTCCAACATACATATCAAACTATCATTCTAACGACCCCATTATTATATATCCTGATTGGCAACAGTGTCTCCCATTCCCGTTACCTGAGATTATACCTCTCTCCCTGCAAATATTCTAGTCTGCTACTGACCAGTACTACTGTTGTAGAAAAAAAAATGAGAAGAATGGGCCAAATGTTTATGACTGAGCAAAGCATATTTGGGATTAAAGCTCCCATTATTGCAATTTTTCATACTGACCGACTCTTTTGGGCTGAAGTAAAAAATATCCAGTGGAAATCAAGATGCCTTTAATTGTGTCCTTGTTGGTTTTCATAGTGTGTAGTGCTGGTTTCTTCTGTTTGCACATGATCTTTTTTTTTTAACTTTAAAAAATATAAGCTGTCCAGAGTCATTTGAAGCCAGATGGTCTCTAAATTTAATACAATAATAATATCATTAACAACCACAATACTGCATTAGAACAAATAATATCTTAGAGCAAGGACTGGATTCCTTCCCTCTCTGATATGTTCTGCCATTGATTGAGGTTATTATGTTTGGGAAGCAAAAATCTCATTGATCACCAGCTCATATTGCTTTATTGCAATTTAATATTGACACTCAGATTTGAATTGCTGCCCTATATGATCTTTTATGGACTACATCCCAAAAAAGAAAAAGTGCTATCAAGACTAGAGATATTTTAGGTGATCAGAAGAGAATTATCTTTTGTTTCCCAAATTATCATGGTGGGAGGCTTGGGTAGATTATTTTTTTTGATGGCACCGAATTAATTTTTGGAGATGATCCTTCCTCATGCCCCATTTATTACTCCACAACCTCCCTCTCTTAACATTTTTTCCCCACGTAATCTAGATCTAGTACTAGGATTGAGTACAGGCAGAAAGAGTGAAGGGAAAGGAGCATAATAAGAAGCACATTCTCCTTACATGATTTTTCCCCCTTCATTTTAAAGCCAAAGATGGGCAGTTTGTAGTCTTCTCAGTCATTTCAAACATTCCTTGGCCTAATCTTAAAGCCTGTATTCAGGCTATCAGTTCAGACTGGTTAAGTATTCCCTCTTGTACCCAAACTGTTGCTAGAAAAAGAGGACAGGAGACAAGAAATAAAAAAAAAGTTGATAGATAATTGGTGTCCCCATTGGTCATGCTGCTTCCATAGATCATCTCTGAAGAAAGATAGCTTTTCAGAGAAAAAATGTTGCCACAGAAACCTACTGTATTGTATATACAGTTTATTATATCTGATATAGAGCTTCCATCATGTGGAGAAGAAGACTTCCTTTTTTCTAATCCAAAAGTTTCATTTATTTCCCCCCACAATTACTCAAACTATAGCTACAAGAACTCAGCACTCAAAGTAAAAAGCTTAGCTTGCCCTTGTCTTCATTGTATTACAAGAAAGACTACTATCTGTGTTTTGTCCCATGGCTGGTATTCTATAATGCTTTTATTGGAGGCTGGGATGAAACAGAGGGAGTTTTCAGATGATACAAAGCTGTGTAGGATGGTTAATACTCTAGAACATGGCTTTTCAAATTTGGAGGGCTGAAACTCCCTGAAATGATAAATGGTTTTGTGTGAGCCTTCAGCATGATTGATCTCATTGGAATTCAAGTTGGACAAGAAATAAATATGCACTTCCCTTTAATAATTAAATCAGGAAAGATAAAAGTTTGCAAGTTTTAAAAATAAAAGCTTTTCATTTTCATAAAAGCTTTGTTTGCTTTTTGGTGGTAGTAATTGTAGAAAATCTTGCCTTGAACAAATAGGATGTTGTAAATGGAACCAGAATGATCATAGCCCACTCACTTAATTCATTGTATTCATTTTTCATACTGATCCAAAATTTAGGAACATTATTGGAAATTTCATTCTCAAAGAAACATCAAAAGAGACATTAATGAATCGTTTCTCCTCAGTAGTACTGAGTGTGCCAGATACCAGTTTAGCCTCAGATTGGTTCTTTATCCAGTTGAATTTTTCTATTACCACATCTGAGAAATGGTTCTCAGAGAAGAAAGCTTCCTTATAATATAAATTTGTGTGTAGATGCTCTTGGTAAATTGTTTTAAAGCAGGAAACATGCCTAAATATACATTTTCCATTTCACTCAATGAAAATTCAACTTTGCTAATAAATGCCTTTAATTTGTCACTTAGTTGATGAATATTATTGCCAGCTTGTAATGAAGTATTAGGGATTTAAATCTTCTAAAAATGTCACTTAAGTGTGCTAAATTAATATTCTTAATTAAATATGGGGAAAGTTCATTTCTCAGTTTGAAAACACATGTCAAAATGTTTTCCTTTGACTAGAGTTCATAAGCCATCTCTTGCATAAACCTTGCAAATTTCATTGCTATTCAAGGCCTGGTTTTTATAAAGTTTATAATTGTTTGTAGACTTGGCATTCAAGTTGGGCAAGAAATAAATATACCAATTTCTTTGTTGGTTGGCTGAAATCTTTGGAAGTAAGTGTTTGCTGATGAATCATATTTTTTATCCAATCAGCACCCGGAGATTCTGGCCCATTAAAGCTTGAAGTTCTTGGTAACGGCCTGACACAGAATATTATGCTCAGTCAGTGTATATCCCTACAGATTTGCATTTCTATAGTCATGAATAATAGCCAAAAGTTCCTCAGCTTTACTCATCCTTGTAATTTGTTTACAGAAGAATAAATCCTCAAGTATTGTACTCTCATCAACAAATCTAACACAGGGTGTTAAATGAACATCTTTCCAATTTTCTGTCACCACATTTTTTGAATGGCAAGTGGCTTTGTTTCTTAGCTGTTCAATTAGCTGATCATTTAGATCCTCTGTTAGAGTTGTGGTTTGGCTGGAAATGGTTTCATTGGGCGAAGGAGTCCTTGCAAGGAATTTGGCACTAGAATCTCCCAACATAATTGTAACCACATCAAGCACTACTGGAAGAAGTAAAAATTCTCTTTCATGTGTGGCATTTTGCACTGGATAACTCTGTATGCAAGTTGAAGTGATGTGCTTTTACAGGGACAAGAATATATTTAAGTAGACTCATATTTTGTTTCTTCACTTCATTTCATCTTTGAATGGAGATATTTTGCCTTATTAGCTGAGTCTGCAAAATAGGTTTTCAGATATTTTGTAGTGTAATTGACTTTATACTTTCAATGGACAGGTTTTTTTTTTTTAAATAGGGAGCAAAAAAAAAACACATTAAGTCATTTCTCTCCAATAAGAAATCCAAGACATGCAAATTTCATTGTACTTTCTTGAAATCAGCAATATTAGTAGATTGGTGATAAAGGAAAAGTTGAACATAACCAAACAAAACCTTCACCATTTTTAAGTCTAAATATATAAAATAAAGGATAAAAATTCTGAACTTCTGAATTTCTCTTCCAAAGAAAGAAACTCCAGTAGTTACTGAGATGTTAGATTAAATCGCCAAACACATGCTGTTTGATTAGGCAATGGTTTTGATAAATGGTGAGTTTCATGGGTTTATCCATCTCTCAAAATTCCTCATGAGCAAAGCTATGGTTTTTGCCTGGCCAGGTCCAGACAAAGCAGAAGGTATAGGTTCTCCTGCTTGAGTAGGGGGCTGGACTAGAAGACTTCCAAGGTCCCTTCTAGCTCTATTCTATTCTAAGAATTTAATGGTGCTATGGCTTTGCACTTGCCAACTATCAATCTTCTCTGGCCTTTGTTTGGTGAAGATGGTTACCAGTTTAAATGTCTATGGAGATTCTCGGTCATTTTTATCCCAAAGGTGCTTTTTCAAAAGGCAATTGGATTTTCTTTGTTTTTCCTTGAAGACTTTCGCTTCTCATCCAAGAAGCTTCTTCAATTCTGACAGAATGGTTGAGAATGGAAGGATTTATATTCCTTGCAGTTATCTGGTTGTTAGTACTCTTTCTGAGAGTTGTTGAGGCCACTTGGATCACCTGAATGCTGCAAATGGGTATGGAGCATTCTTGGAACAGCTGTCTCTGAGAAACAGTGCTCCAACATTCAGTCAGAACTAAAGAAGCTTCTTGGATGAGAAGCAAAACATCTTCAAGGAAAAACAAAGAAAGTCCAGTTGGCTTTTGAAAAAGCACCTTTGGTTACCAGTTTGTTTAAGCGAAATGGGAACAGGTTTTGACTACAATCCAGTTTTGAATGCATTAGCCTCAGGTGATTCAGTTTTGTATAGAATTATACAAGTAGATCTTGGCACTTTGTCTGGATTTTTCTGTCTACTTGACTACTTTGTTCAGACAAAGGGGGAGAGGGGGTTCTGCTCTGTGTGCACAAAGCCTGCACAACTGTTGAGACCACTCAGATTTGCTCCCAGGAGTTGGCAGGGGTTGCAACCTACAGTTTGAGAACTCCTGCTCTAGAAGACATAAATCAAATTTAAAACACTTTCGGTTAGCAGAGTGGAAGAATAACAAAGTAAAATTTAACAGACTGAAATGCCAAGTTTGTCATTCAGGAAAAAAGAAATGTTTTGTTTTCTTTTCACATAAATGCCCAACATTACTGATGTTATGCTATTGTGGGTCATCTCTGAAGGACTTCTGCATCTCATGGAGTTGGTCACACACGTTCTGCCTTTCAGGTTCAGTGTTTAGCATTTTGGTCAGACAGGAAGACAGATGCAGCAACTGAATTCATTGTCCTGTCCCACAAGAGGTTTAGTACTTTGTCTGTGAAATCTACCATATCCTGATGTTTGTGGATTTTTACAGCTTTAATGGGGATTTTTTTTTCAGTGCACATTTCCACCAAGTCCTTCCAATCACACTCACCTAGAAAGACATTTAAATTACAGATTTACTTCTGCACTATGGTGGAGGAACATTCGCTTATTTTTATTTACAATTCAGTATGGAAGTATTAGAGGGGCAGTTTGGTGTAGTGGTTAAGGCATCAGGCTAGAAACCATGGCACAGTGAGTTCTAGTCCTGCCTTAGTCAAAAGCCAGCTGGGGGACCTTGGGCTAGTCATTTTCTCTCAGCTCTAGGAAGGACCACTTCTGAAAAACCTTGCCCAGAAAACTGCAGAGACTTGTTCTCAGTCTCTGAGAACCGGACATGATTGAACAGAAAAAAAAGGTGTTTTACTTTATATAGTAGATGTTTTCACTGTTATAAATGACTGTAAAAGATCAATGAATCCAAGCAGATGTGGTAGCAGATGAAATAGCTAGCTTGATAACATTTTTCCTTGTTATCTCTGTCTCGTCTCTGACCCTCTCTTTGTCTGTTTCTCTCTCTCTATATATAAATGAATCTATTCATCCATCTAAAGCCCCAACTTGAATGTATTATAGCTTCATTTAAATGTATGTTGTGAATGCTGGGAAACAGATGCTGGCTTTTCAGCTGACACTTTGTTGTCAAGCTTACAACCAATGAGAGATAAAATTACACTTTGCTTATACATCATAGAAAAAGTAAGAGAGAAAAGAAGGCTGCGGTAAGAAAGAGATTAATGAAAGAAGAAACTAATCAGAATTCTAATTTCGTTAATGACATTGGGACAAAAGAACATAAACAGAATAATCTAAAGTCAAGAGGTATTTTCTGCAACTTGACACTCTCTAGAGGTGTGTAAGGTGGCAAAATCAGATTCCTTGTAGTCCTATTTAGTTGGAAAGTTAAGGAATGTCAGGTTGTGAAAGGTTGGTCAAGAGTCCTGAGGGTAGAAAATGTATTGTTCAGAAAACCTGACATAGAAATGAATTAAACCATTTAAAGTTACTATTTCTTTACATTCCATTGGTTTTACTTAATTATTTAAATCTATCTATCTATCTATCTATCTATCTATCTATCTATCTATCTATCTATCTATCTATCTATCTATCTATCTATCTATCTATCTATCTTCTATCTATCTATCTATCTATCTATCTTCTATCTATCTATCTATCTATCTATCTATCTATCTATCTATCTATCTATCTATCTATCTTCTATCTATCTATCTATCTATCTATCTATCTATCTATCTATCTATCTATCTATCTATCTATCTATCTATCTATCTATCTATCTATCTATCTATCTATCTATCTATCTATCTATCTATCTATCTGAATAATACATACACTCAAAGGAGAGAGAAATTAATGTAAACATGTTGTTGCACTTTATGTCTATGGAGTGGAATGTATAGAATATTGTTAATTCACCACCTGATGCAAAGCAGACAATCTGTGTGTAGGCTCAAAGGACACTCAGCTAATAACCAAATGGCAGTCAGAACTTGAATATTGGCACAAAACTTTTTAAAAAGCCCCAACTTGAATGTATTATAGCTTCATTTAAATGTATGTTGTGAATGCTGGGAAACAGATGCTGGCTTTTCAGCTGACACTTTGTTGTCAAGCTTACAACCAATGAGAGATAAAATTACACTTTGCTTATACATCATAGAAAAAGTAAGAGAGAAAAGAAGGCTGCGGTAAGAAAGAGATTAATGAAAGAAGAAACTAATCAGAATTCTAATTTCGTTAATGACATTGGGACAAAAGAACATAAACAGAATAATCTAAAGTCAAGAGGTATTTTCTGCAACTTGACACTCTCTAGAGGTGTGTAAGGTGGCAAAATCAGATTCCTTGTAGTCCTATTTAGTTGGAAAGTTAAGGAATGTCAGGTTGTGAAAGGTTGGTCAAGAGTCCTGAGGGTAGAAAATGTATTGTTCAGAAAACCTGACATAGAAATGAATTAAACCATTTAAAGTTACTATTTCTTTACATTCCATTGGTTTTACTTAATTATTTAAATCTATCTATCTATCTATCTATCTATCTATCTATCTATCTATCTATCTATCTATCTATCTATCTATCTATCTATCTATCTATCTATCTATCTATCTATCTATCTATCTATCTATATCTATCTATCTATCTATCTATCTATCTATCTATCTATCTATCTATCTATCTATCTATCTATCTATCTATCTATCTATCTATCTATCTATCTATCTATCATTTATTTTTGCCAACCAATACCGCCAAGGGTGTGCATATTTTGAAAATGATTTCGAAGAAATGTTTCAGACCAGACAATATACTTCTCTCGGATTCTCCCTCTTATTTATTAAAGTAGGCATATCCTTTTTTCTATAGGAACCACATCATTAGCACAGTTTTCTTCTCTTCTCCTTTGGTAGAACCAGAAGAGCTAGCTGTTTTAAAAAAATACAAAGCACTTATGATTCTTAAAGGAAGTAAGTGTTTGAAATGTATTTATTTTTCCTTCTTTGTTATGATTAAGTTTTTCAAATTATATATATGCATACTATGTTCTTCATCTCATTAGTGTTTTGGATATTTGCGAAATAATTTTTTTAAGAAAAAAAATACATTTTTAAATAAAAAATGTTATGTTAATATACTATATATTATGCCTACAAAAAATATGACCCTGATGCACAGGGGAAAACCACATGGGAATTCTGGGTCTATGATTAGCCTCCACCTTTTGAAATGGACTCATAAATTCCCATGCTGGACTCATGCTAAGATACATTTGGGACATCTAAATGTATTTTAATGAACAGAGGTGACTTTTTAGGGCTTTTAATACACGCTGCTTATTCCTTTGAGGGAGGTGGAAAGTTTTCTTTTGGTGGTCAGGAAAAAAAATACAATAAAAGATTGTTGAATAAAGATTCTTCCAGTCACCAAGAGGAATAAGAGCAAGGAAGAAGGAAGAAACTGTTTCAGCTCTATAGTATTGCTGAAAGACAGCAAAAACAAGGATTTAAACCAGACATATCCCCCATATTTAGCAACACAAAACCAGCTGCTGTAGACCATAAACTGTAAACCATAGAGGACTGGCTTGGAACTGAGAATTAAATTCAGATTCCAACAAATACACCTGTTGGCAGGTTTTGAATGTCTAGGCTATAGCCAGAGGAATGCAACTAAGCCCACTTTGTTGAATGAATAGCTAAGATCTCTGTCTTTGAGCAGATCTAGCTTTCCTTTAAAAAAAACCCTGGATATTTAATTAAAAACAGGCAAAAACAGCTTTATTTGTGAAGGACTTGCCTCTATTTTCAGTGCTCCCTTACATGGAAATGGAATCTAACATTTAATTTCCTGTACTATATCTGGCTGGACAGTAGCATTTGTAAGACCTTGCAAATGTTTTGAAAGAACTGATGGTGTCATTAGCTCAAGAAAAATCTGCCAAGTCACAGTTCAACTATGATTCCCTTGTGAAACCAAATTTCCTTTCAGCTAGTAATATTTGCATAATATTATAATGGATGCATTTCCATTGTTAGCCCTGTCCCAATCTGATAACTCCTGCTTCCTGGTCAGGCTTAAATGTCAAGGAAGAATAAAATACTAACAGAATCTTTTCATTTTCTGTCTTTTACATCAACTAGGCCCAGCAGCTACCTTGCACAAAGGTGTGTGTAGACATACGTTCACTCTCACAATTTTCTGGTACACTGCTTACAATTTCTCCCACCTAAATACTCATCCTGAAGGCTAATCAATGAGGAAGATTAATTCTTCCTGCTTATAAAAACTGCACTTTCCCTAGCCTTCCTAAACAGCTACTTAGCCAACTTGGACAATTCACACTGGAGAAATACATAGATGGTGATCCATGCTATCTTTTCTGTCATAATCAGGTTCCCCCCACCCCCCAGCAAGTAATAGCAATATGCCATTTACTGCTTGATGGGCTATAGGAAATTCAACCTGATGGGATAGATGGCATCTGTGGCTTAGCCATCATGTAGACTGTGCAGAAAACAGAGTTGCTTAAAGACCTTTCATAAAGCCACAAAAAGTTGTTAAAATACTAAATCATTTTTAAAGATAAATTATGATATGCTTCCCTTTGCATTTCCCAAAACCATGTTTTTGATTTTGGAAAATTGTTAAACAATGTATCAAAACAAATCAACCAATCAATCTTGTGTTTTCAATACCTTTTATATCAATATAAAAGCAAGAAGGCAAGAGAAGAAACAATGGATGGAAACTAATCAAGGAGAGAAGCAACCTGGAATTAAGGAGAACGTTCCTAACAGTGAGGACAATTAACCAGTGGAACAGCTTGCCTTCAGACGTTGTGGGTGCTTCATCACTCGAGGTTTTTAAGAAGAGACACCCCTGCTTGAGCGGGTGGCTGGACTAGAAGACCTCCAAGGTCCCTTCCAGCTGTATTCTGATTCTTCTTCAATAATTTTTCACTCTTCGTTTTCAACTCATCTTTACTACGGTATCTTTTAATGTTATTCTCCACTTCTGTGGAATGTTATGCTAAGTTTTTGTTTTGTGAATAAGATCATTAGTGTCACCTTAACCAATCAGATTACAAAGCAAGCAGAATGAATAAGAGTAGAGACAGGCTCATATAGGCATTTGTAATTTTTCCAGTACTTAAATTCCAAGCCATATAATACTTGCAGGGGTGTCAAACCGCCGGCCCATGGGCCGGACGCATCAGGAGGAAATTGCGCCCACCCCATTGCCGGCAATGGGGAAAAAGTTCCGATACGTTGTGTGACGTCGCAAGTTTGACATGTCTGGAGGGGAAGCACTAATATTTTGAATAATCCTCATAATGTAGCTTAGATATCAATGACACTACTTAGAAAATCCACTCTACTAACTGGTTCAGTTAGCAGTTTGCTAGCTCTCAATGCTGCCATGCCCATAATGACCAGAGAACCACTCAGCTTTCAACAACCGTTTTTTTCCTCCTATGATTTACATTACACCACCCTTTTTGGATTCTTTACTTTTCCCATGCATTTTTCCTGCAGACAATCCATAGAATTACAAAGTCAGAAGAAGCCTGGAGGCCTCTGAGTCCAAGCTCTGCTCATTGTAGGAATCCATGTCAGGCAGATGGCTACCTACCCTTCTTCTGAACACATCCAGTCTTCTATCTCATTTGCTAACTGCTTCCATTGTCAACCTGTTCTTACAGCAAGGTGTTTTTTTTCCCCTTCCTAATTTTCAGTAATTTCTTTGCCACACACAGGAATCCAGCGTGACAATCTAGGTATTTCTGCTTGTGACCTTTTCACATCCAGAGAGCTCCGGCAAATGCTGGGATGTTAATGATGCTGCTTTTTGATATGCAAAGAGAATGCTCAGTACCTTTCTCCCTTATCCACATCCTCTGTGCCATTAATGAAGAAGTTTGTGGCAGGTATCAAATGTTTGGTGCTGGCAAAATAGAATCACAGCATTTAGATGATGGAATCCCTCTATGCAAAGATAGGCACTATCTGTATTTGCTGTGCTCCAGCCACTAATAATCAAAACCCAGCATGCTGTAACAGTGAGCAGTTTGCTTTTATCTCTGTGCAGATCCTATGCAGATGAAAGCAGCGGTGTGCAGTGATGTAACTAAGGTTCAGTTATATTAAGCGGTTCCTAGTATGAAAGATACCATACTTGCTGGTTATGCAATGCAACATAATATGTAAAGGAAAAGGGGAAAGGGAGAAACCAAGAGCACTGCTTCAGGAAGCCTGTAATTCAAATTTAATAGTGAAAAGACAGCAAGAGGAGAGATGGGAAAAATAACAGGGAACGAACAAGGCTGAAGACCAAACTGAAAATTGATCAAGCTGCATTTTTATATTAAAAGTTTAATTCTATGCATGTCTGTTTAGCAGTAAAAGTCAAGAAACAGAGATTTCTAAGTTTTTTTGTGTTTAGAACTGCAACTTTAAAATGTGATTACATTTTATTTTTCTATTTTTAAAATAGGAATTACAGACAGTAGATTATTCAAAAGCCGAATAATGCCGGATCTTATCTTTTTCCTCTGAACAAAGTAAAAATCCATCCCCTTTCCCCGACATGATATGATATGCCAAGAAAAGGTACTCCCATTGCAAATACGGAAGGTGTGGGGATCATAGAACAAGGAATGTTAATGGTCTCCTGCCACTTCTTCTTCATTGCAGAATTTGAGCAAACATTCTTGATTTAAAAGTAAAACAGGAAGCAATGGATACAAAGCAAAGAAAATAATTTTTCTAACAAAGTCACCTCCTAAAATAAACTTGTCAGTGAAGGATAAAAGTGCCTCACCCTCAATAAACATTCATACCACAATATATCAAATGTGCTAGGTTTTTGAATATGTACATTGAAATTCCAGCATGAACTTCCTTATCTTCACTTGGCCACTAAACACCATAAAAACAGAGCTGCTGAGAGATGGATTAGATGTTCTCTGGAGTCCCTTCCAACTCTGATGCTACCTTCTTCTTTTTGGGAGATATAATTCTGTATCTTACTAAATGTAAACTGCAGCTTTAAGGGCAAAATAACCCATTTTATATCTTGAGTGATTACCTGGCAACATTATTTTAGGATTACCTGAGTATAACTTCTATTCTTTTAGCTGCTTTTTAAAACTTCAGAAAAATATAATGTATGTTTTCATGATGCTTAGCAGAAGTGGATAAATATTCTTCTACTTTGGAAAAAATCATGTGAATCCATGTCTTTGAATCTAGTTTGCTTTCAGACCTGGCCAAAGAGATTCGTGTACTGTTTAGATCATGCATCGTTAATAATGCATGTCAAATGTGTTGCGTTTCCTCACACAAAACAAAGTGCTGTGTGAAATGATAAGATGATTTTATGTCATCTCGTAGGCATTATGGATAAAAGTAAAGACAAAAAACAATGAATCCTTTCATTGCTGATATTATGATCCCTCTTGGTAATGAAAGAATCAAGCATTTACCTCCTTCATTTCAACTTCTCTTACTTCTTCACAGCCTTGCTTGAGAAACCGTATGTTTTCTTCTTTGTACCTTTTTTTTGTTCAATTATTCAGTGAATGTATGAATTTGTATGGGGAATCTAAGTCATGAATCTTGACTGCCGGGATATTCTTAATGATATTACAGAACACCCATCCATCTTCAACATGCCAGCTGTCTCTCTGCAAGCTGAGGCTGCAACTTCTATGAAGAACATTCTAATGCATTCTAATGCAGGGGTCCCCAACCCCCAGTCTGTGGACTGGCACTGGTCTGCAGCATGCCAGCAATCAGGACATGCATACAAGTGAAGCCCCAGGATGCAGGCAGCATGCAAAACCATGCCCCTCCAGTCTGCAGAAAAACCTCTCTCTACGGAACTGGTCCCTGGTGCCCAAAAGGTTGGGGGCCACTGTTCTAATGGATATCAGATTGGGCATTATGTATGTAAGATACTACCTTGAGTGTTCTGTCCCAGCCTACATGAGTCCTTGTTAAGCTCACAAGGAGAAACTCCTCTTCAAACAAGCAGGCTGGAACTGTAGGAAAAAACCAATCCCCTTTTATTATTTATAGGCCTGAATAAATGTCCAAGGCAAACAAAACACAGTTCACTGAAACTTCCTTGCCTTCAGCAACCAGCACGTCCCACACCTTTCCTTTTATTATGCAGCCAAGGCATGGCTTCCTAATGCCTTCTCCTTTGCCTTTGGAGCTGCCCCATTGCATTCCTCTGTCTGGCTCTCTTTGCTTGCCGGCGTTTATGTGCATCCTGGATATCTTCCAGCTGTGAGTCATCACTGTCCAACTCAGCCTCCCAGCACAGTTGTGTCTCAGCCTGAGCATGAGTAGAGGGGCCAGGCTCCTCATCAGACTGTAAGTCTTGGAGCTCATCAGAGCCTTCCTCTGACTCTGATGTCCCTCCAGGCCCCCCCTCCTCCTCTGATTCCCCAGACTCAGCTGCCGGGTCCACTGGCTGACGAGAAATCACAACATTGATTTCCTATGGGATCAGATTGGATTTTCACCAAGAGGAAATGCTACTCATGCCCTGGTTACCTCCCAGATGGCCTATTGTAATGCACTCTACTTGGGGCTGCCCTTGAAGATCCTCTAGGAGCTTCAACTTGTACAAAATGCAGTGGTGCAGGTAATTATGTGTGTCCCTAGAATGGGACATGTTACACCTCTGCTCCATGAGCTGCATTGGTGCTGGTTTGCTTTTGAGTTCAGTTCAAGGTACTGTTTTTGACCTTTAAAGCCCTACATAGCATGGGACTAGGTTACTTGAGGGATTTGCCTATTTCTGGTTACAAAGGTCCATTAGGAGGGGCCTGTTATGGGTGTTGCCTGCTAAAGATTGCATCTGATGGGACCTGGGAGGTGGGGCTTTTGAATGCCCTTTGGAACATCATTTCCCCTGAGGTAATATTAGCTCCAATCCTATTGGCAATTAAGAATTCCCTCAAAACTGGGTACCTCCAACAGGCTTGAGAACTCAGAGAAACAGGGAGCTAACTAGTAGCTACACTGTGTGTAGGATGCTGGTTCATTCTCCCACAGTCTTATTTATATCTATATCTGTCTAGATTGTTTAAACGTTTGTATTATACTGCTGTTTTATATTTGTTTTACCTGATTTTTTTTCTGTACTGGACATGACCGCCCAGAGTCATGTCCATGAGATGGGCAGTTATAGGAATTTGATAAATAAATAAATAAAATAAAAATGTGCTTGTGAGAAAACAGTAGTATTGCAGTCCAGTAGGATTCTGAGTAGGGAAAATTGTAGCCTAAAAGAAATATTTGTCTTTTCTTAAAAAAAAAAAATACAGGAGGGTTGACATACACTAGACACTTGTACAAAATTCCTGAGAGATTCCACCATGCTTTTCTTTCAATAACTGGGAAAACCTGCTGTACAATATTTTTTTCAAAACATGTTTTTCCTCCAGTGGTTCCTAGAACCAGCTTATGAAGACACGCCATTTTCAAACCCCTTATAAAACACATACTAAATGAATTCTGACTACTTCCAAGTTAACTGAATCATTTTCAGATGTATGTTGTATATTGATAGGTTATAATTACGGCCATGGCCTTATTTTTTTGCAAGTTTAGAGCTTCTAAATAATGTCAACCAATAATTGCCTCCAAGCTGCTCAGGAACTGTGGGTGAAATAATAATAATAATAGTAATAGTAATAGTAATAGTAATAGTAATAATAATAATAATAATAATAATAATAATAATAATAATAATAATAATAATAATAATAATAATAATAATAATAATAATAATAATAATAATAATAATAATAATAATAATAATAATAATATCCAGTAGAACAAAAAGGAAATTATAAAAAATCAAGAGGAACAAAAGATCAGCTGCTCATTGACAAAATGGTACTTAAAAATGCAAAACGATGGAAAACGAACTTAAATATGGTGTGGATTGATTACAAGAAGGCATTCGACTCATTACCCCATAGTTGGATTAATGCGTGTTTGGAAAACTTTGGAATCAGTAAAAATATATGTACATTTTTGAAAGCAAATATGCAAAAATGGAAAACAGCCCTAACAGTAAATGGGGAGAACACTGGTGAAATTAACATCAGACAAGGAATTTTCCAAGGGGACTCACTTTCACCACTACTGTTCAACATCGCATTAATTCCATTGACAATAATCTTACAAAACACAAAACAGGGATACTACATCTCAAGCCAGCATGGCAAGACAAACCATCTGCTGTACATGGATGACTTAAAACTGTACGCGAAAAGCCACACTGAACTTGAATCAATACTCAACGCTGTCCAACTATTTAGCAGCGACATCAGAATGAACTTTGGACTTGGAAAATGTGCTGTACTATCCATGCAACGAGGAAAAATGGCAAAAATAGAAGGAATGGAACTGGGAAATGGAAGTATTGTGAAAGCACTAGCAAAGGATGATGGTTACAAATACCTAGGCATATTGGAAGTAGATAACATCTTGAATGGAAAAGTCAAAGAGTCAACGCAAAAGGAATACATCAGGAGAGTCCGCAAAATTTTAAAATCAAAGCTGAATGCTGGAAACATAATTAAAGCCATTAATATATGGGCAGTCCCAGTGATACGCTACCCAGCTGGAATTATCAACTGGACTTTGGCTGAACTGGAAAACCTAGACTGGAAAACACGTAAACTTTTGAATATGCACCACGCTCTACATCCACGAAGTGACATCGACAGGTTGTACCTGCCAAGAAAAATAGGGGGCAGAGGACTATTGCAAATCCACCAAACTGTAGAAGAAGAAAAATGAAGTTTGAATGACTATGTGAATCAAAGTACAGAAAAACTGCTGCAGGCTGTGAAAACAGAGAGCACTATAAAAATAACAGAAACAAAGGCAGAATATAAGGAAAAACGGCTGGATGACAGATTAAATAGATGGAAAACCAAAGCTTTGCATGGACAGCATTTGAAAAACATTGAAGGAAAATGTGATAACAACTTGACATGGGCATGGCTTAAGATGGAAACCATCAAGAAAGAAACGGAAGGCTTAATACTGGCTGCTCAAGAACAAGCATTACAAACTAATGCCATGAAAGCGAAGATACAAAAATCCACTGACAATCCAAATTGCCGACTTTGCAATGACAAAGTTGAAACTGTTTCACACCTAATCTGTGAGTGCAGCAAAATCGCACAAACTGATTACAAATCTAGACATGATCGAGTTGCTAAATTAATCCACTGGGCATTGTGTAAAAAATACGACTTGCCTGTGTCCGAAAAGTCGTGGGAACACAGGGTGGAAAAAGTTGTTGAGAATGAGAGGGTGAAGATCTTGTGGGACTTTCGAATACAGACAGATCGCCATTTGGAACACAATACGCCGGATATCGCAGTTGTAGAGAACCGAAGCGTACAGCTGATTGATATTGCTGTACCAGGAGATGACAGAGTCGAAGAAAAAGAACTGGAAAAAATTATGAAATATCGCGACCTGGCCATCGAAACTGCGCGATTATGGATGAAACGTGTAACAGTGGTACCCATTGTCATCGGGGCACTGGGAACTATGTCCAAAAACTTTGCAAAACACATCAAGAAACTGCAGCTTCCTGCAATAACTCCAGCAATGTTACAAAAAACTGCGCTACTGGAACATCTTATATTTTAAGAAGGTACCTGGTTGACACCTAGGATGCTGGTAGCAACCCGTGTCAACCATCAGCACCAGCCAATTTGAATGTTCAGTTGACTGAGGTTCATGTTTAATGATAATAATAATAATAATAATAATAATAATAATAATAATAATAATAATAATAATAATAATAATAATAATAATAATAATAATAATAATAATAATAATAATAATAATAATAATAATGTTGGAAGGGATTTTGGAGGTCATTTAGTCCAACCCCCTGCTCAGGCAGGAAACCCTATACCAGTGGTGGCAAACCTTTTAGAGACCGAGTGCCCAAACTGCAATCCGAAACCCACTTATGCATCGTACTCATTCATTTTGCCAGATGCTGAAAATAACAGAAATCTGAAGCAGAATGCCTGTACTAGTAGATGCAACTGATATGAAATCTGGATGAAGAATGGTCAATAAAGCATTCTTGGTTGTCTATTTTATCTTTCCTAATAAGCTGTAACCAACTTCCTCACTTAACTTTGCAAAACCTGTGGGTCCCATGCCATTCCACATACCTGCAAGAAAGCAGCTGCAATCCGAGTACTCAGGGCTTTTCCAGTCGCCTAGCAAGGTGTCAAAAACTTGGTGACCCCCCTCCCAAAAAAGGAAAAAAAGTGATAAAGTACAGTACTCCTCGACTTACAACAGTTAACTTAGTGACTGTTCGAAGTTACAAAGGCACTGAATAAAGTGGCTTATGACCATTTTTCACTTATGATCGTTGCAGCATACCCAGGGTCATGTGCCTCCCTCCTTCTCCTTGCCATCTCCCTCCTTCCTTCCTTCCTTCCTTCCTTCCTTCCTTCCTTCCTTCCTTCCTTCCTTCCTTGCCTGTCTCCCTTTCTCATTCCCATCTCCTTCCTTCTTTCCCCCTCGCCTCCTTCCTTGCCTGCCTCCCTTTCTCATTCCCATCTCCTTCCTTCCTTCCTTCCTTCCTTCCTTCCTTCCTTCCTCCTTCCTTCCTTCCTTCCTTCCTTTCTTCCTTCCTTCCTTCTCCCTCCCTCCTCCCCTCCCTCCTCCTTCCTTCCTCTCTCTCTCTCTCTTTCTCCAAAGTGCAAACACACGCGTCCTCTACTCCCCCGTGAGCTTCTGCAAAGCGCAAACGGGTGCTATATCCCACCTGCCTCCTCTGAAGTGCAAACACATGTGTCCTCCTCCCCCTGCCCACAGCTAGCTTTTACAAAGTGCAAACGGGTGTTACATCCCACCTGCTTCCTCCAAAGTGCAAACACGCACATCCTCCTCCCCCCTGCCCCCCGCGCCACCACTGCTGCCCACGAGGCTTGGCAGGCAACTTCTCCCCAGCCCCTGGATGAGGTAAAAGGGGCCAGATCCCGATCCCCCTACCCAACCCTGCTCTTGCTGGCTGGCTGGCGGGCTGGCCGGCTGGCTCCTGTCCGTTCTCCCGCCGCCCCGACCCAACCCTCGCAGAGCCCCGACCCGGTTCCTTACATCCACCTGGCTTGTTCCGCGGCCTCATGGCAGCGGCACTGGGCAGGAGGCGGCAAACGGGCCACGGGGATGGACGTTCTGCTCTCCCAAAAGGCCGCCAACTCCTGGCTGGCAACCTGCCTGGTGGCCCCGCCCTCTCAGCGCCTGGTTGGGGCTGGAGGCGGAGAGGCCAAGCCCAGGGTCCGGCCATTGCCACCCAGGCCTTGCTCTGCACAGAGGACGGAGCCCCATCGGAGGCTTCCTGACTGAGGTTGCGAAGGGGTGCCCAGCAGGGCAGGGCAGCCACCCATGCTCAGAACCCCCAGATGGCCACCGGGTGGCGGCGAGGAGATGGCCCGGCTTGCCCTCGTTGCTGCTGGTCATCTGGGCTCTGCGGCCCAGCGCCCCCTCCCCCCACAGGGCCTCTGCCACCCAGATTGGGGGGGGCATGAAATCTCTCTGCAGGCTTATCTGGACTCGCGCTGCCAGCTGCCTCCACCATCCAGCCCGGATCTGCCCAGCTCTTGCAGCTGCTCTGACTCAGAGTGCAGAGAAAGAGAGAGCACAGGCGCATGTGGAGAGGTGGAGGGGAGCAGCCTGGCCCTGTCTCCCTCCAGGGCAATAGCGTGTGTGCCCACAGGGACGGCTCCGCGTGCCGCCTGTGGCACGTGTGCCATAGGTTCGCCACCACGGCCCTATACCATTTCAGACAAATGGCTGTCCAGTCTCTTCTTAAAAACTTCCAGTGTTGGAGCATTCACAGCTTCTGGAGGCAGGTTGTTCCACTGATTAATTGTTCTAACTGTCAGGAATTTTCTCCTTAGTTCTAGGTTGCTTCCCTCCTTGATTAGTTTCCACCTGTTGCTTGTCTTGCCTTCAGGTGCTTTGGAGAATAGCTTGACTCCCTCTTCTTTATGGCAACCCCTGAGATATTGGAACACTGGTATCATGTCCCCCCTCATCCTTCTCTTCATTAGACTAGACATACCCAATTCCAGCAACCATTCTTTATATGTTTTAGCCTCCAGTCCCCTGATCATCTTTGTTGCTCTTCTTTTGAGCTCGCCCAGAGATTCTATCCCTTTGGTGCCTCAATTTTTGATGTAACAGAAATCTTTCATCCCTTCTCCATTAAAATAAGAGAAAAACAACTGGCTCACATCCTGCCCCCTGGCATTTATCTGTTTACATATTTTTATCAGGTAGTTTGCAAGCAAGCAAACAAAAACCCTTAGCCCTGCATCACTGTGTGTGCCATAGCAACAAAGATCTCAGAGAAGGTCTTCTGAATAGAAGAGGAATGCCTGTGAAAGGAGATCAGTTGAGAACAAGGCATTTCCAAATCCTATGACTTTGGAGACCTCATGACCAAGATGATAAAATTAAATGGAGAGTGAGGGAAGAAGATTAATTGTCCATGCCACATTAGTTGGACATGCTGATTTCAGGCAGAAAAGAATGACTGAAGTTCAGCACAGGAGCTGGGAGATGCAGGATGTGGTGAGGAATCCCTCTCATTGAAAATATCCCATCCCTATGGGCCAGAGAATTGCTGCTGAGCTGCCCAGTGTAATCCAAATGCCAATAATGATGCAATTTGGGAAAGCTTTTTTAAATAAATAAATAAATAAATAAATAATGTAAGTGAGGTTGACTGGAAAAGCTTCAGCCCTATGAAAATGGCTTAATGGTATGTTGGCTGACTGAAAATGCATCTGAATGCTTGCTGAGGTGACTTACTTTCTCCTGCCTCCCACCATATACAAGCGCTATTAAATCCTGGTCGTCTTCATAGGAAGGACACTCTGCCTGTTCATATTACTTTAGATGAGAATCTCATATTCCTCCCTCACTCTGCCCCACACATGCAGAACAGAAGGTAACTAACCGCTATCATAAGTTCATGGTATAAATTAAGCATTGCTGCTACACAAGGCCCTGCAAAGTGTGAACCAGAACCTGCTGTGTGGGGAATGACCCAAACTCCCATCTGTGGAAACACATGCCAGACTGTATTCCTCAAGTGGCCATCAAGCTGTTGCACAGCCGGGGAGATGGATCTATGAATGCAGAACAACTCCCTCTCCTCGTGTATTTCCGTATCTCTGTGCTGAGGTGTAAAAACTGGGGTTGGTGCTGGCAAGGTGGGAAAGAGGAGATCTGCAAACTTGCCAATTAAAGAATGTTCTCAGGGGAGTTGTCAGAGGGAGCTGCCTTGGGGCTCTGGGGCCTATAAACTGCAGTAGGTTTTGAAGGCACCAAGCCTCATGTGGGCAGCCCCCTTTTCAACAAGAGGGGAGAGGCAGAGGGCTGTTTGTTTATCTTTGTTGCGGCTTTGAAGACAGACTTGCACTTGTCTCTTTCCTGTTGGGAAACATGGGTGATTGCAAGAACAAGAACCGCCTACTCAATCCTCACATGCAGTTAGTTAGAAATGACACAAACAGCAGGTGCCCTGAAGACAACAGCCGGCAAAACTCTCTCTGCATTCCTTGGAAAGCAACAGAGAAATCTCTGATGTATAATATTCTATTTATGTCAGAGAAAGACATCAGGATCAATTTTTTCAAAATGGAAAATTGAGACTCAGATTTATTTATTGTATTTTTCATCGGCTCGATAACCAGAGTTATTTGTTTATGGGTTGATTGTATAAAATTGAGTCCTTTGTGTAAACAATCTTTTAAGACGTCATGTTTCCTTTTAGTTCATTATGGGATTGCGAGGTAGGATCTCTTTATTTAGGTATTACATTAATATTTTGCCTTTCCTCTAGAAGAGCTTATAGTGGTGAAATGCATTGATATCTCACCCAGTCCATCTTATTAGAACGACGTATCTGAGAAAGAGGACAAACTCTATTTTTATCTGCTAATGTCAGGCATGAATAATCAAATCTACACATGAAGAGCTCAATTAGTTACTTTATAAGCCTATAACACAAGAATCTTCTCAGACTGATGTCAGACTAGATGTAGTTCAATGGAATTCAAGGTGTGTGTGTGTCAGACTTCTCCCTCTTGTACTCCACATAGGGATTCCAGAATAATTCCCCATTTCACTCCCCCCCCGGCTGGCCAGTCTTTCTCTGACATCTAGCAAGGGAAATGGCATTTTGCACATTTATCCAATTTGCTCCATCCAGGACTATTGTAACGTCACCACTGCAACTTAGAAAAGGAACATCTTCTCAGCACATGTCACAGTTTGAGATTCATTTACAACTGCATTATCTCAGCAAGGGACCTGAGACAATGACTAGCCCAAAGTCACAGTGAGTTTCATATCTAACAGAAGTTTGGGTTGTGAGTTTTAACCATCTTAATCTCCACAGATAACTAAGTGCAACATACAATTCCCTTTCTCAAAACCAAATGTTTGCACAAATTGAAAAGCTTTACAGTAGCCCTGTGTATCAATTAACCCACAATAGGACTATTTAAAGACCTCTCCAAAGGATTATCTTGAAACACAAATCTCATCTTGGTTTGTAATCGGTTTCAGCTAGTTCTTACTTCTGGATTTGGGACAGCGGAGCTCATTTGTGACACTAGATTTTCTCTCTCTTTTTTAAAAAGTCTATCTTCTAAACCCCTCAAAAAGGAGTTCTCAAATACTTATATTCACCATCTTTCACCCCCGCCCCTGGGTAACGTAATGTCAACAATCTACAGAATTATGTGCCATCAGTCTCAAACCTGGATAAGCTGCCTTCTCTGCATGACCTTTTGAAGCCTACTCCAAATCCTCAGAGAGAGATAGAAAGGTTGGCTGGTTGGCTGGGTATAAGGAAGATGAGAAGGGTAACATCTCTTTCCCAAAGCCCGTCTTATTATCCTCTGTTCTGGATATAGCAACCCAACTTTCCTAAACCATGCAGTCTGAGTCTGACATATCCTTAGTCCTTATGTTGACATGACCACACTGCAGGAATCTCATATCATATTTTTGGTCTTTATGTCCTAATTATAGGAACTTCTTGTTCAAGCTACTTTCATTGGGTTTCCAGAACTCACTGGAAGGAGTTGTTGTGGTTTAATATTCATACAAAAAACCCCTTGCAATTAGGTCTAGTTATAATGGTGGCCTATGCTTAGGATATTTCTGATTTGCATATAATGGTGTTAATTACTGAATGCTATATTTTACCTTTTCCCGGTGCACATTTTTCAAGGAATACCTTGCATCAGCTATGTGTTGAGTGAAGCATTTTTTCAAAAAATTTTCACAAAGCAATATGGCCTCTTGATTCTAAAGGATTAATTCTAAAAGGTTGCTCTAATGGTGAAATGGAAAGAAGGAATAACCTTGGGGAACAGGAGAAAGAGTTGCTACCATTTGTCAGATAAAAGTCATCTGAGTCTGGGGCAGAACTGTAATCTAAGTAAGCCTCTCAGACAAGGCCCTCCCTAGTTTCATGATGATAATGGGAGGAGAAATGAATTCAAACTTGAAATATTCTGTTACTGTAACCTTATATTAATAAAACATCATTTTAGCATCCATGACTTTTGTTTCTTAGTCTGGTCTACCTTGAAGGGTTGACAGATGATCTTATCAGTTAGTGCCAGTGACCAAAGGATACATCTGCATCTTATATTAATAGTATTCATAGGATTTAAGCTCTGTTGGAAGATGCACTCTTGAACAGTAGAGGATTATTACAATTAATCACCTTTAGTGTTCTTCTAGACTACTCATCTTGACCCTGCAGCTCAGCTTTGGCTGAAAGACCATATCAAATGGTTTTCTGCAATATGGATCAATGCTGTTGGCTTTATTCTAATTCTGTTGAACAATAATATAACCAAGGCCTGCAGCACAATCTTAAATTGATGTTCTGGTAAATGGATTTTTATAACTGATGACCCATAGTAGAATTACAAATGCTTTGGGAAGAGCAATCGTAGTTTTATCATTTCAGTCTAATCATCTCAGGGCTAACACTCTCAAGGACTCTCCTAAGATGTTTCTGATTTCAATTTCTATGTTTACTCACAGAAATTGGTTTTGGCACCTGCTCTTTGGAGCATCATCCCTCCCAGCTGCACCCCCCCCCAGATCAGATTCATGAATGGGAGTTGAAATGTGTTGTAGAGCAATGGGAGAGTTCTGGTGGGTGTTTTTTTTTTTTTTTACTTTGGCAGCTAATTTGTATTTATTGTGATGTTTTGTTGTTATTGTGATTTTGTGTTTTTAAACTACTATTAACCACAAATTAGCCCATTTTTAACTATTGTTAGCCACCCAAAGTCATGATGTTGAGTTGGGCAGTTGTGTACATTAAAATAAATCAATAAATGAATACATACATGCATGCTTGCATGCATACATACATACGTTGTACAAAAGTCCAGATGACAATATGGTTTATTTATAAACCTCATATAGCTTTTCGCTGGATCTTCTGCTTTTTTTCCTTCTTAAAACACCAGAAAATAGTTGTACAATGTTTTGGACTGGGGAGTATCAGAAACCTTTCCATCTTCTACCACCAGAGCCTTTAATGTTGCTGTCATTTTACTGTTGAACAATAAGCTGGAAGGCAGGCTGAAATACACTTTTGCACACCACATAGGTTATTATTAATATAATGTAATAAAAGCATTATGAATATCTTCATTTTAATTTGTACTCAGAGACGTAAGCCTCTGAGTATTCATAAACACACTGCAGAACACCACAAAAGGAGACATTTTAAGAGGGAGGGTTATAGCAAAGAGATTTTCTGAAGCCCCCAAAGGCTTTTTTTTTTCTTTTTCTGAGAAAGGATAAAAAACAAGGGTCACCACAAACAATTGTTAACAGGATTTCCAGCTGTTTTTTTTCCCTTTGGCAGCACCCAATATTTACTGAAAGATAATGATGGGTTAGATATGGCAAAGTGGCCAGCAAACCAAGTGGGGAGTAGACAGTTGCATTTATTCTTCTCCATATTGCATAGTGGTTTGGAGAGGGCCATTCATTAGTTTAGAAAGCAGATTTCCTGATGACTGAAAACAGACATAGGCGTCATCAAGAAAACACCAATTCCACAATGGCATTGTATGATAACCTCCGCCCCCCACTTTAAAGCATGTGAGCAAAACGTGGTAATTTCTTATGGAACAATGACTAAAAGAATCCTTAAATACAGTATGAGAATAGGCCCATAACTGGAGGGGACATGGTGGGGAGAAGACATCTGAGGAGCCTGGGTTAAAATTTCTGGCCCTGTCTCCCTCAGCATTTTAGAGGGTTAGAGATTTGTTTGTATTCTAAAAGGTAAAATGCATTAAGCCCATTAGAGGCTCAAGTCATTTATTGTTCTTATTTTACAAGACGAAATAACTAGTGGGAAAAATGCATAATTGGTTTTGAGGTAATGAAAGCTGGGAGTTTCTGGAAACTGCAGAAAAAAAAATCTGGAGCCACCTGCAGCCTATGCGTGGAAGGGTTTCCGCTTCTGCTCCCAGTCAGGGGGTGCTGCTTGGAGACCTGATGCCAAGAGCATTTGTATTGTGGTTGAAACCAGGGTCATCCGAGAGTACAGATGGTAAATCTGTCCATTTTGATTTTTCTCAGTTCTTCGAATCTGTCAAGTTGGATTCTTCTCAGTTCCTCATTTTTCCAAATAGGTCAAATTCAGTTTGTCAAGCTCGAAGTTTGTTGAAAATGATATAAAATTGTTATTTAGTTGGATGTCCACTTCTCTTCGTCCAGTGTACAGCTTTTTTTCCACTACTCTAATGCCTTTAATTTTTGTACTTTGTTTTAATTGGAAAAATGCATTTTTGTATAGGCTAATTCATTTTCTTAAAAAAGTTTGTTAAATGCTTTGCAAAATTTGCAGGTTTGCAGATTTCAGATGATAATTAAATTTCAAAGTCATGCATTCAAAAATTGGAAATGAGATAAATCTGCAAGCAAATGAAAATTAATCAACCACTGGACAGGAGAGTGTATAGTCAAAACAGGAATCTAAAATTACTGGTTTTTTCTTTAAAACCTGAACCTGCAATTTTACTCATGCAATCGGCCAGAAAATAATGTCTAACTGAACTTAAGCTGCTCATTGGTCACTTTCCCAGTATTTGTCAGTTTTGATGCTCCTCCTTTCCCATAAAAAAAGAGACTGGATTGTCCAGAAAATAATGTAGTCATTTCAATTTTCCCACTGTAAGGAACGTTCATAGTTGCTGAATCTGTTTCCATTCTCTCTGCGGCCGTTTCTGCCCTGATATCTTGCCATAGTGAGGTGACTTCAGGCCGTGTAAGGTGGGGGCAAATGACAAAAGTAACATCATGCTAACATAGTGCTCTTCTCCTTTTATATGCATATCATGAAGTCATGCATATAAAAAAAGGGGTGGAGTTTCTACCATGGCAGCAGTACACAGTTTTCATCATTTTGACCCAAGTATTAGGTTCTGCAGATGTTTCCATTCCCATGCTGCTTTTGTCTATCTCAGTATTTTAACTTGGAGATGCCAAGTGGGCTAAGAAGGGGTTGACTCACTCTATTTGTACTGGACTGTAGTTAGTGGTGGTGGTTCTCCTTGCTGCCTGGTGTCCATTTAATGGCAACAGCAGCAAATCCATTGGAGAAAATCCTGCCCTGAGTGGCACATTGTCTATGGTGAGTACACATCCTCAGATAAGGAGCAAACCATATGGCAACTAGTTCATATAGGATAGAGGCAGGATAGGAAGTGGACACGGAGGACAACAAATTTTATGGTTGTACTCTAAAAGGGTGGAGAGTTGCTGTAATTCAGCAGTACAGAAGGAGTGCTGAGAGCATTGAGTGCTGAGAAATGTCAATAAGGAAACTGTATAGAGGTGAAGTTTTATAAGTCAACTTAGCAGATGTTTTCAGTGCATTGAATTACATGGAACGTTTACACATCCTCAGATCAAGCACAAACCATATGGCAATTAGTTCATATAGGATAAAGGCAGGATAGGAAGTGGACACGGAGGACAACATCATTTATGGTTGTACTCTAACTAAAAGGGTGGAGAGTTACTGTAATTTAACAGTACAGAAGGTGTGCTGAGAGCACTGAGCACTGAGAAATGTCAAGAAAGAAACTGTATAGAGGTGAGGTTTTATAGTCAACTCAGTGCACTGAATTACATGGAAGGTTACACATCCTCACAGCGCAAACCATATGGCAACTAGTTCATATAGGATAGAGGCAGGATAGGAAGTGGACACGGAGGACAACAAATTTTATGGTTGTACTCTAAAAGGGAGGAGAGTTGCTGTAATTCAGCAGTACAGAAGGAGTGCTGAGAGCATTGAGTGCTGAGAAATGTCAATAAGGAAACTGTATAGAGGTGAAGTTTTATAAGTCAACTTAGCAGATGTTTTCAGTGCATTGAATTACATGGAAAGTTTACACATCCTCAGATCAAGCGCAAACCATATGGCAATTAGTTCATATAGGATAAAGGCAGGATAGGAAGTGGACACGGAGGACAACATCATTTATGGTTGTACTCTAACTAAAAGGGTGGAGAGTTACTGTAATTTAACAGTACAGAAGGTGTGCTGAGAGCACTGAGCACTGAGAAATGTCAAGAAAGAAACTGTATAGAGGTGAGGTTTTATAGTCAACTCAGTGCACTGAATTACATGGAAGGTTACACATCCTCACAGCGCAAACCATATGGCAACTAGTTCATATAGGATAGAGGCAGGATAGGAAGTGGACACGGAGGACAACAAATTTTATGGTTGTACTCTAAAAGGGTGGAGAGTTGCTGTAATTGAGCAGTACAGAAGGAGTGCTGAGAGCATTGAGTGCTGAGAAATGTCAATAAGGAAACTGTATAGAGGTGAAGTTTTGCAGTCAACTTAGCAGATATTTTCAGTGCATTGAATTACATGGAAAGTTTACACATCCTGAGATCAGGAGGAATGCGCAGATGAGCTGGCTTGTGTTCTCACAGACATTTTCAATCTCTCATTGCAGCAGGCAGTGGTCCCATTGTGTTTTAAGATGGCCATCATCTTGCCAGTGCCAAAAAAGTCCACAATTACAGGCCTCAATGACTACCGTCCAGTTGCACTGACATCCACCATTATGAAATGCTTTGAGAAGCTGATAAAGGACATTATTGTTTCTAGCCTCCTGCTAGCATTTGACCCACTGCAGTTTGCCTACTGACCAAATCACTCTACAGAGGATGCTATTTCTTCCGTTCTCCATCTGAGATTGAAGCACTTACAGTAGAGGAAAGAAATACTCATGTGCGTTTCTTGTTTGTCGACCTCAGTTTGGCATTTAACACAATCATTCCCCAGCATCTAGTAGACAAACTGGGATTTTTAGGCTTAAACACTCCTTTGTGCAATTGGATTCTTGATTTTCTTACCAACAGGCCCCAATATGTGCGAGTAGTAGTGGGCCTTATTCATGATGACAATGAGGGTGCTTACTGCAAGGAGGTTGAGGGGTTGGTGAACTGGTGTAAGGAAAACAGCCTAGTTTTAAATACTGGAAAACCCAAAGAGATCATTGTCGATTTTAGAAAAGGCAGGCACAGCCACACTTCTCTGTGCATTAATGATTCACCTGTGAAGATGGTTACTAGCATCAAATTGCTGGGTGTGCAGTTAACAAGTAGGCTGGCTTGGTCACTCAACAGCAAGACACTAGTGAAGTGGGCACAGCAGCGCCTGCATTTTCTGTGTCGCATGAGAAAAGCACATCTTCCTTCTATCTTTACCACTTTCTACAGGGGGACAATCGAGAGCATCCTGTTATACAGCATCACAGTCTGGTTTAGAAGCATCACTGCTTCAGACAGGAAGTTGGTGCAGAGAGTGGTGAGGATGGCCGAAAAGATCATTGGCAGTTCCCTCCCTCCCATCCAGGACATAGCACAGAAACGTTGCTTGACCAGGGTCCGTAAGATTATCTGGGACACTACACATCCTCTTCATGATCTGTTTTTCTTGTTACCTTCTGGGAGGAGGCTTCGTGGTATCCGAAGCAGAACATCCAGATTCAGCCATAGTTTCATTCCATACAGCATTAAACTTGTGAACTCTTAAGCTTCCTCCTTCGGTTATAAATTCAAGATGGACAGTGTTTAATATTTATTTGTTACGTATATGTAGGGGTGTGGGTCTATACATATGTTGTATATAGTATGTTCAGGTGTGTGTCATGTATATGTTCATTTTGAGAGCGTGCAACTAAATTTCATTTTTGATGTGTGCCGTTGTGCCCATAGTAAAAAAAAATGACAATAAAGATTATCTTATCTTATCTAAACCATATGGCAATTAGTTCATATAGGATAGAGGCAGGATAGGAAGTGGACATGGAGGACAACAACTTTTATGGTTGTACTCTAACTAAAAGGGTGGAGAGTTACTGTAATTCAGCAGTACAGAAGGAGTGCTGAGAGCACTGAGCGCTGAGAAATGTCAAGAAAGAAACTGTATAGAGGTGAAGTTTTACAGTCAACTCAGCAGATGTTTTCAGTGCATTGAATTACATGGAAAGTTTACTTTAAAAAAATTGGTCAAAGTGAGAGTAGGTTTGAAGGCAGTTAGTGCCAGGTTTAGACATTGAACTGTGCTATAATGCAATTAGCTTGGTTTTAGCTTACTGAGCTGGCTCTTAACTTGGTTTTGACTTACTGAACTGTCTGAAAACAGATATTGTGGATTGTAAACTATGACCTATAGCTTATCATGATGTAGAAACCCATTCAAGGGTGAGTTGTGTAAAAAAACCCAACTATTGTTAAATAAGCTATTGATTATCAACAAGCATGAATTTAATAACATAATTCTGAGAGTCCAACTTGGGGCATATCCATGATGAGTGAGAATATTGTTGTCAATATTAGAAGCCATGGTGGTGCAGTGGTTAGAATGCAGTTTTTCAGGCTGACTCGGCCCATTGCCAGGAGTTTGATCCTAACCAGCTCAAGATTGACTCAGCCTTCCATCCTTCTGAGGTTGTTAATATGAGGATCCAGATTGTTGGGGGCAATATGCTGACTCTGTAAACTGCTTAGAGAGGGCTGTAACGCACTATAAAGTGGTATATAAGTCTAAGTGCTATTGCTATTGCTATTTTCATTCTCTGATTTCTTTGCCGGACTGCTTATTAATGGTAATGAAAGCCAGTCATCTGTTACCTAAACAAAACTTCTTGAGCTAAAGAGACCATGAGAAATAACATGTTCACGGATTTAACTTGCTAATTTACCTTGAAATGACAATACATCATGATTGTTATATGAACTCTGTCAGAAAAAATATATGCTGTTTGTAGAATAAGTCATATAGGCCCAGCAATGAATCCCAGCCAGTTCTAACTGATATACCAACATACACACAAAAGCTATATTCAGTTATACTCATTCACTAACTTGTTTCCTTCATGGTGCAGAATAGGGGAGGAATCACCTGATATCCTAGTTTCCATCTTTATTCTGTAATTATTATTTTCATAAAGGGTTAATACTGAAGAAACCAATAGCTGTTCCCATGTTAATTATCTACAGTATTGTTTCCATTGGATCTGAGAAATTCTATGTTTTTTTGAAATACAAATAATACTATTTGATGATGGTAAATCTTCTGCTCTTCTTATTTCTTGCCTTTTTCTTGTCTTGTCTCCCCCTGCTTCTGCCTGCCCTTTGTCCCATTTTGCCAGTTAACTGCTTCTGATGTTTGTTGAAGTTTAAATAAATAACCATCAAGCTATATTTTTTGCTAGCTGAATAGAATGCTGTGTGTGCATGCTGTGATCTGCATATAGGAATTGATGTGTAGTGTGCTGGATACAAACTAAACTGGAAATTATTCAGTAATTTCCCAACAGATAAAACAGAGCATATTTTATACAATCATAGAACCACAGAAGCAAGGGACCTTCTAGATCAACGTCCTGTTCAGCACAGGATCTGCTAAGTCATTTCAGACAGCTGGCTATCCAGTTTATGTTTGAAGACCTTTAATGAATATATCACTTGATGTTGCAAGTTATTCCAGTAATCGACAGTAATTATTGTCTGGAAATTCTTGCTAAACAACTTTCCTGTAGTTTTGATGCCCTGGTTTTGATTCTGTTTTCCAGTGTAATAGAGAACAAGTCCACTTATTCTCTTTATAACATCTGAAGATTGTTGTTATATTTTCACTCAGTTCTATCTTTCGTAGGCTAAATGTATCCAATCATTTAACTATTCCTCACAAGAATTGGTTTCTACTGTGCTTACCTTCTTGATAGTCGTTCTCTGAACGTGTTCCAGTATGTCAATATCCTTTTTTAGTCTGTGGTCAGACTTTGCAGTGCCTACATTTGAGCTGGGCCCAACCAAAGTAGAATAGAGTAGGATAATTACTTCTCATGATTTGAACTCCATGATCCAGCTAATGCACCCCAGAATAACATTTGCTCTCACACTGTTAATTCATGTTCAGCTTCTGATCAACAAAAATCTCCAGATCTTTTTCATATGTACTACTGCTAAGCCATATCTCCACAATACTATATTTGTATCCTTTTTATTTTCTCCCTAGATATAGGATTTTGCATTTCTCCCTCCCTTCTGCAAGTCTGAAAGCAGATTTTTCGTCCATTCCTTTCACAGCCCAAGAAACTAGAAAGAGTCCCTCTGTAATGTTTGCCATGCACATGTTCCTGTTGCAAGCTAAGCTGCATCTTATCGGACCTGGTTGTGGCTCTTACCTCTGTCTCCCAAGGTCATTCCAACATACCTTGCAGGCTGATGTGATTTATGAGTAGTCCCTGAGTGTATCATGAATTCATTTAACAGTTGAATATTATACAACTGTATTCAACATAGATGCGTGGATGATGATGAGGAGCTACCTCCTACCCCCAGTCCAAAGATGCACAGGGCTGAGAGGCGACAGGAACAATGCTGGTCAGCCAGGCTACTTGCGAGTTGGCAGTCTCACCCATTATGAGGGGCTATATTGGCATTAACTAAGCCTGCCCAAAGAGCCTTGTGTCATGTATATACAACATGACTAAGAGTGTATCATCTAGGCCAGGGGTCCCCAATCTCTGGGCTGTGGACCGGTACCGGTCTATGGCCCATTGAGCACCAGTCCACACAAGTGGTGGGTGAGTCTGCAAAGCTTCATTTGTGCATGTGCATGCACGAAACCATCCCCTCCCTCCTTCGCCGCCACTGCTGCCACTGCTGCTGGTTCATAGAACCAGAATGGTTGGGGACCACTGATGTAGGCCATATTTTATTATTATATTAATGAGGGTAGCATTTTATAGGGTTTCCTGCTTGAGCACAGGGTTGGACTAGAAGAACTCCAAGTCCCTTCCAACTCTATCATACTATTATTCTGTTATTTGATTCTATGATATACTTTGTCAAATGCTTTGCTAGGTCCAGGTAGTATCTATTAAAAAAGAAACTAAGGCTATGTTGTTATGACTCATTTGTGATAGTCCATGCTGATTCTTGTTAATGGCTGCATTTCTAGCCTTTACAAACTTGTTGCGTAATAATTTGATTAAGGCCCTTGTGATATATAGATAGTGTACTGCCCCACTCACAAACACACACAGCAGTAAGTTAAAAGTCTTTATTGAGCTGCTGAGCCCAAGTATACAGTCCCCAGCAGCTCTTGAATAACAAAAACCCTGCAGTCCCTCTGAGTCCCACCAGAGGCTCTAAGGAGCTGACAAGAGAAGCGGTCTCAATCCCTGAAGCCAGAACAAAGATGCAGAAGCCAGAACAAAGCAGAAGCCAGAACAAAGGTGCTTAATGAGGCAAGAGTCCCAAAGGCTTGCATTAGTCCACGGGGCAAGCACGAGTTCAAGGCACAAACCAGAGGTCCAAATCACAAGAAACAAGTCCACGGGGCAAGAAACAAGAAAAGGCAGGAACATGAAGCAAGGCAACCAGACATGTTGTTCCAGCAGTGTCCTTCTCTTTGGGCTGGCTCTTTGGGCCAATATAGCCTCTCATGCTGGGCGAGGTTGCTGCCTTGTGAGTAGTCTGGCTGACTGCATTGTTCCTGTCACCTCTCAGCCCTGTGCATCCTTGGATTGAGAGGAGGAGGTAGCAGCCATGCTGGCTGCTGCTGACTTAAGCCTCAAGTCTATCTTGCTGCAGCTGTGACTTCCTCTGCCCAAGCTCAGTTGGCTGCCTGTCTGGTCATTCCAGATGCAGTTGTTCCATCAAGCTGGAGCCTGCTGCTTCCCGATCTGTGTCTCCAACGGCTCCTGGACTAACTGCCCTGTGTTGCCCGGGGGTGCCAGGGACCAGCTCCTCCTCCTCCTCTGAACTAGTGTCCAGAAAAGAGACCGAGGTGCAGACAGAGGTGGGCCTGGTGAGTCTATCACAGATTGAGGTAGCATTTCCTTTCCTCCAATGTTCTTGGACTTTGCCAGTTCTCCAGGAATTCTCAAAGTTTACAGTTCGTGGTTCTGCCATAATCTCTGCTAGTTTCTCCAGCACACAAGAACATAATTCATTTGGCCCTAGAGACCTGAACTGACTTAAATTAGCTAGGTGCTCTTTTACCTTCTCCATGTTTATCCTGAACTGCATTTCTCCATTTCTACTACGTAGAATGTCTTAATCCTTTTCAGTTCTTTCCATAAATATGAAATAGGCCAAATTATGTAGCTTCCAACTGAAATATTCACAAAGGCTCCCAACACAATGCTAAACCGAGTCATTTAGAAAAAAAGGCAAAGTTTTGACAGATGGTTTACTTTGTTTTAAAGATAATCTATCAGATAGATCAGCACAATAAATCATGCATATTACTCTGACTGAAAAGAGAATTTTGTCAAGATTAGTCAGCAAATTCCTGGTTAATACACAAGATGTAATTTGGGCTCTGACTTGTGAAGCCATACAAAACAATGTGAACAAAGTAGCCAGATCTGTAAGAAACAAGGTCCATGCTAGTTATTGTTCCAAGGACTTGGATAAAAAGTCTGGCTCTAAATTAATGAGAACCTGGATGTATTAATAAACCTAATGGCTGTCACGTTGGAACCGGAGTTACTTTTTGCACAAGAAGTGTAATACAAAAAAACAGGGGTAAATAAACTACTAACCTTGGCTGGAATAGTGTGGCTTAGTCTTTTCATTCATTTTTTTTTAGATTTATATAGCAATAGCAATAGCACTTAGACTTATATACTGCTTACAGTGCTTTACAGTCTCTCTATGTGGTTTACAGAGTCAGCATATTGCCCCCAACAATCTGGGTCTTAATTTTACCAACCTCAGAAGGATGGAAGTCTGAATCAACCTTGAGCTGGTGAGAATCAAACTGCTGGCAATAAGCAGAATTAGCCTGCAATACTGCATTTTAACCACTGTGCTACCATGGCTCCTAAGATTTATCCAATGATGCATTGATCAAATGCATAATTACAAGTAGTAAAAATAAATTTAATTGGAAGGTATGATTTGAAAGGAAAAAGAAAAAGAAAAAATTTCCAGTGCACAGAGCAAACAGAACATTGTGACTGCCAACTGAAAGCATTTTTTTTTCATGTGGTGGATAATGTTGAGTAAACTAAATAAACCACCTGTCATGGTCCTAAAATGTTGGATGTTAAACTGTATGGTCAACAAGCATAGTGGCCCATTTGGAGCAAGCAGTAAAATGACACTGTGGCAGAAAGATTTAGAATAGCATGATTTCATACCAGCTTCAGGACACTAAGAGAGCAGAGTAGATGTCAAAGCATCAAAAGGAAAAGCTGTTGAAAAGCTGGCAATTCTAAACAGGTCATATCTTTCTATCATATAAAGGTATTCATTCACTTCCTCAGACAATATGATCTAATACAGGCAGATCTCTTACTCCAGGGTCTGCGGGCCACGGAAATGGCTGACTGGTGTCTGCACGCATGGGCGCGCATTCCCCCCACTTGTGCTTGCGCCCATAGCCTTGTTTGTGCATGCGCATGGGTGTGAACGGGGATGCTAGTGCAGGGCGGGTGTCTGTGGCCCATTTGTGCATGCGCAAATGGGGCTGCTAGCCGCCACCAGTGCATGCCGCATGCATGAACAGGGCTGCTAGTGCTGCGCCAGTGCGCGTGGCCCCTTGTGCACGTGTGCATGCATGCACCAGTTTTGAAGCTGCTCTCCTTCCCTCTGGTCTGCGAGCCCAGAAGGGTTGGAGACCTCTGTCTTACTCCAATCAAAACTTTATTTTATTTTATTTTATTTTATTTTATTTTATTTTATTTTATTTTATTTTATTTTATTTTATTTTATTTTATTTTATTTTATTTTATTTTATTTTATTTTATTTTATTTTATTTTATTTTATTTTATTTTATTTTATTTTATTTTATTTTATTTTATTTTATTTTATTTTATTTTATTTTATTTTATTTTATTTTATTTTATTTTATTTTATTTTATTTTATTTTTATTTTATTTTATTTTATTTTATTATTTTATTTTATTTTATTTTATTTATTTTATTTTATTTTATTTTATTTTATTTTATTTTATTTTATTTTATTTTATTTTATTTTATTATTTTATTTTATTTTATTTTATTTTATTTCATTTTATTTCATTTTATTTTATTTCATTTTATTTTATTATTTATTATTTTATTTTATTTTATTTTATTTTATTTTATTTTATTTTATTTTATTTTATTTATTTTATTTTATTTTATTTTATTTTATTTTATTTATTTTATTTTATTTTATTTTATTTTATTTTATTTTATTTTATTTTATTTATTTTATTTTATTTTATTTTATTTTATTTTATTTTATTTTATTATTTATTATTTTATTATTTTATTTTATTTTATTATTTTATTATTTTATTTCTCATGATAAGTCCACAATAAAATAATTCTAGGTAGCTTACAATAAAAAACAATCATAAAATCCAAATGTTAAAAACTTTTATTCAAACATTTATTAATATTAAAAACAAAAATAGAAAAGTAAATAATAGGAAAATAAGGGAGGAAAAGGGGAAGGTAAAAGTGTAGGGCAAAGAGAAAAATAATAAAAAAAAGCTTTGACTTCCGACTCCTTTTGGTGCTGTAGAATAAGGTAATAGCATCAACCTCAACTTTTTACTTTTATATAATAATACAAACTAGCCATTTCTATAACAACAAACCTATCTAATCAGCAAAACCCAAAATCAATGTTTCATTTTTTCCCACCTCAAAGTAGAAAAGTCCCAAAGTGGTTACCAAGTAGGAACAAAGTTAATTTTGTTCTTTTCTTCAATCAGAGCAGTCAATTTGGCCATCTCTGCTAACTTCATCAACTTTTGTAGCCATTCATCCATTGTAGGACTCACTGTGATGGGTCAATCTCACCCGGGGGGGGGGGAGATGTTCTGCAAGGCGGGTGCTCTGTAAAAAAAGGCCTGCCTCCTGTTGAAACTCTTTCACAGACAGGACTTGCAGCATATCTCTTCTGACAGTCCTGATGGGATGGGCAGACATAATAGGGTGAGGGTGCTCCCTCAAATAACCTGACCCTATGCCAGGAAGGTCAAAACCAGAACCTTCAACTAGATCTAGAAGCAAACTTGTGGAGGAGAGATATAATGTATGCTATTCTAGGGGCACTGCATTTTGCAGCAGCTGAAGCTTCTGGATACTTTTCAGAGGCAGCCCAATGTAGAGAGCATCACAACAATTCATTTGGGAGCTGACCAGAGCATGAATGACTGTGAGCATAGCCTCCCAGCCCAGGAACAGGTGTAACTGGCACACCGTGCAAAAGCCCTCTTAGCCACAACTGCCACCTGCTCTTCAAGGTTGCAAATTGTGTGAAGAGTCTGTTTGGGGCAGTGCAACTCCATGGCATAGTATTTGACCCAGAGGGTCCCAAAACCCAGAACTGCTCAGTCTTGCCAGGATTCAGCTGAAGCCTGTTGTTCCCATTCTGGATCTCATAGCCAGTATTGCTTAAATCACCAGGAACAGAATAATGGAATGTATGAATGACTTAGAGAAAGAGGGGAAGAGATGCTGCCTAGGAAGCAATCAGACAAGAGAGGCAGGAGCCCACAGTTGCTTAATGGTCAGAGACAGAAACTTAGGAAGGACCCATTCTAAAAATTAAAAGCAGAAGAGGGATGTTTGTGCCTTCAGACTTGCAAGATTGATATCAGCACTCCCAAATAAACCAGATGAACTAATTCTACTTTAGAATAGAATTAGTATAATGTATAGACGAATTAACAGAAACTTGCAAGTAGGCAGACTCCAATCAAACTCTCCCTCCTGAAGTGGAAGCCTGCACTGAGGATGAAGTTGCTTCCATGGTGATCAGTCTGATGTCCTCATTTTCTCCTTTCCTTCCCCTTTCCCCACTTAATGCAGTTGCTGAGAACTCTTTGATACTTAAATGTTTGTACATCCTTTTGTGTACATTTGGTCAATCTTAATAAACGTATTATTTCACTAGGCATTTCTTTTTCTCATGGAAAAGGCCAACATGGATCTAAATGTTTTTCACTTCTGTTTCTGGATCAGCATTTATGAGTGTGCCCCCTGGCATTGCAGTAGCTTTGATTGGACATCGATGTTTCATTCCAGTAACATCAGCACAACCTTGGCAAAATCCGTGTATTTGTTGTGCCATCAAGTTCCACTTTTGCTTTGATTAGGAGCACAAAGAGTAAATCACTGGGGATGCTCTTCCTTGATATCTTCAGAAGGCTGAAACTCTGCCTAGAGGAAAAGGCCACTTACTCTAATGCCGCTGACCCCAACACCAACATGCATGACACTCTGCCACTGATGGCAACCTAAGCTACTTCCCACAAAGCTAGTAGCATGTCCTCCAAGAAAAGGGATCTTCAAAAACCCGTCAAGAGCAAGAATCGATTTTAAGCAAGAAGGCTTTGCTTTCTCCTAGAAGTGCAACCACTTGCTTTAGAGCCGGAAGCTGAAGCTGAAAGAAAACAAGCCTAACACTCTCAGGGGAGATGGTGTGACTAGAAGTGTATGGTCTAGATGTATGTGGGAGTGGGTGGGGGGATGAAATAAGAGGATTGCTAACAGCAGTAAAATAGGTAGAAAGAGTGCTTTGTCTGTAGGGAAAAAAATCCCTGCTGCTTTCAGGAATGTAATGTCTGAAGCACTACTTGAAAGTCTTAGCCATGCAATGCTAGTGCTTCTGCTGGATTTTGCACAATCTACTCCAGTAAATAAAGTTACTTATGCAGTTTACTACAATGCTAATGGTCTGTTCTGATTGGCATTCCACATGTGGCTCTAAGGCTCTCCAGTTTACACGTATTTACAATACTTCCTTAGCAATTTGAAGAAGCGAATGTTTTTAACAGTGATATCCTCAAGTCTTCTGTATACTTAGGATAAAGTTGCATGAGTCAAACCGTTAATAATCTTAGAATATTGGGATTGTCACAGTTTTTTTTGAAGAATCTTGAGAACTGTGGTTGAAGTACTGAGAATTCCTCATTTCAAACCTTTCTTCAGGTCTCACGACCTGCAGCTCCCTGCAAGAGATGAGCAGAGAGTTCACTCTCTAATCTAGTCAAATATTTTTTCTCCGCTAAAAACAACATAAAATATGTATTTGGTAATCACAAGTGACACTAGACATTGTGTGAACATGTGGGTACAACAATGATGGAGATTATGTTCAAACTCTTGTGAGACTACCACATCTTACTCTCAAGAAATTAAACTGTCTTTGCGTGGCGTGTTTTCAGCATGATTGTGTTTTTTAAAATATAATTTTATTGAGGAAATTTTTTAACAAGATAAAAACAAGACAAATGTTAGAAAAGAAACAAGGAAAATAAGACATATTAGTAAATAAGTAAGTAAGAAAATTGAAAAAGAAATAAAAATAGAAAAGAAAAAGAAAGTGGTTATACTGTAATTGCATTTATAATACACCCTCCCTCTCTAAGGTTACATCGTTATTTCATTTTTCCCCATAAGCTGCTCTTTTTAATCTTAAGACCCATAAATCACAAGTTCATTTTCTCTCTCTCTCTCTCTCTCTTTTTTAGCAAAAGCTCCATAAGGGGTTTCCAGTCAATGATAAATGTAGTTGTTGATCTTTCACTAATCAAACAAATTAATTTTGCCATCTAAATAGTTCTGTCATCTTAGCCAACAATTCCTCCACTGTGTGTATTTCAGAGTCTTTCCGTTTTTGTGCAGTCTTGCCAGCCTTTAGCATGATTGTATGAGAACTGCCATACTGTTATTGGTTCATGACTCCATTGCTTGCACAGATATTTGACAAGCTTCTCCACAGCCTAGTGCTTCCAGAATTGTTGGACAACAGAGTCTATCATAATCATTGTCATCAGCATCACCATCCTCCTCCTCCTCCTCCTCCTCCTCATCACCATCATCTAGCCTTAGCATGGCTTTAGAAGATGAGAAATTGCAATCTAACTTTATCTGGAGATATTTACGTATTAGGAAAGCTGAATGTCAATTAAGCAAGTGTGATACTTTGATTAACATGATTCTGTAAAAACCCGCAGGAGAGGGAAAAGTGTACATTTCTTTTTATTAGAGAGGGCATATCAATCAATCAATCAATCAATCAGAATTGAGTTGGAAGGGACCTTGGAGGTCTTCTAGTCCAGCCCCCTGCTCAAGCAGGAGACCCTATACCCAGTGGTGGGATTCAGCCAGTTTGCACCACTTCGGCAGTAGCGGTAGCTAATTTTTTGTTGCCCAGCCCAGAATGGACTTCCAGAAGCGGCATCCGCACAGAGAACTGGTTGTTCACATATTTGAATCCCACCACTGGCTATACCATTTCAGACAAGTGACTGTCCAGTCTCTTCTTAAAAATCTCCAGTGATGAAGCACTCACAACGTCTGGAGGCAAGCTGTTCCACTGGTTAATTGTCCTCACTGTTAGGAAGTTTGTCCTTAATTCCAGGTTGCTTCTCTCCTTGATTAGTTTCAACATTTATAATAATATTTATATTTATAAATATTTATAATAATTTGAATATTAAATATTCAACATTTAGGCATGGAAAGGATAAAACCACATCTCACTATCATTCCACAATTCAGAACTGATAATGCTTAGTCTTTCTTCATGTACTATATGAGAAAGTGAAGATATGTGAATTAGTAATTTTGGTTGATCTTTTCTATAACTTTTCTAGTTCTAGGGGAAAAACAGGTATGTATGTATGTATGTATTTATTCATTGTTTTAGCTTTGTTGTACATCATCCAGAGTTGCTTTTTGGTGAGATGGATGGCTATATAAAATAGATAGACAGACAGACAGACAGACAGACAGAGACATACATATAGACAAGGTTATGAAACCTTCTTTAGCTTTATAGTTTTCAAGTTGTATTGAATTTTTAACTCTTGTAATTGTCAGCCAATATACCTCTGGCCAACACATCTAGAGTGCACTTGTTTCGGGAAGACTGCTTCTCTTGAGTCTTGAATGCAATTGAATTCCTGAGTCCTTAAATTGCAATCCTAAATTTACTATGGAACAAGACTGGATATAATAGAATTTTCTTCAGACAGAAGTCTGTTATTCATGTATTGTTAGCTTCCTTGAGAACATGTCTCATAACAGAAGGCATGCTGTGGCTCTGTCAGGCAGGGAATATCTCCTTGCCCTCTGGAGTGAGGTTGGTTCCCAGCTTCCTGACTTTCCACAACAGCTTGAAGATCTGGTTCTACCAATTGGCCTGAGCCTCCAACGGTGGGACACCACACTGGAGGTGGTTGATAGATTAATAACAGATCCCCCTCCCCCCCCTCCGCGGCCTATCCTACTCCCTTCTTCCACATTTTTAGTTATAACTGATAACTTATATTTTTATAGTGTTTTACTCTTATTATATATGTGTTGATGTATTGTTTTATTCTTTTTAACATTGTAAGCCACCCTGAGTCACCTCGTGGTGAGAGGGCCCCCCAACAACTTTAATAAATAAATAAATGGGCTATGTAAAAATATTTTAAGTAAATAAAGACCATGCTCCACTCCAGATTCTAAACTGCACTCATCATGGACGTTTCCATTTTATTAGTCAATGAAGGATGAGGAGTAATAACTGTTAACTGGACTTTGAGACCTTCCAGTTCTAAGGCTAATGCAATGCTTTCACAGCTGAATAATCATTGGCATTATATGTCATTCACGAAATTGCTCCATTTTCTTTAGAATGAGTTCTGTTCAGCTATAATAAGCCAGGAAAAGCTATGGCCCCTACCTCTTTTTAGGCTACAAAGTTAAAAGTAAACAAATATGTTTATATTCTCGGAAGAACAGAACCGCAATTATATTAATTTCACTTCTCAACTATCTCACTTAAAAAGTATTTTATAGCTGCCCATAGTAGGAACAAAAACAACAACAACAACAATAATAATAGAGTTGGAAGGGACCTTGGAGGTCATCTAGTCCAACCCCCTGCTCAGGCAGGAAACCCTATACCATTTCAGACAAATGGTTGTCCAGTCTCTTCTTAAAAACTTCCAGTGTTGGAGCATTCACAACTTCTGGAGGCAGATTGTTCCACTGACTAATTGTTCTAACTGTCATAAAATTTCTCCTTAGTTCTAGTTTTCTTCTCTCTTTGATTAGTTTCCATATTAATACTTATATGGTTTCTCATGTACAAAAAGTAATTAATATGAGGGAAAAATCACTTTGACCCATATAATTTCTAGTCTTACCATTTTTTGGTTAAACATATATAGTACATCTTTGTGGTGTTAGGATATGGTAGTAGAAAAGGAATTGGGCTTTGTGGTCCTGCCAGTAACCTTCCCCTCCATATCAGATGTGCACAAGTAATACTGCAACTTGTATACGAAGAAGGCAGTTTCTTTCTATTATATGCAGAACAAATACATTATTATCCAGAATGTGATTAACCCCAGTTACCTAGAGTTCAGACATCCATGCACATCACTTGATGAATACAGTACAGAGCGATGATGTGTTTCATGTAGTTCACTGCAAGTATAGCACCACAGATTGAGGTGAGGCAGGTGAATTAATATGAAAGTCCAAATAGTGTGAAATAAGTTCTTCATTTATAGCATCTCTATTCAAGCCTTCTCAAAATAGGTATCTTATTAAAGTCAATGAAACTTACTTTCAGGTAAGTTTACCGGGAAGTTCAAACTCCTTAGATGCAATTGGACTTACTTTCTTCTGCACTGTTGCTTGTCATCAACAAGTTATTAAAAAGTAATAATTATGAAAGAGCAATAATTAGGAAGTGATTCATGCAATTATCACTCAGAAATGTGTGACTGTCGATTGCATATGAGATTTACGATTTACGATTGACTTACGACCACAATTGTTAAGTGAGTTGTGCCACAGTTGTTAAGTGAATCATGAAACTTGGAAAAGGGATTTGTGAAGACAGTTCCTAAGCTTCACTTAGTTGCATGCAAACCCATATCTGATCAATATAGATTTTGCTTACAGCTCCTTTTTTCTGCTAAAATCACAGTTTATTGCTCTAGCAAGTTGATAATTGAACCAGGCAGCACCTAAGCAAAAAGGTAGGAGTCAATTATCCCTCAGTGTTTTTTTAGCCTCTATATTCATACCATTAAAAAGTAGACATAAGAATGACAGCCACATTTTCTCTGCTTCCCTTGAATAGAAAGAGCCTAGCACTACAAATCTGAAGGGAAGCTGATAGTCACACCTCATGGTTTATCATAACAGCATATAATAACGCTGAGACAAGTAGTCCTTCTCTTTGGCACTTTTTATGTATTGTAACAATAGTCATTGCCCACTTGAAGTAATACAACATAAAAAAATATTATACAGTCAAGGCCGTCTGAGCTGCTCTTAGAGTTGTTTGGCTTTTGTGTGCATTTGGCTCAGTCCTTCACTAGAGATATTTAGTGTCACCCAGCCATCATCATGCTGATATATCTGTAATGAAGACTGACATCCTATTGTCACAAAGATAGGTGCGTGGCCTAGAACAGTGGTGGCGAACCTATGGCACAGGTGGCAGAGGCGGCACTCAGAGCCCTCTCTGTGGGCACGCGCGCCGTCACCCCAGTCCTAGGCCTTCAGCTGGGTTTTATAAAACCTTTTCGCTTTAGGCCTCCACCACCGTGTGCAAAAAAAAAAAAGGTTCAATCAATCAGTCAATTTCAACTTCTCGCGGGAAAAAAAAAGATCTTGCAAAGTGGGAATTGATTAATTGAACTTTTTAGTTCCACCCAGTCTGCCGTTACCACCGCAGCCACGCCCACCGAGTGGGCCCTGCCCTCCCAATGGGCCACACCCACCCAATGGGCCACACCTACCCAATGGGCCACACCCACCCAATGGGCCACACCCACCCGGCACCCGACGATACGTAGGTAGGTTTTGGGTTGCAGTTTGGGCACTCGGTCTCTAAAAGGTTCGCCATCACTGGCCTAGAATATGCTAGAAATAATAGTTTAGGAACTTATGCCAATATCACTAATGAATGTGATTTCATTTAGTAGTTCTGGTGCTCCTTGCCATATAGGCACAGACCTGTCGATATCTGTGATGGAATGTAGTCTGGATTCCCAGGAGGGAGGGGCTGCATTCCACAGGGCAAAGAGACAGCAAAGTTTAGATAGTTTGGTTGGGAAAAAGAGAGTTAAGATGGCTCCTTCCTAGCCATTCTCAAGTAAGTAGCTGCTTTAGTTAGGCAAGACTTCTTTCTATCGATGAGGGACAACAAAGGAGAGTGCTCAGAGGTAATTCTACATGTTTTTCTGGTTCTTGTGAGCCCGACTTGCTCCTGTTGTACAAATCTGAACAGCTGTTGTGCAGCTTCACTAAGCATAATGTGTCCATGAAGAGAAAATTGTATGAAGTCTCTGGGGGATATTGGTGTCTCAGTTTCCTTCTCAACAACCCAAATGAAAATTTCAATTGTAGGGCCTTTTCCATAATTTTTGTGGCTCTGCTTTTAAATCCTTTTACCTGATCCTGGAACAGCTGTAATAGTTCCTCAGCGGGGCCTGTTTCTATTCTTCCTCTTCCTTATCAAGCCTGCCCCTTCTTGCTGATTTACACTAGAGAGGTCTCCCTTCCATATATTGCAAACTTCCACTCTGATTACTATGCCAACAAGTCAGATCCGGGGAAGGAGACTCCTTTTTAGTGAAGAGAACCAAATAGGCCAAAATACACCAACACTTTGTCACTTGTTTCTAGCTGACAAATTAGTTTTGCATGAAGTTTTTAATGTGACAAGCTTGTTCACTCTTCTCCAAGGATTGCTCAAACAGACAGCCATGCTGGGAGAGGCAAAAAGAACAGACAGAAGGTGCCTGGGAGGGGTTGAATAGAGGCAGGCTGTATCTCACCAGAGCAGATGGCATGTGTGAATGCTTGGATGGATCCCCACTGTGCCTGCGCAACTGAATCGAGTTGTTCTGTTGTTGATTGCAATAGCATCTTTTCTGGCACTCTGCTGCATGTTGGAGAAGTTCAGAGTGCCAGGGTGAAGGAGAAGATTTGTGCATCAAAAAGAATGAAAATATTTCAGTAAATGTTCAGATGGACACATCAAAGGAATTTTGTGCACTGCTACAAAAAATTCCTCTTCTCTACCAAGCACAGGCTAATGATAGACAACATGATGCCTATGAACACCAGTGTGCCATAGCTACTAATCTCCAATCACTAGTATCTCCTGGCTTCAGTTTTTTTTAATTCTTTTCCTCTAAAGAAAAATTGATGAGAAGTTATGCTACAAAATGTTTAGTCCTTTCTTTATTTTATCTCTGAGCCCTACATAAAGCCATATCCATTGCTAGAAAATGATGGTGGCTTCACTCAGTGTTTTATATGGAAGGATGGCCACCCACCAGAAAAGGGAAAAAGTAACATGGTAGAGGGGGCTAAAGTTTAACAGTCTCTCCAGTTTGCCTTTATGTTTTTATGATTGGCCATATCCATCATGGATATAGTTCACAGAATGGTTTACAGAGTCGGCATATTGCCCCCACTAATCTGGGTCCTCATTTTACCAACCTTGGAAGGATGGAGGAGTGAGTCGACCTTGAGTCGGTCAGGATCGAACAGCTCGCAGTTGGCAGAGTTAGCCTGCAATACGGCATTTTAACCATTGTGTCATGACTAAGCTAATGTCCCCAATCCACCCACTCTTACAACATTCCCAATGTACCCACCAGTCCCCAAAGTTGCAATTCTTGGCATAGTCAAATTTGCTGTTTCTGACCAGACATGTAGTGAAGTCAATGAGACCAATTTGTATGTTTCCTCTGTGGCATGAACAATTCTGCACTTGTCCTTACTAAGAGGATGAAAAAGGAATGAGTGGGCTTTATGCTTCCTTTTCACGTATTCCTCCTCAGCAATATTGGTCCAAATCCTAATTATAAATACCTACAATGTAAATTGAACCTTTACAATGTATGTCTCATAAATACCCATGAAACCTTCATTTGCAGTGATAGGATCATTTCTCCTTCTCTCTTCTCCAACAACCTGCCTCCAGAAGTTGTGAATGCTCCAACACTGGAAGTTTTTAAGAAGAGACTGGACAGCCATTTGTTCAAAATGGTATAGGGTTTCCTGCCTGAGCAGAGGGTTGGACTAGCTGACCTCCAAGGTACCTTCCATTATTATTATTATTATTATTATTATTATTATTATTATTATTATTATTATTATTATTATTATTATTATTATTATTATTATTATTATTATTATTATTATTATTATTATTACTACTACTACTACTACTACTACTACTACTACTACTACTACTACTACTACTACTACTACTACTACTACTCCTCTTGATTTGATGAGGAAGAGATGCTAAAGGAGAGTTCTTCTGCTTTGCCATGTGAAGGTGCTATACTGCTTCAAGAAGGCAGAAGCCAGATCTCTTCCTGGAATGGTAGAGAAGGGCAAGCTTTCCAGCAAAAGATAATGGGTTCTTTAGTCTGTCCTCTTTTGCCTGGGGGCAGCCATTCCATGCTATGATACCACGTCACCAAGTATTCTTCTTATAGCAGAGGCTTCATACTGTGAATATAAATTGACCTATAAGAGTAAGATCAGTTGACAGTTTTGTTATGTATACTTACCATCTATATCTAAATGCTGTTTCTCCTTTACAGCAATTAAGAATGGCATTTTTTTTAGCAGATGGTGTGTGTGTGCTATTCTGCTTTTAAAAACAGAAACTACAGGCTCATATCCTGTAAGGCCACACTTGGAATACTGCATCCAGTTTTGGTCACCACGATGTAAAAAAGATGTTGAGACTCTAGAAAGAGTACAGAGAAGAGCAACAAAAATGATTAGGGGACTGGAGGCTAAAGCATATAAGGAATGGCTGCTGGGATTGGGTATGTCTAGTTTAATGAAGAGAAGGACGAGGGGGGACATGATAGCAGTGTTCCAATATCTCAGGGGCTGCCACAAAGAAGAGGGAGTGAAGCTATTTTCCAAGGCGCCTGAAGGCAGGACAAGAAGCAACGGATGGAAACTAATCAAGGAGAGAAGCAACCTAGAACTAAGGAGAAACTTCCTGACAGTTAGAATAATTAACCAGTGGAACAACCTGCCTCCAGAAGCGGTGAATGCTCCAACACTGGAAGTTTTTTAAGAAGAGACTGGACAGCCATTTGTCCAAAATGGTATAGGGTTTCCTGCCTGAGCAGGGGGTTGGACTAGATGACCTCCAAGATCCCTTCCAATATTATTATTATTATTATTATTATTATTATTATTATTATTATTATTATTATTATTATTATTATTATTATTATTATTGTTGTTGTTGTTGTTGTTGTTGTTGTTGTTGTTGTTGTTGTTGCTGCTGCTTGTGCTGCTGTTGTTGTTGTTATTATTGTTATTATTATTGTTGTTATTATTATTATTATTATTATTATTATTATTATTATTATTATTATTATTATTATTATTATTATTATTATTATTATTATTATTATTATTATTATTATTATTATTATCCCCATGCAGTGATAACTTAATTCTGATTTCAGCAAATCAAACTGCTGTTAAGACCCAGGAGCTGGGCTAGCATTTTCCCTTCTTAGTCAGCAACTTAAATTCAGTGATATTTGGAGGGAAAGAAGTTTGTATTTGGAAGCTCCCTGTGTATTTGGCATCTTTATAAAATGCTACTGCTGCAACATGCATCTATGCTTCAGCCGGCAAGAATTAAAGGACTGTGCTTCACCTATGTTGGCATCTCAATTGCAAAAAATGTACAGAATCATTCAGAGTTGGAAGGGGGAACTGTGACTTTTAAGTTATAGCAATTTACAACTCATACTCTCATCTGCCATGGCCAATGGTGAAGGATGCTGAGAATTGTAGTTTAGTAACATTTGGGGAACCACAGTTTTCCTACTTCAATTGAAGATCATTTCCTGTTCATCACTGACTAACATCTAGGTTTAGCAACCACAAGTGAGACTGGCAAAGTGGTTGTTAAGTGACGCAATTGTGAAGTGAAACTGTGACTGTGCTGATATGCTTCTTCAGCTTTCCTTGGCTTTACAGACCTGCAAAGGTTGTAAATGCAAGGATTAGTTGTAAAGTTATTTTTTCATCATTTTCATAACTGCAAATAGTCACTAAATGTGAAGTACCTGTAATGCTTTAGGAAAATAATTATATCTAGCCTCAGTTCCTCAATTGTAAACTGGGAACAAGAGTATATTATTTGAACTGTGCTCACTTTGAACTCTGATTCAAATTAAACCATGGTTAACTCAAGCAAGTCAAAAGCATTTTCATACATGGCTTTTGAAGTGAGTCAGAACTTTCCTTATAATTTGAACATAAACATGCATAAGCTGGAAAGCCTATTCTGTTTAAAAATTATTCTTATTCCCTCTCTATTGTTTATACACATCCAAGATTAATGAGTGTGCATGCACAGGCTATCAAATATGGATTGAAATATCAAGACCACTACCACATGGTAGGCAAGAGTTAGAATTTTCTTGGTCTCTTTGCTTTCATCTAGTAATCACCCAGATTTCTGCAACCCAGATCTGGTAACCCAAATTTAATGTATTTTCAACTTATTTGCATGAATAGCAATATACTTTAAATCACCTGTACACTAAAAGTGCTATAGCAATACAATAGGTGACTTGGTTGTTTCACTTGGTGTGTTCTTTCCAACAACTGTTGTTTTTTACAATAATTTATTGTCCACTGATCATGGGGCACAGCTGCAAATAGCATATTTTGGGGAGAGGGAAGCCAAAACCTATGCTCATACAGCTGAATATTTAAACTACACCATCTGCAAATGATGGAGAATTATATCCCATGCAGGCTTCTTTTTTGTTGAAGTGCTATCTGAGGGCCCAGCTGTGTTACATGCTGACAAATCTGACAATCACCAATAATTGCATTGCCAAAGAAAAGAAGAGAAAAGAAATTGAATGGGCAAGTTAACAAACACTTTTAATTAATTAAAGATTGCAGTTAGGATATTTCCCTTCCAGATAAGACCACTTAAGGCATCTGGTGCTTGAGGCAAAAAAATAAAATAAAAATCCAACATAATCTTCCTTGCTTGACAAGGAAAAATATAAATAAATTACAAAGTACCATCTTTCAATAGTTTTCAGAAGTAACTGTCTTCTGGCTAAAGTAAGGCCAGCTCTGTCTTAAAGAAATTTTTCTCACCAAAGTTTGACTGATTTTTTAAAAAAGTGGTTTGCTTTACACTATCATCCATTTATCACTTTGAAATCAGTTCTCCTGGGAAATTTCTTCATTTCAAGGTCAATTTTGCACTCATGGCTGGAAGTGGTAGTCAGCTAGCATGGCATAAAGCTCAGCAGATTTGCACTAAGAAAGTGCAAATCTCTATGGGTGGGCCACCTTCCTACCATTTTCCAACACTCCATAGACTGTCTTAGCTGCTGGATTTCATCCTCTGATCTTTACGAGCTCCCCCCCCCCATTTTTGACTGGAATACTATCAATTTCTTTTTATATATATCGAGACATATTCCTGAGCATTTTATTTCCTCTGCATCTTGCTTGTAGACCTATCAGTCTTTTATGAAAGCAGAACAGGGAATACTAGCGTTTTGTCCGCAAGTAGATTGGAACTGATTGCTGCATATTGGAGTAATTTGCTTTAAATCAACCAGATATCAACTTGCAACAATGACCAACCAACCAAACAAGTGCTTTCTTTCCCCCACCTAAGACTGTCAAAAACAAGAAAGCTTGAAGGAAAAAAATAAAGTTGATATAGGCATGAAAGGATTGGCCAAAGAACTTCAATTCTGATACCAAAATGAATTCGCATGTTTTTATACTTCCCTTCCTGAGCCACTCTTCTGCAACAGATTCCTTTTGATAGACCTCAGGATTCCAGAGATAATGAAGTGGATCCCAGGACTGCATTGTTAAGGTACTGCATGGGAATCTTACAGTCACAGACAGGAAGATGATAGTCCTTTTTTACTGTTCTCAAAAAGTAACATTTTAGAGATGCCACCCATGAATCTGGAAGCAATAGGTCAATAATATTGCCTGGTTTCCTTCCAAAACCACCTAAATTAATGGGCATCAACACATCTAAGGACCAAGGATGCCAAACCATCAGTGGTAATCCAAGGATGGTCCTAAATAGTTGGATTTTGGCTTCAGACAGAACCCAGATCAGCATCTCTTCAATATTTTGTTACTGTTACTGAAATCTATCTTTTTTTCCTTCCAAGTCATACTCTTAGTCATGGCTAGAAATATTAGTCAAAGAGAGTGGGTGGGCTGGACACTCAATTATTAGCATTCAGAAATGTTATACAGGATTCCTATTTGCGGATTTGTAAAGAGTGCTTTTCCGAATAATGTAAATAATGCAAACATTGAGTGGGATGTACTCTTAAGAACTAGGAGCCAATTCAGAATTTTAGAAATGCTCAAGAACTTCGGAATGAGTCATCAAATCATACTTTTCCTTTGAACTGTAAACCTTGGCTGTGCTGTATCATAAACCGCTTTGAAAATCCCTGCAATTTCAAAATGAATTTGTCATATGCTGCAGAAGTGACTGTTTGAAGAATACAAGCTGTGGAATTACTTCTGTGGATCCCAATGCACAGAAAGTACCTTCAGATTTTTCTCTCTTCAGTATCTTTCATAGGCTCTTAAAATATGACAAAGATGTAGATTTAAAGAAGATGGTATAAAGCTATTTAAGCTTCTCCATCAAGGAAGTAACATTCTATAGGATGTTTTTGGCTCAAGTGAGTAAATGCTTTACTGCTTATGATTTCTTTAAAAGTTGCCAAACATACAAGACTGCATTTTATTTCTGGTCATTTTTATAATAGAATGGGTGTCCCTTTTTTTTTCTAGCTCATGACTCCATAGATTGGGAGAGATATTTCTCACTCAACAATAGCACACTAAAACCATAATGGATGCCACAATTTAGCTCTGAAGTATTTATGCTTGAACTATCTATTCAATAGCTTGAAAAGTCCTGTTGGCAGAATGTCTCATTAAGGAGATTGAAGCTGATAAGTAACAACCTAAGTAAATGCTGCTTAGTTTAAGAAGCAGAACAGACATTTCTTTCACGGCAAAAATAGCTTTGAATCGATTCTCATAATATAACAGGAAAGGTTAAGACACTGTATGTAGTCCTGTTGCAGAATAAAAGAAACCTACTTTATATAGCAGGTGGAAAAAATACAGTAAAATGAAAAACAATCAAAAAGATTTCCTTTTTTCCCTGCCCAGTTGCTAGTCAGCATGCATATAAAGTTTAATTAGGTATATCTCCTAGGTGACCTTTCATGTTATATATTTAAAATTCTACAGAGAAATTAACTCTTACTTTCCTCCTTTGCATAATACCACCACTATCATTATTCCAAAAGAATTAGAAGTACAGTAGTATCTTAGATGCCAGACTTACCCCTTTAAATATTATGTTATGCTATGTTTGGAAACTGGGCGATGCTATAGCTTAGTGATAGAGCCTGTAGAAAGCCCAGATTCAGTGCTTGGGTTTTTGTGTGTGTGTTTATGATAGCTTTGAGATTAATTAACTAACTGGATTTAATATGGCTGCCCACTCCAGAAGACTAGGCAGCTTACAAAATCTGCATTAAAACCCACATAAACAGGCAGCCCAGATGAAAACAATGGCCCTGCCAGTAAATTACACCACTTTAACCCCAGGCTTGGGAACAAAGCCAGCTCACAACCCCAGGAGAGATCCAGAAAGATGTTATAGGTAACTTTGCATTAGGATGAATAAGTAGTCTGATGCAGTATAAGACAAGTTTCTATGCTGCCAAGAAATATGGAAATTTGGGGATGAACATGTGATTTCAGGATGCTTTCAGGTTCATATATTTGATATTCAAAATACATATTCAAATACACAATCAGAGCTGATGATTTTTATTGTTAAGGAAAAGATATTTCAGTCAAGACATTTTTCCTGCTACAGTGGTATCTTGGTACTCATTGTTAATTGGTTCTGGAAGGCACAATGAGTACCCAAAATGATGAGTACTAAACAATTTTTTCCTATAAGGAATAATGTAGGGAGTCACAAGGCAGCCGACACTGACAAGTTCTAGCTTGTGTATTGAGTACCAAACAAACAATGAATACCAGGACAAAATGTTCACGTCAAAATGTGTTGAGTACCAAATTCAATGAGTTTCAAAGCAATTGAATACCAAAATACCACTGTACTTGCTTTGCTGAAAGTTCTGGAAGCGTTAACTCCGTGAGTCATTAAGAACTGGATCATATACAGGCATGTCAAGGTAATCATCAATAATATTACAACCAACATGGATAGGGTGATAATAGTTAAATGGATTGTGTGCTGCGTTTGAATCAGGAAGGCCTGGGTTTCAGTCTGGGACCCTGCTGAGTTGCTCATGATCTTGTACCTCAACTCAGAGTTTTGGGGAGGATGAAATTGGCACGGTTGTAGCTTTTTTTAAAAGGACGCTAATTAAAATGTATTTGCAAATGAGTATATTATTCTCCTAAATTCACAAAAGTGAAATTGGTCATAACTCCCCAATGGAGTCGATATACCTGGTTAAAAAGGTAGGCTTCCTTTTGCACAATGTGTGAATTGGCCTGGACTGGCTCTTGTTTTGAGGAAAGCGAGGGTTTGTCAAAGCATCTCAGATGTCCTGTGAATTTCTGCTATTGGTTCACACGGACTATTTCCCATTAGAAAGTGTAAACTGTTCTGACTGCAGCACAGACTCTCTTCCTGAGAGCTTGTATACCTTATTGGTGTGATGGGTATCTTAAAAACAAAACCTGCTAAATGATGGCAGTGCCAATTTTTAGAGGGAGCCTCAGCATTTGTAAAGGTCACATAAGGTAGAAAATCAATAGAGTTCTAAAAAAGTGTAATACATGAGCAAACCTGATTTTTTTAAAGAAGCTCTAGCTCTTTTCCCCAATGAAAGATAAGGAAACAGGCTGCTGACACTGCACAGAAGTCAAGATGAAAGTTACTGGGGGAAAAACATGTTTATGCTAAGAAGTTTTATTTGGGAAATATAAACAGCAGCACCCAGTCTGACTGGGAACAGAAACCTATTTCAAGAGTTGATAAGGGTTCTTTATAGACAATTCATAGGGGTGATTCTGACTGAATAAGTGTGCAAAGTTTTGCAGATTTTCATTAGCAAGCTACACATTCAGGAAGATAAGATTGAAGATGGTCCCTGCTGAATGAGATCCAAAGCTATGGAGTTTAGCTATGATGAAGCCATAATGGATAACAAGTCAGACAAGGGGATAAGTGTTGCTGTCCAACAACTGATATTTAAGATATGCTGTTTTGGATTGGAATTAGCCAATCAATGAACAATAGCCATTTTTAGCTCCTTCCCATAATTTAATCTAGTTCTTAAAAAAAAAAAGTTTTAAAACGATAGCCATCACCACAGCAAATTCCATTTTTTAAACTATGTGTAGTGTATAACTGAAAGGCATACTTCCATCTATTGTACTGGTTTAGATTCTCTCCACCTCGGTTCTGAGTTCTAGTACAAGTGCTTTACTAGAGATTCATTCGTTCATTCATTCGTTCATTCATTCATTCATTCATTCATTCATTCATTCATTCATTCATTCATTCATTCATTCATTCATTCATTCATTCATTCATTCATTCATTTTCTATAGCTGCCCAACTCAACCAAATGACTCTGGGTGGCTTACAATTCTAAAATGATTGAAACAATATAAACATCCAAAAAATAAATAAGTATAAAAAGCAGCCATGATTATTAATCAACTAATAGTAAAGCCAAATAACAGGGCCTTTAATACATTTTGAGCCCCAGGCCCAGGTACATAACCAGGTTTTTAAAATTTTGTGAAAAGCCAGCAGGGTTGGGGCCATTCTAATCTCCGAGGGGAGAATATTCCACATAGCAGGGATTACAGCAGAAAAAAAAACTCATTCTCTAGTTTCCATCAGTCAACACTCTTTGGCTGTGGCATGCCCAATCAATTGGATTGGCTTAGCTTGGTAGAAACTCTTGGAAAAAGTCCCTCAGGTAACTGAGTTCCAAATTATGTAGGGCTTTTAAGTTGACAACAATTTGTAGTGATGTTATATGTGCTGTGTAGCTAGCACCATTTATAACCCCCTGCTCATGGTATATCTTCCCAATCAAATTTTGGGAAACCTCCAGTGATGGAGCATCCACCACCCCAGGAGGCAAATTATTCCATTGATTAATTGCTTTTACTGTCAGAAAAATTCTCCTTCCAGGCTGGATCTCTCTTTAGCAAGCTTCCACCCATTACTTCTTGTTCTGTTCTCTGACGCCTTAGAGAATAAGTCAATCCTCTCTTCTTTGTCACAGCCCCTCAAGTACTGGAAGACAATTATGTTCCCCCTTAATCCTTCTCTTTGATAGGCTAGACATACTTAGCTGCTTCAACCATTTGTCATACAATTTAGCCTCCAGACCCTTTATTATCTTTCTTGCTCTTGCACACTTTCCAGGGTCTCAACATATTTTTTTTGTATCATGGTGACTCAGAACTGGACGCAATATTCCAAATGTGGTCTCACCAGCATGGTGTAAAGCTGTACTATCACTTCTTGTTGTGATGACACTATCCTTCTGTTGATGCATCCTAAGACTCTATTGGCTTTTTTGGCAGCTGAGCAAACTGCTGGCTCATAATTAAGTGGTGGTCCATTAGGACACTAGGACACCTAATTCCCTCTCATAGTTACTACTGTTGAGCAAGTCACTTCCTAGAGAGAGCTAGAGAGAAGTTCCCTGAAGATGGGCTCCAGCACAAGTCCAAAAGACAAAGACAAAACCTTTGGTCCCAGTGATCCACCCAGATTGGACCCTGCAACATTATCCTTCATTCATAACATACTTCATATTCCTATCTAAATGCAGGACCTTACTTTTCTCACCACTGAACTGCATCTTGTTGGGTATGGCCCAATACTCAAATCTGTCAAGATCCTTCTCACTTGAAAGAGTGATTCAAATTGGTACCTGATTTTGGTGGGCTAAGTTGAAATTTTCCTTCTTCATTTGCCTTTAATTTTTAATTTTGTACTAATAACCAATATTTATAGGCTTTTTTGTTGCATTATAATAACTTTGAATTGCATGCTGTAGATTATTTGATTATATTACTTAATTAATATTTAATTCTAACTTTTTTGGCTCCTTCCTTTTTTCCACTCAAGATTTTATCAACTTTAGGAATCTCTCTTACTTTATAGAGCTCCCCAGTGTTTAATTTCTTCTGGAAATTTTTACTTCGAGCTATCATTCCTTTTTTAATATAGTTTAACTCGCTTATACAAAAACTATCATTACCTCCATAGTATTTATTCTATTACTTTCTGTTCTATTACTTCCTGTTAGTGTTATCCATTAAGATAGGAAGGGGGAGGACTTCCGGATCCGGTGGCAGTGCCTGCGGACGTGCAAAGAACTCGCTCTCTTGGCCGTCCGGTTTCCCCCCACCGGTAGACCCTGGACAGGGTTGAAAGTTGCCCTGTAGGGGCGACCACCGTAGAGGAGGGCACTCGTCGATCGCGGAGGGAGTGGCGGCTCCCTCTGCAGTCCGAGAAAATCACCTTTGGGCCAACGGGGAAAAGATCGGCCAGCAACATGGCCGATCACTCAGCTGCTCCAGCCGAAACTCACAGCAACATCTAAGCAAAAAGAACCACCGTGGAAGATCCAGGTGAGACCTTTCCTTCCCTCTTGTTACTTTACCTATTTCCCTGCTAACAGCTTTAAGAACTATTTCCCTACTTTGAGAAAGCAGCGTTTGATCACTGGGGAAAACGGGCTTTGGAAAAATAATTATTGTTTTTTATTATTTTACTTTGTTTATATAAGCAGTTGGAATTTGGGCATCCTGGGGAAAAAAAAAACAAACCCTTACTGTGACTCTCTCTTTTGGCTTGTTTAATTCCAGTTTAGGTGAAAATCCTAAGGGAGGGGGTGGAATGCTTTTTTTCCTCCCCCCCTCCTGAATAGTATTGCCTAAAAAACTTTCTGCTCTCTGGGCGGACTTATGTAGATTGTTTTGGATACAATGCAACCTGGGACTTGGCATGAAGCCCAGAAACTATGACTAATGCAATATAACTTTCTCCAGTTGAACTCCCACTTCCTGATCCTGGCGTGATGCCCAGACTGGATTACAACATAACAATTGACTGCTACTTGGGACTCTTGCTGTTTTCTTTATTTCTGTGCTGGACTTAACTATTGGCTTTTTGCTATCTTTGATTGGAAATATATCTCTGTTTGGACTCTATATTTTATAACGCTGCAATCTATTTTTTAAGCTGAACTTCTAAAAAAAAAAAAGAGGATGGAATCCTACTCACAGATTAATTATGGACTTATATTAGAAATTTTTTTGGAAATGAGAATGGAATATAAAGAACATATCAGAATGCTTAGCAAAAAGGAGGACTTAGAATTAAAAATTGAAGCTCAACCTTTGATAGACTATGATACACAATCAGATTTACAACTTAATGAGATGGATGAAATACATTTACAATCTATTGAATCTATTGAAGAGGAAGAGGACACATCCCACATGATGGACATCTTTGATGATCAAAGGCAGAACTCAACTAAAACATTTACAACTTTAAAAGCAACAGGATTGGACTTCCAAATACGAGGCACCAAAAATGTTGACAACATGACAGTACAGACAACACTGGATAAAAGAGAAAAAGAACATGATTGGACTCAATGGTGGGAAAAGGCCTTTAGCCAGTCACTAAGATGGGAGGACTTAGAGGCCCTGCTGTGGAAACCTACTTGGCACAAAAAGAAAGCTAGAATTAGATTTAAAAATGAGAGTTAAAATTTTATCTGATGGGTAAAAAGGGCTTTTGGACGTTGAATGAGCTAATATTTTTGAGATTTTTAAGGTTACTCTGGTTTGAGTCAACATTAGAGCTAAATTATGGATTTGATTATGGTTTGGAATGACAATAGGAAAAATTGGAAAACTTAAAATTAAAGGAGTCAGATCGAGATTGAGACTGGTGAAGTATTATTGATATTTTTACTTACAAGAATTGAATGGTAATTAGTGAGGTATTAAATGGACTAAATTGAAACAATTGAATTTTTAGGGACTTGGATTGATTTATAAAAATATTGGATAGAGTATATGAAATAGAATATAGTTGAGAAATATTAAGATATAATAGTTATATTATTAGTTTATGATAGAAATAATTATTGTCCTATTATTATTATTATTATAACATTATTATATTACTTTGTCTTATGTAATGGTTTTAAAATATATAAATTTATGTTTATTTATAAAATATGTATGTGAAATAGAATAGAATAAGAGATATAATTTGATTGAGAAGTATAAATTGAAATTGGAATAATAGATATAAGTGAGAAACAATTTATATTTTAGGAATGCTCGAATTGTATACTATATGTTTATGCAAGACTAAATTGAAATAGATTAATTGAAAGTTGGTTAAGCCTGAAAACGGGTGAAAATATCTTTGATAATTTTTGTTTTTTGTTTTTGTGTGTTTTTTTTTCTTTTTTCTTTTCTTTTTTTTCTCTCTTCTTTTTTTTATTGATAAAATAGAGAGGGAACCTTTAAAGAAGCAGTTTAAATTGCATATGTATGACTGTATTTTTTGTTGTGTTCTATGGAGTCCCCTATCTCCACGATGTGTTATAAGCACTTGGCTGTAAAACAAACAAAAACTAATAAAACTTGTTATGCAAAAGATGGGAAGGGGGAGTTCAGCCCTAATTTTACAATAGGAGAATAAAAATGTATTATTGATAATAATATAGAATTGAAGGGATACAATCTTGTCTGTTGTAAAGGCCCCATCTCAGTCTCAGTATGGTCAAAGACCTTTGCAGAAATAATTTTGACTTCTATTTCTCTCTACATTTCTGGACTATCAACCTGTACTCTTCCTTACCTGTCCCTTTCCCCACTTCATACTGGTGTTCCCTTAATTTTTTACATCTTCACTTAAAATACATTTTGGTGTAGCTAAATTGAATCCTTCTGTTACCCTCTTTTTTCCCTTCTTTCCAACCATTCTTTCAATGTTTCCTTACTTCCTAAGAACTCCCATCCAATTTGGCCTCCTTTTTTCAGACCTTTATTAAAATCAATCCCCCTTTTTTAAAAAAAGTTTAAGATACTTATTTGACTCTGCTCAAATTTAGTTTTTTTTTTAATTAAGGACTGAAGCATTACTTGTTTGGGTTGTGCTGCAGTCCAGATTCAAAAGAGAAAAGGTTTTGGACAATGCCTGGGTAATCAGCAATTTCCAGAACACTCATTTATAATTAGCAGCTATTCAGGAAATGCTATTTTCACCCTTATAGTTGAGCATGCAGTTCCTTAGAACAGATAACTTCTCTAGTCACTCATTTGACTTCCTTGTCTCCCCCCCCCCCAACCTCCTTATATTCACTCATACAGGTGAGGTGTATTAAACTGAGATTTAATCCTGGTGAAGACAATAATGTTAGACAAATGTTTTTAACTTGACACCATGAAGATGTGTGGACTTCAATTTCCAGAATTCCCCAGTCAGGCTGTGGAATAACTCTTACCATGAGAAAATTATTCCTGATGTCCAGCCAAGATTTATTGTACACCCGGTTTCTTGTTTTGCCTTGTGGAACAATTCTGAACAATAGTTTCTTGTTTTTTACATGACAACCCTTCAGATACTTGAAAATTACTATAATTTCTCCTCACAGACTCATCTTCTACAGGCTAAACCTGCCTGCTACCTCCAACTGTTTTCTCTATTCCCCCCCCCCTTTCAGACCCTTTATTATCTTGATTGCTCTCTTCTGCAAGGGCACTATTTTGTCAATATCATGCCTAAAATGTAGCATGTGGTCTAATCAATGCAGAATAAGGGAACATAGACTCCTTTTATGTGAATGGCTTCCGTGTAATTCAAGTCTACCTGTAGATTTTGTTAATCCATGTGGTCCAACTGTCAGATTTAATTGGTAGACCAATACTATCCTTTCCTAAAAAGGAACAGCCTGATTACTCATGTAATGGTACCCACTATTTAGATTACTGTAATAGTCTTAGTCTGGCTATCTTTATGGTTATTCTTAAAGTAATGTTGAAAGAAAAGTCTTCATCACGGTTCAGTCCAAGCCGGGAATAAACAACATGGCGACTGTTTTAGAAAGAAGGGTGCAGTTTATTGAAGAGGAGAGCCAGACAGAAAGATGGCTCTGGAAGAAAAGAGAGCAAGTACATGTAGGGAGTGGGTTTTTATACCCTCTGGAGCCTTTTGTTTGGAGTTGTTCCTGTGGAATGAACTTTGACCTGAGTCTGAGTGTGCCCTTTGGTATCTGTGGGTTAATCCTATTATGTCCTGTCTTAGAGTTTGGGTGGGGTATGTAGATTTTAGGTGTCTTTGTCTTCTTAATCTTCTAGCTTCAATCTTCCTGAATGGTTTACACCTGCATTTCTACAGAGCTGGTTTCTGCTTGGGGGAGGGAGACTTGGGACTATTAAGAAAACTGGGCATGCTTTTCTGCCTCTTTAAGATTCTTTGAGAAAATATATTTTTCTGCCCTTTTAATATTTCCTTCTCTGGGGGCTGACTTCCCACAGTAAGTATCACATGATGGAGTGAGCTCCTGTTACTTGCCCCAGCTCCTGCCAACCTAGCAGTTCTGAAAGCATGCAAATGCAAGTAGGTAAATAAGTACTACCTTGGTGGGAAGGTGACAATGTTCCGTGCACCTTCAGTATACAGTGATGACAGCCACATGACCACAGAAGCATCTTTGGACAACACTGGCTCTTCAGCTATGAATTGGAGATGAGCACTACCCTTAGAGTCAGACACAACTGGCAGGGGAAATCTTTATTTTTTTATACTCGTGCAGAAGGCAGTGGCCAAGCTGCCAAGTGGGACACTTTGGTGTGTACACATGCTGAACTTTTGTTAAAGCAGCTTCAGTGGTTGCCCTTTCGCTACTAAGTCGGCTGCTTCTGATAAAACAGGCATTAATCACCTTGGGATCAGACACCTGATGGCTTTAGAGGTTATGGTTTTAGCTGATTGCTAAGTTCATTAGGGAAGAGCCTCCTGCATACGCTGAAAACCACAGAACATCATCTTGTGGTTATTTTCTAGTCTAGATCTTCATTCTGAAATGCATGCAATGCCTACAATTAATTATTTTAGAGCTTTTTGAAAAGCAATCTCTTCATCCCTCTCTTTCCTGTATAAAAGGGTTTCATTTTTGTTTTCCTCATTCCTCTTTTTTAACTGGGTATGCCATTTCTGTATGTTTTGATGTACTGTTTGCATTTTGTACTTTGACTGCTAATTGTAAACCATTCTGAGATTGATAAAGGGGAAGTGATAGCATAATAATTTCAGATATTTGGGGCTTGCCAATAATTAATTTAGCATATAGGCATCTATGCAGTATTTGTATAGGGACTTTTATCTACACATCTATAACTTTCCCTAACATCAGTTTGCCATAATATCTTCTCTGAAGGAAGCAGGCAAACCAAAAATATTACATAGATCAGACAATGAAAGAAATTGCATCTGGGATACATTTTACAGGATTGCTGATTGTTTAATAAGCCTTCAGATCTCCCAGTCTGATTGTGATGGCATCTGTCCCATCAAATGTCCTTTGGATATTCAATTGCAACTTATCTCCATTAAAATTAGTGCCCTCTTTTGTACTGACACCACAAAGACTTGATTGCAAGACAGTCTATAAATTCTAAATAGTAGTAAATTCATATCAGTGGAAAATATCTTCAAACACAAGCCAACCACGAGATTAATCTTTCTGCTGATGACAATAATTCAGTTCGCAGTCATATATCCTGCCAATAATTGTGGAAATGGCAGCCAGTTTGGATAGTTTTAAAAAGGGACTGGACAGGTTCATGGAAGATCAGGCTATCAGTGAAAACTAATATTGATAGTAGTTTGCTACCTCTTCATCCACAGGCGGCATATTTTATAGACTAATTCAGTGTTTCTCAATGTCAGCTTGATGTGTGAACTCACAGAATTCCTCAGCCAGCATGGCTGGACTAGTTACTAGTTAATCAGTGGAAGAGAGCCATCACTCTCCCTCCAAATGTGAGAGTTTTCCAGGTGTATCTAGCTCAGGGGTCTTAAAATTGGCCCTTTTATGACTTGTGGACTTCAACTCCCAGAATTCCTCAGCCAGGCACGCTGGCTGAGGAATTCTGGGAGTTGAAGTCCACAAGTCATAAAAGGGCCAAGTGTGAAGACCCCTGATCTAGCTAGTCATTGCATGACATCAATTGCTGAACTAGAAAGGTTGATGGCTTCATCCAGCAAGACTCATCTTCTTTTCTTATAATGATAAGGAGAAACCTGAAAGCTTTATAGTGAAGAAGGAATGCCTAAATATCCTTTCATTTCCCTCTCACAATGGTTAAGATGACATTACACAGAATCTTTGTCAAAGAGGATCACATTTTCCCTTGATCCAGTAAGAAAATTGGTCTCATTCCCACGGCAAAAGGCCTAATGGATTCAGGATGCTGACCTGCCTTGCTTTTATTCTTTTAACTTGCAGAGTGGTCTTGCTGCTACACGTCTTCCTGCACACACTGGAATATCAGTCAGATGTTTCAAATTTGACTTGATAATTATCTTCATTGTGCCTGAAGGTCACCCACCACAGTTTGGGGTCTTCCCAGGACTACAACTCCCAAATTCCAGTAATTGGCCTTGGTGGCAATTGTAGTCTCATCATATCTGAATAGCATTAGATTGGGGATGGCTAGCTCAAAAGGTTGATGGGGATATGGAAATTCATTCCTAATAAAACAGCTTGAGAGAGGTAAGCAGAATGGAAAGAGAGACAGGAAGGGAAAGCAGACTGATGCCCTTCTATTTTCAACTACTGTATAGGCAGGCACACAATGGAACTTGTCACATGAAAGCCTGACATTTTGTCTAATATATAGGCAAATGTGACTCTACAGAAAGCACGTGAGTTTTGATAATACCAGATTTGCTTTTCAGCTCACCTGAATGTTTGGTCCCTGCAACAGAACTTGTACAGTTAATTTGATTAACTTTTTCTGTTATAATTTTTGTGAAGCTGCAAACGGGTTACACAGCTGCCTCTCTGATAAAGCCTGATAAGGTTTAGGGTTAGTCTAGTCCAGGGGTGTCAAACTGGCGGCCCGCTGGCCGGATGCGTCACGTGCAGGCCACGCCCACCCCAGCTCCGCAAAGGCAAAAAACGTTACGATACGTTACGATACGTCACGTGATGCGATCGAGTTTGACACTCATGATCTAGTCAGCATTTCTGTTCCTCTTCCTTGGATATTCCTGTTTTTTTTTTCAGTGTTAAGCATCCTTACCAAATCGATTTTCTTTTTCTTTTTGCTTCCATATATACAGTTCTGGGCAAACCATTAGGCCAGGGGTAGGCAACCTTGGCCCTTTTATGACTCGTAGACTTCAACTCCCAGAATTCCTGAGCCAGCATGGCTGGCTCAGGAATTCTGGGAGTTGAAGTCCACGAGTCATAAAAGAGCCAAGGTTGCCTACCCCTGCATTAGGCTGAGCAATGTAATGGGGGTTTCCAGCATTATTTTTGAAATCTCCACATGCTAAAACCATAGTCTGTTTAAGCAGTTAAAGAATAATAAGAGGAGGTATACTGTAGTAGATGGAACAAACTATGTCCACTTTATAGAGCTTCAGTTTCCAGGACACATAAATGGATCGTGTTTATTTTTTGTTTAGTTTTCCCTGCCCACAAACTGTTTACCTTTTTGCTGCCTGGCTTGTATACATAATGATTAGCATGTAGGCCAATCTAAAATGTGTCATCTAAGGTGGCCTGAATGGCCTTATTATTCTTGAACATGACTTTGACAGAGGAAGTATTGACATGAGTTTTTACAGTTGCGTTGGTGTGATGCAGCAAAAGGAAAAGTCTCACTGTCACTTGGCATCTTGACAAGAAGAATGAATGACTGAGCCATTTTTTTTTGCTGAGCTGAAAGCAGTAACGATGCAAGTTGTGCCCAAGTTTTATTTATTTATTTATTTATTTATCAGATTTACACAGCAACCCATCTTTCCCAAGGGGCACTCTTTGGAGGAGTTAGGAAAGTTAGCAGAAAATGTTTTGAGACAGGAATGGTTTTAACTCTCTCTCTCTCTCTCTCTTTACTATATGCTTTTAAAATAGCACAGGCAGGAACAAAATGTGGCCACCAAATGTTTGCATGTGGTTAAAATTTCATCTGGATTTGTTCAGCTAAAAGGTTACTAGTGACTCGGTAAACCTCCAGTCCTATCTTTAAAGTCATTTCCCCCAATATTTCTGCAATTAAGTGGGGACTACAACTCCCAGAAACCCCAGCCAACAGTTTTTGGTACAGCACTTCAAGTCAAGCAGGCCTCTGAAGGAACACTATGAGATATAATCTCAATCATCTGGAGGACATCAGATTGGAAAGATTGCTTTAAACATTGACAGGAATAAGAACTCAATAGTTGTGGAAACAGGATTTGGGCAATTACTCTTTTACCTTCAATTTCTATTCCATGCAGGAAAGAACTCAGACCAATTCTTAAAATGCATAAATCAGCACATTCAGGAACCATTTCACAATACCCAAGTCAGCTCTCATATTCCTATCTGTCAGTTCAAAGATTTAATTTAGGACAGCCTGCTGTCACAAAATGCCTGGGTGTGTGCAGAAATGACAATAGCAGTGTTGCTCCATTGCTGCACGCATTGCTCCTTTGTATAAGGAGGGTGGAGCTTAATCACAACATTATAATGCTGCTTTTGTCATTTGCCCCTCTTCCCCATCAACAACATTGAGTATATGCATTCATGTTTACTCAAAATAATTGCTACTACCTGCCTATCATTTTGTTATTGCAGTAGAAACATATAGGACTGCCTCTCAGGACCATTTCTCACTAAGTCTTTTGTACTGTTCTAAACATTGTCTTCCTGTATAATTTAAGAGTGACACACCTGCAGGGTTGCACTTAAATGACAAATGATTGTCATACAAATTACAATATAATGCTATAATTAATTAATTATAATGTTAATTGTTATAATTAGATTCATAACTAACATGTTATAATGAATAGGTTAATTCTAACTGATGCAATTAATGTACGTTAATTTCATGGAAATCTGGGAAAGGATTAGGAATTTGATGCTATGCACCTCACTGATCAATAAGATAATTTCAGGCAACCATTTCCCACCAATTATCAGTTGTATTCTGGCAGCAGGATCTTATTCCTTGGACCACTGCTCCTTGTCTACTACACTGCTACTTTTCTTGATTGTGTAGTCAAGGACCTCCAGGATTACACTGGCTGTAGTGTATACCAGTTCATTGGTTTGAGTTATGGTGTTAGTAGAGATTGTTGTGAGGGCTGTACTGGGATCTTTTGGCATATTTCACTGAGCCTTGGTAACCAATCTCGATGGCCGACTGTAGCTAATTTATCCATTATCTTATGACTCATATTGGTTGCTGTGCCTTGTAATGTGGCAGTGATGCTGCAACTTAGATATTGGCTGGACATCCTGTTGTTCTTCCCTATCTTATTGAGTCAAGGATGTAATGTATAGTTGGTCTATTTCAAGTTGTGGGAGCAGTTTCCCCTTCATTATGTTGAAGTGTTGAGTAACTAGCTGTTTCTCAGTTAGTGTGCATGCAGGTCTTCGGTCCATCCACAGTTACCAAATGTGTTCCATATATCCCTTCTCATCACTTCTACTGTTGTAGTAACATTCCATCAATACCAAGCTTCCTCATCTTATCCATGCATGGTTTGTTCCAGTAGCCCACTTATTGTTAGATTGCTCTGGCTCCCCAACATCTGACATGGACCTTATTAATCTGGGTGACGTTTGAGTTGGCATGACACTCCTAGTTTGAGGTAGGCAGGTGAAAGATTAAGAGGTCTTTGCCCAAGGATTCCTACTTGGTAAATACCAATTGGGATTTTAATTCTGGTTTTTCCCACATCAAAGGTGACACACTAACCACTATGCTATCCAGCCACTTTATTCATATACATACATACATACATACATGCATGTATACACGCATGAATAAATAATACTTTCTGTACTGTAGAAGTTTGAGAATATGCTATTTGTTAGAACAAAATCAAGTAGCTTACAACTGAAGTAACTGATCTTTTTATCATTTTTATATCAATTCCAAATTGATGCTTTTCTATTCTTATCAATATAAACCATTCAGACTTTCCAGAAGTAGATTTATTAACATTATTCAGTCAAGTTTTTTAATGCTTTGAATTATTATTTTTATTTACATTTTGAATTCCTTTTAACTGGCTTTCAAAAGATGAGTTGGCAGACATTAATCCTGCTTAAAGTATGAAAATTTGGATTCATATTTTTCTATTTAATTGCAATGCTGAAATAAATACATCAAGTTGAAATTTATTTTGATTAAAACATAGTCTTGGATTACTTTGCCACATTTCGCCAGTATTTTCTTCCAAAATAAATTTAAAAAGAGCAATACAATATTGAAGAAAAATAGTTTCAAGAAAAAACTTTTGGTGATACAAGTTGGATATGTAATATGACCTTAAAAAAGATGGAAAGTTGGTAATATTAGTTAAAAGTAGTAATTAAATCCATAATAAATCTCTTTTGTCTTGCATAATAAATTTTCCACATTACTTCCGTAAAGCATACAATATCTTTCTGTTTATAAACATGGAAATGTGAGTGAAAGTTGTATATTTTTCACATGGATGCCCAATCAGTAAAGATTTGGTTATTAAATACATAAAACAGTTTTGTTTAACTATCCATCATACTCCATCGGTATAGTCCTCATGAACATTTTCTAATATTTCACATTATTGTAAAGTATACAGTATACTGTAACTAATGTTTTCTTTCCGATTTGAAACTCTAGATGTTATACTCAAATAAAAGGTTTTTGGTGAAGCCAAAGAACTGAGTTTCCTATTAGAAAAGATAACATTATTAATGATAATAACAGCTTTCTCATATAGAAAATGAAAGATCAGATCTAACAGGTTTATTTATTATAATTGTCTGCATGAATCATATACATTTTTTTCTTCTCTTTTACTCTAATAACGCATGTAGTTGTTAAGTTAGGCTGGTAGAGAATCATTTCCAGCAATATGAACTAACCTTGCTTCCATATGAACATTATAAATAATTCACGCAAGATCTCAAATAGTGATTTTCAGTTTATGAAATAGAAATCTCTTTTTTAAAAATTCTCCCAACATATGAGCTTGTTCCTGATAATAAGCAGAGTATCTACACAACTTATTTTTCAGTGTTGGAATTGATTCTGCAGAATCAGGCACAATCACTCCCATGAGGGTTGCAGGAGAGTAAGTTTAATTTGAACCCAAGTGCCCCACAGACCAAAGTAAATGGAACCTTAAAAATGAACTGTGACCATTATGATAGTCCTTCACCATTACACCACCCTATAATGTAATAGGAAATCGTGATAATTTTTAGTCTATAAGAAATGGTGTTTAAGAGTTCAAATGAACTAGCTTAGTTACTCTGTGACAAAATCAGTTCCTGCAATTTCTTCTTGTGAAGGCCAGCCACTTTGAAGTTAATGACAGTGTATCTGGAGTTTTGGACGTTTCCATTTTTTTTATTCATCCCTGTTTATTTTTTTTTGCCTAGCGATCGATGAAATTGTCCAATATAAAATATAGCAAACATTGCTACCAATAATGGCATGTACCACAGTGGAATAAGTTTATGTTCTATTGTCATTGTGACAATAGATTATGTTATGTTCCATTGTCCTTGTGACTCACGACTTATTGATCTCTTGTAACAGTGTTGCCAGAAGAAACATAGAAGTAGATTTGGAACCTGTATATTACTGTGGTATGATATTAACCAACCAGTAACTAGAAACAGCAGGCCCGATAGACAAGGAAATCTTGGCCTTTCATATGAAAGCTCCGATGATAATTTCATCATATTTTGTCATCTTTAATATATACATACACATTAATAAAAATAATAATCTGAATTGTATATCTGCTGGAGATGACTGTGTATTCTTGCTCTCAGTGCCTCCCCCCCTGCTCCTAAAATCTGCAATCTCTTCTGAGTTCCACATTTTGATTTAGTATCTCAGATAAGAACAAATGAGAAGAAATGGGACTCAAGGGACCAGGCTAGAGGAAAACAATCCAGAGTGATTTGGGCGGAAAAGGAAATGTTAATAAAAGTGTGACGTGGTTTGTTTGTAAAACTATGTTTCTTTCTTGGGATCATGAAAGAACAAAAAAATAAAATAAAATGCTATCCTCGATAGTGAACAGAAGCTGCTGCTTCTAATTTTCTTTAGCTCTCCTGTTTGTTTCCTCTACTAGTTGCTTGTGTCAAAACCAATTCTCACTTCCTTGACATAAAATCTAGTTGCCTTCAATGGCATTATTTTGTAACAGTGCCCTGCTACCTATTCCCTGATTTTTCCCCAACAACTACCAGCTATTCTGCTTTGTGGGTTGGCTTTAGGAATCCCCAGATTTTTTTGGGCAGGATTATGTGGCACTCAGAATAACTCTCTCCTTTCAGTACCATAAACTTGAGCCGTTTTTGTTTAGTGTCTCCTAAGAGGGCTTTGAAATAAAAGCAACAGGCAGCTTGAGAAAGACTACTTTGGAAGGAGAGATTGCTGGTTTGCAAGGAGGCTCAACAAGAGCTGAATTAATATTTGACAAGAGGCAGATCTACTCTCTATATTGGCTAGCTTAATAATATGATTTGCATGCGACCCTCTTACAAAGGACAATGATGAGTGGGGAATGGAGCTATTTAATCTTTCCAGCTGATATTTCTTCCCCATCTCAACTAGATTTATTTCTAGATCTTCAGAGATGCCTTGGAGAAAATGGGAAAACAGTCTTGGAGGAAAGCATATAATGACTGTGTTTGCCCAACAGATTTAATTTGGTTATTGGATGGACCTAATTTTCTCTGTTTGGGGCTCCATGTGAATCCAAATGCACTGGATTCAACCAGCAGCTAAGAGAGGACCCCACCCCCATCATACAGTATAAATGTTAGTTTTGAAACTGATCTAATTAAACTTGTTGTGCAAACAGAACCACACTGGAGAATTTGTGGGCAGAGGGAATGCGCAGCACCTCCTTTCATTGGTCTTGTAGGTTTCTGGTAAGCTCAGCATGATTCCCCAGCCCCACCTCACATTCCCACAAAAACTGTACTAGCTTTTATATTGTTTATAAATCTAAGCAGATGGATGGGAAGAAGCAGCTAGAATACCAACAATTCTTCTAAAAGAAAACAGAATCTCTTGTGGTACTAGTAATCCAGGACATTCCAAGAGTGGTCAGACTTAACATCTTTATATTCTTTTCCTGTTAACTTTCCTAATTAGGATTGGTAGGATCTTCCCATCAGGCTGAAATCAGCACTCTTGAGAAAGTAGAGGAACGACAAGTAAAAGGATCAAGTTCACTGATGTTACATGGTAGGCTCTGAAATTCAATGAGTGTTTTGAAACCCACTGAGTTTGCATAGTTAATTTCAAAATGGAGTGGGAGTAGTGATTCGACTGAATGAAATCCATGGAAGGTAGAAATTAAACGATGAGGAAAGCTGTGAAAAACACTCTCTAGTCTGACGTCTGATGTCAAAGAAGTATTTCCTCAGCAAAAGAAAACTTTCAGTGATGATTCCACAAATGCAAATTCGTGCAAATTTGGGATCACAAAACAGACTGTGGTTTTGTAACCCACTTGTCAGAAAGACTTTTCCTATTACACTCATATAATACTCAAACTCTGCCTTTTGGGTGAATAATTTATCTAGTCAATTCTTTAGTTCAAGTGTGTGCAAACATCAGTTATATTTTAATGCAAAATTTAAGTTAATGGCTGAAGAAATGGAACTTGATAGAAAATGGTTATTTAGAGGCAAAACCAAGCATGCCCTTTCCCTTTAATAAGTTGCATATGAAACTCTAATTCTAAATATTAGGGATATACTTGCGTAGCAATCAAGAATATTGCTATCAAACTGGCATTAACACTGTAAACAGATATGATCAAAGGCAGCAAATTGATACTCATATTTTATGATGAGAATCATTAAAAGAGAATTTAGCAATTCAGTTATGGCAAATATATCTTCTTAAATGTTTCATTTCAGCTCCAATGTTTGAACTACTGGAAGTCAAAATCTCTTGAATATTAATTACAAATCAATTAGATATACAGTACCAATGGATGTTCTATTTTCTGTCCAGCCCTCCCTCACACCCAAGAAATAGAGCATATAGGGTTATTGTTAGCGTGAGTTAGCTTAAGCATGCCTGTTTGATTACCTTGGATTACTTGTTTATTTTGTAATTCCTGCAGATTCACTGGATTTATTTTTTCCTGGAGGTTTCAATAAAGCAAACAGCAGAAAAAAAATATTCCTGACACTAGTGCCTTTTGTTGATCAACAGAAAAGGCCCAACAATAATACAAATAACAAGACACATATATTGACAGATTGGTTGTTAATCAATTCACTTTGGTCAACACCCAAATTAGGATGAATAAAATATGGAAGTATCTCACAATAAAACAGAATGGAATCAAAGGGATGAAAAGTGTAATGAATTCATGCATTGGCACATACTGGTATTACTTACTTGGTTGTGCAATATGTCACCCCATCAATCTGCCGTAAGTCACACCAGAACTGAGACAAAGCAGATCCTGAAAAATGGCTGCTCATGTAATTGTTCCCAGTAAAGGTATTTTTAAGGAGGCATTTTAGGATGCAGGCACTTGGACACCATCATCTTAGAAGTGAACTTCTGAACCTAGGATTACCCAATTAAATGGCTGCACCAATTAACCTTTGACCTTAAAAAGAAAAGGGATTGGCTAGTATTTGTGTGAAAGATACTAGGAAGTTCCAGGACTACAAATTAGACTGGAAAGATTAAAATGAAAACCTGGAAGAAGGGAGTAGCATACGACTTCCATAATATTGCCTGCAAAACTACTGTCATGTCCATGAAGTCATCAGAAGTTGTGTTTGACTTGGGGATTAATTTTAGGCCTAAATGTTACAGAAAAAGAAAAATGGTTGCTGCTCTCAGAGTCAATGCTTATCTGCTATATGTTAGCAAGAGAGATACATCTCCCTGTCTGCTTCCTTAGTCAGAAATTGTATAACCAACAGCAACTTTTGTTTTTATTAAACATACTACAAGAAACAGATAAAATTCAAGGACAGATATTACTTGCTGTGGGATTTTATCATGTACATCAAAACAGGATGGGAGAAAAATCAGGACAATCATCCCAAAATCACCCCTTGCCTCTTATGATGTCAATTTTCCATGTTGGTACATCTGCAATCCTTTTTTTTTTTTTTTTTTTAAATTCCATTTCTACAGAATTTGAATGAGAAAACAAACCTCGAAGTCAGGCTTGAAAAATGATTTCTCTATCAGATAAGATTAATTTATTAGAAAGTGGAGCAGTATACATCAAGTTCTAGTTTAACTTAAATGTTCAAGTTTACAATGGAGGAGAAGAGTGTTCAAAGACAAGTTTTTTAGTATCTGAATTCTATGTAGTAATTGTTAAAACTATGAGCAACATTTTTCTTCTGCTCACCTTTCTTTTCCTTTCTGTTTTCAGATACTATGTCCTTAAATATCCCAGCCGCCTTTAATTTGAGAAAATTATTATGGAAGCTTCATGCCCATCATCACAAGTTCTGCACAGTTGAGGAAAAACAGTCAGGATGTAGGATAGGATCAGGCAGGTTTCTTGGATCTTACTGAGACCTGTTAACTTGCTTACTAACTACTAGGCAGGCTAGAGAAGAAAGAGATTTTCCTTGCCCTTAAGCCTTCCCAGACCTTTGAAGATGAAATTTAAAGTTACCTCTTCGGAGGAATCATTGTGTAGCTTCACTTGATGTAGCAAGTAGTTAGCCAACATTTCTTCCAAATACCAGAATATGAAGAAGGGCCAGCTGAAATATGTTCAGGTTCATTATCATTATCATTATCACCACCACCACCACCACCACCACCACCACCACCATCATCATCATCATCACCATCTTTAAAATATTTGAATTTGTCTTGCCATGATACTGTGTCCACATCACAGAACCTTGCATGTTTGCTTATGTTATTGGCTTTGAATGATTTAATTCACCTATTAATTATACTGGATTATGTTTGAGGCAATAAAGCTACTAATTTAGAGCTATTTATTTTCAAAATAATAGTGACCTAATCCTTACAAATTGGCAATGGCTTTGTACAACTCCTTTTTCCCTTTCCCAAATGTGCCTGCATTTATTTCATTAGGATTAAATACATTAGAAAATTACAGCATGTTTTTTACATGCTATGATGGTTAAAAAAATTAAAATTCAATCTGTTTGAAGCCAACTTCCAGAATTCCCAGCGCCTTGTAATACGGCAATTCTAAAAGTTCAGTTTAACTGTTCATGAAGATAAATCTTGAGAGGATTTTGTTTTACTGGATCAAAAAACAACTTACTGGAAAGGGATGATCATATTTGTCGGTGGTTTGCTTATGTTCATTTGACTGAGTGAATTCAAATCGGATAAGAATTTTGCTTTTATGAATTAAAAAAACTGACTTTGAAGTGAATTGACAGGTAATCTTCAACTTATGACTGGTCACTCAGAAATTGTTAAAAGTTCCAACAACCCCCAAAGGTTCTTACAACCTGGTTCCGGAGTTTCAATGGCTGCCCCCTATTGGTCACCTAACTGCATTTTGGGCACTCAGCAACAGGTTTGTATTTATGGCCATTTGCAATGTCCCACGGTCACATGACCAAGATTTATTTATTTAAAATTAATGTGCCGTCTGTCTCGCTGCAGAGTGATTTATGTTGTTTTTGCTGAAAACTGATGTTTACTTCTGGGTTTTGGCAAAAACTCCCCATAGCAGACAATGGGTTGACTTAATGACCACAAGATTCACTCAATGGCCACAGATTCACGTAATGATCATGCTGATTTGCTTAATGATTGTCTTATAAAAGGTTGTAAAATTGGATTGGCCACACGATGACCCACTGTACAACCGTCATGACTTACAACCATAATGGGCACACTCGTTTATAGTTGTAAGTCAAGGACTACCTGTGGATATTAATGATGAGCATGTTATTGTTAAGATGTATTGTAAATGAAAATGGAAGATGAATACAACAAAGAGTGTATGATTAAATGGGCAAAACATTTTGAATTTATTTATTTATTAAATTTATATGCTGTTTATCTTGCAGTCTGAGGCAATTCTGGGAAGTTTACAATGTAGTAATGAATACAATGTAATGTTTGACTAATAGAAGACTATGTGGAATAAAGGATTGAAATTTAAATTGGATTGTAACTTGAAAGAGAACTTTCACAAGATGATGTATCATTGATATTGAATACCGTATAAATTGTCAAAGATATACAGTATAAAGGTATGTCAAACATACATTGGAAATATGATCAGCTTGAGGGTACTTTTTATCATCTTTGGTGGACATACAAGAAAGCTAAGAAATTTTGGGATCAGATGTGGATTTTAATTCAGAGATTTCTCAGACTAAATGAATAACTGAAATCAGAGTTTTTTTGTCTAAGTCTGATGGATAAACAGATTGAAAAAAACCAATAATTTTGTTCTTATCCATGATAACAGTGGCAAAACTCACAAATTCCTATGATGGAAGAATGGATGGTGAAGTTAGCTGAGTTGGCAGAGATGGTGAAAACGAGCTTTTGAATACATAAATAGCATCCGAAAAAACATTCCCATTGAAAAAAAATATTATCTAAGGCACTCCGCCTTTAAACTTATACTGAGAAAATAAACATTTGAAATAAAAAAAACTAATACATTGAAAATATAATATTTACTTAGCTCAGTGTTAACTGGACTTTTTCCTGTAATAATTCCTTGGACCTAAAATTCCTTCTGATTAGGTTTTACCTGTTTTGCTTTTTCTGGAAATCCCAAGGTTTATCTTGGATTAAGAGGTCAGTTATCCCAGCCTTGATTTTCAAAAAGACCAAATGTTTTTATCTCCAAAAGAAAGGAAGGGGTTTCAGGATATGCTTGTAGCATATCTGCCAAAACTCATGCTTTAGGAAGGAGATGTATATTTGAATGTGTCTGAGCTTGTGTGTGTGTGTGTGTGGGGGGGGGGGTGTACTGGAAATTAGTCTTATCTATAGCGTCCTGAAGTCTATTGAAGAAAATATAATAAACAGTGTGTAAAGTAAATAATAAATAAGCCAGGCTGCATTCACAAATCTGATCTTTTAAATAATGCACAACAATGTTATTCTGCCCCTGTTTGTACAAGGAACAAATCAGTTTCGAAAGGGATTTTCAACTGCCCTTATCTCAAAATCAGATGAAGTGGACTTATTTGTTTCAGGAATTGTGTAAAGGTGTAGCAGAAGCAGTTTTCAAATTTCATTTCATGAAAACAAAAATCATTTCTGTGATGGAAGGATGGTGTTGCAAGTTAATTTGATAATATCCTTAACCGTGGATTGGAGGATCTAGAATTCTGCACACTGGGACACATTATTCTGGGATGCTAAACCAGATTATATGTGAGCTGCACAAAAACAACAATTCTAATTACTGGGTGATATTAAGACATTCTGCAGGAACTGCATACTTTCTAAATGCAACTTACGTATATTTCTAGAATGTGTTAGAGCCATTTGAATCTCACTTTAAACACCCATTTAACATGCAGAAATATAAACGAGCTGTCACTGTTAATGGCTGCTGTTTCCAAATCACAATAAGATGCAAAATGAACTTCCTAAACTCTATTGCAGCCTTCCTAAATCTAGGGATTAATTAAAAATTAATTAATAGATAGACTCCAAGCTGGGAAAAGCTACATTTGAACATGGATTTTTGTGAGGGTGAAGGTTCATTCTCCAAGCTTGTGGGCTGGTTTCCGAACGTTTCATTACCAGGCTAGGTAACATCTTCAGCGGAGTTTAGAGGATGTTAGTTTCAGTATTCTGTTTATAAGGGCTTCAGGTGTGGGTGTATCAAGGGAGGGTCTTGTGATGGGTCAGGTGTGCGTCATCAGAGAGAGGCTGGTGATGGGTCTTGTGATAGGGAGGTTACTTAAGGTCAGCATCATTGGGAGGTGAACTGCTGGTGGGAGGGGAAGGGGGCTGGTATTGTCTCTGATTGGCTGTGCGGTTGATTTGGATTCTGAGGGTTTCGTAAGCTGGTTGTAGCTCGATGTGTCTGTTGATGGAATTGCTTGTAGAGTGCCAGGCTTCTATGAACTCAAGAGTGTGGTGGGTGTTAACATTACGTTAGAGCTAAATTATATTTAATTAGTAAGCTATTATTTTATGACTATTTTTAGTATTAAATTATAATTGTTTAGTATTGTACTAATTACTGTTATTCAATACGTGTACCCAGACGAGAGTCTGCTTGTGTAAGCGTTGGATTTTTTATGTGGGGGTAACCCCACTACTGTACCTATCCCTACCCCTATTCCCATCCCTATCCCAACTCCACTCCCTAACCCCATCCTCTACCCATATTATCCTTATCCTTCCCATACCCATATAAAATTTAATAAAATATATTTAAAAAAAAAAAAAAGAGTGTGGTGGGTGGTAGCGTGGCCGATGATTTTAGTGTTGCTCCAATTGAACTGGTGTTGTTTGGTGTTGGTGTGGGTAGAGATTAAGGATTAGGGATTGTGGTGTTTTAGTGCCAGCTGGTGTTCATGGATCCTGTTTTTTAATTAACGTGATGTTTGTCTCGCATAGAATTGGTTGCAATCGTTACAGTTGATTTTGCAGAATGCATTGTTTCTTTCAGCCTTCTATATCTTGTCTTTGGTTCTGGATAATTCCTGGTGGAATGTGGCTGTAGGTTTTTGGGCTATTGCTATTCTAGGGGTTGGAGAATTCTGGCTATTATTTCCGACACCCCTTTTGTGTTGGTAGGGTTAATTTTTGCATGGTGGTTGGCTGTGTGATGTGTTGTGGTTTGGGTGCTGTGTGTCGGAATATGAAGTTTTTTGGATAACCATTATGGAGAAAGACGTCAAGCAGCCACTTCTCTTCTGCATTTCTTAGTGTTGTGGTGCTGCAGTGTGTCTTGGCTCTTCTGAAGAGGATCTGGACATAGCTTCTTCTGTGTGTGGTGGGGTGGTTGCTTGCAAAGCTGAGGATATGGCCTGTGTACGTAGGTTTGCGGTAGATGCGGGTTTCCAGTTCTCCAGCTTGAGGACTGAGTGGCTGGGAGTTGAGGCATTCCAACTAAGCTCACAGTTGTAACGCACAGACATAAAGTTTGGATGAATCTCATTTCATAATCACATTTGTAAATTACATTTAATTCTTTTTAAATATTAAGAACCTTCAGAATGACAAGTTTTGTGGTATTTACTGGATGGGTTTCCTTCAATTCTTAGCAAAAGAAGTTTTAAGTATAAGTTTAAGGACTTAGAAAACATATTTTGGGGTGAATATACAGCAAAAGAGTGATTACAGTGTTGATTTAAAAAAATATATACATAAAAGGATAGGGGTCCAGATAGATTTGAAGTAAGACTTTGAAATTAATTACAAGAATTCTTCCTGTGGGAAACATCTGTTGTTCTAATTTCTAAAAAAAAATAAAAAAAAAATAAGACAGAACTTTGAAGGTTGGATACCAGAGGGAACCAGAAGGAACTAAAGAATACAATTAAAAGATAAGAACACATAATTCGACTTGCTAACATAGAATGGCGCAAAATACTTTAAAATTGGATGTATTGAAAGATATTTGTGAACAATATCTTTACAAGTTAGTTTTAAGAATATCTGCCATTATAGATAGATTTTGTTTAAATGAAGTTACAGAAAAGGAACAAGTTCTACCAGATAAGACTGAAATTGATTTAAATGTAGATATAAAAATGAGAGGCTATATGAATTATATGGAAGAAGATGATAAACTGGATATACAGATGAAACCAGTTAATGTCTTAGTAATTAAAAGGGACATACAAGTAACAGACCAGAATAATTACTTGGATAAATTGCTCTACTGGATTTACAATACAGGCTTGCGAATGTTTGGAAGAATTTTGTGAGAAGGAATGAAGGAAGAAAAGAAAAATCAAGTTATTTGAAAAGATTAAGGACTAAGATTGTTAAAAGGGAAGGGAAGGAATATAAGGTCTGTTTATTTGATCAATGTTAAAATATATTTGTCTTTATCTTCTGTAATCTTTAATGGACTTTTGCTGCCAAGACTCTGGCTTTAAAATCTGTTTATAGATGAGATGTGGAGGAAGAGATCATTTGTTGTATAGTATTTTAAGAGGTGATAAGTTACTAAAGTTGTTTAAACTTGTGATGAAGGGGGGAGGCCTAAAGTAATTTTTTCTTATCAAATTGCTTTAAATTTCCAGCGCAACCCCAAAACGGGAAATTCTATCTCAAACAAACATAACGCTAATCAGACAGCCAATTTAGTGATCATATGAGTGAAAAAGCAAAAGAAGAAGTCCAGTTAGGACAATTTTTATTAGGTCAATTAGAAGGTCACAAATTATGTAAACTGTCAAGTTCTTTGGATCTTTGCATTAGGCAAGTTGTTGCAGAAAGCAAATTTGAGGATAAGGGTAGGGTGGTAGATTCTGTAGTCATGAAGCAGATATAATTATAAGTGAGAAGTATAAGGTATATAAAGGTTATAAAACAGTGTCCCTTTGGATAGTGAGATGGGTGGCATATAAATTAAATAATTAAATAGAATATCTTTCAAAAATGAGCATGGGCATACACATTAGACACTGTCTACTACTGCAGTGGTTAAGTTACATCCAGGTCTGCAGCTGGGATGAAGAAGAATGGAAATAATGATTGTGTATTCCATGAGAGTAGAGTAAGTGGAGATATACAGGCACTTGAGTAATTCAACAACAAGAAAAGCATTGATGTGATAGAAAAGTAAAACAGGGGAATGAGAATAAAATTTGCATTGCAAGAGTGAGGAAATCCACGTATACATAATATATCATTTTTTCCCAGTTGGAATAAATAATGCCTTGTTAGAAAAACAATTTGCATTCTAGAAACTTTGGAGCTAGAAACTTCCAAATATCTCAGCCAGAGGTAGGGTGGTGAAATGACACTAATCTACAGTTATAAGTGAGTTCTCCAAATCTCTTAGGGATATGGTTCACTTGACATGAGGAGGAAGGAATATTATATTCACCATCTTGAGTTACTTATAAAGTAATAAAGACTGAATATTTTTTTAAAAAAATAAATAGAATAAATAGAAAGCTCTTTCCCCCTCTTTTTTGTTGTGCATACTCATGCCTGCCTCTTTCTCCCCCTTCAAGCAAGATATATCAAATATCTAGACATTTTTTTGGGATCAAGTGCTTTTGACTGTCTGAAACTGTATCAGAAGTGTACATAAATGTAATTGCAAAGAGAGGAGCAGTTGTTGGTAAGCCATGAAATCTTTCTCCTGAATATTCAGTCAATATTGTAGTCAAGACAACCTGGCTGGTCTGGCATTACAAACTAAGAGGGAATGAAGGATGGAATATATAAACTTCTAGGTGAATTTTTGTTCATGTTCAGCTTCCCCTACACCATCAATTTTTGTACTTTGGCCAATGCCTTGGACTTTATTGTAAAACTGAGAACTCACTCAATTTGGAGATCATATCTGTCCGCCTAACAAGTTAGAACTTCAGCTGACCATATAGAAGAGGACCATGATATTCCCAAACATGAGAGCATCATCTAGTCTTCATAAATAACCTTGCTCTTTTTATATGAATGTAGCTGAAAGCCTATATGTATTTATTTGGGAATAAATAAATAGTCAGGGATTCTGATACTGGACAGGGAATTGATTTCCAAGGTCCCTACCATTCCATGACTCATTAATTAAGAGGTAGCCATGAAAATGTTTGAACAGTTTTGCTTTTCTTTTACGGTGTGGGATACAGCATGCAAGAATGTTTTCTTCTCTAGACCTTGATAATGCAGTTTTCTTTGCCTGAAATGGAATAAAATGTGAGGGGGTTACTAAGACTAGCAGTACAAAAGTACTGCAGGTTTTATGAAGATGTTGAGGTAAAATAAATCTGCTTCCAACTGCAGAACACTGAAGAGTTCAGTTAAGGTCATAGAAAAAGGAATCTTCACATACATGTTAAATTGTAGAAAGAAGGAAATGGATTCTTCAATTTCAAACTAAGCACATTCTAAAGCTACATTGACCCCTGAAATGATACTTCTGTTCAACAAGTATCAATTAAAAAAACCCCACCTCATACACTTTACTTAGATCCAGAAAGAGGCTTGGCTAGTCTGCTAACATGATTTTATTAATCCAAGTACTGGGGGGGAAGTGTTTTGAGTGCAACTCAGGACTCTTTCCATAGCTCTTGGAGGCCTGTAGAAGTATATATACAGGAATTTCCATCTGGGAACTGGAAAATTACAGACTTTCGAAGCATCCGCGGGAGAAGTAGCGGGCACACAAAACGGGCCCCTATGCCGACTCTTTTTTTTAAATTCTTCAACGATTAAGAGAGCGACCCCTGGCGGCCAGTCACAACTCTTAGAGTACAGTACAGTAATTGAGCGGGCTTGTGACAGCGACTAGCCGCAAATCTTCCAGCGGCATTTCTAGCCTATCGGCGCCTTTAAGTGGGAGAATCCCGTCAGTTTGGCCATCTGGAAACATCAAAGTTATCCGCTGGTTGGGCAGCGAGCGGTGGTCGCAGCATCAGCTCATGCCCGAGGTCCTTTGCTACTGAATTACCTGGGGCCAAATTGATCCGCTGCGCGCCTTCTCGTGCCAAATTCCTTGTGCAAGGGAGAAAAAAAAAAGCTGCAGAGGAGAGGCCCGGAGGGAGTTTCCCCCTCCCGTTTTATCCAATTAAGGCAGAGCAGAAATGGGCTGTGCGCTGACCCTGGCGAAGGGGCGCGGAAGGGGCTGGCAACCGCTCCTGCTGCAGATCTGGGTCCTTAAGAGGAGCTCCCTTCAGCTTCTGCCGCCTAAACCACTTCTTTGCTGCTTGGCAGTTTGAGGGGAGCCAGAGCAGGTAAACAAAAGCCAGACTTGTGCTCTGATCAAAGCAAACCAGGGGGCCAAAAAAGCAAAAAGCACAAAGCAGGACACCAGACCGCCGGAGGGAGGGCTGGAGAACACGAACGGCTTCTTTAGCAGCTTCTGCAGACCGACTCGGCTCTGCTAGAGAGGAGAAAGTGAGGGCTTTCCTCCCTCGCTCGCTTCTCCAGCCTTTCGGGACCGACGCGGCAACTGCGAAGCGCGCTTCCTTCTCTTCCGCCCCTCATCTCCATCTCCACCTCCGCCGCCGCCGCCGCACCATCGGAGAAGGGGAAGCGGGGGTAGCCGGGACTGGCGCTGCAGGGAGAGAAAGCCGAAGGCGCGCGTCCGGGGCAGGTCGAGCGAGAAACCCCGCTCGCCCTCCCTCGCTTTGGCCGCGCGTGCGCGTGCGGAGAGGGGCTGGCGGGCGCGAGAGCTCAGCCCCGCGTAAAGGATGGTTCGCTCGCCGCCGCTGCCATCGCTCGCTGGGACAGAGGGAGCTTGAGAGGGCAGGCGGAAGGGAGATGCAGCAACATCGCCGGCTGGGAATCTCTTGAGATGAGGCGGGCCGCCGCCGCGTCTGAAACAGCCCCGGGTTTTTGAAGGTAGTTTATTTGAATGGGAAAGCAAGGCGTGACGGGGCGCAGCCTAAGTCCTCCTTGCCTAGGACGCGGGGGTGGTGGTGGTGGCGGCGGGTGGCACCGGATCCGCTCTTCCTGGCTACCTGGAGTGCGCGCGGGGTGGCTTTTTTCTCGCCGGCTCTTAAACTGAATTACTAGAGAAGCGGGGGGGGGGGAGGGAGCGATGTGATTTCCACATGTGCATCCCACACCTTGGATCGGTTACTGGACGTTTAAGAGTACACCGCGGGAATCTACTTTCCCGCTGTGAAAACGCGGTTTCGGGATAGCCCAAAACAGTGACTCGAGTCTTAACAGACCTTTCTGTGGCCTCAGCTTTGCTAGTTCACAGCCCCCCTCGTCGGGTTCCCGATTGCCAAGGGATAAGGTATCACGCGTTAACCTTAAGGGATCTGTCCGATATAACGGGCTAATATAGCAAGATCTTTGGAACTGAGCACGATACAGGCTGTTTGTCCCTAGAAAATCTGAAACTACTCCTTTGCGCCGGCATTCCGCTAAAGAATAGAAAAGAAGAGAATCTCCCCCCCCCGCCCTTCCTTGAACCACGTTTTCAGCGTGATGGTGGGGCATGCAGTGAACTATAGGTAACTGTAATTATGGCTCAGAGAAATGTGATGGTCTATATGTTGTGCTCGAAGGATTCGTTTTCTGGTATCAGAGTTGTAAGAAGTGGCTCTAAGTACATCAGTGCAAGGGGAAGACATAAGAATTATTGTCTGTCTTAGAACTCTGCCTTTGTTCTCCCAGTGCTGTGGAATGGCTCTGATTCCCAGTAGAAGTTTTTGATTGGCCTTGTGATATAGAAGAACAGAGTAGCACAGTGTTGGGTGGGGGATATTGAAATATATGGGTTTCTTCTCCAGCCTGCAAGGGTGGTCAAAGTTCTAGCTTTGTCCAGAGCTAGAATAGAGGGTCTTGAGGATGCTGCTTTCACTGAGGTTCTATAATACTACTTCTGATTTCCAGAGATAATTAGACCAACAACTGGAGTCCAGAATTCCAAACTCCAATTTCTTATCCTCTATTTAAGGTTCTTTATCTGCTGACTTGGGGATTTCCCCATGTTAATTTCCAAATTGTCCTAAGAGTTTTCCCAGTTTAATTTGGAAGAAACAGAAGGAAGAAAAATCTACGCCTTTCAACAACCCATTGGTAGAAACAAGCTTTTGCATGGATGAGATACACCCTTATTTTTTTGGATCTGGAAAAGCATTAAAGATTTCACTGGATGGGCAGCATCTCTGTGCTCCTAAATGGTACGACACACTCAAAGGAATGAGAATGGTATTTAGTCCAGATGATTTAATTTATATGGTGCAACAAGTAAAGTTGTTGTTTCAGTTGAAATGGACAATTTTTTTTTTAAGAACCGGTGTCTATTATATGGCATTGGATTAACCTAAACAATATCTGCTATTTAGAAGAGAGCCTGACCGTTCCCCAGAGAGTGAGGCCATGTCACTGATTAAGATTGTGCCATCTGTAATCTCTCCCCATCTAAAAGCTGGGTTTCATCTTGCAAAGAGAGGATTTAGAGAAGACCTGAAACTGAGCAGGCTTCAAGAGAATGAAAATGTTCTTATTCATTCCCTTCCCCTCTAGCACAGCATGTTTTCAGACTTTGCTGGATAGTTCTAGCTACAGAAAGAAAGAAAAAAATCTTTGCCGGTGGGGTATTTCCTTACAAATGTACACTTTCTAATCTATTTCCATTCATAATAGCAGTTCTACTTTAATCTATTGTGTGCAGATCATAATGTTCACGATGGTCTTGTAAAGTAATTCTATAAAGTAAGGACCAAAATGCAATATAGACATATGTTGGTTGTTACAATGACTCCTGAAAAGATTGTTAGGGCAAAGGCTGATTTTAAAAACTCTAGGGTTTTTAATGGACTATTTTTTATAAACTTTGGAGTAGTGTAAATATATCTTATTCATAGTTGAGATAAAACAAATTCCACAGATCTCTTTAGTTTTGAAGATTTTGTTCCATGAACACAAATGCCAAGATGTCCTGAGGGGGAGGGGGAATAAATATGTTCTTATTGATATTTTATTTTGGATTTTAAAGGTTGCTAGATTAACAAAGCCCTTAAGCAAGAAATGAAAAGTAAAATCCAGAAGTATTGCTTTAGAAGTAGCAGACAGTGAAATCACTTTAAAGGTGAAAGAGCAGAAACATTGGAAAAATACAGGCTTTTACTTGAAGTCATACTAATCCAGGCAGATGCCAAGTACATATTTCTGGGAAGAACATTCCTCAACCTGAAGAGGAACTTTTCTTCTTGAGAACTGCTATGCCAGGTCCAGCAGGGACAGTCAGAAAAAAGTCCTCTGAAGATCTCAAAATCCAGGTAGGAAGGTATGACAAGGCACAGCCTGTTCCTCTTTCCAAACTAGGACCAAATAAAAAGAGCTCCTTGGATTGAGCCTGCAAATATGATGGAGCCAATGATAAGTACTGATGCGATAGGTTCATTTCTCCCCATCCAACTGGTAATCTGCCACCATGTTTTGAAATTTTTGCCTGTTTTTGTTTTCACCTATATAAGAAATCCCATGTTCAATGCATTGCTGTAGTTTATGTGTAAATGAAAGCAAATTTGTTAGGTACGTCTGACAGGTAAAAAGATTAGAAAGTGTATTCATCTTTAATACTCAGGCTGTGAAACAACCTTTTTCTTAATATTCTAGAAAGAAGATCCTTAATTCAAAGCAGTCTATTGACCACAATTGAAAATAATTGTGGGACCTTTTGAACAAACACTTAACTGAATGCTGTGTTGTGTTGTCAAGGGTAAATTGAGGAAAAATCAGAAGCTGTATAAGACAGACTGAGAATGAGAAAGAGATGGTACAGGTTGATGGTTAAGTTAATAGATTATTTATATTCTTAAGGCCTGTAGAACTGTAAGTAAAAGTCTCTCCCATGGAGCAATTGCTAGCTTTTAGTACAGCAGTGATTTCATTACTATAAATCAAAGAAGGTCCCTGTGGCCCTTCGGATGTTGTTGAATTGCAGTTTCAAGCAGCCCCAAATAGCACGGCCAATGATGAGGGATTCTTGGAGCTATAAATGCTTGTTTTAAATGCAGTCTGCCTACTACAAAAGATGTAGTATTGGGTGCATTCCAAGTATTGCACATCTAGAACAAAATTTCCTATGTTTAGAGGTCTACTAGCCCTACTAACAGAATAACAAGTTGGAAGGGACCTTGGAAGTCTTTTAGTCCAACCCCCTGCTCAGGTAGGAAACCCTATATCATTTCAGACAAATGGCTGTCCAGTCTCTTCTTAAAAACATCCAGTGTTGGAGCACCCACAACTTCAGGGGACAAGCCGTTCCACTGATTAATTGTTCTAACTGTCAGGAAGTTTCTCCTTAGTTCTAGGTTGCTTCTCTCCTTGATTAGTTTCCATCTGTTGCTTCTTGTCCTGCCTTCAGGTGCTTTGGAGAATAGCTTTACTCCCTCTTCTTTGCGGCAGCCCCTGAGATATTGGAACACTGCTATCATGTCATCCCGAGTCGTTCTTTTCATTAAACCAGACATGCTAGATGTTACAAAGCATGCAAAAGTTCTCCCTTATAATAAAATGGGTTATACTTGCAGAAGGCAATTGGGGAAGGGAGAATTAATACGTTCCTCACCTGTAATTTTTTCATTCTGATGTTTTTCTCTCTCTGCCATTATATAACTTGTCCTCACAGCCAATCTGGCTTCTGTCTCTAGAACTCAACTCAGGAAGGGAAAAAAAAAAAGGCCCAAGCAAGGAAAGATGGGGTGAATAAAAGGGGAGAAGTTGCTGCCCTTGCAGATTTGTCTGTGACTTCTGTACATTTACGTATGTAGGATGCACACTTACCAAAAATGATTTTTAAACAAATTATCCTAGTTTGGGACATAATTTTTTGAGGAAAATCAGCAACTAAATTAAGAAAATTGTCTGTATTAGATTGTAAAATGCAAAACTGAGACTTTACTCGGTAAAATATTGAAAAATATTTCCTCTATTCACTGACCGCAAACTTGCATGACCATTTGTTGAAATTTAAAATGACACTTTTCAAAGATGTACACTTTGATTATCTTTACACTTCTATATGTTTGTTTTTAGAAGCTACATTTTAGACAGTGAAGATGAATGTGTTTTAAATTGAGCTAGCTCCTTTGCTTCAGATTTCAAATGAAGATAGTTCCTTTCTTTGATTCATCATCCCTAACTTTCTATTAGAAATGAAATATAATAATTAAATTGTTCTGAGCTTAGAACAAAACCAACCCTTTAAAATATTTCATTGGAAAATGCTGAAGTCTCCTATCCTGATGTAATAAAACTTGAAACATCTCCAGTGTTTTATGTGAAATTAAACTAAAATATTTTGAATCTTTTACTATAGGGAATAAAGAAAACTTGAATGAAGTCCTTTGTTTTTCATAGTGGGATCATAAAGTGGTTGAAGTAGTATTTTTTGCTAATTCTATCTTACCAAACCTTGACCAATAAGATATTTTTTTAAAAACTCTCCTTGTTGTGAGATGGGCGGCAAATAAATTTAATAAATAAATAAAAATAAATAAAACCATGAAACGTTTAAAATTTGCATTACAAGCAATTGAAGCAATAGTTATTTGCTGCATAAGCAACCACAGAAATAAGCCCTATGAAGAAACAAACATTAGCAGTAGGTTCCCCTCAATTCAACCCAGCCTGTGAATACAACAAAAATGAAACTATCTGCCTCAACAAACAAACAAAAATGCACAATTGCTTTTAGTCTTGGAACTGTGCTTAATTGGTTCTTTCCCATATTCTATGTGTCCTGTACTCAACTAGTTCTAGCCAATGCTGTGAAGAATTGGAATTCATACCTGCTATCTTACTAGTTTGGAAAAGAAACTGATTATAGACAATTGGAACTCTTAAAATATTGTCCCTAAGATCAAGGATGAGCACAGAGTGTTTGATTTCAAGTTTAAGGCAAAATCTTGAAATACATGTGCATTGTTCCATGCTAAGAATATTTACAACAGTTCCTTGGTCATGACTACCAAGGATCAAATCCAGAAAAGACTGGAACTGTTTATAATCATATGCACTTTGATGCAAGGGTTAAGTCATATGAAATAGCTTGGCTCATAGGCTGAAATATTTTGAAACAATTCCAGTAATAGTAACAATGATATACTAACTGTTGTGGATTGGACAGAATGTTAATGTCAAGTATATTGCACTAAGGTTGCGAGATTTGCATAAAAAATTATTCGCCTCTCTAATCCTACCAACAAAAGGGGTTTCATAGTAGATTCTGAGGATACAAGCATACTTATAGCATAACTCCTATAAGAGAGTATAAAGCATAAATATTCAACTTTGGGGAATATTCTCAGCATGGAACAATGCACATATATTTCAAAGTTTTGTTTTCAACTGAAATCAGACACCCCATGCTCATATCTGAGTCTATGCAGTGTGAGTAGCTATACAAATTTAATTCATCTTCATCTATCTACCGGGCAGATAGAAATGTTAATTTAAGGAGACATGTTGGGAATAATAAAGTTAATGAATTACCTTAAAATAGACTTTTTATAAGGTGGATTTTGACTTGAAAAATAATACGTAATGCAGATGGCCTTTATGTTGCTTGTTCTATGAGTGAGGGCTTAAGTGATTCTGCTGAGAGTTGAACATTTTACTAAAGACGATTTAAGTGATCTGTATGATAGATCAAAAAATTATTAGGAGGATTGAAATTGGCTTTACTATTTTTATTACATGTTTTATCTGAGCTTTAAATGTGTATACTCTGAATATTCAGTCACAGACTCTTTCTCTTCTTAGGACATACTCTGTTGTTACTGAAAAAATTGCTGATTCTTGGATTTGGCTGTTAAATGCTACTATTTAGCTGCTCAGAAAAGTGACTTTGATATCACTGACGTAACAGTACGAAGTCTTTCATATAGGAGACAATCTGGTAAACCCAGAAATGTTTGAGTTATCTTTAACCTAAGGATTTCTCAATAACCTCTTTTTCCTCTTGTATGGTAACAGTGCTTCCAGCCATTCAGTATTATTCTGCTCTCACACTCTTATGGATATGAGAAAAATAAAACCATGTCAGAGCCTAACTCTTGCCATTATGGCTTGCTGTATTCCATGCCTGCAGGGCAGCAGCATTTCATTTCAAGAAACAAAGTCAATCAGTCAAATGGTTAAAGCAGCCAGCAAAGCTATAGTTTGTTCACTTCTAGCTGAATTTGTGTTTTACAAAGCAACAGTCTTACGTCTGTGGCTGTAAAAGAAGCACTTATTAGAAGGAAATGTTTTTCCATGAGGTAATTCATAAAGAAACATAATGTTTTGTCTCACTACACCCAGTAGCTTTACCATTCAACACTCCTAATTTTAAGACCACTTGCATAGATGCACAAAATATTATCATTTCTCCCTCAGGTTATGTGCATGCATGTGAAAACCAGGCTAGTGTAGGATAAATGACATAAGATCAAATAGAACTCTCTTAAAACTAGTTGGCCATTCTAGCCAACGCATGTTAAAATTTATAAGCATAAAAAAATCTGAATTTTTTTTTGGAGTATCATGAGAATAGATATGCAAAGAATAAAGCCATATTGGAGCCCAAGTCTTGCCATTATGGTTTGATATATTCTATGCCTGCAAGGCAGCAGCATTTCAAATAAAAAACAAAGTTAATTCAGTCAGGCAAGTAGCAAAAGCAGTTTGTTCACTGCTAGCAGGATTTGTGTTTTGCTAACCAACCGCCTTATGTTTGTAAGTGTAATAAAAGCATCCATAAGGAGGGGGAAAACTTTGTGGGGGGGAAAGTAAGAGAAATTAAAGAGGGAGATTGTTTAGTTAGACAGAATTTTTTTTCAGTGTCTCTGTCCTTATGACTTCTGAGGTGAGGCTCAAACATGTCGAAACCATTGAGCCTAGCTTTGAAGGCAACAGCTTCTTAGCAATGAGTGAAATATTCTTTGAGTAGGATTTTGAGGTAATGTTATTTATCATCAATTAACAGTATCTCATAAATATAGAGAGGAGCAGCAGTTTCAATCAACAGTTTATATAGATATGACTTAAGTTTCCACTGGTTTCTGTTGCCATCCTGATAAGAGAAAATTGGGTACATTTTAATAATGAATAATGTAGGGTAGCATGATTTAATCCTGGACCTTTTTGGGATTCTGCTATTGGTATAATAATCTCATCTATGGCAGCACCAGCATTTAGTAAATATTTTCTGTTTAATATTATGTCATCTAATAGCAAGAATTATACATTCTAGTTACATATAGTCAATAGGTGGGCAACATCAGTAAAAGATGATTGGGCTCTTAATTCAAATTCTAGCACTAGACAGATGCTTATGGAATCGATTCAGAATTGTCAAAACAAATACTGAAGTTGATTCCTCTGATTTAATTTGGGCTGTGTCCAGTTCACATATGCTTAGCAAGGAGTTCACAAACAATACAATCATTCTATTTAGATGTTTCTTTGCAGAGTAATCCCCCTCCACTCCCCCTTCAGTATCTATACTGCTTTGAAACGATGCCCCTAAAATTATCTTTCATAAAGTTTTATATGATTTGATTTTAAGCTCAACCTAACACAAATAATAGAACTAAATATGTTTAAATCTATTCAGGTATGATGGCTCACTATCTACATATTCTCTCTTGTATCATGAGGAAGTTGCTTTTGTCCAGATATTGGAAAAGATCTGTATTAGTCACGCCAATTTCATGACTTTTAGATAAACTGAGGCTGAGAATTTTGGCAGGGGCAGTCCCAGTATCTCTTGGGGATGGCTGAAGTTCAACTCATGTAATTTTACTACCAGAATAAATGCTAGAGCAAACAGAATGAGATCTTACATCTTATAGATGTGTATGAATGCGGATTGTTTGAAACTAGGTGTTGCATTGTAATCTAAATGTTCTGAGACTGATTGTTATTTCATGTTAAGCCCCGTCAGTCACTCAGTGCTACAAACAGGCAATATTGTAGGTCAGGGCTTTTCAACCGGTGGTACGTGTACCACTACTGGTGGTACTTTAGCACCTGGCAGGTGGTACACGACCCTTAAGGGAGGGAACCAGCTAAAGCTGTGCCGCACAAACCTGGAGGAGATCAGCTGGAACTGCAGGGCTCAGCAGAAGCCCCAGGATCTGCACATGTGGCTGCATGCTGATTGGAGCTTCTGGCACACCAGGAAGTGAAAGGGGGGAAGAGGAGGCCGAGAGAGGAGAAACTATAAAAGGAGCAGATTTTGGCAGGAGAGAAAAAAAAACACATGGAGAAAGAGAGAAGAGAAGAGGCTTTTGTTAACGAAGCAGTGAGGAGAGAGCGAGTGAGCGGCCTTTGTGAGCAAAGGGTAAGTGAAAGAGCAAGCGAGGGGCTTTTGCGAGCAATGTATGTGTGAATGAGAGCAAGAGAGAAGCTTTTGCGAGCAACTTGTGAGTGAATGGAGCAAGAGAGAAGCTTTTGCGAGCAACGTGTGAGTGGAGCAAGAGAGAAGCTTTTGCGAGCAACGTGTGTGTGAATGGAGCAAGAGAGAAGCTTTTGCGAGCTACATGTGAGTGAATGGAGCAAGAGAGAAGCTTTTGCGAGCTACGTGTGAGTGAATGGAGCAAGAGAGAAGCTTCTGTGAACAACGTGTGAGTGAATGAGAGCAAGCTAGAGGCTTTTGCTAGCAAAAGGTGAGGGGGGGGGTTGTGAGCGAAGGGTGAGAGAAAAAGGGGAAAGTGAGGGGGAGAAGGGAAAAAGAAAAGAAAAGGCATTGACTTCTGAGTTCCACTGTTGCAGTAGGAAGGAAGCATTAACATTGAACCTCAACTTTTTACTTTTCCATAATATTATAAACTAGCCATTTCTACGACAACAAATTAATATAACCAGTAAAGCCCAAAATTCCCCCCCTTTTTTTAGTCATCAAGTTTTTGTCACCTTGCTAAGCACTGGTGATGCTCGAATATTGTCATGTCCTAAAAGTGGTACAATCTGTGAAAAAGTTGAAAAGCCCTGTTGTAGGTAACAGTAGGGAATAGTACTAATAGTAGGGAAATGCTGGATGTTAATAATTCTGAAAACCAGAGTCTCATACATGAACATTATTGGGGTTGTTTTGGAAATCATTGGCTAAAAGACTATAGTATTGACTTGCTTCTCCAATATGTGGCAAAGCTGAATTAGATAACAAAAGAGACATGCTTAATTATCAGGCTTAGCTAGCTAGTAAATTTAAAATAATAGAGTATAACCTTGTGAAAGAGTAATGGGTCTCATTGAGAAACTGCTGAGATTTAGTAAATTGTTTTCTGTTGATGACTTAGTTCTGGAATAAGATTTTGTACAATGTAGAAGTATGCTAAAATTTTCTCCTCCATCACAAATACTCTGATTTAAATTCACAATTAAAAGGATGTGACATACACTATTTCATAAGTCTGAAAACATATGCTATTCTCCTATTTTGTAACTGAAAATTCAGTATACAGAGAGATAATGGTATGGCTACATTATATCTGTGGGAAGTGTAAAGTTGACTTTTAAGTGTGCTTATATTCGGATAAGTTGAGTGTATAAAAAATTACTGGCAGCTTGGCTGAATGAAACTCATCTCTCAGCCTGATAGGGAATTACTTGGCATGCTGCCATGTAATTCCCAAATGCTGCAATAGCTCTGATGTCATCTGAAGGAATTTGAATTGGGATTATGGAAAAAAGTTGAGCCATGTCCTTTTATCTTATACTCTGTGTTACATCATATGGAATATCCATGTCAGCTTGTAGAGAGAGAGGGACCTCTTCCAGTCTCATTTCCTGAGTATCCTAAATCTGCTAGAGCATTTACTGTTGACAATCATGTTTAGAGCCGGCCCCCAAATCCTGAGTCACAGTATTGTTTCCATGGAAACAGACTTGTTCGTTATAATGCATTTTAGGGATAGTGAAAATATAGTACAGATGCTGCTAGGGATTGGACCTCTGCCAGAATCATTTTGGCAAGAGGGATGCAAGATTTCATAATGCTGGGTGAGGGGCTCATACGTTGTCCTCTACCATTGCAACGAGCAGTGTTGTGTAAAAACATGCCTCTTGGTTGTAAGGGTAATACACCCATGTTTGTATGACAGCCATAAAATTTACAGGCACGTTTCCTAATCATACAACCTGTTCTTACAACATTCTTACCTGTTGCTGTGATAGCTGTACTTTCTATTCTTCAGCATGATTGCCAGAAAACCAAGAACCAGAATAAGATGTTGAGACATATTATTGCATATGCAAGACTGTAATGGACAAAAAGAACAGTGAAGCTACTAACCTGGCGTTATGAATGCCAGCTTATTATCTGGATTATTACTATATTAAATCCATCAAGCTAATCTCATGGTCATAAATGAAATCTAAACTCTGAAACTCAGGTTGCTGAGTAACAGTGTTCAAATTAATAAACATAAGGGAAAATTGAAGAGATGAGAGAGAGAGATCCAAAATCAAAAGCCAGAGATTTCTTCATAGCTAGGAGCCCAATTTAAAGAGCTGAACTTAGATAGCAATGACGAGCATCTGAGACAACACTGATATAGGAGTTCTGCCATTCTTAGACTGATTCCAGAATATTAGAAATCTCTAATCCACTGAGCAAAATTAACTGTGTTTAGGTTTGATTTCCTTCAGCAAGTCGTTCCTGAATAGCCCTGCTTGGTGCAACAATCTATTTACATAGCTGAGCAATCCTTCAGTTCTCTATCTCTGATCTAAGACCTTAGGTAACAATATTTCCAAGGATTGGGTGGTAGGGAGGAGGGAGCACTCTGTTGGGTACAGAAAATATGGTGGGGACACTGTTGTTGGCTCAGTTCTTAGGTCTACTCCTCCTGTTTTCCCTTCTCCCCTGAGACAAGAGTGTGATTGCGAGTCAGCAGATGTCAAGTCTTTGCTGACATAATCCCAAATGAGGGACCCTCTGCGGGCATCAAGAAAATAAAATTGGAAGTCAATACTAACCTTCAAGTGAAAAGCCATGTGTTAATAATTATGCCCACATCTATTTTCTGACTCTTTCCCACTGTGTTCCATACATAGAAACTTGAAATATCTTTCCCAGTAGGGATGCAGCCAGCATGGGCAAGAAAAAAAATCAGTTCAGATCTAGCCAGAAAGCAAGGTTAAGTAAAAAATTAAGATGGAAAATTACGAAATTAATCTGAAGTAGGGGTCAGGGTGGATTAAACCTGCAGATTAAAATAAACATGTAAAACTGTCAGAAGCATGTTGCTTTCATGTGGGCTGAATCTCAGGCCTTTGTGTGAAAAAGCTTATGTTGGTTAAGTGAATAGTTATGAAGGTTTGAGGGCAGAACACTTCACTGCCTCCCCCATTCATGCCAGCCTCTCAGGAAGCTTACTGGGATATTTTTGTTCCCTTTTCCATTCAGTTAGAGTGGACAGAGTCCAGCTTTCAAGGTGGCAGAGAATGTTATAACAATCTTGTTTCATCTTCACCAAATGGGAAGCCCTGCTGGTGTTCCCCATGTTTACTTTGTTGCTTTTACACACCTTGAAAAGATCCCCGCGGTACATGCAAAGTGCACAGTGGAAGCAATGAAGAGATGGGTATTGCTTTTAACTGCTTACTTATTTTTTTACTGCTTACTTTCCCCCCCTCCAAGCTAACAAAAGATACTAGAAATTTGTTTTATTTATTTATTACATTTATATGCTGCCCATCTCACTGTCAAGTGAATGGGTGGCTTATGTGAAGTTCTCCCCTAGTTTTGATAATTTTCCTTCTACTAACCCTGAACAGTGTTAAAAGAAATAATAGCATTGTGTTATAGGTGCCAATAAGAGTTTTATTCTCCTACAACCCCTTTTCTGTGTGTCTTTGGGTCATTGTTGAGTATTGGTGACTGCCTGGACAAGTCCCTGCAGTTTTTTTGATCTTGTTTGTCAGATAGGAGACACTAACTGGCCTAAGTTCACACAGTTGGCTTTTTGCCTAAAGCAGGACTAGAACTCACAATTTCCCAGTTTCTAGTTCAGTGTCACCTATTCTTTTTTCTCCATAAACTTACCTTCATACACTAGCTCTGAAACATGAGATATATTGTGGTTTACATGATCTGGGAAATCTGTGGTCCTCAATGGAACCGCATCTACATGGAGGGAAGTGTGCAGTGGGGTGCCCCAGGGCTCTGTTCTGGGGCCAGTGCTCTTCAACATCTTCATCAACGATTTGGACGAGGGGATAGATGGGGAACTCATCAAATTTGCGGATGACACCAAGCTGGCAGGAATAGCCAACACTCCAGAAGACAGGCTTAAGATACAGGAGGACCTGGACAGACTTGAACATTGGGCGCTATCTAACAAAATGAAATTCAATGGTGAAAAAAGTAAGGTTCTACATTTAGGCAAGAAAAACCAAATGTACAGGTATAGTATAGGGGGTACCTTGCTCAATAGTAGTAACTGTGAGAGGATCTCGGAGTCCTAGTGGACAATCACTTAAATATGAGCCAGCAGTGTGCTGCAGCTGCCAAAAAAGCCAACACAGTGCTGGGCTGCATTAACAGAGGGATAGAATCAAGATCACGTGAAGTATTAATACCACTTTACAATGCCTTGGTAAGGCCACACTTGGAATACTGCATCCAGTTTTGGTCACCACGATGTAAAAAAGATGTTGAGACTCTAGAAAGAGTGCAGAGAAGGGCAACAAAGATGATTAGGGGACTGGAGGCTAAAGCATATCAGGAACGTTTGCTGGAATTGGGTATGTCTAGTTTAATGAAAAGAAGGACTAGGGTGACATGATAGCAGTATTCCAATATCTCAGGGTTGCCACAAAGAAGAGGGAGTCAAGCTATTCTCCAAGGCGCCTGAGGGCAGGACAAGAAGTAATGGATGGAAACTAGTCAAGGAGAGAAGCAACCTGGAACTGAGGAGAAACTTCCTGACAGTTAGAACAATTAACCAGTGGAACAACCTGCCTCCAGAAGCGGTGAATGCTCCAACACTGGAAGTTTTAAGAAGAGACTGGACAGCCACATGTCCGAAAATGGTATAGGGTTTCCTGCCTGAGCAGGGGTTGGACTAGATGACCTCCAAGGTCCCTTCCAACTATTATTATTATTATTATTATTATTATTATTATTATTATTATTATTATTATTATTATTATTATTATTATTATTATTATTATTATTATTATTATTATTATTATTATTATTATTATCTGTGGTGCTGAGGAGTCTGGATTATTTAGAACAGTGTTACCCAAATTGTGCAGACAAAGTCCAGGAGAAATATGAAGAACCTTTTACCTCAACATTTCATGTTTTATGGAAAAATAAAAATAGTGTCATTGTATTGTTTTTACTGTTCATTTGTGTTCATTTTGATATTTGGATATTAGGGGAGATGTGTTTAAGATTATACTGAAGGGGGGGGTGATGGCAAAATGTTTAAGAACCCCTAATTTAGGCTAAGTGTCAGCTAAATTAGGTTCAACCTGGGATCCTTTCTGTCAGCTGGAATTGTAGATTTCAGAGGGCATACTGGTTGGAAATTTTGGAACTCCCAACACTTTGGGACGGTGCTAGGTTGGGGAAGTTGATATAGATATATAAAGTTGAAGAATATGTTTGGTTAGGCTACCCTGGCAATCTTCTCTTGCTCTTCATATAGAAGTTTAATGTTAGGCTCTGATTCTAATGTCAGGAACATTGTTAGTGCAGCTGCCTTGCAGAAATGTTGTATGAAAAGACAGAGAATAAAGGAGTACACTGCCATGCTCTAAGAACAGTAGTGGAATGTGGTAGTTTTCTTTGCTATGTTGTCTGGAAGTTATTAGGAGGGCACGACCCATAAATACTGAGTCTCATAAAGGTGTGGAAAAAGGGCAAAACATTTGGCTGCAGCTGATATATATATGTTCTTAATATCCTGACTATCACTTACTTTGTGGAGCCATTGTGTGGTAGCAAGTTAGCCTAAGCAAGACCAGCTTGAATTTCCTTGGCATTTCCAAACAGTTTCTTGTGCCAAGCAGTCTTCAAAAATATGGCTATCCTTGGCCTAGCATGTATGGAACATAAGCCAAGTGCTTTTGCTGTAATTATCTGTACAATTTCAGAAGTAAAAGTGCTTGCATTTTCCTCTGAGAAGCACTGTTGGAGAAGCAAACAAAAGTCATTCTGAAGTGAATACATGAATAAATGGATGGGGAGAAGAGATGTGTAAGTCTTCCCTATTTTTATGCTGCCAAAGTATGTGGGGGACTGTACAGTAGAGCCCATTTTGCCATGACAAAAATAGAAGTGAAGGAAGCTGTAGTCTAGCACCTTCACAAAGCACCAAGTGGGAGAAGGTTGTAATAGAAAAAAAACCTAACATGTTAAGATGCTTTGTATAGGATTTTAGAAAAATAATTGTGTATATTAGCCATGAATGCTTTTGTATAACTAAGAGAAAAATAGAGTCTTGGAAGGGGGGGGGGCTATTTGGTTCACACAACAAAATCTTCACATACTGTTATAAGCTGGATACTTTAGAGCAGTTCCGTGAGGCAATAGATTCAGGCTTCTTTCAATATGCTTGATCATAATCCCACCCCTCCTTATGAATTATTATCACCCTCTCCCCAGAAAAAAGGAATAAAACAACCAAATTAGCCATATCCCTTTTCTCTCTTTCTCTTGTGTTTTGCTGTGACTGAAATGTTGCAAATGTTGTCTATTTCAGTAATTAGTATGAGTCTTGATCACTAAACTGTTAAGAGACAGAAAATTACTTTCTAGAAAATTGCTTACTTTTTTCCTGATTTTCTGTTGAATTCAGGTCATCCATACTATTGAGTCAAAAAGGAAAATAAAGGAATAGAACAGTAGTTTTAAACATTGTAATTTTAAACATGGGAATGCCCTAATTTCCAATTGGGCTGCAGCACTATTTTCACTGATAATGGAGGGAAAATTTCTGTAGGCATCCGGTTTGCTCTTATATTTTTCATAGGAATCCTCTGGAGTCAGATAGGGAAAATAGTAACCGTTAGAGGAGCCTTCCACAGTTTTCCTTAAAAAAAAAAAAAGAATCAGATAACATCTTCAAGTTTTGCCTTACATTTCTGACTTTACTCAAATGAAAGTGGGTTCCTTAGTCATTTTGTACAAATATGGCCACAGTCTATGTATTGAAATAGAAGATTTCAAGAATTATAGACATCACATACATCAGAAAGTGCAGTGTTGATAAGCAGAAATAAGAAATGTGGATTGTAAACTGGATTGTAAACTGACAGTGAAGCTTGTTGGTGAAAGAAAGATTTAGAAAACGTATTTGTCATCTGTCTCGACTTCTAGAGGATGAGGATTCATTTTTCATTGTCATTACATTCTTGCCACTATCAATCCAAAGGAAAATTCCAAATATTTTAGAAGACAGAGAAAAGAGTACCACAAGAGGGCAAAAGAGAGTGCTCTGTTGAAAAGCTGGAATACACATGAAAAACTAGATTGTCCACAAATAATTCATTTTTTGGTGAATCTTTATTCTTTTTTTTAATATATAAGTTTTTTTATTCGCTTTTTCCATACATACAATAGTAATTTTTCAACCAACGTGCTGTCTGAGTTTACATGCTAATACATATTTAATTCCTAATCCTTTCTTCTTTCCTCCAGCCAATGGTAAAATAAATTCCAGGTTTGATAATAGTCCGTTTCTTCTTTTTCTTTCAGTCTCATAGTCAATCTGTCCATCTCTGCGCATTCTAGTATTTTTTTTATTATTTCTTCATCTGATGGTATTCCTTCATTTTTCCAGTGCTGCGCAAATATAATTCTTGCCGTTGTTGTGACATGCAAAGTCAAGTATAAGCTTTGTTTATTAGTCTTTTCTGGCATTATACCTAATAAAAAAAGTTCAGGTTTAAAATCAACATGTTCTCCTAACATCTGTTCTAGCCAAGTATGTATCTTTTTCCAATACTTCTTTACTTTATCACATGTCCACCAAACATGATAATACGTGCCTGACTTATGTTTACATTTCCAACATCTATCTGAAATATTTTTAAACATTTTTGCTAATCTTGCTGGTGGCAAATCCCATCTATAAAACATTTTGTATAAGTTTTCTTTATAGGAAGTTGACATTGTCAGTTTATAGTTTCTTTCCCATAAATTTTGCCATTTTTCTAATTCTATATTATAACCAAAATTTTTTGCCCATCTTATCATTGTTTCTTTGAGTTGTTCACTTTCCATTTCTACCGTTAATAAAAAATTATACATTTTCTTAATTAATTTTTCATCCAAAGTCAACAATGTCTTATCAAACAGTTTGTTCCTTATAAAATCCATACATTTTAACATCTCTATATATCTAGTTTGCATTTGTAAATGTGTCCACCATGTTAGGTTGATACCCTGATTTTCCATTTCTTGTTTAGATTTTAAGTTTCCTTCAGAGTTTAGAATATCTCTATATGTCCAGATTTTTTCAAAGTCCACTAAATTTGGGTGTACAAATGCTTCCATTGTTGACAACCACCCTGGAATTTTTAAATATATTTTACTTTTTATTTTTCCCCATGTTGTTAATAGTGCGTTTCTTATATAATGATTTTGGAAATATTTATGAACTCTATTTTCCCATACCATAAGAAAGCCTGCCACCCCAATTGTAAATCATGCCCCTCCAGATATAACAACCTTTTGTTTTTAAGAATTATCCATTCTTTTACCCATGTTAATACAGATGCTTGATAATATAGAACCCACTCCGGTAGGCCAAATCCTCCATTTTCCTTGGCATCTTATAACAATTTCTGCTTAATTCTAGGTTTCTTTCCTTGCCAAATAAATTTCAAAATTAGTGAGTTCAAATCTTCAAAAAAAAAATTCTCCAATTTTATAGGTATTGTTTGAAATAGAAATAAGATTTTCGGTAGTAAATTCATTTTCACTGTGGCAATTCTTCCTAATATTGACAGTTGCAAGTTTTTCCATTTTTCCAAATCCAATTTTATTTGAGTCAATAATTTTGTGTAATTATCTTCTTTTATCGTTGAACATCTTGCCGTTAACTGTATCCCCAGATATTTAACCTTTTAAACTATCTGCAATTCGGTTTTTTTTGCTTATCTGTAAGATTTTTAACTATTACTTTAGTTTTTTCTTTATTTATTTTCAGTCCTGCCATTTCTCCATACTGTTCTATCTTTCCCAATAGTTTAGGAATCATCTCCAAAGGTTCTTTTAAAATAAACACCAAATCATCAGCAAATGCTTGTAATTTATATATTTCACCTTTTATTTCTAATCCTTTAATTTCTGTATCTTGTCTAATATTTCTATTTAAAACTTCCAAAGTGAAAATGAATAACAGCAGAGATAGTGGACATCCTTGCCTTGTGCCTTTCCTTATCTCAAAGTTCTCCGTATAGACTCCATTCACAATCACTTTCGCTGTTTGTTTATTGTATATCGTTTTTATCATATTTATAAAATTCTGTCCAAAGTTCATTATTTGTAATTGTTGAATCATAAATTGCCAGGAAACATTATCAAATGCCTTTTGGGCATCCAGAAATACTGTTCTTTACACGTTATTTATAGCTAAAAAAGATTTTTCCATCTCTTGTAGATTAAGTAGTCTTTCTTTGAATCAATCTGAGTTCAGTTTTAAGAGATTTTTTTGTATTCCTTTAAAAAGCCTTCCTACTTGTAGTTGTTCACCGCCTTTAACTTTCTCCCTAGTCTTTCTGGGATCTTTACTTTTTTTGTTTAGCTCTTCCCCATCAGGGGGTCAACGTTCTTAATTGTAATTCCAAAAGGAAAAGGACAAAAGAACTGGCTCACCCAGTTTCAGCACGCTGTTGACAGTCAGCTATTTGGCAGAGTGCCACGGCTCCTCGCTTTTCTTCCAGCTGGTGACGACTTGGGCTGCCTGGGCGAACACAGCAGCCTTTCCTCCGTCCTTTCAGAGGGTTTCTTTAATCCGTCCGGACCAATTGCCATCTGGTCTAGACTCCTGAAACATCCCTCCTCCTTCGTTGCCCCTCCAGGGCAACTTTCCAACCCCTTAGGGTCGCCGGGCAGAAAGAAATCGTCTTGTCGCACGCCAAATTTGGGATCAGAAAACAGACTGTGGTTTTGTAACCCACTTAATAATAACAAAAACAACAACAACAACAACAACAACAACAATAATAATAATAATAAAGTTGGAAGGGACCTTGGAGGTCATCTAGTCCAACCCCCTGCTCAGGCAGGAAACCCTATACCATTTCAGACAAATGGCTGTCCAGACTCTTCTTAAAAACTTCCAGTGTTGGAGCATTCACCGCTTCTGGAGGCAGGTTGTTCCACTGGTTAATTGTTCTAACTGTCAGGAAGTTTCTCCTTAGTTCTAGGTTGCTTCTCTCCTTGATTAGTTTCCATCCGTTGCTTCTTGTCCTGCCTTCAGGCGCCTTGGAGAATAGCTTCACTCCCTCTTCTTTGTGGCAGCCCCTGAGATATTGGAACACTGCTATCATGTCCCCCCTCGTCCTTCTCTTCATTAAACTAGACATACCCAATTCCAGCAGCCGTTCCTTATATGCTTTAGCTCCAGTCCCCTAATCATCTTTGTTGCTCTTCTCTGTACTCTTTCCAGAGTCTCAACGTCTTTTTTACATCATGGTGACCAAAACTGGATGCAGTATTCCAAGTGTGGCCTTACCAAGGCATTGTAAAGTGGTATTAATACTTCACGTGATCTTGATTCTATCCCTCTGTTAATGCAGCCTAGCACTGTGTTGGCCTTTTTGGCAGCTGAAGCACACTGCTGGCTCATATTTAAGTGATTGTCCACTAGGACTCCGAGATCCCTCTCACAGTTACTACTATTGAGCAAGGTACCCCCTATACTATACCTGTACATTTGGTTTTTCTTGCCTAAATATAGAACCTTACTTTTATCACCATTGAATTTCATTTTGTTAGATAGTGCCCAGTGTTCAAGTCTGTCCAGATCCTCCTGTATCTTAAGCCTGTCTTCTGGAGTGTTGACTATTCCTGCCAGCTTGGTGTCATCTGCAAATTTGATGAGTTCCCCATCTATCCCCTCGTGCAAATCGTTGATGAAGATGTTGAAGAGCACTGGGCCCAGAATAGAGCCCTGGGGCACCCCATTACAAACTTCCCTCCATGTAGATGCGGTTCCATTGAGGACCACACGCTAAGTACGGCCGGTCAGCCAGCTACGGATCCATCTGGTGGTGATGCTGTCTAACCCACATTTTTCTATCTTATCAAGTAGTAGGTTGTGATCTACTTTATCAAATGCCTTACTGAACTGCAAGTAAATTATATCCACAGCATTCCTCTGATCCACTAATTTTGTCACTTGGTCAAAGAAAGAAAGAAACTTGTCAGAAAGACTTTTCCTATTACACTCATATAATACTCAAACTCTGCTTTTTGGGTGAATAATTTATCTAGTCAATTCTTTAGTTCAAGTGTGTGCAAACATCAGTTATATTTTAATGCAAAATTTAAGTTAATGGCTGAAGAAATGGAACTTGATAGGAAATGGTGATTTAGAGGCAGAACCAAGCATGTCCTTCCCCTTTAATGTTGCATATGAAACTCTAATTCTAAATATTAGGGATATACTTGCGTAGCAGTCAAGAATATTGCTATCAAACTGGCATTAACAGAAATCGGGCTGGGAAGCCGGAGCCCTGGCTTCTTCCACCGTCTCGTCGCACGCCAAACAGGAAGTTGGTGAATCTTTATTCTTTTCACTTCAGTTTCCACATAGCCAAGAGTAAGGCTATTATATCTAGAATTTCCCAGCAATTCTTTTGTTTAGCATCTGTATATTATTAGTATTGTAAAACTGAAACAGATTTTAGCTAGTTGATGAGAGGTTATGGTGGACATAGCCGATGGCTTATACCTCTTGTTCAATGGCTGCTTGTTGCAAATGAACTTTGTGTGTTCATTCTCCAAAATGCGGATAACTTATTTCCCAATTAGAAACTAGCTACAAGAACCTGCTCATGAAAGCATGAAGGTGCCACATCCTGTCAAAAACTAAGAGTGCTTCACTTCAACAGAAACTTGCACCCCCATGCTTCAGTGATGCAGAGAGATTTTTAAAGCTGTTGCCGTGATCCTTCTTTAGAAGGGGATACTAGTTGCCTTGATTTACAGGATCTTTGCAGTGATGCAGAATGATCTTTAAATCTCCAAAATGTGAGTAGTATCTGATTTACCTCTTTGTCTCTCTTACTGATATGATCTGTGGAGACCTTCAGATCTGTTCCAAGACAATGTTAGTTGACAGAAAAGGACAGCTGTCTCTGTTGCTGCTGTTAGATTTGGTACTTTTTCCCCAAGCAGATTCACTTTGATGTTCTACTGCAGCATTAAGACTTTCCTACTTAGGAAGACATTTGGATTTTATAGGCTGGATTTTACTGTTGCTTGAAGTAATATGTCAGAGCTTTCTACATTTTAAACTTCTGGTTTTACGTATTCTGTTCCTGCTGTTCAAGTTGTTTATTGTTGGGTGCTGCTGAATTTAAACATGTTGCAGTAGACCACAATGAACCAAACACCAAAGGCTAAGTATAAATTTAAATAGTTATGAATGCAGGAATTGGGGAGGGCCTATGGCTCATTGACAGATCATGTGTTTACATGCAAAAGTTTCTAAGTCCAATCCTTGGCATCTCTTAAGCAAAAGTGATGAAAAAGACCTTTCTGCGTACGATTCTTGAAATAGGCTACCTGCCTGCTGCTTTTCAGATGCTTTAGACCAGGGGTGTCAAACTGCCGGCCCGCAGGCCAGATGCGTCATGCTGAAACCGCGTCCACCCCATTGCCGGCAATGGTAAAAAAAGTCGTGATATGTTGCGACACGTCACGTGACGTTGCGTGTTTGACACCCCTGCTTTAGACTGAATAGGGATTATTAGATGATTAGAATTGATAACTGACATCTAAAGGACATCTAAGTGCAGAAGACTAGGTTACATAGATAATATGAAAATGTATTTGGCAGCTTCCTAGATTGCTACAGGGGCTCTTTCAGTAATTCCAGTTTTGTGAAGGAAGAACTGGTGGAATTTGGCCATTGTTTTGATGAAGACTGTTGAAATACTGATGAAGTGACAGAAGTGTTCTTAGTGAAGGTGTTTCTAATCCTTTCCCCCCCTTCTGACATATATTTACTTATATTTCAAGCTTTCCAATGAATATGCTGATTGTCGCAACAACCAAATCAATAAATAAAGTTTGTAGCCTAATTGATATATGCAATTATGAAAATAAATATCTCTGTTTGGCCTTTTCTGCCTTACTGCAAGAATGCTAAGGAACAATATTTGCTTGCTTACAAGTGCTCAAAACAGTTTAGAACTATAGGGCTGGTAATTGCTGGATAGAATTAGGTTTTTCATACAGAAATAAACAAGCATCGTTACAGTTTGATGATCTAACTACTGAGTGAATAATAATAGATTCATTTTGCATTTGGTTTCCCTGCTCTTTCCCCCATTTTCACATTTCACAATCTTGAATTTTTTTCATGGACAGTAATGGGCTTGGTTTTAAACGATTAGTGTATGTCTGTATGAGATTCCATTCATTTAACAGGCATTTTTTTTAGAACTGGAGACTTAAAAATATCTGCTTTAAACAGAGAATTTTGAAATAGAATTTCATCTAACAGAGAGACTAAATCCCTTTTTTTCCATATCTCCCATATCACCTCTACAGAAGTTTAGAATATAAGTGACTTCAGGCAAGCATTTCTTGGTTAGCTCTTTTTGCAAAAGTGATCTGCAAACATTGATTACACCATATAAATGATTCTGTTCTTAATCATGGGATTGCAGATTGAATTTTGGGATATAGTTCCATAATCAGGCTTATTATAATTAGCCAGGTTTGCAAACTCTTGGCGAATCTTATAGGGATAGGATAGGTTAAATCTGCCATGCTACAGGTAGTCCTTGATTTACAACCATACTTGAACCCAGGGTTACTGTTGTAAGTCATGCTACTTGTTAAGTGGGCCACCATATGACCACACCCAATTTTATAATCTTTTTTGCAGTGGTTGTTAAGCAAATCCATTGTCCACAATGGGCATTTTTGGTTGGAAACGGGAAGCATATGCAGGTTTTTGTTTTTTTTAAAAAGAACATTTTAAATCATGGTCACATGACTGTTGGATGTTGCAAATGACTATAAATGCAGTCTGGTTGCCAAGTGCCCAAAATGTGATCGCATGACTGTGGAATGTGCATGTGTAACCTGGCTGTTGGAATTTCGAATCCAGGTCATAAGTAGCTCTGGGAAGGAAATTTATAATTTTGTATAGTTACTAAGTGATCAGTCGTAAGTCAAAGACTACCTGTACTTTGTAGCAACATTTGTTCTTTTACTTGCAGTGTCTTATGCAAGGACAAAAAAGTTTGATTCTCATACATTTTTTGGAGTTAAAACTTTCATGATTATTCCTGATAAATGAAAACATTGCTGTTTTGAATCAGCCTCTGGGCACATTCAAAGCAGTCCTGCCTTGCCTTCTATAACTGACATGGAGATGACTGTCTTAGCCTCCCCCCCCCCCTTCTTGATTCCTCTCTAGGCAAGTAATCAGTCTACAACACAGTCTCCTCTTGGGAGAAATCACCAAGAACTTAGGCCTTTCCTAAGTTAGGCATTTTAATATGCTAAAGCCACAGAAGCTTTGAGATGGAATACTAACATATTTGTAGCTACTGTAATCATGAAACTGCATTGTATGTGTAGTTATGTTGTTGGCTGCAGAAATCTCTTCATTTTGTTGCCTGCCAGCTGCTGCTCTTGTTCTCCCATTGAGCTTTAATGGGCAATAAGGAGACATGAGATTTGTGTGTGCGTCAATGAAGCAAACTGTTTTGGGTGTTTAAGCAATGCTCAGAGCAACTATTAAAGATGAAAGGTTGTGCAATGTGCCTTTTAAAGGTGGATGGAGGGAAACTTCTTCACAATAAATGGGAGAGAAAATAGCAAACTACTGGTCAAGCAGAATAACCTCAGATTCTTGTCTGAAAAAGCGGCATATTAAAAAAATATTTGGGTAAATTAATCTGGGATTTACACGGCATTTTATGCTCAATCTCTAAAACTGAACAACTCATCTCTCTAAGGCTAAGCTTTTTGCTGCTACATAAACAGACTTTTCTCACTGTAACTGCAAAAACAGAATATCCTCTGTTTTAAAAGTGATGTGTCTCATTCCGTACCACTTATTAAAAAATGTTATTTTTATTGTTATTTTCAAAAGTTTTTTCTTCTAAAAGATCTTGCAGTCAGAATGATAAGGAAGAGAGTTGCTAGACCAATGAATGAAAACATAGTTTCATATTGTGGGCTGCTGTTGGAATTTCTCACTTTGCTTACAGTGTGAGTAAGAATTTTGTCAGGAGAAAGGAGGACATTTAAATTCCTTGTGATGCAGAGAAATCGTATGATTGTGTTTTTGTGTAAAGTGGGAAATACGGAAGCGTCCTTATTAATCTAAAGAGCAAAGTGATATGCAAGAAGAAAAAAGTAAACAAATCCCTTTTCTGGATTTTAACTCTAGTCTGTTGTTTTCCTTCCCCAAGTGTAAATAAATAGCAAGTAGCAACTTTGAGTTTGTCTTCAATCATGTATATTTTGGTCCTGAGGGATTACAAGACAGAGAGCCCTGATGAAATCTCTGATACTGTTTAATATTATGCCAGATTCCATTTCTGATAGAAAGATCCATCAGTGTGATGTCATGAACTGAATATTGGACTTGAACAGACTGACGGTGAAGTCAGTCGTTTCACTTTTAGCTTTATCTATCCTACATATATTGCTGAATATGGGGTATATCAAAGAGGTTACCTTAATATTTTTGGAACAATAGTAGGATACACACTTATGTCCTACTATGTCCAGTTATGCCCTTCTTCAATATACTCTACCCTGGAACTTTACAGGACATGTCTAAAATATTATGTGTTTTATATCAGCTGGAAGAGATTCTGGGCTTATATAGTATTTTCCTTGTGGCCAAGAAGATACTTCTCCCCGAGTGCTTATATGGCTCATTCTGGGACAGAGTAAAAGTGCCAGCATAGTCTGTTCAGCCAAATCCCATAGCCAAAATGCAGCAACATCTGTTTTCAGCTTCTGCCTTTCATTTGCATGCAGAGTCCAAAGGTACTGAATGAGAATATTATCAAAATACTCTGTATTCCTGTTGATATCACTAGTCTAAGGTAGAAGTAACTTGTTGTAGGAATTAATTTAAACAGATTTTCTTACTCCTGTCAAGTATGTTTTTGGCCACAGGCTCCGGTGTAGGAAATATTTATGAGTGCTGTATTGATTTATAGAATCATGAAGATGAAGATACCTTGGAGATTATCTAGTCCAACCCCCTGCCAAGTGCAAGAATCCTCATGCCATTCCCAACAAATGGCTGTCCAATCTTTGCTTGAAAACCTCCAGTGATCTGTAACACCAGGAGACAGGCTGTTCCATTGCTTCATAGCTCTTGCAGTCAGGAATTACTCCTTATTTCAAGTACTTTACTTAGAAAGACCCACACCAGCACAAACAAAGTTTACTTTACTAAACAAATGCTGATTAACAATATAGCAAATGGTATGTAAAGATCTTACATTGCATGCAGGATGATCCCTTCATTCCCTTGTTTCCAGCAGTTAAAGCCAAAAGACACAGAAATAAGGCACAATGGGAGGACAGTTACAGCCACCAGATTACAACAGGCAAGCCCTGGCTGTGCTTATACAGCCTCTGATGGTCTATCAGTTGATTAGTATACATTTAAAGTGACAACAACTCTATAATTCTATTCTATTCTATTCTATTCTATTCTATTCTATTCTATTCTATTCTATTCTATTCTATTCTATTCTATTCTATTCTATTCTATTCTATTCTATTCTATTCTATTCTATTCAACAGCCTTTGTCCATAGAACATAAACTGAGAGGAGAATAGTTGAGTTTCAGCTCCTTCCTTTCTATTGCAGATGATCAGGGCTTGGCAGTGTTTGGCATAAATGTAAGCATAATAATAGGGATGATTAGTGTTAAAAACATGGAAAAAGTGACTCATCTTTCTGATTAATAGAATGGTTGACCAAAGAGGATACTTGAAAATTCTGTTTTCCATTAAGGAATTGGTAATATTGTGCAATAAAGAGGAAACACTGAAGCACATGTATATAATAAAGGTAAATGTGGATATAAAGAGTTTCATAGATAATTCAAGGGATATTGAATGAAAGCAAAGTATTATCTTTGGCTGGATAAAACATAGTCCAGGATGTACATTTGATAAGATCCATGTGGGACTAAAAACTGAAAATTAACAGTCTATTTCTTTATGTTATTCAATGTGGATGCCACCCACCTCCAACTGATTGAAAGAAGATCAGAAGGAATGCTATATCAAAGTTGGCTCCTAGACATAATCAAGATATTCTCTGGATATGCATTTTCACTGCAAGAACATATGATCGTTGATCATGAAGCCTCTGTATTTACCTATCAGGCTTGTGGCTACATAAAATCCAACCCACAGAGATATCTAAACATAAATGTTTCTAGACGAAGCTGTATTAATTTGACTTGCAACTGGTTCACCCGGTAATTAGGCCAAGGTAGTTTCATAAAGGGATCACAATCAAGGTGGTCAGATGTAGTTATGCTCATCAGGGAGTAATAATAAATTGAGATCTTAAAGCCACGGAATGCTGTGATTATCTATATGTTGCTGTATTACAAATCCCAGCATCTTTAGTCATTAACCGTGCTGTCTAAATTGCAATTGAATATCAACAACATTAGTTAAGTATAAGTTTGTCTCCCTGTGGATAAGTGATCAGTTAGTTAAATATGACATGACCTTAAGTATGCAAAAGGGAGCAAAGAGCAGAACATACTGACTGCAAGCAATGACCTCAGGGAGGCTTAATACATAACTTCAAATACTGAGCACCAAATACATCTGCTGGCAAGATTTTGTTATTCAAGAGTCCATAGGGAACTCTTGGATGCAGAGTTCTGCTATAGGTAGCTATTCAAGGAAACACTGATAATATTCGTTTGTGCTGTGAGACAAAATCTGTGGAAATATCCATTACACATTTATGAAGACAGGAAATCTTGACAGCTCAATTTTTTTTCAATATTCTGTGCTGTTTAAAGAACATGTATTTGCTGCAGAGAACATTAATATAATATTTCTGTTTCCTGTAGAAATCTTCATGTGTAGTCAGGAAGCTTGTAATAGTAATGCAGAGGACAGCAGGACTGCCATTATCCTGCAACAGCTGCACAACATGTTACCCATTGAAACAGTTAAGTATTGCATGATTAACTCCTTGTTCTTACATGCCCAGGCAGCTTATTCTAGATGGTCTCATGCTGCTTGAATTGCTGATTTATCCCACAAGCATGATGTGAGGGTAAACCAAAATTGGTTGTAATTCTTTGGTTCGGATAACAAAAATCTAAGTATTTGGACAAAACATCTGACTCTATCTGAGCAATAGTACATTTGAATCACCTGCTATTTCTTTTTGCCCTGCTGGGTGCAGCACTTAGACTGCCTTGAAAAGCCTTTCTTGAAAAGCTAAGAAGGATCAGTCATGGTTTGTACTTACATGGGAAACCATCCAGAAATTCTAAGCCTGTAGGCATTGGCATTCTTGGGGACAGGGAATGGTCAAACCAATCAGTCTGATAAAAGTGGCTACAGCCTGCAGATGCCTGTGGGTAGAGTGAGAAGTGGGGGAAGAAATCTTAAGATAAGGCAGTGGTAAATATTTTCCACATGGTTGCCAAGAAAACTACATGAACATATTGATATAGTCTGCCAGAATGAAGAGCAGATTGAAGGTATTGTTACTTTTACCCTCAAAGTACAAAAGGGAGGGGGAGGGGAATCAATGTAGATAAATTGCCCCTTTTAAATATTGGCCTTCCTTAACTTTAAACAACTACTTACGTGGATATAAGTGTTAATGTATTGGACTAGGATTGAAGAGACCTAGGTTTTAGGTCTGGTTCAACCATGAAGATCATTGATTGATTCTAAGCCAATCACATATATGTTCACACGACAGGTTCAGCCCCGAAGTTCTGTCAATATGCACATTCCACATTTTTCTACTGTTGTGTGTCATTAACCAAGCTTTGTGAGTTGCATCACTAAAAATATGAAACAGTTGCAGTGAGTTTCTGGAAACCAGGATTTCTAGTTTAATTGGGTAAGCTACAAATTTTAAAGAGCTGAATGAACTGGTTGGAGGGCAATTTTCAAACCGAGTGCACATGAATAAATTTAGTTTAGTGTCATACGAAACAGACCATTATCCCTCAGCCCAATCCACTTTATAAGGTTGTCAGGATACAGTAGGCTATAGAAAGGCTGACTTATGTTGATCTGAGATCCTAGTAGGATAATAAGGTTCTCCTCCCTTTCTTGTTGCCATTTGAAATACCCTTTTTGCCTTTTGAAAGGCCATGAAGCCCTGGCTCTTCCCCCAAGGGCTAAGATGGGGATTGAATCAGGAGTTATTTGGTTTGGCACCTGGTGGGAAGAATGGTTTTATTGATAAAAGTTTTTCAAATAATACACAATTTTTTATTTTGAAAGCAGATTCTAGTAGTCTGTACTCTATTTTATAGCATCCTCCTGTATTCCACTATGAGAAGCATTAGATCTTTACAACCTTCTTAGCTGTATCTCCCATTTGTTAGAATGCAAGGTCTGTGCTTGCATGAATTAAATAATGTGTTTCTCTCCTTTCTCTGAGTCACATTTTACAAGCCCCCCTCCTTTTTTCTACATTTGCAAATCATGCATTTCAATGATTAATTTTTTTTGGTATAATACTTGAAGGTTAGTTCAATAGACAGAGAGCTTATCTGCATTACTTAGTTGACTCATTATTAGAATGGTACAGTAACTAATTTTTTTTTGACAATAGAAATAGATAATTTCTCTCTCTAATCAGCTCCCTCCCATTGTTAATTCAACCCCAAGTGCATTTTCCTGCTGCAGTTTCAAAATACAGGTATTCCTCAACTTATGACTGGTTGTTTAATGACTTTTCCAACTTACAAGGAATTTTTCATCAAATCTGCAGATTTACACTAAGCTGGCAGGAATAGCCAACATCCCAGAAGACAAGCTCAGGATCCAAAAGGATCTTAACAGACTTAAATAATGGGCCCTATCCAACAATATGAAATTTAATGTGGAGAAAAGCAAGATTTTACACTTAGGCAGGAAAAACCAAAGGTACAAGTACAGATTAGGCAAAACCTGGCTCAAAAACAGTAACTGTGAGAAGAACCTTGGAGTCCTAGTGGATGATCACTTAAATATGAGTCAGCAGTGTGTGGCAGCAGCCAAAAAAGCTAATACAGTCCTTGGTTGTATAAACAGAGGCATAGAATCAAAATCAGGTATTGCTTTATAAATCCTTAGTAAGACCACACCTGGAATACTGTATCCATTTTTGGTCACCACATTACAAAAAAGATGTTGAGACTTTGGAAAAAGTGCAGAGAAGAGCAACTAAGATGATTAAAGGCCTGGAGACTAAAACATATGAAGAACAATTGCAGGAATTGGATATGGCTAGTCTAGACAAAAGAAGGACTAAGGGTGACATAATAACAGTATTCCAGTATTTGACGGGCTGCCACAAAGAGGAGGGGATCAACTTGTTTTCCAAAGCACCAGAGGATAGGGTAAGAAACAGTGGAGGGAAACTAATCAAGGAGAGAAGCAATCTGGAATTAAGGAGAAACTTCCTAACAGTGAGAACAATTAACCAGTGAAACAGCTTGCCTTCAGAAGTTGTGGTGCTTCATCACTGGAGATTTTTAAGAAGAGACTAGACAACCATTTGCCTGAAATGGTATAGGATCTCTTGAGCAAGGGGTTGGACTAGAAGACCTCCAAGGTCACTTCCAGCTCTGTCAGAATTGAAAAAAGAATGAGTGCTTTACGGCCTGTAAAGTACTTCTGGCTGTTGTAAAATGTTGTACCATTCCTCTCCTTGGCAACTGGTTCACCTTTATGATCAATTGCAGAGCATGACTTGGTCACATGACTGGGATTTGCAAGGTTTCTTGCACGTTTCCAGCAAAAAAAATGCCCATTCAAAAGAATGGCTCACACTTCTGACCATGGGATTTGCTTAAGAACTATGGATTCACCACAAAAATGTATTGAAATCAGGTCTGGTCATGTGAGTGCCTTGACTTAGAACCATAATGACTTACAACTGGAAATCCTGTCCCAATTACAGTCATAAATTGAGAACTATCTATACTCTTGCTACATTGCATATATACTCTTGTGCATTTTGGCTGGAACATTTCTCTTTTTTCAAGGCTAAGTCTAGCACTTCATTGGTGACTTCATAGAGGAAAGAATCACCCCTCAAGGGAGATGATAGTTGCTGTAATCTTTAGGAACTTCTAAGTAAGACCTCTTCTAGCTAGTTAGTTAGAGAAAAGTAGCTAGCTGAATGAAAGTAATTAAAATAATTGTTAATTTTTGAATCACTACAGAGTGCTTAGTGATATTGGCAGTGGTAAGAAAGGGAAGGTCTTGTAGTGACTACAGTGAAAACAAGTCAGTAGAATTTTTTTTATTTTAAAAATTGTTGCTATCCAAATTTGATGTCTTCATTTTAAATATACATATTAAATTTTAGTCTATATAGATACATTTACACACACGCACACACACACGTGACATATATATCAATATCTATTTGCATTAAGCTCTATCCACAGGAAGGAAAGCAATTGGAAGCTTCCCCCCCCCCCGGAACAGATTTTGTAGCCTTCAGTCTGGATGAAATATTTTGCAAACTGTTGCCAGATGCCTCAGTCTGGTCATATTTGTCATAAACGGATTAAATGTAAATTGCCAGAAGTGCAGGACAAAAGCATCTTAAACAATAATTGTGTGGATATGTCCAGAGATAGCAGTTGCATTATCCAAAATGGTTTTTATTGCAAGAAATCTGCAATATTTCAAGAAATCTGTTAGGCATATTTCCAGAGGCTGTCAGCCTTCCATTAGTGGAACCTCAAAAAAGGATTATGATCTATTCATCTTTGCTTCAAATCCTAAACTACAAACAACAGTTTCAGGTTCTTTCCTGTGAAATGGAAATAGGTCTACACGCAGATCTATTCCATCTGGAGATGTTGGATCACAGCAAGGGTTCATCCTGTGAATTAAACTTTCAATATTGAGAATAAAGGAGTGGTACAGCGTTGAATAAGAGAACTCTTAGAGTCAGGTAATGCCTCTAAGCTAATGAAGGAAGAAAACAGATGTTACTCTTTGATTCGTTCAATATATTTTCTTTCAAACTGTTTTGAATGGTCAACCAATCTTCTGAAATTTATTTTTAGGAATATTATTGAGGGAGAAAGGGTAGTGGAGAAAAAGTATACAATTTCCTCCTCCATTAATAAAACTATCTACTAGATCTAAACCTTCTGAACAACACTGTTGGAATCTTCCCAGTAGCAGCATCTTAATTTTACAGATTGTTGCTGTGAAGATCAGCATTTGAATCATAAATATGTTTGTCTATCCATTTGCATTGCAAGGAAGAAATTGTTATTTTTTTTAAAACACTTTGCAAGCGATGTCTTCATAATTAGGGACCATGAGGCTGACAGTTTGTCTTTTGGTATTTTTATGTTGATAATTTAGAAAATAAAAATACACTATTGGATTGATTTTACTCAATTACTTTTTCCTCTTCAATAATTTCCTGAATCATATGTAGAAAACAGTTGCCTTTGGCAATCAGTTAATCAATAAGTGTGCGGAAGATGTCTCTGTCCCCCCCGCCCCCATTTGATCGGCTATAGCTTTATGTAGTCAGTTCGTTTAATAAGAAATGGGTATTCTGAGCAAGTAAATAAGCAGAATACCAGTGAGAACATAACCCCTGGTGAAATGAGGAACTGGGTGAAACAGAACCTATAAAAGGTCGGAAAGCAGATGAGATGACAGAGTTAATTTTCCAGTGATCACACTCCGCATACCCAAGGTTGCGTTCCCCCTTGTGCAGGTGTGTGCTTAATCCATGAAACAGATGAAATCAGGATTGCATGTAAGGGAAAGGAAAGGCTAATTTACTGTCATTCTTCTGCAGGCGATTAGGCCATGGGATGGTAAATTACACTCCTGAGTATGCTTTATAGGTAAAGATTTGAATTTGGCACTCCAACCTCTATATCCTCTGGCAAGGCAGGTTGTACATTGCTGGTGAAAGTCATTTCCCCCCTTCCATTAACCATCCCAGGTATTGCTTTTTTTTTTTTTTTTAAAGAGGGAAAAATGTGATTCTTTTGAATTTTACCTTTTGTAATTGAAGTTCATATTTTCAATTTGTGCCTGAATTATATACATTATTCCCAGCATTAACAAACCTGGGGTCATACACTGCCTACACTCCTCAGCTATTAATGCAGGCTGCCATGGTTGATCAGACTGCAGGGGACTGCCTTTCATTGGCAATGAAAATGTACAATTTTCACCTTTTTTTTACTAGGAGAGAAAGGGAAGCCCTCAGGCATCTTTTTTCTTCTCAGCAGGAGCTGAAAAATGTAGATGTGTATATAAACCATTGTACTTATAAAGTCTTGAGATTACAGAACACAATGTTTACACATACACAGACGTGCATACCTTTTGTAATGACTTCTCGAGATTCCTGAAAGGAGGCTACTGTACAGAGTGTGTGTGATTTCTGTTAGACTATAAATATTCTGGAATCTCACATTCAATCAGATTGACTCTATTGTGTTGCAGATACTCAACTGAACTGTGAAGAATCTCCATGAAGGTGACCAGCCATGCAATGTTCTTGGAAGGCTGTCCTCTTACTTGCTTTGGCCTCCATTGCTATCCAGTACACAGCCATCCGCACTTTCACAACCAAGTCCTTCCAAAGTTGCCCTGTACCCAGTCCCATGAATTGTAGCCTGAATCAGGAGGCTGAATCTGCTGACAGACTGTGTGATGAAAGCCCAACCTTTTCTTACAACCTTTCTAAGAAGACTCATGTCCTGATCTTAGCCACCACCAGAAGTGGTTCTTCTTTTGTTGGTCAGCTCTTTAATCAGCACTTTGATGTTTTCTATTTATTTGAGCCCCTTTACCATGTCCAGTACACCTTGATTCCAAAGCTAACCCAGATGAAGGGCTCCATGGACCGACGGATCATGCTGGGAGCTGGAAGAGATTTGCTGAGGAGTCTTTATGACTGCGATCTTTACTTTTTGGAAAATTACATCAAACCCCAGCCGGTGAACCACACCACAGACAGACTCTTCAGGAGAGGGGCCAGCAAAGCTCTGTGCTCTGCACCAGTTTGTGAGACACTGGCACCGATTGATACAACTCTGGAGGAAGGTGATTGCGTAAAAAAATGTGGCACTTTGAACTTGACTCTAGCTACCGAATCATGCAGAGAGCATGGGCATGTTGCTATCAAAACAGTGCGAGTGCCGGAGGTCAATGACCTTCGGGCCTTGGTGGACGATCCAAGGCTCAACCTGAAAATTATACAATTAGTGAGAGACCCCAGAGGCATCCTTGCTTCCAGGAGTGAAACATTTAGAGACACTTACAGACTTTGGCGAATCTGGGATGGCACAGGTAGGAAACCCTACAACTTGGATGTGACACAACTCACCACTGTCTGTGAGGACTTTTTGAACTCCGTATCCACTGGCTTAAATAGGCCCTCATGGCTGAAAGGCAAATACATGCTGGTGCGATATGAAGACCTAGCTAGGAATCCTCTAAAAAAGACTGAGGAAATGTACGAATTCCTCGGTATCCCAATGGATAGTAATGTGGAACGATGGATACAGAATAATACAAGAGGAGACAGGTCTGCAGCCAAGCACAAATACGGGACTGTCCGAAATTCAGCAGCAACAGCAGAGAAGTGGCGGTTCCGCCTGTCTTATGATATTGTGGCATTCACACAGAATGCATGCCAGCAGGTATTAATACAACTGGGTTACAAACTGGTATCCTCTGAGAAGGAATTAAAGAACCTCTCCATAAGTCTGGTGGAAGAAAGGGATTTCTTGCCCTTTGGGTAATGCAGATGTTTAGGGCTCCTATTGTAAGCTTGAGATGAGCCATTTGTAACTGTTGCCTTACTTTCCCTCTTCCCCCCTAAAAAATTTGCACTAATTGTTGAATGGGATTCTCAAAAGGAAAGTTCCCCTTCTCAAACCATTGTATAGATGGATGACTATTGGGTCTCTTAAGAGCAAAAACTAAAATAAACAAACTGTGGACAGGGAGCAATGTTTACAAATCACACACACTTAACAATATATAAAAGGGAAAAAAAGTAACCCTCGGCTTTCCACACTGATGGGAATCTGAAGGCTTATACTTTTGCACTTTTTACTTTTACAATGTAAGAGGTAATTATAAATATATATATAATTATAAATATAAATATATATATGTCTAATTTATGAATAGTGTTGTTACCTCCCTCCCAACTCTTATGAGCAGGTTTTACTGTTAGCTGATGGTGGAATAGTCTCCTTGTTTTTAATCTTGTTCTGATATATCTGAGTCATATTATCAGGCTGGTTGCTGATCCACAGTTTGTTTAGTAACACTTATGATATTTCTTTGTGCCAAAAAAGAAAGAAAGAAAGAAAGAAGGAAGGAAAGAAAGAAAGAAAGAAAGAAAAAGAAAACCTGAGATTTGCTAAACAGAAACAACGATGCTTTATCTCTGTTTTTTCTTCAAATAAAGAATTCAATAAAATTAATTGTTCCTGGAGGGTGAAATTCACCAAGCCAGGCTCAGTGAATCTTGAGATTGCTGAACTCTGTTCAGGACAGCTGTGAATACTATTTAATGTTATGGTGAGGGAGAAGGAGGTAGCAATTGCATTTTTAGAGTCAAGGATGGGCAGTGGGAAGAATGATAATAAAACAAGTTGACAATCTGATTTAAGAGATAGAGTGCAGAAGTGATGGCAATCCTGTGATCTGTGTAGCTTTTAAACATTTGCCCTTTTCATTTGTAGCCAATTGCAGCTAGTTGCCTGAGAATCCACAGGTGGGAGGGAGGGGGCACCTGTTTGAACGACATTACATAATTTGCATTTGTAAGACAATGTCATGGCACATGTGATATCATCATAGCTCGTACTAGACACCTATGACTGGTTAACTCAGTGTAACAAAAATAGAGCTCAGGAGTTTCAACCTCAAGAAATCTTGTCTGCCTGCTTGCTTGAATCACCATATGTTCAGGTAAGGTAGCTTAATGGGACAGCTGGAACTCCTGATTCAAATGGCAAAGTTAAAGGAGATGAAAATAGCCAAGACTGCTACCCCAAGTCAAAGAAAACTACTGGTGTTAGGAGTAGCCCCCTTCCCTCACTTTCAACACGTTATTGTTTAAACCATTCTCGACACCAGTCTTTACCAATCAACTTGTTTTTCCTAATCTAAGCAGGCTTAGCTTTCAAGTTAAGTGATTAATTTCAATGTTGTCATAATTAATACTGGAAATCTAAAGGAAATCCTAGTGCCCATACCTGTCTTAGTTCTCAACAAAGGAATGGCTAGAGCTGGACTTAACTGGACCATTGCTAGAGGATTATATGCAAGTGGTTGTGTCATTAACATATTGATTTAAAAAAAAAACCCTCTGGGCAGGCTCTTTTTCTCCATGCAGCCCTTATTTGAGAAAAATGCATAAAGCATCAAAGGAAGCAGGAATCCAGGAATCCAGATGGATGGTTAGCATTGAATAAATCCTAAGGATTCTGTGCTAGTGATCCAAATGCAGTCAGCACTCCCTATGGAAAATGAACAGCTGCTAAAACAACTAAAATATTTAGTGCATTTTTCCCCCAAGCCTGATTATGGGGGCTTGGGAAGGGTAAACTCTGCCTTTTCTGCCTTCTGTGACCTGCCAGAATCTTGTACTTAACTAGAGCCTACATAAAGCTTTTGGTTTCCTCTGGGGAGGGGTGGCAGGATCTAATTGCTACTCAAGGAAAGGCTTTCTATACGAACAAGGGAGCATGTGTGTGTGTGAGAGAGAGGGTGAGATGTGAATGGATATAGGCATGTGAATGGGCTGTGTATGTGCCTTTCCCCCACCTTGCTATGACCTGCTCATTTTGGGGATTGGTCCTCGGGAAAAGTATAACAAAGGAAATGCAGACATAAAATTAGCAAGAGCTACACTATAAATGTTTTTTTTAAATATACAGTGAGGAACAAGTTCATTTTTTTTGTTATGATCTTCATGCTGAAGAGTCCTATCCCGAGCCTGTTTGTCACTGATAATGATAGTGTATAAAAACTGCATGTTTATATGTCTCAGTGTTTCCAATGTTGTGACCCTATTTTTGGTATGGGAAACTATTCAAGATTGCTGTTTCCTGATCTGCGGTTCAGAAATAATCATTATGGTGTTGGTCAGTTTAGCACCTTAGAGATGTATCTGGCTACGACATCTGTCACACCAGACAACAAGCCCTGATGGTAGTTGTGGTCCAATCCATCTGGAGAAAATCAGGAGGGAAGATGTTCATCAAAACATGGAATAATTTTTGATCTATTAAAAACTGAATATTTTATTGGGCTGCATCTTTTAAAATATTGGGATTTTTTATATAAGCAACCCACAGGAGAGAGCTATCTCCTTAGATAAGTCCTATTAACTTTTATCACACAGGAAATGCAACTTCTGAGAGAATTCTGTGAAACATGCATGCATTACCTAATGTTTGTGCAGTCCTATACTTGCCTACTCAGAAGTACTGTCCCACTGAATTCAGTGAAATTTGCTTCAAGGTACAGGACTACAGCCTAAAATGCCTTTTCTTCTGAATGTTTATTCAAATACAATTTGTTCATACAAATTTGATTCAATTAAAATTCATATAAATAATTAACTATGATTTCTTTGTTCAAATGACAGAACTAATTTTATCATTAAAAAGACCTTGGCATATAAAAATGTCAGTTGTTACTACTGCCTTTATAGAAATGGAACCATGCCTGAAGCCATTTTCTGTTCCAATAGTGGAAAAAAAAGAAACAAGAAGTGAGAAGCCGACATAAAACTTTGTCTCATACGAGCCCTTCTTCTAAAACTCCCAATTGCTGTCTGATACAACTGACCCCAGGTTTAAATGGTGGACCTGGAATTTCCATATGAGCTTATTATTATTATTTTAAGTAATTACTCAACTGATGTAATTTCTTTCCCAAATATACTGGTGGATATTTGCTTACTTGCCAGTCTTGAAAATAATCATTTTTTAAATTTTTTTTAGAAGAACTGCTCTTGCCTTACTCATGCATAATTCATGTAGAAATTGTTTCTGAAGATAATTGGAATGGAAGTAATGTTTTTTGCCAATTTAAAAGGAAATAACATTAAAAATGTCAATGGCACCTCAAATCAAGTTCAATTTCTGGTGATTTCATGGACACAAGCATGCAGGGTTTTTTTAGCAACAATTTAGAAGTGGTTTGCCATTGGCTTTTTCCAGCCAATGGCAAACCACTTCTAAATTGTTGCCAAGAAACCATTTTTTCCAGGATATTTCCCCTGAACGATCCTACAGCCCTGATAGACCTTGATTTTTCCATCCAAGCATTATCAGGAATGAGCCAGCTTAGAATTGCAACCCAGATAAGGACTGGCCAGGTCCTGTGCTCCTGTGACAAGTGACAGATTTGCTACCACTAAAACCAAACATGACCAAATTTATACAGCTATCCATATTTACAGAGCAGCCTTGAAAGAATAGAATTCTCCACCTCTGAGTTTATTTTCTTCATAGTGGACAGCCACATGGGAGGAGATACAGGTAGTCCTCAACTTATGACCACAATTGAGCCCAAAATTTCTGTTGCTAAGTGAGATGGTTGTTAAGTGAGCTTTGTCCCCTTTTATGACCTTTCCTGCCACAGTTATTAAACGAATCACTGTGGTTATTAAGTTAGTAACATGGTGGTAGCTTCCCCATTGACTTTGCTTGTCAGAAAATTGCAAAAGCGATCACATGACCCTAACACACTGCAGTTATCCTAAATATGAGTCAGTTGCCAACCTCTGAATTTTGCGACCATGGGGATGCTGCAATGGTCGTAAGCAGTCATATATCACTTTTTTCAGTGCCGTAACTTTGAATGGTCACTAAAATAATTGTTGTAAGTCAAGGACTACCTGTAGTGAGAAAGAGGAGGTGAGCTGAACAGGTCCCTCTGCACTGTCTATGAGGGCACTGAACCCAGTCAGACCTTGTGGATTTTTCAACAGTTTTTCTATTCTGGAAGTGGAGTGAGCAGGTGGAAGAAGGCAATTACAGCCTTCTGTGGCCTGGGAACTTTGAAAATCACCTTGGACCGTGAGATGGGAGATAAATAAATTTGATGAATAAAAAAATGGGCCCTTTGCCATTTCACTGAAGACAGACTATCATGGGATTCCTTTCCACAGAGGTAAGTTGGCTTCCCAGTCTTCACAATTGGTAGTCAGATTCTCAATGGCTCAGTCATGCAAACATGAGAAATTAAGAGATAACTACTGAATAGAGTAAGGATTATTCAGACGCTGAACTTCATATGAAAGTTAGAAAAGAAGAAAAAATATCTTCCTTTGTGCTAGTATGGACTTTTCCTCATTTGCATCTAAATGCAAGGCAAATGTGGCTCTCCCCCCCCCTTTTTTTTTTGCCTTGTCCCTTGACATTGCCTTCATCTCTTCTATTTGAGGTGGCCCTCAATTGTCCTTAGTTGTTCTGGTGGTTCCAAGGTGGAGCTATTTTCAAACTTCAGCATTCTTTGCTGTTGGTGGTTAGTCATGTGAGGTAGTGAGATGAACTCAGCACCTCCTCATCACTTCAGATTGCTGTGAATTTGCCTGTCTTTTGAATCTAGCTATCCTCCTCTGTTTTGGAATATTGAAGAATCTGCCTTTTTCAAATTGGTCTCTTCTCCTGGGTCTGCTGCTTTCTGAAGTCCAGAGAACTTGGACTTGGTGGAATCTGCAAGAGAAAAAGTGCTAAAATGCACTGAAAACAAGTCTTCCTGATAGCTGATAGTTGGGTCTGGGACACCTACTTGATAAAATGGAAGAAACCCTTCTGCCTTACCCATGCCAGTCTTATAAATTAGTCCTAACAAAAAGCACACCCAGAAATACTAGCTCTAACTTTATTGTAAGGTTACATTAATAGAATCTTGCAAAGTATATCTCTCCACACCTCTCACATTTACAGTCCAGGAAACAAGGGAAGGTCACAGCAATGGTTTTGTTTTACACACCCTGCATAGCCCAATGTCAAATATGGATGCTCCCATACTTCAGCAAGCCAGAACACAGGATAGTGATGGTAGCATAATTTATGCAGCATAGTTTTCTAGCCAGCTGAATAATGAAGGCATAGTTCTTAAACTGAGCCGTTCGAAAAGGCCCAACCTTACAAACATTTCTGATGTTATGTCCATGAAGATTCTCAGCTATCCAGGTAGAGCTGTCTGGAAGTTGAATCATGGCAACTGGACTTCTTTTCTTTTTGGTTTGAAATGTTTTACTGCTTATCCAAATAGCTTCTTCAGTCTGAACGACTGATTAACTTGCTTAGACTGGAGAAACTACTTAGATAAGCAGCAAAATGTTTCAAACCAAAAGACTTCTGACACTATTTATAATGTTTGGTTTCCATTATTTTTTTTTGCTTCATACAAACATTTTGGGAGATAGTCAGAAGCTATTGTCTGAGTGTATCGGTGTAGACCAGTGGTGGCGAACCTATGGCACAGGTGCCAGAGGCGGCACTCAGAGCCCTCTCTGTGGGCACGCGTGCTGTCACCCCAGTCCTAGGCCTTCAGCTGGGTTTCATAAAACCTTTTCGCTTTAGGCCTCTGCCGCCTTGTGCAAAAAAAAAAAAAGGTTCAATCAGTCAATTTCAACTTCTTGCGGAAAAAAAAAAATCTTGCAAAGTTGGAATTGATTGATTGAACTTTTTAATCCCACCCTGTCTGCTGTTACCACCGCAGCCACGCCCACCCAATTGGCCACGCCCAGCCAATGGGCCACACCCACCCGGCACTCGAAGATGCATAAGTGGGTTTTGGGTTGCAGTTTGGGCACTCAGTCTCTAAAAGGTTCGCCATCACTGGTGTAGACTAAACAATCTTCCGGTTTCTGATTCAAGGAGAAATCCAATACTCACCAATACTCAGGTTTGTGAGCAATGCACACTGAGGCTGGAAAAATGCACACAAGCTCTTAATAGGAAAACAAATGGGGAAAAGGCACTATGTTGAATTAACTTTTTTATTAGTTTTTCTTCTTTGAAAGAGCAAAAGCAGGAACTGCTGCTGTACATGCCTTCCTGCTGGAGAGGCTTCACAAAGTATCCCCTCAGCTTAGAAGATGGAAACCCATTTAAAGTGGGAACGGCTGTAAAAGGTCAGCAGAAAAATGAGCTTGGTGGCCTATCCTCCAGGCTTGTAGAAAAAACCAAGTGGAGTCTTATAAATCATGTCTGCTGTCAAGAGAGAGATCGAGTTGGCAGCTGCACAGGACCAGATGAAGAGGAAGAAAGTTCCCTGCAAAAAAAAACCCACCACCCCTTCACGTTTCATAGAGAGCATCTGAATTCATTCTGCACTGGCTGCTTTACATTCTTTGTACTATTTTCCATCAGACAATGAAGCAGACACAGAGAACCTTCCATGACATGTAGCCTCTGTAAACTACTGTGCAAATATCCATTGGCATAGCATGAAATACTTGTCATGAACGGGTTTTGTGCTAAATATGTTGTAATTAGCAAACATAAACATCCATGAGCTAGCTGTAAACTAAACATAAGGGGTAAAAGGCACTAGGGGGAAATCCAAATAAGATTAATATAAAATTGATTCAATCTTAATCTTATTAAAACTAGAATATATAGAAGCATATTACCCCATCTTCCCATTCTTAGAATGTAAAGGCTTTTCAAAAATTGAGAAAGAACCCACTCCTTTAACCTCAGGAGTGTAGATTTATTTCCATCAAAGTAAAACTCTAGGCTTGATAAAGCCAGAATATGTAATAAAATATCTAACTATTATTATTATTATTATTATTATTATTATTATTATTATTATTATTATTATTATTATTATTATTATTATTATTATTATTATTATTATTATTATTATTATTATTATTATTATTATTATTATTAACAACAACAACAACAACAACAACAACACCCCGGACTTAACAATTGTCGATCCTGCGACGATATCTGTAATACCATCAAACATCCACATCTGCCTATCCCAGGTCCTTGATAGGTAGACAAAAATGCCAAATCCAGTCTGAACATCTGGCTGACTGTGCGATGATCAATAATAATAATAATAATAATAATAATAATAATAATAATAATAATAATAATAATAATAATAATAATAATAATAATAATAACAACAACAACAACAACAACAACAATAATTACATGGCCAGTATATTAAAAAAATAGCTGGGAAAGCAGATAATAACAAGACCTGGCAATGGCTAAGAGCAGGAAAATTGAAGAAAGAGACCGAGGGACTAATTCTGGCTGCACAAGACCAAGCCTTAAGGACAAATGCATATAAAGTCAAAATTGAGAAGACAGCAACAGACAGTAAGTGCCGCCTATGCAAACACGCTGAAGAAACAGTGGACCACCTGGTAAGCTGCTGCAAGAAGACCGCACAGACTGACTACAAGCAGCGGCATGACAAAGTAGCAACAATGGTGCATTGGAAGATCTGCAAGAAATATCATTTGCCTGTAAGCAAGAACTGGTGGGATCATAAAATAGAGAAAGTCATAGAAAATGATAAAGTTAAACTGCTCTGGGACTTCAGAATTCAAACAGACAAGCACCTGCAACATAACACCCCGGACTTAACAATTGTCGATAAGAAAGACAAAAAAGTCTGGATAGTGGACATGGCAGTGCCTGGAGACAGCAGAATAGACGAGAAAGAACTGGAGAAGATAACAAAATACAAAGACCTACAAATAGAAATAGAAAGACTGTGGCAAAAGCAAGCAAGGGTAGTACCAATAGTAATAGGCGCCTTGGGTGCAATCCCAAAACAACTGGAGCACCACTTGAACACCATTGGCATTGACAAATTCGCCATTAGTCAATTGCAAAAGGCGGCCTTACTAGGAACCGCCTCCATCCTGCGACGAAATCTGTAATAACATCAAACATCCACATCTGCCTATCCCAGGTCCTTGGTAAGGACTCGATAGGTAGACAAAATGCCAAATCCAGTCTGAACATCTGGCTGACTGTGTGATGATCCATAATAATAATAATAATAATAATAATAATAATAATAATAATAATAATAATAATAATAATAATAATAATAATAATAATAATAATAATAATAATAATAATAATAATAATACTCAACAACGAATTGGGGGAAGGACAGGCAATTATTTTAAGACTGAGACAAAAGTCCACTGCATATTCCACCTGAACTCGGGGTCTGTGGCAAAGAGTCAGATTTTTAACCCTTATGAAAACATATGGGGTTGGGGGACTGCACAGGATTCAGGAGGAATGCTATTCACATAGGACAGGGTAACTACAGAGAAGGCCCGTCTCCAAGACCCCCTCCCCCATGACATTGCTTTACTACATGAAACATAGCAATGTGAGAGATGTTTTCCAATAGCCCAATCATAGTTGTGTCAAGTCATGTTGATTACATGACATCTGCCCAAAGGAGATCACTCAAGAGAAAGTGATAAAGATAAGACCACTTAGCAAAGCAGCAGGTGTCACCTGCTGAAAGGGTCCTGCAAGAATACAGCTGAAGTGTGAAGGGGAGCCGATTCCTTTCAGTCACAAGGACTGTTTTACCCTGAAGATGAAAACTGAAGAAATATAGCCCTGGCTGAAATGAGATTCATGAGATTCTTACGAGCGGACTCCTTCCATATTCCTTGATAAATCAGGTTGGCATCACATGCTTTTTTTTTTTTAATCCCAGACTATTTGTTTACATTTATATATGTATAAACATTATGGAAATAGATTAATTGGGTTATGGTAACTGGAAATACATTCCTCCTCCTCGTAATTTTTTTTAAAGAAATGAAGTGAAAGAATACTTTTAGAGAGCTCCTTCACTGCAGCTCTTAAAGGTCTTTTATATGGATATAATGTTCAAATGAACGTTATCAAACAAATGGTTGAAAGTAAAGGGTCCTCTTCTTCTGTAGCAGTGCAGTGTAACTATTCTTCTTTTATTTAATCCTCGCTACTGTGCTGATGGTGAACTGTGCACTCTCTGTGTTTAATCATTTAAAAATGGCCATGGGCTGCCCCACTGAATGAGGATTGAATGAAAAGTAATACATCCATCTCTATAACATTAGTTTGAACAGGGATATTTTAATAAACGAAACAGGACAATGATCCTTGAAATGATCCTCATCTATTACCTGTATTTACTTCTCCACACAATTAAAACACTATAAAGGAGTTACTTCTTAAAAGTGCATTGGCTTTAAAATATAAAGGTCAACACATCCAATGTACACTATAAAACACATCTGTGCCCCAAGTGCAAGAAGAAGAGAGGGGGAAACAGTCCAAATCCAGAAATGAACTTCTCACATTTTAATAGTAAGGAGTTGCCACATCATTGTTCCTAAGTCTTACAGCAATTGCTATGTTGTTTGAGGAGAATGGGACATGGATCTTTGTATATATCAACAAAAATCAGATAAAATATGTGGGACATAATGGGAGATTGCCAGGATGCTAGATGGGTAAATTGAAAGAAAAAGAAACTTTGAAAATTGCAATGTCAAGCTTCTTTCACAATGTTGCTAAATAAACCTACATGGGCTTTTCTTATAGTCACCAGGGATTGGGTTCAGCTTGTAAGGTCTTTACTTGGAAGACAAGTATTCTTGGAATTCGGTAATCCTATAAGACAAGAGCCAATACCTTATGATCTCTATGTCACCCCCAGAGATAAAGCCAAGTTTTTCAGCTCTTTTTTGCATTCAGGAAGGTAAAATGGTGAAATAGGTATCTCAGGTTTAGGCCAATTTTTCCTAAAGTGGGAAGTGTCTCTGGATTTGGATTTACTTTTAAAAACCTCCCCCCCAAAGACTGCCCCACCTTTAATATTATATCATCAGTTGCACTTCCACACCACATTCCTGCTTTAAGATCAAGGCAAGACCAACCAACATAAAGCAAAATGCCAAATGTCTCTTTCCCATTCTAGGGCCATCACTTTGGCTGATTCTTACATTGAACTAAGCTCTTACATGATCTGATTTATTTCACTTTAGCATGTTGTTTGAAACCAGCAATTGTGGTTTACAAATTATTATTTACAGCTAAGTATTAAGTGTAAACTGCCAACTGTGATTTATTCAATAATCATTGGTTAGGCAAGCTATGGCTTACCATGAAATGTGAACCAAGTCTGTAAAAATACTTGCAGTACTAAATCCCCATTCTTGCCCTCTTCCATGTCCCTATGTTTTAAATGTATAGAACTTCTCTTCAGCTAACTCTTATGGTAGATCAGTGTTTCTCAACCTCAGCAACTTTAAGAAATGTGGACTTCAACTTCCAGAATTCCCCATCTAGCATGCCAGCTGGGAAATTCTGGGAGTTGAAATCGAAACATCTTAAAGTTGCCAGGTTGAGAAACACTGTGGTAGACTCATACAAATGTACTAATTTATTTCTAAAATTTATTGGCTGCCTATCTTATCACAGGTAACTCTATAAATGACTCAGGGCAGCATATTTGAGCTTCTCTTTGTACTACTCTCATCCAGCATGAATGTTGGTCAATTTTGTGGGGCAAAATGTAGAAGATATGAAAAATGAATGTTGGTCAACCGTTTAATTTTATTAAGGGCTATCTGATTTAAGAACAAACATATTAAAACCTCATTTCTGACAGCACTTTCACTGAGCAGCCTAAAAGATACAGAAATGATTCCTTTGAGAGAGCATATAAGACAAATGACATCCTTCTTCCCTAGACCACCCTTAGGGAAAGTGCCAGAGAAAATGGAGAAGTCCCTGTTACATAATAAGAAGCTCTGGCTTAAATTTAATGATTTGGAACTCTTGGAATGAAGACAGAACTTAAAAGGACAAAAAACAAAAACAGGACAGATGGCAGTTACCTTTGCCTATTTTTTCCAGGCACGAAGTCCCATCTTGTTTATTGTTACTGCGACAGAAGCAAATATGAAGTAGAGAATACTGAATCTAGTGTTCCAGTTAACTGCGGAACATTGTTAGTGCAACACTGGAGGGAATTACACTATAAACATTCTGCCCCTACTTAGGAAAACATGCGCATATAAACAAATCCTCATTGTATGTAGTGTCAAAGGCAGAAAGGATGATACTGAACTAAACCCAGATCTTGCTGAAATTAATGCACAGATGGTAGTGTGATGTTACATGCACAAGAGAATATAACTTTAGTAAACAAAACCTGAATGGTAGAAAGAGAGCAGAAACTGCCTTTTTTTCCCCTCAGAGAAAATGAATGAGATTGATAAGTCTATTTCAGTCAACAAGCAAAGTGTACGAAGTATTAAATACTGGCCACAGCCTGATGCCAACATATCATCATCAAGATGGCACTCTGGAGATTTGCAAAAGGCAAATCTAGAAAGTTCACCACATCACTGTATTAAATAAAAAGGCACTGTTATGAATCTGCTTACACTTGGTCTGTGTGTGCACGTGACAGAATGAAAGACAATGAGAAAAAATCTTTAGCTACCACATGAGGCATATGACTTTTATTTATTTTCCTTTTTAATTAATAACAAAATGAAAGGAAAAAAAAGAGCAAAACACAAAACTAATAGTGATGGTGATATATACACTGTTAAAGAGAACAAACAAACAAAAAAGAACATATAAAAAGTGCTTTAACTAAAAAAGTGAAAGAAATGTGAGAGATATACAGGTAGACTTCGACTTACAACTATTCATTTAGTGACCATTCAAAGTTACAATGGCTATGAAAAAAAGTGACTTATGACCGTTTTTATCACTTACAACCATTGCAGATTCCCTGTGGTCACATGGTCAAAATTCAGATGCTTGGCGTGTATTTATGATGGTTACAGTGTCTTGGGGGGGAGGGTTGTTCATGTGATCACCTTTTGCGACCTTCTGATAAACAATGTCAATGGGCAAGCTAGATTCACTTAATAACTGTGTACTAGCTTAACTGCAGTGATTCACTTAACAACTTTGGGATGAAAAGTCATAAAATGTGACAAAACTCACTTAAAACTATCTTGCTAAGCAACAGAAATTTTCAGCTCAGTTGTGGTTGTAAGTCAAGGACTATCTTAACATAATATATTTTCTTTTACTTTGTCATGTTTCTTTCAATTTTTGGTGGAAGCACTTTTTATCTGTTCTGTTCTTTTTCTTTTTTCTTTTGACAATGTACATAGCACCTGAAGCAGATGTTGAACTTCTCAAGACAGTTTCAGGATTTTGGCAACATACTAGTCTCATGGGTTTTAATCTAAACATGCTGAGTAGAAGAAACAAGGAGCCAATTTAAACAAGCTTGATCTTTAGTTTTCAAAGATTCCATAACTCAAGCATATGTTGCTTAAAACATTTATTTCATATTGCTTGCCTCCTGGTGTGATCAATGAACCCAAATAAACTGTGCTGGATCTGTTAAGCATAATATGAACTCTTGACATGAGGAGACCTACATTTTCATGGTTCTAACATACTGGCTTACTAGCAACCTAATTAATATTCTCCATGCTTGTTCATCAAACATGAATATTGCTGTTTTGTTCTGTACTTAAAATCCCACAACTCCTATAAAACAGGAAAAAAAAAACCATGTAGATGATGCTGCCACATTCTGCTAAATGTCCACTGAGGAGTCTATTGATGCGAGGAAAAAAACAATCTGTTGTATGATAGCAGCAAGTGCTCTGTGGGATGAGCAGATTTCCTTTAGAATGAGAAGCTAAAACAAATGCAAAGCAGTCTGGAACTTCACAAGAGGGAGTCTGTTGTATTGATCTAAATTTTCCGCATAGGTTTGTGTGCCTATGGGCATCGGCAAAAAGGGAACCCTTTCACAGCACAGTCAGGCACCCCATTTTGCATCAGTGTTAAACAGGATGTCAAAGCTGACTTGGCTTCATCATTGCCTGAACCTGATTTCGGCTCAAGTTTGCCAAACAGAAACAAGAGGGGGGTTGGTGAATTCCTAGGGAGGGAGGGCTAAGGAATGCATGAGAACCTTCTGCTGCCTGAGGAGAATTATCTGCCAAGGTTAAGTTTCGAGAACTATTCCAACGGCGTAGACTGTTTTCCCAAAACAAAAGAACTGTATATAATTGGTGGACAATGAACTGTGGGTAGGCCTGAGAAGAAAAGGGGTTTTTACCTATGTCGGTTCTCACGGGAAAACCTCAGAACTGACTTTGCTTCTGTTGTACCTAGATGGAACTTTCAATAAAGTTTTACTCTTGATGAACTCTTAGGACCAGGATGTCTATGGAGATTATCAGTCATCCAGGTCATGGTTGTCCCGAAGGTGCTTTTTCAAGAGGCAACTGGGCTTTCTTGTTTTTCTTTGAAGACGTTTTGCTGCTCATTCAAGAAGCTTCTTCAGCTTCTTCAATCTTTTCAGCAGTTCCAAGAAGGCTCCACACCCAGTTGCACTACTCAGGTGACCTTGAGGACATAAACCTCCAAATGGCTCAACAACTCTATAAAAGAATGCAAATGACCATCTGCGAGGAATATAAATCCTTCCATCCCCATCATCCAGTTAGAGCTGAAGAAGCTTCTTGGATGAGAAGTAAAACATCTTTAAAGGAAAAACAAGAAAGTCCAGTTGCCTCTTGAAAAAGCACCTTTGGGACTTAGGATCAGGACTTCCTTTTTTAGAATGTGCTAACTGGGATGGTTGACAGAGTAACTTTTAAATTGTTAAGTCAATTGACAATGCTGTAGGTCCTGCAGATATTAGCTGATTTTCTAGCAGCACTCACACTTACACACATGCATATACTCTTTTCCAAAGCTAATTAAAGTGATATCACAACTTGATGAAATGAAAGCACATTGAATTAGAATTAAAGGAATAAAGGAATGGAACAAAAATCTCCCTAATAGCACCTATGGGTCACTTGAATTACACTCTTTACAATATTCCTGTGTCATAAGAATAATATTTCCTCTACTGATTCTGTACAAATTTCATGTATTAAAAAGCAAAACAGAACAATCCTCCTCCACCAATCATTGGTCAAGCTGCTGAGAATGATGGTTCAAAGCAAGTACAAGCATTAAGCTGGGAAATATTATCTTATTCTCAGCATTGTACATACACTTATTACTACTTATTAGAGCACTACTTGGTCTGAATTTTTCTTCCAGTACCCTTCACCAGGAGTAAGTAAGCCTTTCATCTTTTTAGACATCAACTTTCACAATAGCTAATGGCAATAGTTGTAGCCCAAAATGATTGAATGGTGACAGATTGCAAACCAGGAGCATCTGCAGAAAGGTCAAAAAGTCAAGATGGCAGCTACAACTGAATGACCAATACACACACACACACACACACACACACGCACACACGTGTGTGATGATGCATATATAAAAAAGGTAGGGCTTGAATCCTGCACACAATTGCTGTCTTGATTTTTTAACCTCTACACATAGAGACCACTGTTGCCAATTTATCCTTTGGAATACCAAATGCTTACCTCTATTGAGCAAAATGAAAGGATGCAATTTCAGACCAGACTCTGAAGCATGTACTTCAGAAGGTGATTGCTCTTCTATAAAGGTAAGGAATAAAATTATATATTATCTCTGTGAGCTACATCTAAGCAACTCATAACTGTTTATGGTTGGTGTCTGAGCTGATTATTTGTTCTCTTCCTGATATTTGCAATCCAAAAGAGTCTTTTGTGGGAAGTGCTGGAATCAGGTGAAGAGGTGAAGCAAGGGTCTAATGAGTTTTATTGTGGGTTTTTTTTCTATGATGAAATGGACATTATTGTTACTGCATTGTTTGTTGCTCTTGCACCACAGCCCATTACTGAAACTGCCCTTTACTAGTTCAACACAGCTACAGTGTTGGTGGTCATGCTATTTTAGTGAATTTGAAATTTTTGCTCTCAACCCAAAGTATTCCTCAGATTGTTCCTCATATTGTTCCTATACCTGCTTATTTAGTACAACCCTTCATTGGATCATGCTTGACTATTGTTGTTGTGGCCTTTTTGAAGTCTACTGAGATGAAAATGAAACAACCACATTTAGCTGAATGTTTCTCTCTTAATAGTTAATTTACCAACTTAAACAACTGCAACACTGCCAGAACCTGGGCATCCCAGTTTCTTATCAGATAGCAACAATCGCAAGATGCTGAGAGTTCATTTAGATTATGTCAGGATATAAATGGAATACATGAATAATGAATATGCTTTAAGGCATCTTCTTTCTCTTTCACCAAATTTCTCCACTGGAGGTTTGCTAGTATATTAAACAATTCTGACTCTTGGATAATATTCATCTCATTCAGAAAGAAAGGTATCGGTTCATTCTTCCTTCCATGTAGATCAAACAATCTGTTCTTTGATTAGATATTTGCAGTTTATATACACCACAAACAGAATGTGACACTCCCCTACAAATTGTTTTGTAGCTTGTCATAATAGAAAACATATAAGGAAATGCATTTAAGTTACCTGCTTGGATCCTCTTTTATACTCTCTTTGCATCGTATTTAGTTAATCCAAGCCTGTTACAAGGCTGAACAAATACCTGCTGTTTTGTGTGGGTTTTTATTTTGAATGATCTATTATTCCATGTGAAATGTAAACAAATTCTTCTGAACAATTCCACATTTAACTCTTAAGGTCACTAGCTATATTCCACCACTCAAAGGATTTTCTTCATAAAGAAGTATGTAATTTTCACTTGTAAAATTTGCAAACCAACTTGCCTGATAGTATGTGCAAGATGCTTGCTTTGCTCCCTGAGAAACTACATCTCCTGAAATAGAATAATACCTATTTTGATCTATTGTTATGCTAAGTATTTTGCCCTGACAAAGCATTTTCCATTTCAGATAAATCAGTGTTTTATTCTTTTAGTATGCATATCTATTTTCTTATATGCCTGATTTCTTATTCTGTTCTGGTGTCTTTGAATAAACGTTTTTATGTGTATGTGTCTAAGACTACTTTTTTCTATTGCCCTGAGAATATTTAAAGATCTTATCTTTTGCACTGATTACCCTGGGAAGATCGGAATGCCACATGCAAACAGAAAAAGGAATTTTGAAATTTTGAAAAGAAATTTCAAAGTTGCTTCAAATGCAGTAATATTACCTAATATTTAATAAGTCTGGGAAGTCAACCCACAAAATATTCTATATAAAACACTCCAAGGGCAACGAACGCAAGTACTTATGATGTGTAGCTTAAGACTGGTTTTTTTTATACTCTGTATGGTGCTGCCCATGATTTCTTTTCAAAAATTTTAAGGTATGCTTAAAAAAAAGCACAAAAGTCAGAGCTGTGTAAGTGACAGGCCATGGGAGCTATTGGCTGCAATATAATGGTTATGAATTGTGCCAGGAAGGACTAAGGGGTGCAGTGGGGCTTCAGGTTTTCCCCAGAACTAAAAGGCCTGCACTGATCAGGTTTTGGTAATCACAATAATATGAACAGAGCCTTCTAAGCAGCTTTTGGTGATTGTAGAAGAAGACACAGTTTGCAGATATATATTTTTGTGTGTGCTGAATTGCATTGGTGTCCACCCAGCTATCAGGCAGCAGACTAAATCAGCTGTTTCAGACTCTGCAACATGGTACAGTAGAAGCTAGTGGTATTTTTGGAACCAGGAGGTTTTTCAGACCAGGTGAAGACAGCTGCTGTGTCATTCTTATATTTGAGGGTATTGCTGACACTCATACCTTGGTTATTTCCTGGGTGGACTGCTCCAACATGCTCTACATGGGGTTGCTTTTGAAGATCACTTGTAAACTGCAATTGGTTCAGAATGCAATGGCGTAAGTAGTTATGGGAACACCTTGCTACACAATCAACTATTCCATGAGCTGTATTGCTCTCAATAAGCTTCTGGGTGCAATTCAAGCGCTGGTTGTCATTTGCAAAGCTCTTGATGACATAGGTAGGCCTTTAGTCCCACTAGACCAGGAAATTGATACACATGAAGACTAGAACTACTTTTACTGAGATTGGCTACAGCATAATCCTGCAAATTCGATTGTGCTGTATCTCCCAAACTTTCACCCTCCTAATACCAGTTATCTGCCCAAGCTGTTTTTGGAGTACTTTTTTTATTCTTGCTAAAGCAGGCATCCTGAAGTTACCTATTACAAGCCATGTTAAGGATTAATCAAGGACAATCAAGTTAGTCCTAGTCACTTCTTTAGGCAGAGAAAAGATTCAGGCAAAGCTGACAGGCTATGGGCAGACTATGCTGAGTAAAATGGCCACATCCATCAAGCAGGAGATCTTCCTGACTATCTCTTCCTCAGAGGGAATTTACTATCCTCAACAAGGCACCTGGCTGACAGCCCACTGATGCAGTAAGGGAGGAAAAGTAATGATGCTTCAGCTACCTAACTTCATGGTGTAGGCTCACACTTGAATTCACATCCAAGCTTGACCAGATTCATATGTGGGATTTCTCTATCAGTGCTCCAGTGCTTCAGCTCCTTGGAGAGACATCTAGGGACAGGTCAAGGGGGAGGGATAATACAAGCAGCGCCTTTTACATGTGCATTGCATATGTACATACAAATGAGCAGAGTACATATTGCTGCTTTCATCATTTCAGTCCACTTTATTTTTTTTTTACAGTGGATATCTCAGTAAGGCAAGTTTTGCCTCCAGATCATCACACAGAAAGAGGCCACTTGGGAGCAATTTCATTGATTGCTTAGGTTGCCTCCTGTTGTCAGAAGCTAAGTAAGTAATCAGTAGAACCACCTGTTGGATGGTTGGGAAATTCCCCACGCATCCTCTGGAAATGCTGCTGTTCCATCCAGCTTAAGAAAATTAACCTTAGTTGGACCAGAAAGCAACCTGACCATGCAACAAACTAAATGTGATGCACTCTTCATTCAGATCTTCTCCCCCACTCTGCACTTATGTGAGCTTTCTGAACAACAACAACCTGTATTGTCAGAGCTGTGATTGCTTAGGACATGCCCCTAGTTGCCATGGGTTAGGGTTAGAGTTAGGGTTCTTAACTGAGACATAGATTGTAACAAACACAATTTCAGCAACAAATATTTCCCTAATTTCAGTATATGGAGAGTTTGTTTTCCTGGTGTCTGGGGAATAGATATAGACAGCAAAGGCAGAAAACAAAACATTGGCATGGATCAAATTCACAATTTTATTAGATCTTCACATGTGGGGATATAAGCTCTTAATAAACTAAGGGGAGTCAGGAAATTCTTTCATTGTCCCCAGGGCTTAATCTGAGCCATGGACTTATGATGTTCTGGCCATGCTAGTTGGAATTTTTGGAAGTCATAGTCCCAGCACATCTAGAGGGGAAGGGGTAATGGTAAAGCTTCTTTATCCATTTTCATTAGGAGTTATTTTAGTAGAGCTAAAGCAATAAGAGAATGCTTTTTTTGTGCACAGAGGATAGGTCCCTCGGTACTGAATGGTTACAATAAGTGGGATTCAATAAAATGCTCCCATACAGGCTGGAGTCTTGGTGCTTTTCTTCTTAAATGGAAGCAATCAAGCTCTGATCTCATCTGGAAAATCAGAAAGTCCCTTCTTATCTCTCCTTGGCTTGAGAGACATGCAATCACTCTGGCCCAGCAAATCCAAGACCAAATAGTTGAGGGGTGGGGAGGATATTAGTACACCAAGTTTCCTCTGCTCTGGCAACAAGGAAGCTGCAGAGATGAGCTTCCTATATGAATTCTATAGCATAATATATCTTCATAAACTGAAGGCCTGAGACTCTTATAGACCTAGTCAACTGCCTGGCAAGGAGAACAGTGGTTGTTCTTTGATGAGAAGCTCTCATTGCTGGTCCCCAAATGCTGAGATTTAAAAACATTTTATACAAGCTTTTCCCAACCTCCCACCTCCCCATGGATGGACTTCAACTGCCAAGATTTCAGCCATTAGCCAGAAGGCACAAAGTTAAGTCAGACTAGTTTATACTTCATAGGAAAATGGAAAGTCTTGTCACAAGCAAAGGCCAGCTTGAGAAAAGCAGCTCATGATGAAGCCAGGGGGGGCAGAAGCATTCTATTCCTAGACATATCTGGGGAGAGGGGAATGAGCAAGCCTTGGCTCTCAGATGAGAAGCTGTTAGCACCTGATCTACCATGTGACCCTACTAAGGTAAACCTCCAGTGACTATTTCCCAGTGTGTGTTTCGAAATAGCCTCTCATTCATCCCTTTAATTATCACTGTTCTTTTTTTAAAAAGACAGTTTTGGAACTCCTGGCTGAGCTGAAGCCTGTCCAAACATTTGTTGTTTAGAACCCAATTAATAGGCCAGAAAACTAATGGTTCATCTCAGAAAAAAAAAACCTTTGAATTTCTCAATCCCTATTACTTCCAGTGTAGATTGACCTGAATTCAATATTAATCCAGTCAGTGGATTTCATGAACTATTTGACTGAAAAACTTAGGGACAGGTGCTGGTGCTGAATAATAATAATAAAAAAAACAGGGCTTCAGAACTTTGAAATGTATTGCCCGGTGTCTGAAGGCATTGTAGCAATATCTTTTGCTACTCAGAGTGGTCCAAGACTGAGTACAGGGAGGATGCTTGCTAGGATTTCAGATCAGTACAGTCCTCACCATAGAGCAATTAATTAGGTGTATCCGTGACAGTCACGTTCTAAGAATTTAAAACTGCTTTGTATTATCAGTAGTTTTGTCTGGAATCATACTTTGTGGTTCTGAGCAGTCAGCAAGTTCTAAGACTGAAACAGCAGAGCAACCAAAATGGCAGCGGATTGTCAATGAGCTAGGAAAACCTATGAATTATTACCAATGATGTTCTGAAAAGTATGTCTGCCTATTGTTAGCAATCACAGTAAGTCATTCCCAGCCTTGTATTATACAGAAGGATTGGTTTTGGTATGCACTTTCATATATTGACAACTGAATGTATCATTTTGCACTGGCTGTAACAAAAACAATGCCTTGCTTATCTCTGTGAACTACAGCTTGGTGGTGATTGTGATCCTCACACTACATCTGCCTGTAGCAACACTGACTGCAAATGTGGTTACGTACAGTAGAAGATTCTTCACCAGAAGGGAAACATTGTTTTTTGTAATTACTTTATGGATCCATAAATCACTTTTGTTATGCTACAAAATTTGGGAATGGAACCAATTTCATTAGATTCTGGTTCAGGACAGCAATATATTTCAAGTCTTTAACTCGAGAGGCTATTGGACTTTTGCTATTGTTCTTGCTCCAATGAACTAGCACAGATTCCTCCCTGACAGTGTCTGGGTGAGATATGAATATGCACATACACACAGAGAGGCACAAATCATCATCATCATCGTCCCAAATGAAGGTGTTTTCACTGAAACTGATGGATCATGATCTACCACGCTGTTCTAGATAGGCATTTTTAATCTTTCCAGTCTAGGCCTCATACATAATGACTGGTCCAGAGTCATCCAGCCAGTTTCCATGCCTAAAAAAGGATTAGAACTTAGGTCTTCTTGTTCCTTGTCTGGAAGCTTAATCGCTATACAATACTAGCTCTTATATTTCTCTCTCTCTCTCCCTCCCTCCCTCCCTCCCTCCCTCTCTCTCTCTCTCTCTCTGTCTGTCTTTCAGAAAACTAGCACAACAGGGCAACAACATGCAAAACCATTATATTCTACTCTGATATATCTATGTGGAAGAATTATTTTCTTTTAATTCAAAGGAATAACCATACAAGGCTCTAATTTTGATCAGAAATGACATTGTCCATTCATAGCTGCATTACATTAGTGAAACAAACCCTTCAAAATGCTTTGATTGACATCCATGTGAAAATGCTTCCCAGTTCATTCTGACCTGCTCAACTATTGCTGGAGGTAATACATTTATCACTCTAGAAATATTGTTAGCCATGGTTAAAAGGCTAGGACTCTCTTAAGGTTTAGTTATTTGTTAGAAGCTATATTTGCCCTTTCCTCCAAGAGCTCAAGACAGCTTTACATGGGTTCACCCTTCATGTTACCTTCCCAACAGGAAACCTGTGAGGAAGATTAGACTGAAAGACAGCATCTGTCTCAGTTATTTTTTTAAACATTTTTAATCTGGGGAAATATAACAACCAAAATGTAATAATAATAATGCAGTAGAAATACAATAAAGTGTATACATAATAGTGATTAAAATCAACTAAAAATAAAAAAATAAAAAAGAATCATATAACATATTAAAACTAGGCCAAAAAGAAACATTTTGCTTTGACTTCTCATTTTTACAATATAAAGACATTTCAAAAATTGATAAAAGAATCCAAACTTTAACATCAAGAGCATAATTTCTTTTCACCTATACCAATAATTCTCTCTGCTGATTGTATTTCTAGATTGTAATTCAGCATCACATACACATCTTTAACTGCAATTATTTCCCCCAGTTATAGTAAACTATGCAATGGTTCCAAAGCACCCAGTGATTCTCCAAGCTAGGAAGTGTTGAACCTAGGTGTTCTGGTCCTAGTCATTTCATAGTCACAGGTATAACATTAATCTGAGGTTTTTCACAAGAAACTGCTGTCCTTATCCATTTTCTTCTGCATAGGTTCTATAGGTTCATAGGTTCTATAAATTTCAAAATGAAATTTAATGTGGAGAAAAGCAAGGTTTTACACTTAGGCAGGAAAAACCAAAGGTACAAGTACGGATTAGGTGAAACCTGCCTCAAAAACAGTAACTGTGAGAGGGACCTTGGAGTCCTAGTGGATAATCACTTAAATATGAGCCAACAGTGAGCAGCAGCACCAAAGAAGCTAATGCAATCCTAGGTTGCATTAACAGAGGGATAGAATAAAGATCACATGATGTATTAGTGCCGCTTTATAAATCCTTGGTAAGGCCACACCTGGAATACTGCTTCCAGTTTTGGTCACCACGTTACAAAAAAGATGTTGAGACTTTGGGAAAAGTGCAGAGAAGAGCAACTAAGATGATTAAAAGCCTGGAGACTAAAACATATGAAGAACAGTTGCTGGAATTGGATATGGCTAGTCTAGAGAAAAGAAGGACTAGGGGTGACATGATAGCAGTATTCCAGTATTTGAGGGGCTGCCACAAAGAAAAGGGGGTCAACTTACTTTCCAAAGCACCAGAAGGCGAGAAAAGGAACAATGGATGGAAACTAATAAAGGAGAGAAGCAACCTGGAATTAAGGAAAAACTTCCTAACGGTGAGAACAATTAATCAGTGGAACAGCTTGCCTTCAGGAATCGTGGGTGCTCCGTCACTGGAGGTTTTTAAGAAGAGACTGGACAAGCCCTTGTCTGAAATGATATAGGGTCACCTGCTTGAGTGAGGGGTTGGACTAGAAGGCCTCTATTCTGATTCTGATTCTGATTCTATAGGTTCTGTAAGGAATAAAAGCTCTATCTTTTTGCCCAGAAGTCAAAAGCAGAAAGAAACTGCAAATTCTGACTGAAGATGAAACATGTGAGCTTCCTTCCCCACTAAAGCAAACCCTCTCATTGCTGAACTTGTCCTAAAACATGGCAGGAAATCTGATAGGGAGTTGTTACCTTAGATTAACATCAGATTTTTCAGTACTCAGGTATTATGATGGCGTGGAAGTACTCAGACTAAGAAAGAGATGAAGATAAGCAAGAGGAAAACAGCATAAAAATAATCAGAATATAATTAGCCCAGGAAGTCATGATTATTTTTTCTCTGAAGCTCATAACTATTGCTGCTGAAAACTCCTTATCATCAGTCCAGTCTTATCCCCACTCTCTCCCCCCCTCACATCAATGTTCTGGCTTTTCCAAAGGTCTTTTCAGCCTCACCTCACTCAAAATTGATTTATGGAGCAAGGAGTGGGTGGAGTGTATGTGTCACTTCTTGCCTTTGGGGTCAATATTCTCCTCCTCACTTGAGCCTTGCCTGTTCCTGATTTAATTTTTGCTCCATGCTGGATAATATAGACAAATCTGGCCTGCTTGGCAGATTTGAGATGCATGGGTTATAAAGAGCATGTGGTGAGTGACTGGGTAGCAGTGGGATTAAAATGTGTGTGATTTAGCATTCTCTATTACATACTGTGTCAGACGGAATCCTCACTTTCAGCTACTTCCTACAACTTACTTACCCAATAGGGCAAAAGCAAGAGATTGTGCCTGGCTCTCTTTTTACGTTGTAGCTAATTCAGAAGACCAAGAGAGCTTTTTCCTTTCTAAAGCCTGCTTGTCTTCCAAGGAAGAATTGCAGAACTAAGCCCTGTTCTCTATCCAGATAAGCTTTCCAGCCTGGGACATTTTTCATTGTATGACTAGTTATTGCAAAGAAGAAGGGAAGGGTTCCCGGCGCAGAGGGTTTTAATTGTTCAAATCTAGCCAATGATGTAACAGCATCAAAAGGTTTGCATCAAGTTTACTGACTGGAGCCCAGATATTGCACAGGCAGGAAGGAAATTTGATTGTTTTTTCAGATATCTGATTTTGAAATAAATACTGCCATTAATTGTTACCAAATTTAACCCAAGTTTAACTTGGAGGACGGGACCTTCCTCTGTTATTCTGTTATTCCCCAATTGGTTTCTTGGCTTCAAAGTTTATCCATGCATTTTCCCCCCCTATCTTTTCATTGACTTAGCTGATCATGATGGCATGTACCTTTTAGAGTGGCTGAAGGGTTTGTGCAGGGACATAGAGGGCCAGAGGAGACTAAATGATGTCCATTGGATCAAATGAAGCATGGTCTCTACCAGAAAAGGACCCTGTTTGGTCATAACGTTATCCTTTGGAAAATAAATTTGCTGTTTCATGCTGCAAATCTTTGTCACACTGTATGCAGCCATTCTTTGCTAAGGAATGTTCAAAAATTTTATTCTTAAATGCCATGTTCTTGATCAGTGATGTTTCTCAGCAGGAAACCACAGATGTGTTGCTGAAAAACCTTCCAGCCAGCAAGAAAAACCTTCCAGCCAGCAAGAATACTGGGAAAAGCTAATGAGTAGTTTGGCTAACAATGCTTAGTATGTATTTAAATTGTTTTCTATTGTGTGATCAAAGTCGTTCACATTTTATCACATACATTACCATGCTAATTTTAAACACAGCCAGTACTCAGTATGTTGGCTGATCTTATTATCCTCATATTGCAGATTGAACGGGGAGAGTAGGTTGAAAAAATTGAGAAACAAAGTTGAATTTATTTAATTAAAGTTTATAAAATGACTAATTCTCTTAGGTATGTGCACCTGTTCCCAGCTGCCACAGGATTGTCAGAGGTCGCTTGAATTCAGCAAAATAGGGCTACTCTCTACTACAAGGCTTGGCTTGCTAGACACTTTTTTATTGTTCGTGTCTAGCCCATCACAGTTTCACTGTTGACTTCTTCTCAGCAAACTGCTTGGGGGAACTCAAGATGGTAAATGAACATTGATATGAAGTGATTTCTTCTGGCAGCCATGAAGGTGAACCATTGCACATTCCTATAATGGAAATAACAAGGCTCTGGGTTACACTTGGAGCAAAATCACACAAACTCTGTTGCGTGCAGTAAAAATCCAGCCAGTATGGAAACAGCAAACTTGCACAAATATTTTGTATAGAGATATAAAACAATTGATGAGAAACTATACCAGATTTTGGACCCCTTATTTAAAGGTGGCAAAAAGGATAAATGTTGCCAGTGTAGTTTAGAGTCCATTGGAGTTGGGCAGCCAACAAATTTAAATGAATAGCTAACACAGATTTGAAGTATTTTGAAAGACCTACCCATCAATTCTTCACCAAGCAAAGATAGAATAAAGTTGTGGTTGTTAGCACTGTAGTTCTATTCCTACATTGTTCTCTTTTTAAAAAAAAACAGAATTTTTCAATAAATTAAACTATAAAAATTAAATGAGAAATGAGAGAGAAAAAAGAAATGAAGAAAGAAAGAAAAGATAGAACTATTGTATGGCTTTTACTTTTTTCTATCAAGTAATTGCTCTTTCCCTTTCCTCTTTAAGTGCCTTTAATCTCCAAATCCATAAGTAATCAGTTCTGTATTTTCTTCTTTTAGGCCTACTCTTTTCAGCGGATACCTACCAAGTGTCAACAGGTATTACTTCGTAAAATCAACTCAAATCATGGCAGATATTATAATGCATCCTATAAGACGTGTATGATGCTAACATAGCCTAATGCTGTGTTTCTCAAGCTTGGCAACTTTAAGAAACATGGACTTCACCTCCCAGAATTCCCTGGCCAGCAAGCTGGTGATCATTATGGCTGAGAATTCTGGTAGACCCACCCCATCTGGCTGAGGAAAACAACTTTACTAACTACATCTTGCTCTCCACTGTCCCAGCACCATTCCAACTGGATAGCTTCTAAGTTGTAATGTAGGGTTTTCAAATAACTGCTCAGATGAAATACATAGCATATGTTGACATATGGGCCTTTGGATGGCTTAAAATGAGGGTATTGGTAATGTCAGCTGTTTGGGGTTTTTAACTGCTGTGGGTCATCCAGAGTCCCCATGGTGACATGGGCTGCCATATAACTCAGATCAAATAAAAAATAGCCAGTGTTACATTTTTCTGAATAGGACTAATATGCCTTTGAGATGACAGGTCTTAAATTATTTACCCTTATTTCCCTAAAATGTAAAATTAAATGATTTAAAAAAAAATATTGAAATGTAACACTGAGATTACAATAAGGCTCCATTCATATGGGGAGAATTGTTCTGGACCCAGAGATGTTTAAATCTCCATCCCTTAGATTCCCATCATTTTTCTTGGTGTACATTGGGTTATTGGAGAAAATCTTAAGCTATTTATAAATTGTATCCTCCTCCTCCTCCTCCTCCTCCTCCTCCTCCTCCTCTAATAATTAAGGCCACTGAAACAACTCCTAAATAAACTAGTCTCCTGGAAATTTTCAAGAGAAAAGCATTCTGATTTTTTTCCTTCTGAAAAGCCCACATCACTGTTTACTCCCTTGATAATTCCAATCAACATGACAAATTTGTGCTGGCTCTGGCAATGCAGATGACAGACAAAAAGAATTCTCCACTAATTGGTTTGCTACTGGTGTGTCGTAAGATTGGTTCTGATTTTATTTTTGTTTTGTTTTTTTCTAAAAGAACTGAATAAAAGAAAACATAACCATCAATAGCGTCGGCAGGAAAGAAAACAAAGACATGTAAGAGAGCACTTAAAAGCTTTCAACAGTGTTACAAATATTGACTTGCCCTGTGTTTACACTTCCCATTGACTTTAGCTAGGTCAGTACTAAGATTCAGAAAAGCGTGCCATACATTGCTGAACACAGAAAAAAGCAGTTCAATTTCATTTCTGGGGTTCATTATTGGACACCACAAATTTGTCTGGCTTTCTAGTCATTTTCATGGGAAAGTAAGTGGTTTTGCTACTGGTTTCTTCCAGGATGTTTTTTAGCCAAGCTCATAGCCATGCTTTTTCTTGCTAGATTTTCCATTAAAGTACACATTAGACCTGATCTGGCTTAGAGAAGGCCAGCCAGGAGCAACCTTCTAGGAGTCAATATGGTAGTTGAAGAGATAAACTAGTTAATTGGCAGGGTAGGATTCAGAATCCACTTTGATTGACCCAGGACTTGTTTCTGTTAGTTGTTAACATAGGAATCAAGATATCAAGATCCTTACAGAAGGTAATCATGAATGCCAATATGATGTACACTGCCCAGAGTCACTTGTTGAGACAAACAGTTATAAAAATCAATCAATCAATCAACCAACCAATCAATCAATAAAATGCCAATAGGCCTTTACAAAAAAAAAAGGAGTTCAAACAATTGTCTACTTCTTTACTCGTATCCCAAGCAGACTGACAAAGAAAACAGGCATAGTGGGGGGGAAAATCCATTACAAGATTGGCTGGTTCTTTTTAACACTAAAAATCAGCTCTTCTCCCCTTTCCCAATTGTACTAGAGTTACAACTCTGTTACAAATCTATTCTCCTGCATCATTTTTCCTTGCCGCCCAATATTTATTCAAACCTTCCTCACAACAACATTTTAAAGTAGGCAGAATGCATATGATTAGCCAAAGCCATCAAGAGATGTTCATAGTTTCTAGATCTCTCAACTCCATATTAGATGCTACTTTAGCAGAGGGAGGATGCTGTATGATGCTTGTATTGGCTGGTTTCCCAAGGTAACATGACACATAAGGTTTATGTAAACTTACCCAGTAAAATGCACCAGTTCCCTTAAGTAATATTCTAGAGTGCATGAACATTAGAACCTAATTGTTGCTGTAGCAAATTGCATCAGTCCTGCTTGTAAATATTGTAGCTATTCTCATTATAGTGATGTAGAAAACATGGGAATCATTTCCACAGAGTTATACTCTTGTTCATATTTGCAGTCTCTAGGCTTGAGGGTAACTGGTGGCCACATTAAAGTAGCTTTTGCTGTAATCCTACGTGCAGATACATTTGTAGGATCAAAACAATGAAAGCAGAGTTGCAGCATTGTGATGTAAATTCTGCTTGTAGGTGAAGGCACATAAAAGAAAAGAAGTTTCCATTGGGATGGCATGATGTTGCTTCTGCCATTTGTTCATCTCACCCCCAGGGATACCTCAACCTGGTGCTAATTATCCACAGACAGGCTTTGAGCCTGCAGGGGTTTCTTTTTTCTCCTGCCAATTGTTTTTAGGTTACTTAGAAACACAGGTACATTCCTGGAACAAAGAAAGCCAAGAAGAGCTATTCAGCTCTCAAGTTAGTCATCCTGGAGAATCCACCTGTCTTTCATTGAACTGCAATTCTTCAAAAATTAAAATGTGCAAGTATAAGCTAGTTGGTTTCTTTAAAGGCTGACAATGCTCTTCGCTCCCACAATGGCACCCAGGGGATTCTTCCATGTGCCAGCTCATTGTTTTGTAGTGCTGCCTGTCAGCTCCTGAGTTATCATCATGTCAGAACAACTAAGATCAGTCTGGGCAGGGGATTGCAGGAGGACTGCAGGTGGAGTAACCTGCTGTTACTGCTCTTACCCTGATAATGAAAAGCAGATGAAATTTTCAGATCCTGGTGCAGAAATTAGCAGAAGAAACCATCATTCTCTCAGTGCATATTCTTATTAGGAAATACAATTCCCAGATCTTTTGTTTTTTTTTTTAAGGAAGAGACTTTTTAGGTAATTCTCATCTTTTCTTAACAATGGATTGCTTTACTGACCATCTCCTATCCATACTTATTTTATTTTGATTGTGTGCCATCTAATTAGTCTTGACATTTACTGGCCATATGGATTGTCCTTCTCAGCATCTTCCAATGGTGTACTCGGCACCACTCCACCGTTTGCCAGGCATAAATGAAGAATTCCATATAGATTCTGGGCAATGTTCCCCTTACATCTGAAGTTTTAAAATAACTATTTTATTTTTTTTGCTTACTCAGTGAATAGATTTCTAGACAATAGATGTCTTTTCCCATAAGTCAATAAACAATCTCTATTTCATTGATTTCGTTAAAATCACTTTGATGGCTCCCAATACTATTCCTAGTTCCTGAGAAATATTAATACTACACTTTATAGATACAACAGCTTACCTGGCAGTTCTTCTTGTTTCCCAGATAGCACTGCACAGATATTCTAGGAGCCAGATTTAATTAGTACAGCAGAATAGATTCTGCATTGAGAAAGTGAACTCATGCCATAAAAACTGTCGTGAAGCATGGTAGAAGAGGAAGGAGTTTGGAAGATTGTGTTTATCATGCTGCAATTGTTGGAGAAACCTGAAGTCTTGTGGCTGCCTCAGGCTCATTTTCAGAAAAAGCCTAGAAATGGATGATGTGCACAGAAAATGCCAAATCCATTAATGAACATGTAGCCACACACCTGAGCAAAATGCTCTTCTACATTAAAAGATTGCACAGTTCAACACTGCATAGTTACATAGCTACCAAAGGAATATTTGGCCAGAAATGGCTGAGTAGCCATTAATCTCAAAAAGGTGAATTTCAGCCACATGTATTTCCTGCCCGCAACTGCTTCTCCTGCTCCTTAATAAGGTTGAAGGTGAAGATGTTGAAAATCTTGCTGCACTACTATGAAGTTACAGAGTAACTAGATCTTAAGAGTTAATGTCTGTCCAAAACTACACCTGTTCAAAGCTACAGACTACTTTGTATACTAAAGGCTTGGTCTGTAATCAGGAAAATGGATTGAAAAATGTGAGGAAACTGAAACTGTATGATAACACAATAAAGAATGATGTGCCAGACAAGTTCACAGATGCTGCAAAATTCAGAAAGAGGAGAAAGGAGCATCCTAGGGTAGACTATATCTTCAATTTATTACCTTTGTACGTCAAGGAAGCCATGTGGAATTCTGTAAAGCCAGCTCAACATGCATAATAAAACCTGTTATAATTTGGTCACTAATGCAACAATGATAGAGAAACATGAGACTCCCTTATAAGAGAGGGCTAAAAAATTCAAATAAAGGCATGCTGCTTTCCTCCCCACACACTAATGACAGAATACTGCTGTGATCTATTATTCACAGAAGTTCTAGTTTCAGAATTGCTGTGCCTTAATACTTCTGAAGTACCTAATATTTTTAAAGCACAATACAAAATACGGAGCCCGCCTGCTAGCTCAAAATCTAACAAACATGAGACAAAAGAGGGGGGAAAAAAATCAAGAGAGAGAAAATCAAACACTGAGAAGCAGCTCCTTGACCACCTCATGTTTTTCCTGGGACTGTGAGAAATTGTCTCCTGGCCAGTAGAGGTCAGTTTGCCTCTAGCCCTCCAATTCCATATGTAGCCATAATGTCCAGAGAGGTGGGTTACAGTCCCATTTTCCAAAATCCTTGGTTGTGGAAAACACGCTGACATGCAGAAATTGTAAAGTGCCCCTTTCTTTTATGCCAATTAGAAGCAGGCTGCAAAAAAAAAAAAACTTGGAAAGGGAAGGTTTCATAAGGATTTCTGGACCTTCGTACTAGCCATTTTTTTTAGTTTTATGGCTTCTGCATAAGCTTTTGCGCAAAAGGATAATATGGAAATTAGATGCATCTATGCAACCGATAGACACAACAACTTCCCAAAATAATAAGGTAGAAGATATTTTATTCCCACAGTAATTATTATTCACTTGAAAAATGAATGGTCTTATATTTGCTGAGAATGCAGTAGTAGAGGAAAATGCTAGTGAAAGTGAAAGAGTAAGGGGAAAAGTGGAAAGTGACTGGCAAGAAGGAAAGAGTGGAGGAGGTGCCTCTGCTCATTGCTTTGTAGGTATGGAGACAAGCAAACCAGGCCTGCTTCCTCTTGTAGCTCTCCATGTGCAGAGGATGAGTTTTTGCAATGGGGAGCCTCCACTGACTCTGGAAAAGGAGCAGCCTCCATCTGTGCAGAAACTCCATGGATGCAGCTACACTCCATTGCAGACACTGATCTTCTATACTGGGGGAATGAAGGTGACGAATAGACTGAACAGACTAAGAGTCTTGGGAATACTGTAATAGCTGCTGAACTCAGTGAGGTATCTACAGAATAAGCAGCCATAGTAAGCATGCATAGATTTCCTTGTACTTGTAGTTCATCAAAAAGGCCTCTTTGTGCTAGATACAAAGAGAGTAATCAATTAATTTTAATAAGGTGGTACTGACAATTTTAATCAGTAGACATTGACTTACTGTTTTGTTTTAAATTTGGCTCTGCTTTTTTTTGGGGGGGGGGAAACGGAACTGTGGCTTCTAGCTATTATGTGCATGTTATGAGTTGTGCCTGTGTGTAAGTGTGCTCATAGACAGACTGGGGCAATATTACCTGGGCTATAAAAAAGCCATCTGATCACTAAGAAAGAGAATTTTCCATATCTCTTTGCTGCCACTTAATCCATCTTTGTGAAAAATTAGTGTGAAGGGGAATGGGCAGTCATAGTTAACAAGGTAAGGCAATTTGGCAATGTAGAGGTATGCTTGTGTGTGCATTAATATTTTGCTTGATCTTCTAATCTTTATTCTTTGGGGTGGGTGAACTTAAATTTGATATCATTCTTCAATCAGGTAAATGAAGGATATACAGCATATCAATCCTCTAGCAAAGGGGTGTCAAACTGCTGGCCTGCGGGCTGGATGTGTCATGCCAAAACCGTGCCCACCCCATTGCCAGAAATGGAAAAAAAGTTGCAATACGTTGTGACACGTCACGTGACGTTGTGAGTTTGACACCCCTGCTGTAGTGGTAATGCAGCTCAGAGCTTCAAGTTGATGGCATTTATCAGTGTCCTTTCTTTTTTAAAAATCTGGGCATTCTAATTGTTATTGCTGCTATATATAATTAGTATCCCTGATGTTCACTTAGTCAAATTCCATAAGGAGCCCAACATACTTGCAGTGAAAATGCCCCAGGTGTTCATGGTGTTCATGAAAATGTCCCTGGTGTTCATAAAACACCAGAAACTGGTATTCATGATCAGGCGTCTTTTTTTTTTTTTTTTAAATTTGGTCACAATTTTTACCTGGTATGTTGGCTATGCCTGAGAGTATCCCAAAAGTATTTTTTAATAACTTGTACATATACATTATGTTCTCCCAGTCAGTTTCTATTAAAAGCTTATTATTTAAACTCTATCTATGATCCAGTTAGTAAGTGAAGATGCTTTGGTTCCAGTTTTATTATCAGAGCTATTATCTGTTAGTCACCTACCTTTCACCTCCCTCATCCAGCTCCTCTGTTAGCTCAGTTATTCTTTATCTGTTGAAATAGATTATTATACTACATCAAAGGATTGGTATATACTTTCCCATCCTGGTCATCTTATTACAGCTACTCCTCGACTTACAACAGTTCATTTAGTGACCGTTTGAAGTTACAACGTCCCTGAAAAAAGTGATTTATGACCATTTTTCACACTTAAGACCATTGCAGCATCCTCATGGTCACATAATTTACTATTCAGATGCTTGGTAATTGACTCATATTTATGACGGCTGCAGTGTCCCGAGATCATGTGATCGCCTTTTGCGACCTTCTGACAAGCAAAGTCAATGGGGAAACCAGGTTCATTTAACAACCGCGTTACTAATTTAACAACTGCAGTGATCCACTTAACAAATGTGGCAAGAAAAGTCGTAAAATGCTCATTTAACAAATTTCTCACCTAACAACATAAATTTTGGGCTCAATTGTGGTTATAAGTTGAGAATTATCTATAGTTAGTAGTCAGCCCATTCTCCATCTTTTTGGGTCTTAGCTAAGAAGATGGCAGCTGGGTTTTTATTCTGCAAAATAGTCCAATACTTCCACAAGAAAAACCAAATTGAGGTTCTTCTAATATTTACAGATTTGTGCTCATTACTGCTGTGAAAATTATTATTTTTTAAATGTTGAAATTCAGAAAATATCTATTGTGTCAAGGTCCATACTGAGGAAATAGGCCAATTGAAGGCACGCAACTGAGTTGATTTTAGATATTGCCTCAATGTGGATTTTGGAATTTTTTAAATGGCAGTGACTATTTCTGCAAAGAAAAAATCTGAATAAATCTGGCCCAGCACGTTCTAAATCCTAAATCTCAATATAAATTAGGGAGGATCATTAAAAGAACAACGTGAATGCTGATGTCCTTTGAAAAAGATCTTCCTGCTTAGTTTTTAAAATAATTATATTTTAACTTCATATTCTGATAGTTCAGTGGTAAAGTCAGTAGACTGAGAAATTCTAGTGACTATGCTTCATACAAAATTGATGAACCTCAATTAAGACCACAATTTAGCATCAAGGTTCTAGTTTAATACTCCCTCCACCCCCAGTCAAATCTTTTTAGCAGTTCTTATTTTATTGAGATCTTATTGCTAGTTAAGGGTGGCTGTTGTGGCACATCTTATGGAAGATTCACTTTCCCCTTTCACCCTGAAGTGTTTTTAAAATCTGCCTAATTTTAATGCCTTTGTGAGAAAACAGATTGGAAAAGAGTGAAGTGGAGAGGATAGTAAAAGGAAGTGGTAGCTGTCAGGAACAGCTGCCGTTTTTTGCCGTTGTCATGCCAAAGCATGTTTCTGTTGGGAGAAGCTGCTTGTCAAAATTAATGATGAGGATGCAAGCTTTTACATACAGACGGTGGCTCAGAGAAAGATCACTTCCTGTGAGTTACACTTGCTTGCTTGAACAGATTTTCATTGTCAAAGGAATTCCAGAGGAGATGAAGGTGGGCGAAAACAGGAAGAGGAAGATCAGCATCAGATGCGTGCTGGAAAGAACAAGCATTCATAGCAGACAGATTGAAAAGCAAACAGGTGGGAAAAAAATCTTACTCCTTGGCCTCAACCTTCTGGTTTTAGGGAATCTGTCTGTGTTAATAAACATGGAAAGAATATTTTAAGAAGAATGAAGGTGGGGAGGCTTTAGGAACAGAAAAGGATTTACCTGAGTATGGGAGATTTCACATTAGGTAGGATACTTTGCAAATGCTGGGGGTTCTCTATAAAACTGAAGAAAGCCAGATCCACATAGTTAGTCCAGATATGTCCTCCTGGGCAGCGAGACACAGTTACATTTGGGCCCTGAAGCTGACAAGCCCTATTTAAAGTACAATGTTAAGAGGCATACTGCAACCACAACAGAGCTCCCGGCATCCATCCATCCCTCCCTCCCTCCCTCCCTCCCTTCCTTCCTTCCTTCCTTCCTTCCTTCCTTCCTTCCTTCCTTCCTTCCTTCCTTCCTTCCTTCCTTCCTTCCTTCCTTCCTTCCTTCCTTCCTCATTTAAGAAAGGAGATTTGGAAAAGTCTTTGCTGCCTCTGAGGACAGAAGCATTAGATCCCCATTCTCAGCTATTTGCCAGAATTTTAAAAGATCTCAACTCCCCCCCCCCGGGAATGTTTAAATGTCTTTCTGCAGTGCCTGCTGATTGTGCATGAAAAGGTTATTTGCTACACCAAGACCCTCAGCTACAACACATAGAAGGAATTGAAGAGCTCAGGAAATAGACATTTTGGCGCAGAAACATAAAAACATTTTTCTCCCCTGACAAGGGCTTTTCAGGCAGAAGGCATTTGTAGAAAAGATATGCGCTCTTGGTTCAAAATGTTACAAGAGAGAAAGAGATGGAGAGAAAGGTAATGGAAGGGAAGGAAATCAGTCATCAACAAGAAGTGAAGAAGCTACGCATAACACTTGCCAATTTCCAGAGTCACTGATGCTGTGAAGATGTATGTTGAGTGAGAACAGACTTGTCACTTGATTTGGGGCAGTGACTCACACTGGCAAAGCTAAGGTTGGTTAACTATTTCTGTCTGTGTCTGTTTAAGCTAGATTGGATTCTTCTGCTTCCACATTTCTTAAAGTGTTCTGTACCCGGTGACATTTTCCTAGACTATTTTGATCGAACACCTCTTAATAACATTTTGTAACAACAATATTTAAGTCCAAATTTAACAAATATTCTAATGGAATATATTATTAAAGATAAAGACTCCTATGAACTGAATTCACGACTACAGGGACTATATAAATGGTTTCCCATTGCCTTGTTCTGAGATGTTTTTGTTTTAATCAGTTATGTCCCCAGGATATCCTGGTGTCTTTTAAGTACTAACTAGATCTGACCTTGCTTAATTTTGTTCTAGATCGAGCTTAATGTGTCTATATGCTGCCAGTTATTTCAGTGCCCACAATTGCCAGAGACCCATTTATTGGTTTATCATTTTTTTCCCCTTGAAACCTATTGTTAGCTATCTTTTATTATGAATGCCAGCAGCTTGGATCTTATTTCTCTTTTAGCCTTAACTGCTAGATCCAAAGGAAATTCAGATAACAACTGAACTTCAGAGAAATAGAAATGCCACAGCTATTTGGGGAGTGTCTAGTTTGGTCTAGTGGTAAGGCACCAGGCGTGAAACCAGGAGACTGTGAACTCTAGTCCTGCCTTAAGCATGAAAGTCAGCAGGTAGCTTTGAGCCAGTCATTCTCTTTCAGGCCAACTCACCTCACAGAATTGTGGTTATGGGGAAAATAGGAGAAAGGAATATTAGGTATATTTGCCACCTTGAGTTATTTATAAAATAAAATAATGTTTATAAAATAAAGGCAGGATAAAAAATCAAAGAAAAACCTAATGGATTATAAATAAAAATGCACTTCAGATATTATGAGAGGTGTTACATAAAGGCCAGACTTGAGTTGGTGTTCTTGGTTCTGTCCTCTCATTCTTCGTTTTTCATAGGGAAATAGAAATCAGTTTAAACCAATTGCTGTTCCTGGATATACCAGTGTGAATTGCTGTAACTTGATCATTGAAACAGCCTATCAGTACATACTACATTCTGTTTCTATAGGATAAGAAACCTTCATTTCTGTTTAATACCTGGATTCATTAGGAAATTTAATAACTCCTTTCACAGATTGAAGACCAAGGTAGCCACATATCAACATCACATCTAATTAGCATTGTGTTAAAGGTAATCCTTCATTTGTTATTCTCACTTTATCTCTTTTTACCACTTTTCTTCTACCCCCAAGTAACAGGATAAGTGTATATATAATGCTCCTTTCCCTGCATTTGATGAAGCAATCCATGTAGGCTTATGTCAGTATAACTTGGTTGTTAAGGTGATGTGAGATTCTGCTGTTTTTGTTGCAAGAGACTAACATGACTAACTTTCTGGAAACTGGCCCAGAATTCTTTTCCCTTCTTCCATTCACATTTCAGTTCTTCTCACAGATTTCTAAGAAAGCTGGCTATTTAAATAGATTACATTTAATTTCTCTACTTAGAATCCCAAGGCAGCCTACAAATAAAAAAATATATGAAATAATCAAGAACAATGTGCCCTCCCAAACACATGTAAGTTATAATTTTGCAGCATTGAGAATGAGCAGGAAAAAAGCCCTCTGTAAAAATATGATCACCCTCTGTGTTCAGCAGCAACCCACTACAATATTAGTCAACTCTGAAACCCTTTGTGAATGACCAAGTGCTGACAAGGAGCTCAGTTCTTGTGCTGTATAGATCAGCACAATTTAAGCTGCCACATCAGTTCAATCTGGAGCTGCTCCAAGTGTGGAAAATAATTACCTGCCCTGTATGATAATTATACCCCACATTTTCTGCTCTTGCTATTTTATTACTACCATGCCCAAACATTTCCAACTTTGTCACCTGTGGGAGGGTTCTTTATCTCCTGCGTTTAACTGCTCCTGACATTTCAGTGCTGGCATTTCAGAGAGATTGGAAATGTTATCAAAGAGACCCCAAAGGGACTGCTGATAGAGAGAGGGAAGTTCATCTATAGAGAGGGCAAATCTGCAGCATAAGGGCTCAACCATATAGCCATTCTGATGTGTTTTACTCCGTTCCTGGAGACTGGAGTAAATTATGTTGACCTTAAGAACTGGTGCCTCTATTGCCAGCCCTTTACCTCACCTTAGTAAAAAATCTGGTAGGGTTACTGCTCTCACAAAATGTAATGCAGGTTACTTTCAGGGAAAGGATTGGTCTATTTGGGGAAGGGGAAACAATATAGTAGCAAGGACTGAATCCCATACACCAACACCAGTAGACTGCAGGACATATTTTCCCCAGTGCTGTAACACAGCAACAAGTCAGCAGAGAAAGAAAGCAATATGGTTGTGATGGGGTACTTTCAGCCTGGCATGTTCAAGTGAAATAATAATCCCACCTTATTGTAAGGTTACATTAATAGAATCTTGCAAATCTGAAAGTACAAAGTACATTTCTCCCCATCATCATAAGAGCCGAAGACAATAGGGAAAGTCCCCTCTGAGATGTATGCCACATTCCTTCTGCAAGCTCAGCTATATCTTATCCAATTATTCTTCTAGCTGGGGTTCTTCCCCCTGTTCCCCAAGATCATTCCCTCATATCATTACAAGTGGGGAACTTCCAGGACTCTTTTGGAAAGTGCAAAGGACAGCTATCTCCATCACAAAACCTGGCCAGAGGGAAGAACCTGGGTGGGGAGTTAAAATAAAGAGGGCAACAGAGCACTGAAGGGGAGAATAGTCCCACTGACTGGGTGCCATGAAACAAATCACTTGCAAATTTGGACATGGCTGATAAGTGTTCTTTTCTCTTAGTGCAATTCAGAGTGATTGCCTAAATTGCGGCTTCCCTCCTCAGTCTTTTTCTTGAATGGAAAATGAAAAGTGACCATGGGAATATTGTGCCACATGAGGAGCGGAGAAGGCTCAGCTTCAGGGAACAGAGCTGGAGAGGAAGGGCTAGAGTTATTTTTCTGTGCTTTACAGCAGCACTTCCTTTGGTTGAACTTTTCTGGATCATGGCCGGATTCACTTCTTGTCATCCCCTCCCCTCCCCCCCCTCTCCAAATCCTGAAAGGCAGTGTAAGCTTTCTCCCATTCCCCTCAGGAGGAAAAATTGCAGATGAGTTTGAAGCTTTCTGCTTAACAATGGGAATATTTACCATTTTGAAGACCTTCAGTATTTACCATTTTGAAGACCTGCATTCCATCTTCCTCAGAAGTCCACACAACAGTCCCCTGACTAGACACATAAAAAGGTAAGGGTATAACCATTGAAGTATCCCATTTCTCTGGCAGCCACTGTTCAAATGCCATGATGCTCAATCAAAATCTATTTTGCAGTAATGTAAACCAATAATGGCTTATTTTATTTTCTGGAACAATAGTGAACAAGTTTATCTCATCTTCTTATATGACAGATCATGGCTCCCAGAGTTTCTTCTTATCCAGTCAAAGTATAGCCAGTGCCTCTCCTCCAACTATTTCTCATGTGTATTTTATTTTGAAACCCCTTTATTATCTTTTTACTTTCTTCTAGATATAATTCACTTTATCAATATCCGTTTAAAATATGAAGCCAGAATTGGACACAGTAGTGTAAATGCTGTTATATCAGTACAGAGAGGAACAATGATCTTCTAGGTGAGGAATGGCAAGTTAAGATGTTTGCAAATGAGGATTGATGATGATAATGGCTAAGAGTGAAGGACCAGAATTTCTGTGGATAAGGAGACAATGGGATATCATCTGCTTTTGCTCTAGATGGCTGATCTTCATGGGGTGATCACAGAAGAACATTTTCCCACAGTTTTAAATGCTGGAGATGAAAAGAACCAACATGCTCTCAACCATGATAGAAAGTTGACCTTTAGAGGACACTGAGTTTTCTAACTCACTTTGTAATCATTTTTGGAAATTATCTATTCAGCTACTTTAAGGATATTAGAGATCTTCAAAATGGCAAGTTTGAAAAGCCGTATGGTGACATCTTGAATAAAAGAAAAAAAAATACATTTAACAAATTAAAGAATTAGAAATAAATAGCAAAAAAGCTAAATAAGTATTTGGTTCAAGAAAGTTATAAACAAATTAAGGGACCAGACAACCTTGGAATAATGGAATATGAGAACTTTTTCTATAAGATTTTGGAAATCTCTAAAAATAAACAGCATCTTTATGGGAATCAATTTGAGTATCTTGTCAAATCAGATATTTGAGTCTATGATTTCAGAACTGAACACTAGAGGGGACAAAAGATTCCAGGCAGAAAGGGAAAAGAAAAAAGAAAAGCTTTTCTTAGGTCTTAGGTCAACACTGGAACTTGCAAAATGATAGAAAACACAATGACATTTGAAATACTTCAGATTTTTTTTAAATGGGGTTAAAATAGGTTCATTTTCAGCAATGAAGATGCTACTATGATAGAGTATGTTCAAAAGATATTAAAGAAGAAATTACTGATGTGAAAGAGAACATTTTGGAAGATTTACAAGATAAGGAGATGAAGTAAATTTTGTCTGATGTAGAAATAATCAGAACTTAAAGAACTTGCAGAAATATGGAAAAATAAAAAAAAATGGACTATAAAATAAAACAAGTAAAGTGGAAATACAAATGACAAGCAAAGGGTTTGGTTAAAACCTTGAAGAAATCTTTGAGATTGAAGATGAATATTGAAAAGAAAAATGGAAGAGAGATCAAATCCTCAGCATCTGAAGGAACCAAATATTAACATTGTTAGAAGTAAAAGGAAGGAGTACAAAGTTGATTTGTTTGATCAAGATTAAAATTAAACATGTCTGGGATCCTTTTATGGACTTTTTGCTAATACTAAGACTGAAATGTTAATGACTTATGAATAAGTGATGGGTTTCAAGAAGAAGAGATACTTGCATATGGCATTACAGGGGATAATGAATTGTGTGTGTGTGTGTATGTGTGTTTATATTTGTTCTGATGAAGATTGGAAGTTCCTTCTTTTCTTTTTCATTTCTTTTCTCTTTTTACTGTATGCCTTTTATTCTTTTCTTTTTCTTTACTTTCCCCTCTTTCTATATTTAGTTTGTATTTTCTTTACTGCTGTTATTAAAATTTTCAATAAAAACTATTTAAAAAATAGAGAGGAATAATGACTTCTCTTTATCTTGATATTATATTTCTGTGAATGAAACCAAAGACTACATTTACTTTTTCTGCAGTTGTATCAGAGTATTGCCTTATATTTAGCTTGTAATCCAATATGGTTTCCCCATTACTATATGGTAAGGATGCTAACGTCCAAAATATCTTAGAAGATATTCCCTACTTAAGATTGTGTAATATTAGAAGCTGCAGCTTATAAGATCCTTAATAATAATAATAATAATAATAATAATAATAATAATAATAATAATAATAATAATAATAATAATAATAATAATAATAATAATAATAATAATAATAATAATAATAATAATAATAATAATAAAAAAAGTTGGAAGGGACCTTGGAGGTCATCTAGTCCAATCCCCTGCTCAGGCAGGAAACCCTATACCATTTCAGACAAATGGCTGTCCAGTCTCTACTTAAAAATTTCCAGTGTTGGAGCATTCACAGCTTCTGGAAGCAGGTTGTTCCACTGGTTAATTGTTCTAACTGTCAGGAAATTTTTCCTTAGTTCTAGGTTGCTTCCTGTAATATTAGAAGATGAAGCTAAATCAGCACTCCATTCATTACTTCACAGTAGACTACAGGAATTGATGGAATATCTACAGAAATATGACAAGCCACAGAAGAAAAATCAGTAAAAGTTCTAACTAAACTATGTCAGCAAATCTGGAGAATGATGTAGTGGCTAACAGTGTGTGTGTGTGTGTGTGTGTGTGTGTGTGTGTGTACAGACACACATACATGATAACATGTACTTTATTGATACGACAAAAACTTTTGTAGCAACTGTGGTAAGCTGTGAAATATCCTTTAGAAAATGGGAATCCCAGTTCAACTCATTGTCCTTAGAGCAGAGATCCCCAACATTTTTGGCACCAGGGACCGGTTCCGCGGAGAAAGATTTTTCCATGGACCGGAGGGTGCATGGTTTTGTTTGCTGCCTGCATCCCACAGATGGGGCTTTGCTTGTTTGTGCCAACTGGTTGCTGGCATGCTGCAGCCCGGTACCGATCCACAGACCAGGGGTTGGGGATCCCTGCCTTACGGAACAGATAGTCACAGTCCTATTAGAAGATGGCAAAACAGACTGGTTTCAGGTTAGCATAGGAATAATGCTATAGTCCAGGGGTAGGCAACCTTGGCACTCTTATGACTCGTGGACTTCAACTCCCAGAATTCCTGAGCCAGCATGGCTGGCTCAGGAATTCTGGGAGTTGAAGTCCATGAGTCATAAAAGAGCCAAGGTTGCCTACCCCTGCTATAGTCTCTTTTTATTTATTCTGAGGGGCTGGATTAAAGAGGATGAAAATGGTTTTAAAATAGGAGGAAGAGACATATATGACCTCTGCTATGCTGAGAGCTAAAAGTGCAAATGATCTGCAAGTACTAGTAATGAAAGTCAAGGAGTATAATGAAAAAAAGGGACTAAGAATAAATATAAAGAAGACCAAACAAATGACAATAGGTACAACAACCAGCCTTAGAACTGACAATGAAGAGATTGAAGTGGCGGATAATTTCTCCTTTTAGAATCAACTAATAGTAGTAGTAAAAGAACCAGCACTTAAGAAAATGCCCCAAACTAGCATTTGGAAAAGCATCAATGAAAGTCTTGGAAAATGTACTCAAGGTGCCATGAAATCAACAAAAATCAGACTCCTGAAATAGTTTTCCTGGGATAATTTAAGGATGCAAAAGTTGGGTTTTGAGGAAGAAGGATAGAATGAGTTTTAAAGCTTTCAGTATTAAGTCTTCTAGATAGTCAGTGTTATGTCCTGGGACTGCTGAATGACTCAGCAGGCTCAGGAGGCTGCAGAAGGCCCGGGCAATCCGCATGCGCAAGGCGGGAGACTAGCCTTGCATTGATTAGCTGACGCTGTCCCTTGCAAGGGAGTATAAAAGGCCCTGGCGCCATTTTGTCTTCTGTTCTGTTTGTGATCTCAGTAAAGTAGTTGTGTTGTTACTCTTGCCTCGCCTCGATGTCTTTTCTTCGGAAACAGAACATTGGTGACGAAGGTGGGATCCGCTGCAAGAAGAACAACAGGAGGAGCTAGGCTGACTTACCAAAGGAGGCCTGAAGTGCTGGGAAGTTCGGCGTCCGGAGGAAGCGATTGTCTGCCAGTACGAAAACGCTGGAGGTGAGCTCGGCTTCGAGGGACCCCTTCTTATTCCTTGCAGTGAGAGGCATCGAAGAGGCTACAGGCTGTAATGATGTCAAAGCTGGGCCGTCTGTCAGAATTTGATACTTCTCACCCTGAGCGCTGGAGTTCCTATGTGGCTCGAGTGGAAAACTATCTCCGAGTAAATAAGATCCAGGAAGATGGCCTTAAAGCTGCTACATTGCTGTGTGTCTGTGGGCAAGAGACTTTTGACATTGCAGAGAATCTTGTAGCCCCAGCACCACTGGAGTCAATTGTATATGCTGACTTAAAGAGGATGCTGCTAGAGAACCCAAGCTCTCAGTAATTGTGTGGAGGCATGCATTTGAGCAGAGGGACCAGAGGCCTGGTGAGTCTGCTGCGGACTTTGTTGCTGCCTTAAGACAAGCAGCTAGACAGTGCGAGTTCAAGGATCTGGAAGAGAGGCTTCAGGACCGCTTGGTTTGCGGACTGCAAAGTTGGGAGCTGCAACAGAAACTTTTTGCAAAAGAAGATGTCTCATTCCAAGATGCTTTGAGAGAGATTGCAGCTGAAGAAGTAGCGGGAGGCACTGTGAAGGCCTTGCGGCTCGCCAGGAACCCTCCGGCGGTGGCTTCAATCCATCAAGATGTCGCTCGAGAGGTATCTGAAGAGGATTCAGAAGAGGAGGTGGACAGGCTTCAGAATGCTGAAGAGAAGAGGCCTCAAGGGCGCAGAGAAAAAGCGACAGCATCCCCTTGGTGTTTCGGTTGTGGAGGTCGCCACAAGCGAAATGATTGCCGGTTTCGCTCCGCTACCTGCCGGGCATGTGGCAGGCAAGGCCACATTGCATCCATCTGTTTGGGTCACCAGAAGGAACGGTCTGCAGAAGAATTGCCTCTGAAAGGTACCAAGGTCCCCAGCCAACACAGGGTGGGCTTCTGCGCATCCCGTAGGGGCATTTTCAAAACCGGGGTTCACAGGCCACTTAAAAAGAAGCTTCATATTGACATGAAGCTGCAAGGGATTCCCATGTCGATGGAGTTGGACACAGGGTCCGCTCTATCGATCATTTCCCTTGACACCTTCAATAAGGTCTGCAACAGAAGTGGCCTACGAGTTAAACTCAGGCCTTCAAGTTTAATCATTACTGACTTCCAGAATTCCAGAGTCAGCGTGAAGGGGGAGGCCACACTCAGGGTGCAGCGTAGGAATTTTGAGGGGCTGCTTGATGTGGTGGTAGTTGGGGGTGATCGTGTGAGCCTTATTGGGCTCAATTGGTTCGAGGCCCTTGGAATTCAAGTGACTGGACTTCACAATCTGCAAACGTCAGGCCTTGCACAAGTTTGCAAGGAGTTTGCTGATGTGTTCAGTTCAGAGCTTGGCTCGTTCAAGGGGCCTTCCATTGCTTTACGTTTAGACCCAGCCATCACACCCATCAGGATCAAGCCCCGAAGGGTGCCCTTTGCCTTAAAAAACAAAATAGATGCAGAGTTGGACAAGCTGATCCAGCAAGGCATTTTAGAGCCTGTGGACTCTAGTCCATGGGAAACCCCTATAGTCACGCCACTGAAGGCCAATGGAGAAGTCCGGATTTGTGCGGACTATAAATGTACACTTAATAAAGCATTGCAGCAGCATGCCTATCCAGTGCCTGTGGTGAGCCATATTTTGGCCTCCCTCAAGGGGGGGGGGCGGATCTTTGCAAAGCTTGATTTGGCTCAGGCCTATCAACAGTTACCTGTTGATGAGGCAACGGCTGAGGCCCAAACAATTGTGATGCACCGGGGGGCCTTTAAGGTAAAAAGGCTGCAGTTTGGGGTTAATGTAGCCCCTGGCATATTCCAAAGTGTGATGGAGCGAATGCTCCGTGGTATTCCTGGGGTCTGTTCATACATTGATGACGTCCTCATCGCTGGGGAGTCATCTGGGAACTTAGCTGAAAGGCTGAGGGCTGTTTTGCTGTGTTTCCGCCAAGCAGGGCTGAAGCTGAAGCAAAACAAGTGTAAAATTGGAGTCACCTCCACTGAGTTCCTGGGATTCCATATTGATGCTGAAGGCATCCATCCTTCGGAATCCAAGCTTCAAGCGATTCAGCAGGTCCCAAGCCCCCAGTCGAAGAGTGAGCTTCAAGCCTTCCTGGGGCTGTTAAATTTTTACCATTCATTCCTTCCCCACAAGGCTGCAGTGGCTGAGCCGTTACACCGGCTCTTGGACAAAGAGGCTCCATGGAAATGGATGAAGGTCCATGAAAGGAGTTTTACAGAGGTCAAGGCCTTGCTCTCTTCAAATGCGGTTTTAGCCCATTTTAATGAGCAATTGCCTGTGTGCATAGCCTGTGATGCATTCCCTTATGGGATTGGGGCTGTGCTGAGCCATCTCAAGGCTGATGGGACACAAGTCCCTGTGGCCTACTATTCCAGGATTCTCTCATCTGCAGAGCGTAATTATGCGCAGATTGACAGAGAAGCCTTGGCAATAGTGGCTGGAATAAAGAAATTCCATGATTTCTTGTATGGCCGCCATTTCACGGTTTACACAGACCATAAACCTTTGCTGGGTTTGTTTACAACAACAAAACAAACCCCACACATTATATCTCCTAGAATGCTGAGATGGTCAATTTTCTTATCAGCATAAGACTACACTCTGGTTCACAAACCAGGTAAAGAAATGGGCCATGCAGATGGTCTCAGCAGATTACCTTTACAACAGATAGAGGCAGATCCTGCTCCTGCTCTTCACATTCTCTCCATTCAGGAGTTGCCTGAATCTCCCATCAATGCTAGGGACGTGGCTGCAGAAACTGCCACTGATCACACGCTTACACGCGTGCTGACATGGGTGTTGTCAGGATGGCCTGACACGTGCCCGGGTGCAGAATTCCAAAGCTTCTGGCAAAGGAAGCACGAGCTTTCTACTTTCAAGGGGTGTCTCCTGTGGGGTAGCAGGGTAGTCATCCCGGCCTCATTGAGGACTAGAGTCTTGCTCTCTCTGCATGAGGGACATCTGGGAATTGTCCGGATGAAGCCGCTAGCACGTAGCCACCTCTGGTGGCCTGGGCTCGATAAAGAGATCGAGGCCCAGGTGCATGGGTGTCAAGTATGCCAACAGTCAAGGCCAGAAATGCCCCAGGCCCCTGTACATAGGTGGGAGGAGACACATACACCATGGTCGAGGGTACACATTGACTACGCTGGGCCCTTTCAGGGGCAATTCTTCCTTCTCCTCATGGACAGCCATTCCAAGTGGCTAGAGGTTGTTCCTTTCTCCTCCAGTACTACTGCTAGGACCATCCAGGTGCTGAGAGGAATCTTCGCCTCACATGGTCTGCCAGATGTCCTTGTCTCAGACAACGGACCCCAATTCACCTCTTCTGAGTTTCAGGGTTTCCTTCAAGCCAACATGATCCGGCATGCCACATCTGCGCCGTTTCATCCAGCTTCCAACGGTCAGGCTGAGCGTATGGTGCGTACTACCAAAGATGCTTTAAAGAGAATCACTCATGGAAACTGGCATCACAGCTTAGCTGACTTTCTTCTTTGTCACCGCACCACACCTTGCACTGCCACTGGAAAGAGCCCAGCTGAACTCTGCTGGGGTCGCAGACTCATCACTAAGCTGGACAGGTTGCACCCTGACCGGGTGGCTTCACAGGTATCACAACCGTGGGCACCTAGGAGACTACAGGTGGGCGATCCGGTCTGGGCAAGGAACTATGGACCTGGACATCTCTGTCATCTCTGGGTGACAGCAGTGGTATGCAAGGTCTCTGGGCCGCTGTCATACGAAGTGGCCTTGGATGATGGGTCGTGTGATCAGACATCACATTGACCAACTGCGCTGGAGGCTTTCCAGCCACCCTTCCACTCCTGGCTCCACGAAGATGGACCTTCAAATGTTCCTGCACATGTTCCTGAAGGGGGTTTTGCCATGGAGGCGGCTCCTGACTCTGGCATAGGCACCGGGTCTATGGGACATTGCTGTCAATCGGCTACTCAGGTCACTCCAGCTGCTGGTCTTGGGCTCGAAGGACAGTGTTCCCAAGAGGGGTCCATTGTGGATTTGGGGAACTCCATCCCACCACTGGACTTGGGGAACTCCACTCCACCAAGGAACTCTGGTTTGGGTTTAGCGGATCCAGCCAGTCAGCAGTCTGGAGGGTTGCATGGGTCTTGGGGGCATCAAAGTCCTGGTTTGCCTAGCCTGACAGGCGAGGTGGCACGCCAGGCACAAACGATGGCTCCAAGAAGGTCAGAACGGGTCAAGGGTCCACCCAAGTATCTAAAGGACTATGTGAGGTTCCTGTCAAGTAGTAGGGAGGCTTAATAGTCCTATAGAACTCAATACACACTCAATAGAGGGGTGTTCTGTTGAGAGCCACTATGAGGTATTCTTGTAAATACAAGAAATGGAATGAAGGAGTCTGCCAGTGTGCAGGCATGACTGTGTTTAGAAATAATAACATGATAAGTAAACACATGAATATGTAGGTTGCTCTAAAACAATAAGTATTCACTTATTGTTTCATCCAAGGGGGGAGGGGTGTTATGTCCTGGGACTGCTGAATGACTCAGCAGGCTCAGGAGGTTGCAGAAGGCCTGGGCAATCCACGTGGTTGCCTGGAACCAGACAGGCTGTCTCCAGCATTGTGCGCATGCGCAAGGCAGGAGACTAGCCTTGCATTGATTGGCTGACGCTGTCCCTTGCAAAGGAGTATAAAAGGCCCTGGTGCCATTTTGTCTTCTGTTCTGTTTGTGATCTCAATAAAGTAGTTGTGTTGTTACTCCTGCCTCGCCTCGATGTCTTTTCTTTGGAAACAGAACAGTCAGGATAACAAAACAATGAATCATAGAACAAATCTATCCCCAGTTCTTACTCAAGGCACAAATGACAAGGCTCAAACCAGATTTTGGACACATTATGTGAAAACCCAGCTCCTTTGAGAAGTCTATAATGCTGGGGAAAGTGAAAGGAAAGAGAAGGAAAGAATGACCAGCAGCAAGGTGGATAGACTCGATTACAACAATAAATACACCACTGAGAGACTTAAAAGTCCAGTTGATGACAGATCATTTGGAGAAAGTCAATTTATATGGTACCTAAGAATTGACACCAGTTTGATGGTATTAATCCATCAATCAAACAAACCTCTCATTGTTTATAAATATATTAAACCAGGGCTTTTTTTTCTCATAGAACGCCCAGAACGGAGTTCCGGCACCTTTTTTGGATGGAACCTTGTTGTATGTAGGCGGGTTGTATGACGTGTATGAGTTCCGGCACCTTTTTTTTTTTTTTTTTTACAAAAAAAGCACTGTATTAAACTGTACTGGGTCTAGAACGGAGTTCTGCAGTAAGCTACTCACCTGCCAACTTGGGATTGACATACGTAATGCTGTTGGGATATAACTGTGTACCCAGGTTTGCATCCATCTAATGATAAAATAGTCATAATTGGTGAAGGTAATCGAGAGAAGCAGTTAAAAGTTTCCTATTGCTATATCCCTTAGTCATCAGAGAAAGTGATTCATCTTTTCTGCCAAATATGAAGCCTAGCTCTTTTCCAATCCTCATGCTCTAAGGTCAGCAAATCCAGAATCAGTTTTGGATTTTTAAGATATTAATTTCTATATTAGATGATACGATATACTTGTGGCTATGCCATGGATGTAAAAATATCCATGGTGTTGGACGTAAGGCTTTTGCAGAAGGAAAAAAGTTCCCCTAAGTAGTAGGAGTTCTATGTTGCCAGGTATCATTCTATTGCTTTTATAATGGAATATCTTATACTGCAAATAAAACTTAATTAGAATCTATTTTGGATTGGGTGTCTAGATAAGTTCTTAGGAAGGTATATAGCTCAGTACTATGCATGTATCTACATAATTTACTCTCAAGTAAGAATATCGCATTAGCATGACAATGTTTGTAAATTAATATGCTAAATGGTATAACTCTATAGTAGATAACACTTTTAGACTCTGCAATGAGCTACAAAGTTTTTTCATGCCTGATTTATGGATATTATTATAATAACTAAAGAACATAATTAGACCATAATTTCAACTGTTTATCTAGTCAGTTCTTTGAGATTCTAACAGAAATGCTTCAGTTTGCTTAACAAATCAAACTACCAGTTATTTTATCCAGAAGATTTTTATAATATTTATCCAAATCAAGATAAGTTCTTGATTGTCTATCCATACATTTTTGAAGATATATTTTAAACTCTTGATTTATGCCATTTCTTGCTTATTCTTTGAGAGATATAAAGGAACCCATTTGTTCAGCTGTTTTCAAACATTTGTATTGACATTTTAATTAAAACAAATGCAGTAAGTAATAGCATTTCATTTCATTCCAAGTATTGCCCAAACACTGATATTTGGCAATCCTGCACATGAGATTTTGTGAGATGATGCATTGTGTCTTATCAAAAAGATATAGTAAACAACTGATTATATGAATATTTATTTGAAAGGAAATGATGCTACATATACATACATATAAACATTTATATGTACATATATATGTATACACACCGACACAGACACACACAGAGAGAGAGAGAGAGAGAGAGAGAGAGAGAGAGAGAGAGAGAGAGAGAGAGAGAGAGAGAGAGAGAGAGAGAGAGAGAGAGAGAGAGAGAGAGAGAGAGAGAGAGAGAGAGAACCCAGTTCTGGAGATTTTACCTTTCCAGCATCAAATGTGCCCATGTTACTCATTCATTTATGCATTGATATATATACCGGAGGTGACATTGAAAACAAACAAAACAAGAACAAAAACTAGAGAGAATGAGAGCAACAAAAATAATTAAACTAATTCATAGTAATTGTAATTGATTTAAATGCTACTATTCACAAATAAAGACATCCATTAATACTATTAGTGGATCTCCCATATGCAGATATAAAAACCAGTTTCAAAAACTACTCTGTCGCATACACATGTACACACAAATGCACACATTTACAAGAGAAAAAGTAGGAATCTGCCTCAGATATCTAAACTTGCTCTGTTAAAAGTCCCACTGAGTCCATTGACTTTTAGTCCCTGGTAGATTTACACAGGCTTTGGCTGGTATGCAGGGAATGGATCCAGTTAACTCAGTTTATTCCATTAGGGTGGAATCTGGGGAAGAAATCTTTTGGGTATTTTGCTGATTTACTTCCTCCCTTTGCAACAACACTGGGTGAAAGAAATTCTTGGTTGTAACATAAGGGAACCTATGCTTTACAATTAGATAGTAAGTGGCTCTTGCTTCCAGGAAAGCAAGCTTAGGACTTCCATTCCTATTTAGTCAGTGAGGTATTCCTCATTATCAATCCTTACTCCTGACATGGGTAGAGATTGAGTGTCTGTAATGAAGAACTTTCTGTTCATCGATGCTTTCCACCAACTGAAGATTTTCAAGTGTGGAGCCTCAAAAAAAGGAGGTCCAGGAAGCCTGGTTCTTTCTGCCCCTATCTCCCATGTGACACTGGCTTCTTTGGTGCTCCTGACAGATTTTTTCTTCTCTTTCAATAATTTACATCTCTCCGTTCATTTTCCTTTTCAACAACACCTTCCTCCAGGACTGTATTCTCAGCAAAACTAAGAAGATCTGTCTCCATCCACCCACTCAGCCCCATTTACAAGTAATTATGCAGAAAAATAACCTTGTCTTCCTTTCAGGTAAATACAGTACCTTTATATTTGATGACTGTTGGACTTTTGTCAAGAGAAAAGAATTGCTCAACTCTTTTCATGTCCCTTTTCACTGTTTTGGATGAATAAGCATACCAGGCTCCTTAATCCAAACCTTCAGCTTTCTTGTACATGACTTGACTACAAACTTGACTCATCTTTGTGTCTTTTCTGTAAATCTCTTCTGGTATGTTTATATTAGTACTGATCTTAATTGGGTCCCTACAATCAGAACATTCCTTGTCAGTTCAAAGGCTTGTTTTTTGGTCATGATTTTTCTTTTTGAATGGATAAAACACCAAAACAACCCTCCTCAAAAATATTGGAGATGGGGGTGGGAAGAAAGAGAATTTAATAGAGCTGAAGGAACGCTATGATTTAAGAAGGGTTCCCCCCCATTATGATTCTTTCTGGAATAGTAGAAAAATGATAGGAAGGGGAGGAAGAGAAAGGACCAAGATCTGAGAAGAAAGATTCAGATGTTGCTGGATATAGTGGGATGTTCTGGATGGAAGGGGATGTGAAGTGAGGAGGCTAGTTGAAGAAGAGGAGAATTATCTTTGGATAAGAGAGGGAGACAGGAAGGAAGAAATGGAACTAATGGTGGTCCATTAAGGATATTCAGCCACTGGGGTCAACAGATCAATGTTGTTCTTTAGGAAATCGTGGAATAAATAGTCAAGGTGTCTTGCCCACTAAATGGAACTTATGCTCTGAATGGCATCCAATCAGAGGCTAGTTTCCAGAGTAGAACCTGGAGCAGTGACTGGAGCAGCAACAGCAGCCCAACAGTGGCCTCAAAAATTGATTTGGTGCTGGCTAGAGACCACATAAGGCAATCATCTTTCTTTGCTTGAGGTACTTTAGTGACTATACTCCAAGGCCGAGGAGGAAGAGAGATTGTGATGATTTGGAAGATCTTGACAATAATCAGTAGTGCTCCCTAGGTGTAACTGGTTGCAAGTTCCCTTTACCTCAAGATCACAGAAATAAGCTGAGGCTACTGATTATTCTACTACATTGGAGAAGCCCTTCTAAAACACTTAGATGTCATCTCAGAACAGGTATTGGTGTCTCTGTGACTTTTGGTCTCTGAAGACTTCAATCTCCATGCCTTGGGAGGGTAATTGGCATTGGCTTAGGACTGCATGCATCCTGTAGATCCTGGGGTTTCCAAAGGGCACTTGAGGATTTCCCTAATAGCTTGATAAGGAGTTCTATCTTGGATTTGATTGATTTTGGAATATACATATGTCCAGGATGTTGCATGAGATTTTTCCTGTGAGTTCTCTTCCTAGTCATCCTAAGCAGCTTCCTTGCTTTACTGAGGTGCTCTAAAAAATGAAGTGACTGAAAAGATGCTTGGAGCAATGATTTCATAAAACCAAAAGCGAACTAAACCACAGACTGGAATGCACCCATGTTTGGGCCTATTCAGTGGCAATAAGAATGATAATGCATTATTCATCTTCAAGAATCTTCTCTTATTTTGCTTGGACTGAACAGGTAATCCCCGAGTTACAAGCGTTCACTTAACCCTCATTCAAAGTTACGTGATGAGTGCCCCCTAGTGCTTACGAGCAAATCCTGAAGTTACGAATATTGCAGTACCACAGCAGTCATTCGTCCTTATGAGCGACCACAGTAGCTCTTCAACATTCACCCTGGTTATTCCCTCCCTCCCCACTCCTGCCCCGGGTCTCCCTAGGCACCAGGCCTTCAATACTCATCCTCCGAAGATCAAAATCCTTTGCTTTCTTGGCTGCTCCAGGCCTTCGGTGCGTTCACAGAGAATGGAGGCCTAAAATAACGCAAGATCATGCGAGATCGTTGGGGCAAGAACTCATGCTACTGATCTCGCGTGATCTCATGGTACTTTAGGCCTCTGTTCTCTGCAACAGAGAATGGAACCAAAACTGGGGGACACTTCCATGTGCCTCCAGAGGCTGGATCAGGGCTCTGGAGGCCTTTTCCAGGCCACTGTTTCCCAGATCTGAGGCTGGGGAATGCTTCCGTGCCCCCCCTGCAGCCCGATCCGGGCTCCGGAGGCATTTTCCAGGCCTCTGTGGCCTGGATCTGAAGCCAGGGGACACTTCCCCACCTCCCCGCAGCACGATCCAGGCTCTGGAGGCATTTTCGAGGCCTCTTCCCTGATCTGAGGCTGGGGGATGCTTCTGGGCCCTGCCATGGCCCAATCCAGGCTGCAGAGGCATTTTCCAGGCCCAATTGGGCCACAGGGGGGGCTGCAGAAGCATTTGCCGGCCTCAGATCTGGGTGGTAGCAGCCTGGAAAAGGCCTCCAAAGCCCAGATCGGGCTATGAGGAGGCGCGGAAGCATCCCCCGGCCTCAGATCTGGGCGTCAGTGGCCTGGAAAAGGCCTCCAGAGCCCAGATTGGGCTGCGGGGAGGTGGGGAAGTGTCCCCTGGCTTCAGATCCAGGCCTCAGATCTGGGTGGCAACAGGAACCATGGCAGAGAGTAGATGGATCTTTTCCACCTGGATTGGCAGGTGTGCACCCTTTTTCATCCTATTTGACCTCTTGGAAACATTCCCTACCACCAACCATGGCATTCTGCTGGACCATCTTCCATGATTGGTGGCACCATTCTAAGAGATTGTGAGAAAGCTAGGAAGCAAGGTAGACACAAGCAATTAAGAGAGAACTAGATGTCATGGTTCTGACGAATAAAGCAGAACCCCAAGGCTTGCAAATTCCTCAAAGAACATGTTTATTAGCTACAAAGTATCGGCACAGTCAAGAGTGAAACCAAGTCTGGATACACAAGTAACAATTTTCTAATACAAAGTTAAATATCCCACCGATAAAACTATGCAAGCAACTACTTTCCCCAATATGATTATTTGGTGGGCTTTTTATGCAACACCCAATCCTTAGCCTCAGAAGAGCTGATGACCTTGGTTCCCATGGGACAAAATATTATTTTGACTAATGAAGCACCTGGGCAACCCCCCTCCCTCCATTCTATGTGGTAACCTAGAATGAGAAGGAAAATGGCTGCAGCGATGCTCATTTGTAGAGTTGACACTAGAATCTATTGGGAACTTATCTTATAAAAAGAACTCCACCCAAGTGGCAGTAAATATTCAATGATACTCTGCACTTTAATGAACTCAGCATGCAGAAGAGTTGGAAATGTCATGCAATTTCCAAGTCTCTGTATTACTTACCTCATGAATAGCCTTAAAGATACTTTACTGAAATTAGTGTAATTCTTGCTTCATTAATTTTTGTCCAACTTTGTGGGACATGATAGGTAGTTCTAGTTCTAGCTGAGCAGCAAGATCCATGTTGCATAATTTTTTTATTAAGAATTCTAATTACAGTAGTAAAAACTAGTGAAAAGTTGAAAGAAAATAGAAGAAACAATAAAATGTGCAATAAAAAAGAAAAGAAACAATATGATAAAGTAAAAATAATATATAAAGAAGTGACTCCCAACCTTTATTACAATAAATATAGATCAATTTAGTAACTCTTGACCTGTTCATCCCATAAATCATCCCATATCTATAAGCAAATCCATAAAACATCACCTTTTCAATGTTGGTGTTAGCAAACAGTGCATATAGAATTGCCAGAAATTTGTAAATAAATGTCTTACTTTCAACTTAATCAGATAAACCAAATTTATATTCCTTCCTTTTATTATTGTTGTTGTTAATAATAATAATAATAATAATAATAATAATAATAATAATAATAATAATAATAATAATAATAATAATAATAATAATAATAATAATAATAATAATAATAATAATAATAATAATAAACAACTTTATTGTCACTTTGAATGTACACCAATCGGCATACATCAAAATGAAATTTTGTTGCATACAGCTCTCAAAGGGCCACCACCTCCAATATACACTGTTCGTGGCCAGCTCAAGTTTCAGATCATCCACTTTAGTCTCTAGGGAGCGAACCATGGCAAATAGGACAGATGGAAACGGAGCTCCATGTGGATTAGCCCTCAAATTAGCTTATATTCCTGCATGACAACCTCACCTCCTCTCTTTTTTCTGATCCTGCCTCTTCCACCTTTTCCTTAAAGGGACCTCGCCCTTTTCACCGCTGGAGCACACTGCCGCTGCCTCCAACTCCTCCAAAAGCCTCTTTCCCTTCCTCTGGGCCTGCTGACAGCCTCATCCAGTTCCTTCGCTCCATAAGCCTCAGGATTTCTCTTCCTCTGCCTCCTTCGGAAACAGCCCTGATTTGCAAGAGAATCCATTGCTTGGGCCAGCAGTCAGATCTTGCTGCCGGCAGTACAATTTCAAACAACGCAAATGACTTTTAACGGTCTCACCAACGGTTCCAAAACAGCTAAAAACTCGCCATACCAGCAAAGATTGTCGGTGGTATGTTAGCTTAGTCCCACCACGTTGCTCAAACACATTAAAGCCTTCCCGATCGTGTGACCTATATTCCTTATATCCCTCCAAAAACTTTTCACCTTCGAGAGCCAATGCAGCCGCAGCAGATCCAGGCACCACCATCTTAGAACTCTAAGATAGTTAATTAATAGATTAACTATTAGATTAATAGTCTTAATCTTGAGTTCATTTCAATTTTGTGGTAAGATTCAATTTCTCTTCAATTCTTCTTTATCTCAGATAAAGATTTGTTCTAAGATTTGACAAATGTCTTCTATAGTTCCAGTAAGGACCTACATCCAGGTCATTTTCTTGGTTCATTATTTGTATTTCCCCTTTAATTTTTAAAACTTCAGCCAGTTTCTTTTGTATACCCTCTAAAATATTCCTTTCCAAACCATTTTCTCAGTCTGTTATTTGTACTTCCATTTTCGGTACTCTGTCTTGTCAGACAAAATGTCATTTCCTTCTTGACATTTTTTGGACATAAACTACCCATAGAATCAGACATGAATAATGATATTGTAGCTACTAATTTCTGGCTCCATTCTTCAAAGATCTCCTTTAGTATTTCCAATGTTTTGATGTTTTGTGTCATTTTGTAAGTCTCAGTTAATCAACTACAAAAGCTAGTTTGTGCTTTTTTACCCCCCTTCTACTTAGAATCTTTAGTTCCCTGTGATGCTATCATGGAATGTGTGAATGTATTGTAATATGTGGGGTGACCTTGGGGAATGAGGGAAAGAGATGCTGTCTAGGAAGCAATTAGAGAAGAGAAGGGGAGAGCCCCCAAGAGGTTGGTCAGTATATCAGTTAGTGTACCAGTTAGCATACCTATCCAAACTACAAAACCTTGAATACAATGACTCACAACATAACCACCATACACTATATCACATTCCTAAGGCAATTCAATAGGCAGGGAAACAATCTCATACAGAAATACATTTGTCAGACACTGGAATCGGTCTGCATGGTTTGAACTCCAAATGGATTTTCTTTCAATAAAAGAAACCATTACAGTGGAGCTGAGTACGCAGATGACACAGCTAAAGGAGAAGGTAGTCTGAAGACTGTATTTCAGATAATACTATTCATTTTATAGTTTTGTTATGCTTAGTGAAATGGAGTTCTTAATTTTTGAAAAAAAGAAGAAGAGAGAAATGTCTTTGTAGTGTACTGAGCTTTGCTAAAGACAGCAGGTGCAAGGCAGGAACCAGGCGAAGCTAGCGGCCATGTGGGTGCTGCGGAGACTGGATGTCTGGAGACCTGGGCATGCTTGCTCTTTTAGTGTGGGAGAAAACCCACGCAATGATTGGTTACAGTTACCCAGAGCTCCTTGTATAAAAGGGCAGAGCCAGTTTCATTTTCTGTTCTGTTCTGTTTCTGTGTGCAATGAATAAACCTTGTTGTTGTGTTATCAAGTCTCTTCAATGTCTACCACCCTAAGGATAGAACAATTGGCGACGAAGGTGGGATACTGTTGCCACCTTAACGAAGGGCCCGAATCACCGTGAAGGAAGGCCAGACCATGCTGAGGGACAGTGTTCCTACTTCGGCTCACTCACCTGCCAGTATGCAAACGCTGGGGGAGAGTGCTGCGAGGAACTGCCCTGGAACCCCTCCAGCAGAGTGGCAGCACGTGGTAGAGAAGAGACCCTATCATGGCAAAACTGGGTCAGCTCGCGGAATTCGACGTTGCTCACCTGGAGAGGTGGAGCTCATACGTCGCCCGGGCTGAGAATTACTTCCGAGTAAACAGGATCGTAGAAGATGAGTTGAAGGCCGCAACGCTGCTCTGTGTTTGTGGCCAAGCCGTCTTCAACATTGCGGAGAACCTAGTGTCCCCAGTGCCGTTGGAGACCATGACATACGGAGAACTAAAAAAGATGCTCAAGGAGCACTTCGAGCCAAAGCTGTCAGTCATTGCATGGCGACACGCTTTCAAGCAGCGGGACCAACGTCCAGGAGACTCCGTCACAGAATTCATCTCCGCCCTCTGACAGGCAGCGAGGCCGTGTGAATTCAAGGACTTAGAGGAATGGTTACGAGACCGTTTAGTTTGCAGACTAAGGAGCAGAGATCTACAGCAGAAGATCTTCGCGAAGGAGACCGTCTCATTCCAAGACGCGTTGCGAGAGGTCACAGCAGAAGAAGCAGCCGGTAGAGCTGTAAGGGCCTTGTGGCTCTCAAAGAACCCTCAGCCATCGCAAACCGTCCACCACGAGGACATCGAACTAGAGGAAGAGGCCGAGTTGGACCAGGAAGTTGACCTGGTACGACAACTCCCGGCGAAAGGACTTCCTAGACTTCTTGAGAAGGCAGATCCCTTCCCTAGGTGCATGGGGTGCAGGGGACGGCACAAATAAGCTGACTGCCGGTTCCGGACAGCCACTTGCCGAGCATGTGGCAAGCAAGGCCACATCGCTGCTGTTTGTTTAGGTTGTGGAAAAGAAATTTCCAAGAAAGAGTTGCCTCAGAAAGGTACCGGGGTACCTAGCCAGAACAGGGTGGGGTTCTGTGCCAGCAGGCACAGCGTCCATAGAACCGGGGGACATAGGCCCTTAAAGAAAAAGTTGCAACTCGAAGTCAGGTTGCAAGGAGTTCCATTGAGGATGGAACTAGACTTCCAGATCCGGTGGCAGCGCCCGTGGATGTGCAAAGAACTCGCTCTCTTTGCCGTCCGGTTTCCCCCCGCCGGTAGACCCTGGACAGGGTTGAAAGTCGCCCTGTAGGGGTGACCACCGTAGAGGAGGGCACTTGTCGATCGCGGAGGGACTTATGTAGATTGTTTTGGATACAATGCAACCTGGGACTTGGCATGAAGCCCAGAAACTATGACTGATACAATGTAACTTTCTCCAGTTGAACTCCCACTTCCTGATTCTGGCGTGATGCCCAGACTGGATTACAACATAACAATTGACTGCTACGAGGATGGAACTGGACATGGGGTCCGCCCTGTCCATCATTTCCCAGAGCACTCTTAACAGGATTTGTGGCCGAAGCGGCCAACGGGTGAAACTCAGGCCATCGAATTTAATATTGACCGATTTTCAGAATTCCCCGGTCAGAGTTAAGGGGGAGGCCACTCTAAGGGTGCAATTCCGGAAATTCATGGGAATGTTGAACATCGTTGTGGTCGATGGGAACAGGACAAGCCTAATCGGGCTTGATTGGTTCAAGGCCCTGGGAATTCAGGTAACTCGGTTGAACAGTTTAAAAATGGCCAGCCTGGACCAAGTCTGCAAGGAATTCGCAGACATGTTCACTACTGAATTGGGGGTGTATAAGGGGCCCCCAATTGCATTGAAGTTAAATCCTTCTGTCGTCGGGTGCCTCGTCGGGTGCCATTCGCTCTCAAGCACAAAATTAATGCGGAATTGGACAAACTTTTGCAGCAAGGCATCTTAGAGCCTGTGGACAGCAGTCCATGGGAAAGACCCATAGTTACGCCACTTAAGGCCAACAGAGAAGTCAGAATCTGTGCTGACTATAAATGCACGCTGAATAAAGCTCTGCAGCAACACTCTTATCCCGTGCCAGTAGTCAGCCATATTCTGGCATCTCTACAAGGGGGTTGCATTTTTGCAAAACTTGATTTGTCCCAGGCCTACCAACAGCTGCCAGTGGATGACGCCACGGCAGAGGCACAGACCATTGTGACCCATCGGGGGGCTTTCAAGGTGCGAAGGCTACAGTTTGGCATTAACGTAGCACCAGGTATCTTCCAGAGTGTCATGGAGCGAACGCTCAGAGACCTTCCGGGCATATGCCCGTACTTCGATGATATCCTCATCGCAGGGGAATCAGTGGAAAATTTGGCTGAGAGACTCAGGGCTGTGTTGCTGCAGTTTCTCAAAGCGGGCCTAAAACTCAGGAAAGACAAGTGTAAGATTGGGGTCACATCCACAGAGTTCCTGGGGTTTTGCGTAGATGCAGAAGGCATACATCCTGCTCAGCCCAAGCTGGAAGCAATCCAGCAGGCACCTAGTCCCAAAACAAAAGCAGAACTTCAAGCGTTCTTGGGACTGCTAAATTTCTATCATGCCTTCCTTCCCCACAAGGCAGCTGTGGTGGAGCCATTACACCAGCTCCTGGACAAACAGGCTCTATGGTCATGGACACGTGTCCACGAGAAGAGTTTTGCTGCAGTTAAAGCATTCCTTTCTTCAAATGCGGTACTGGCTCGTTTTAATGAGCGACTCCGTTAGTATAGCATGTGACACTTCCCCTTACGGAATCGGAGCTGTTTTAAGTCACCTTAAAACAGATGGGACTCAGGTCCCTATCGCGTATTATTCCAGAACTCTGTCTGCCGTGGAGCGTAATTACGCGCAGATAGATTGAGAAGCATTGGCAATCGTAGCGGGCATCAAGAAGTTCCATGACTTCTTGTATGGTCGCCGTTTCACGGTCTTCACAGACCACAAGCCACTTCTGGGGTTGTTCACAATGGACAAGCAGACACCCCACATAATCTCTCCTAGGATGTTGAGATGGTCAATATTTCTCTCTGCGTATGATTTTTGCATGATTCACAAGCCGGGCAAAGAGATGGGCCATGCAGACAGCCTCAGTAGATTGCCCTTAAGGAACCATAGAGCCTGATCCTGCACCAGCAAACCACATCCTGTCTATTCAGGATTTGCCTGAGTCCCCTCTCCACGCAGGGGATGTAGCTGCTGAGACAGCTGCCGACAACATGCTGACACACATGTTGAACTGGGTGTTATCCAGATGGCCGGACACGTGTCCGAGCACAGAATTTCAGGGGTTCTGGAAGCGAAAGTCGGAGCTATCCACCTTCAAGGGGTGTATACTGTGGGGCAGTCGGGTTGTAATCCCGACCTCGTTGAGGTCTAGAGTCCTCATCTCCTTGCATGAGGGACATCCAGGGATAGTCCGTATGAAGGCACTTGCGCGCAGCTACCTTTGGTGGCCTGGGCTCGATAAAGAGATCGAAGCCCAGGTCCAAGGGTGCCACATTTGCCAGCAGTCCAGGCCAGAAATGCCCCAAGCTCCCATCCATAGGTGGGAAACAACACATGATCCGTGGTCGAGGATCCATATCGACTACGCTGGCCCCTTTCAGGGGCAACTCTTTCTTATTGTCGTGGACAGTCACTCTAAATGGCTGGAAGTAGTTCCAGTGTCTGCTGCAACTTCCACTATCACCATCAGGGTTCTTCGCGGCATTTTTGCCACTCATGGACTCCTTGACGTACTTGTCTCTGACAACGGAACTCAATTTACTTCCTCGGAGTTCCAGTCTTTTCTGCGCGCAAACTTAATCCACCACGCTACATCGGCGCCGTTCCACCCGGCGTCAAATGGTCAAGCAGAACACATGGTGCGAACTACGAAAGATTCTTTGAAAAGAATGATGCAGGGCAACTGGCATCACCGGTTGGCTGACTTTCTCCTTTGCCACCGCACCACTCCATGTACTGCTAAGGGCAAGAGCCCCGCCGAGCTCCGATTTCCACCCCAAATCGGCATGCAGAGCTGGACCAGCAGGCCAGCCTGCATGCCCCAATCCCGACCACTTTAAGCGGGTCCCCATGTCCTGGTCTGCCGAGCCCGGTGGGCAAGCTTGCAGACCAGGCAACCGCGGCACTTCTGCAGAGATCGGAGCGGGTCCGAGGGCCACCGAAATTCTTACGGGAATACATGAGGGTCCTGTCAGTGCTGGCCTAGAGTTCAAAAGTACAACCTTGCTTTTTTTCAAAAGCTGCCACTACCTTGCTTTCCCCCCCAAAAGCTGCCTTGTACAAGGCGCCACGTCCTAAGAGGTCCCAGGCCTGGGCCAAGGTTAGTGGGAGTGATTTGCTGGCCTTAAATGGAGGCCGACATTATTATTAGCAAGGGGAGGATACATTATACTTCCTGCCAAGGGGGGAGGAGTGTAGTGTACTGAGCTTTGCTAAAGACAGCAGGTGCAAGGCGGGAACCAGGCGAAGCTAGCGGCCATGTGGCTGCTGCGGAGACTGGATGTCTGGAGACCGGGCATGCTTGCTCTTTTAGCGTGGGAGAAAACCCGTGCAATGATTGGTTACAGTTACCCAGAGCTCCTTGTATAAAAGGGCGGAGCCAGTTTAGTTTTCTGTTCTGTTCTGTTTCTGTGTGCAATGAATAAACCTTGTTGTTGTGCTATCAAGTCTCTTCAATGTCTACCACCCTAAGGACAGAACAGTCTTGCAAAACCCCAGTAGACTCTGAAAGCATCCCTGTATTTAAAATATTCTAGCTTTTGTTGTGGTTATGGAAGGGAAATCAGAAATTTATCCTGTCAACTTACACAAATCTAAGCATTATCCAGTTGACTTCATGCACTGAGGAATCTGCAATATGAACCAGCAGAATTACATTGCCGAGGACAATTTTATAAAACTCAATCTACTATTTACTGGCAAGTGTTTTGACTGAACTACTGTTGTGCCTTAGCTCAGGTAGAATTAATTCCCTCTGTCTGATGCTAGCAACAGAGAGAAGACCAGGCACACAAAACAGGTGGTCAGAATTAATAGTGGCTGTGGGTTGTGAAAAGATTTCTGTACAATGTGCAGCTTGGTATTTTATTGTAGCTTTTTCATATAACTGCTGGAAGTAAGTTCCTTTTGTAGTATTCAATAGAACAGCCTGATTTTGTTTCAAGCTTCTGTGTGAACTTGGGAAAAGAAGAGCTCTGTTTTAGTAGTGACAAACCTTGTTAAAGCAGCACTATTTCCCCCCTTAGACTCACACAGAAGCCTGCAAAATATCAGGCTGTTTTAATGAATAGCAAAGGTGCTGCACTTGTGAATCTGAAGCACTTCTTCAAAATAGTGTCTGAAGCATATATACAGCCCAAGTGAAAAGTAGCATTGTCTGCTCTATACTTACTAGTTCCACCATTATTCCACTATCTTTTTTGGCCTCATTTCATACCTGTAATAGTTTTAAACCAAGAATTACAGAGGATGGGAAACAAATGTGTGTGTATTCACTTTTGGGAACCGATGGACATAAGCCTTTATCAAAACCTCTTAAAAATTATTGTCTGGCTCTTGCCATTGAGAACGACTGCCTTGTTCCATATCAAAGAAGATAAATGCCATGAAGATGATTATCTGTAAGTTCTTTGAAGATGACTAGTACAATGCCCAATAGAACAAGGCTTTAGGGTACAACCACAGAAGCTCTGCTATATAACTTTGGGCTAAAAGTCAGACTGATCAAATATAAAAATGATCCCCTTAGACAGTCAGCTGCAGTGAAGAATATAGTTCCCAAACAAGCAAAAAGCTGTCTCTTGTTCTCTCCCTGAGAAAGACCATTCTAAACAAACTTAACTATTAGTGAGGGTATTTTCTCCATAATTTATTTATACATAATATTTCTGTAAACATCTGCTCCTAGGTTAAATAGAAAATTAACTTATTCATGCTCCCTGAGATGTACTTCATGGTATTAAAAAAGTCTATCACTTTAATATGGACAGCTTAGCTAATAAAAATGATAAGTACTACTAACAACTATGCAGCCACAAAGACTATACAAACCAAAAGCATTTCCTTGCAAGGAATCATCTTTCATTTAAAAAAAACCTGAGAAAACAAGGGAGAGGCAATGGGAAGGACCCTTTGGAACTGGAATGCAGGGGCAATCAACCAGCAAATGGGAATGAATTGTCTATGATGGAGAGGTGTCCAAGACTAACTTAGTTTATGGAAACTTGTTTGCCATCCTCAACAGGGAGAAAGTAGTAGCAGCATCAGTATAGGCTGCACGTTAGAGAGATTAAACATATGATCTGATTGTGGACAGAATAATCTCAAACACTTTTAGAGGTGATTGCATGAACTCAAGGCTTGTCAAATGTTAAAAGATGTTATACAAATGGCTGTTAGCTCAATTGCAATGTAGAAATGTAGCAAGAGGCATTTTATCTTAAAGGGCAATAATCCTTCAAGGAGATGGGCAGTCTAGAAATAAGAAATATAAATAAATAAAGGCAGATTGCATGTGCGGACTCCTGCCTCAGTGTCCCAGTCCTAAGTAGAAAGGGTCTTTACTCATGCTCAACTGAATGAAAAGAAGTCCTTTGCATTAAGGTGGGCCTCTTAGTTGTAGAGAATGGAATTCATGTTCAAACTAATTCAAGATTGATTCCACTTCAGATCTTTATCAGCACAGAAATTCTGAGGTAGGTCTTCGGTAATTCGGATTTTCTCCCGCGTAAAATTGGAAGTGTCTTGGCGATGTTTCGACGAAGCCCCCCCAAGCACATCCTAGATCTGACCAACCATTGCCTATCCAACACATACTTCATCTACAACGGACAAAAATACAAACAAATAGAAGGAGCACCCATGGGATCACCCCTCTCACCTGTCATTGCAAACCTCTACATGGAACACTTTGAAACCCAAGCTCTAGAAAAATCTGATCACAAACCCAAACTCTGGCTCAGATACGTAGACGACACCTTCATAATCTGGCCACATGGGAAAGAAAAACTAGACAACTTCCTCACACACCTCAACAGCCTACACCCCAAAATACAGTTCACCATGGAAACAGAAGCTAACAACCAACTTCCCTTCCTGGATGTCTTAGTCTACAAGAAATCCAATGGCTCCCTAGGACACACCATCTACCAGAAGAAAACACACACAAACCGCTATCTGCACGCACTCTCACACCACCACCCAGCACAGATCAACTCCGTAGCCAAGACACTCATCTCGAGAACAAAACGCTTAGCTGACGAACAACACCTAAAAACCGAACTACACACTCTCACTAACGTACTAACATCCAACGGATTCCAAAGAAATAAGATTACCAACCTAATCCAAAAAGAAACCCCCACTAAAATCCAAGACAGAGAACAAGAAAACGGCAAAGCCCTCCTCCCATACATAAAAGGCACCACAGACAGAATCAGCAAGATCCTCCACAAACACAACATCAAGACAGCATTCTGCACAAACCGAAAAATATCCACCATCCTAAGAAACCCCAAAGACAAAATTGAGTTAGAAAATCAAGGAGTATATGAAATCCCATGCACCGCCTGCCCCACCACATACATCGGACAAACCAACAGAAGAATAAGTGCACGCATTGAAGAACACAAGAACTCAGTCAGAAAAGAGGAACCAACTTCTTCCCTGGTCCAACACCTTAAAGCCACAGGACATAAAATTGACTTTAAAAATACCAGAACTATCGCCAAAACTGAACACTTTAACAACAGAATAATCAGAGAAGCCATCGAGATAGAAAAACGCCCACACAGCATGAATAAACGAGATGATACCTCCCGCCTACCAGCCATTTGGAAACCCACCCTTATTGACAAACGAGTCCCTAACACTAGACCCACACTCACGAAAACCACACAGGATGTCACCACCACACATCCACGCAAAAAGCAAACCCAAACCCACACCGATGATGAGGCACGACCACAAACCAGAAACCAGACCACAGCTGCATCATTAGCCATTTCAAACCCCTCCAATCCATACATGAAGCAAACTGACACCCACCTTGATGATATGGCACGACCACGAACGCGAAGCCAAACAACAGCAATGCAGCTCTCCATCTCAAATCCCGCTGCAACTCAGACTAATCCGAGCACAACAAAGCCCCCACCCAAACAGAACACACCCCCATCCAATCAGAGCACAGCCAAGCCCCCATCCAATCAGAGCACAGCCAAGCCCCTAACCAATCAGAACACACCTCCACCCAATCAGAACACAGCCAAGCTCCCACCCAATCAGTTCATACCCCCACTGGCAGTTAAAAGGAAGAAACAGCTGCGATCACACATTGCTCCTAGAAGCACGAGGCCGAAGAGACACCAGCCTGAAGATGACGAATGAGACTTCGTCGAAACGTCGCCAAGACACTTCCAATTTTACGCGGGAGAAAACCCGAATTACCAAAGACCTATATATATATATATATATATATATATATATATATATATATATATATATATATATATATATATATATATATATATATATATATATATATATATATATATATATATATATATATATATATATGTTGCTATTTAGTGCTGCTCAGAGTCACTATTGTGAGATGGGTAATAATCTCACATGTGGAGTGAAGGAATACATGCAAGGAAGTGAACAAGTAGCTTTAATTATGAAGGTAACATATGATTTGGTTTCACTAGATGATCATTCTGGATGCATAGGAAAGTAGAACTTCATAAGTGAGTGACAGTGGAAAGTTATAATGAGAAGTGATAATGAAAGAATCAGGTTGACTTTTGAGACAAATTAAGTATTGCGGGCCCAATTGGCAAAAGAAAGCTCAGGACCGTATTGGTTGGAAACATGCAGAAGAGGACTTCATCCTGTAGTGGATAGACAATGGCTAAAATGATGATGATGATGATGATGATGATGATATGATGATGATGATATGTCCTGTAAGATCCATCCACAGGAAGTAATTGCTAAGAAGCAGAAAGTGAGAGGGTATTTTTCCGTGGGATGCTGCATGCCACAGGAATGATTGCAGTACTTTTCAGGCTCCTACCAAGCTATCCCAGTCTGGACAGGATTTCTGGAATAGAGTCAAGCTGACAGAAGCACAGGACTGGAGTATCGTAAGGATATTGTGAGGACCTGCCTTAAATGAGCCAATTAATTTTGAGTTAGTCAGAAGCCGCATTCCACAGTAGCCCTAGGTCTCCATAGGACCTTTCCCAGAATGATGGTTACTGTACACAATGCAAACTTCTCAAAACCACAATGATCTCAAGCTGCTGGGGAGCAAAAAGGCCAAGGAATGTGATTTTAATGGCACTTAGAATTATTATGTAGAATGTAAGGGGTGGAAAGAATTATAGATATTGTCTGGTCCAGTGCCTGCTCAGTGCATGAATCTACTCCTACAGCTCTCTTGATATTATCCTCACAAAGAAACAAATCTGACTTTATAGGTTCTGTGGAAAAGTGCCTGAACTGATGCCAGCTGTATAGTCTCAAACTGATAGTGAAGAGTACAGTTAATTTTTTTCCCTGGTGCAGTGCCAAAGGAGGTGACCCAGGAGAATGAAAAACAGTGAAAAGAGATGTGCTTGAGATAACTGCAGAACAAGGCAAGTCAGTGATACAGCGATAGCCTGGTTTTGAGGGACAGGGGAAGTATGAGATTTTGAACAATCAGTATGCAAGTACTCTCTTCCATTTCTGCAGGACAGTTATAAACATAGCAGGTCCCACTCTTCTCCAGTGCAACATGGTCCTTCTGCCATCTGTAAATGATGCCCATGTGACGTTCTGAATTGTTTTCAGAAAAACTACTTAGGAATGGCTTGCCTGAAATGACTTGAGGTCGTGACAAAGAGGGCAGGGAGGTTTGATCTTCTTGAGACATAACTTTAATAGTTATTTTCCTTCCTTCCTTCCTTCCTTCCTTCCTTCCTTCCTTCCTTCCTTCCTTCCTTCCTTCCTTCCTTCCTTCCTTCCTTCCTTCCTTCCTTCCTTCCTTCCTTCCTTCCTTCCTTCCTTCCTTCCTTCCTTCCTTCCTCCCTCATTGTTTCCCCAGCTCATTTACAATTTTGTTCAGTATTATTTGAAATCCTATTAATATTTATCTTATCTACAATACTCATACTTTTTGTCAGGCATCTAAGCCTGATCTCTGTTTGCCTTAATAGACTTCACCACATCTGAAATCAGATCCCATTAGCCAATTTTTGTCTGAAGCCTTCAGCATTGCAGTATTTTGTGGGAACTTTTCCACAAAGCCATGACATCTATAGAGGTTTTAATCTGATATGACTGTTCAATTTTAGTTGTGGAAACAAATAGCAGAGGAGCGCTTGAAAAGGAAGGCTGCAGAGTCAAAGACGGCAGAAATTATGAAAAAAGAAAAGAAAGGAAAAGTAAGAGAAAACACATTTTCAAATCCTGATTTATTTATTTTTTAAATATGAGGGAACAGTGGCACTGTTTTATTTTAAGTTTATTCTTACAAATACCAAGTACCAATGTGCAGGATAGTTTACATGTATTTATTTTTTTCCCCTGACCTACATTAGTCCTCTCTTCTTAATTAATGACTTTCCCTCTGTATCAACAATAACTAATAGCTATCTGACAGAAAATTGCTGAACCAACAATCTGGTCTCTTGGGCAGTCAGATTTGATATACAGATGTACTTCTTGCTCTTGGTATTCATGAGCACAAAGTCTTGCCAATTATTATCTTCTTGATTTGATTGACAGTGAAATATGTGCTATCTATTTCTAAATAATGCACAATGAATTGCTCAACTGTTCCAGAGAGATTATGAATTACTTTCTCAAATTCAATGGAAATCTAGTTGAGAGGAGCAGAAGTTTATGAACTCTCCCATAGATTTTTATTTACTGTTCAGTGTGACTATAGGTACAGAAAAGTATGATGATATGCAGGCTGATGAGCATGTACTTATATTCTGATTTCTCCAATTTCCAATTAAATTTGGTCTTCCCAATTCACAACATTGGGGGTATATTGAACTTCTAGACCTCTAGATTCTTCTAATCTAGATCAATATGGATCAGATGCTCAAAGGCAATTGAGTTGCTTTCTTATTTGATGGAATCTATAGCAGAGTTAAAACCTATAACATATCTCTATCAAAAGCTGAAGACTATTTTTAAAGAAGATATTTCTGGGATATTTCAAATGTGGACTAATGAACTGGAATCTCCAGTAAGTCTCATCAATGGGTTCATCTCCTTAAAAATATTAAAATGATATCTAGACATCTGAGATTAAGGTTGTTTCATTAACATCACATTTATGGTATATCTGACTCCCCCAAAAATGCATTTGAAAAGATGAGCATCAGATTTTCTATGCTGGAGAAAAATTGAGAGTTCACTGGTCATGTGACAATTTGATATCTTTTTTGGAATGGTATATTAATGATATTCCTTCCAAATTTATTGGTGGTAAATTAACGGGTTGTCAGCAAACAACCCATTAATTTACCACCTATAAATTCGGAAGGAATACCATTAGAAAAAGTTGAAAGGATCATGCACCTGTTTCTAATTTACATGAAAGCTGGGACATGACCACTGAAGTAAAAAGGATAGAGAAAGCTCGAACAGCATTCTTCAAAATGAAAAAGGTCTTCTGCAGTCACGACATAAGCCTAAGATTGAAAATCAGGCTTGTCAGATGTTATATTTTTTCTATCCTGCTCTAAGGAGTAGAGAGTTGGTCTCTGACAGAAGGCCACCTGAAGACACTAGAAGCATTTGAAATGTGGATTTACAGGCAGCTGTTATGTATAAGCTGGGTTGACAAGATCAGAAATGAGGAGGTGATAAGCCGCCTGGGAAAGCCAAAGGAAATCATCAAAACAATTAAAAAATGAAAGTTAGAATATTTCAGACATGTGATGCGACACCCAGAAAAATACGGCATACTCCATTTAATCCTCCAGGGAAAGATTGAAGGCAAACAAGGTCCAGGCAGAAGAAAAACATCATGGCTTCAAAATCTAAGGGACTGGTTTGGACAAAACTCAGCAGCACTTTTTCGTGCGGCTGCTGATAAAAACAGGATCGCCAACATGATCGCCAACATCCAATAACGGATATGGCACAAGAAGAAGAAGATTAATGTACATAAGCATATTTATGAGAAAAATCTGTAAATGTGAAAGATGTTAATGTAGTATTAAATTACATACCAAAGCTTTGGAATCTGACTGTTTATCAGAAATTAAGATTGTATCAAGCATGGAGGGTGGCTAAAAAAATTATTCTAAGAAATTGTTAAAGTAATATTATTCCAGATGTCAAGGAACGGCTGTCAGACCTGTGTGATTTATCTGTTTTCGAAAAGGCAATATTTTCTACTAATCAAAGAATGCAGCAAAATGTGTTACGATGGCAGAGATTTTTTGATATCTTATAATACATAATATTGTGCATGTAGGAAATAAATAAATAAAATATAAAAAGGATATCACGATATTCTAACCACTAAAAATACCTCTTTCATTGCTGGCTTGTGACTAGAACAACAACAGCAAGAGATAGTTACTTGCTTTATAAAATTTATTTACCTGAATCACCACGAAACATCTCAGAACATTCTATTTATCAGGATCAAGGGGAAAATAGACAGGAACAGAGTTTGTAAGCAGAGAACAGAAGATGAATATAATCAGATGATCCTGTGTGGCTATAACAAATATATTTTTTTTTAAAATGTTTACTGAGTGATTTGGACAGGAGGGATGCTACATGACTTTCAGAGGCATTGCAACAACTAAGAGCTAGCCCTAAAGTACAAGATTCCATCATGAGTGAGCTGCCACCACATGCATGGATTATGGACAAAAAGTGTCAAATGGGAATAACTTCTCAGTGGCGCCAAAAGGCTGAGCAGGTAACTTTGACACTCTTTTGAGACAAACATGCATCTTTGAAAGTCACATTTTCTAAATGGCTCAAGAAGATGGTTATGGACAGCCTCTAAAGCTCTGACCAACAAACACTTTAAAAGCAAAGCCACTGTGAATAAGCAGCAGAAAAGCAAAGGCAACTTCTTGCCTTTAATTAAGGTGGGTGGCCATAACCTCTATTCACCCCGTCAATCCTTTATTTTAGGACAGACAACTGAAGGCTGGTAAAACTGTATTCTTGGGGGACCTTATTTTGACCATCAGTTGCAAATCTCTAATCTATTTGTTGGTTGGTTGGTTTGAACCCTGCAATTATTTTTATGTGGCAACGTGGCAAACAAAAACGCTTCTGCCTCCTATTTTCAACAGAACAAGAACCCTGTGGGTAAATTTATACCCTCTCAGTTGGGCTGAGAGAGGTGACTGGCCCAAAGTCACCCAGCTGGCTTTCATGGCTAAGGCAAGACTTGAACTCATGGTCGCTTGCTTTCTAGCTTGGTGCCATAACCACTATATCAAACTTGCTCTCCAGTTTGGATTATAGTATAATTATAATAGCAACAGCACTTAGACTTATATACCGCTTCATAATGCTTTACAGCCCTCTCTAATTGGTTTACAGAGTCAGCATATTGCCCCCAACAATCTGGGTCCTCATTTTATGACCTCAGTAGGATGGAAGGCGGAGTCAACCTTGAACCAGTCAGGATTGAACTCCTGGCAGTAGGCAGAGTCAACCTGCAGTACTGCATTCTAACCACTGCACCACCATGGCTAAGTTGGTAATGCCAGGTTACCAATGACAGAAGATTTAAAGGTGTGGCTATTGCCAATGTAAAGCTTGAAGTGCCCTGTTCTGTGAGTGGTCATCCTGTTTGAGGAGTTTCATGGAGCTGCTTCCCCAAAAATTAAATTGCAAAATTAATTGAAATTGCATGTCAATTAAAATGCAAAATCCTGCCTTTTCCTTATTGATAAAACATTTCTCATTCCAATCCAGTAATCACCATTCACCACAATAGCTAGATAAAATTAAGATCTTGTGTGTATTTTTAATGCATTTAATGATGGCTTTAAAGAAATCTACTTCCCAAAGCCAGGCATGCACTTATACATGAGCAAGGAGGAAAACAACAGCCCCTGCCCCCACCAAAAGCCATGTTAATTTCAAGCTCCATTAGAAATGCACACTTTGCCAGGGAGGAAAATCAATGTCCAGTGTGGAAAGGAAAAACACTGGTGAGAACTGCATTGCTGTTCTTAAGTTAAGAGGATGTTAAAAAAAATATATGATTGCCAGTAATGTCCTCTTAACAGAGAGAATTATCTTCTGATCATGGAAGATATTTGGTTTTGGCATGTTTCATTTTGGCCAGAATTATTTCACTTCCAAGGACTGTCTAGCAATCCTTCCTTTCTTCATATCTTTTATCAGACCTGACACTAGATCCAATTGATTTTTCCCCTTCATCTGTAAAGCTGTCGTCCATTCAGGTTTGTTCTGATGAACATCACAGTTGCTGGGCCAAATACATACATCCACACATCTCCTGAAGGTCTTGATTTTAGCTTTTAGCTCTGCAGGATAACAAGGAGTTTAAAAAAGGATGGTAACTGTCATCTCCTGTCAGGCAAAGTCTTGCCCTTTTATTTTCCAAAGCAAATCTAAACAGGAATTGCAAGAGAGGGCTTCCAAATGCCTTTAACGATACATACCAGAAACAGAATACTTTGCATGATATATTGCCCTCCTTCCTTTCTTCCCCAAGAAAAAGTTACTTCAGTAAAGAACTGGCTGCTATTCAAAGAGACAACAAACTTGGGATTTAGTATTTTATGTACAATACACAAACTAGGACTTGCCCTAGTTTGTCTCATATAGCAATGAAGCAACAAAATCTATGGAACAGCTGCCACAAACTGTCTTCCTTTACCAGCATGTGTCTCAGTGCTAAAGGCCAAATTCTACCCTTGGATGCCCATACATGGAATGCTCTACTTTAAAGTCAATGGGGTTCCCCTGCACATGCAGTCAAGCACACAATTTGGCCCTGGGGAATTATTTCTTCCACAGCTTTGACCCTTTCCATTGCATGCACTGTTTCTTCTTAAAAAGCCTGTAAAGTATATTGTTTTTTGGAGGAGAAACAATTGAACAGAGAAACAACTAGGCTGAGATAAAAGCCAAGCAATATCTGCTCTCATTTACTAACCTCAATTACATGCAAAAGTAAAAGAAGAGACAGTTCTTCTCTCTCTGGGATATCTAGGGAAGTCGGGAAAATGAAAATTGGTCTGGGTGGATTTTCCAAGTTCAAATATTGTAGAGAGGTATGCGGAAGCGCTTGAATTTTCAAGCAAAAAAAAATATGAGTAGGCAGTTGCCCTGAGATCCACATTTCAAGCTTACTTATGTGTTTTCAGAAAAAGGCCCTTATTCCATTCACAACATAATTCAGCTCACACAGAATTACAGGCCAATTCGCTGAACAGGTGTGCATGGCCATTCTTTCCTGGAACTGGCAGTGATAAGCTTCACAAGTTATGGGAACACTTTTTTTTTCTTTTTTCTTTTTAGCTCAAATGCCTCTTCAGACATTTCTCTCAAGAGAAGCTGGACGGGCCCAATTTTCTAATACTCAAAGCCTCAAAGACACAGACACAAACACATTTAAATTTACAAAAAAGTATCCAAAATCTAAAACCTAACAAACAAAATTCTGCCCTAGGCCTATTTCACTGAAACAAGATATAAATGAAACCAATGAGATTCCCCCCACCCGCCCAAGTAAATATTTGTAAAATGCAATTCTATTATGTCTCAAGAGAAACGGATGGAAACTAATCAAGGAAAGAAGCAACCTAGAACTAAGGAGAAACTTCCTGACAGTTAGAACAATTAACCAGTGGAACAACCTGCCTCCAGAAGCAGTGAATGCTCCAACACTGGAAGTTTTTAAGAAGAGACTGGACAGCCATTTGTCTGAAATGGTATAGGGTTTCCTGCCTGAGCAGGGGGTTGGACTAGATGACCTCCAAGGTCCCTTCCAACTTTATTATTATTATTATAAATGCATGGGATAAATTCTAATTCCGCTGTGTGTAGTCTAATGCCCAGCAAGATTTTCACTAACAAGCAGCACACACTACTAAAATATTAAATATACAAATTTAAATATTACACACACACATACTGTATATAATAACTTTATATCTGAAATCACTCTAAATTTGTTCCAGTCAAGCTCTGTTGATTATTCACCTTGTCAATCATCTCAAATTCATAGAATAATAAATTTTGCAATGTGTATCAGAGGTCATCTAGCCTTGCTGTTACACCAAATCTCCTGATAGGAAATTAATATTTGATTGATGTAGTCTAATTATTTCTCAAATATTTAATTTAAGCTTACTACACTATTGTGGGCATGTTTAATTGAACTGTACAAAGCAAGTAGCTAGGAACATTTTAAATCTAAAATTATAATTAATTTTTTAATTTAAAATTTAGTTTTTAGTTTAATTTTTGTTGGTAAGAAAATGGCCTTAAAGGTGTGGTCCAGCAGGTATAATGTGCTAAACCTGGCATTAATAGAAGTTAGATGCACTAAAATGCAATCAATATAGGCGGCCTGCCCACATGATTCTGAGGGAATGAAAATCCATCATTTTACTGCCATTTGCAAGGACTATATAGAGGTAGTCAGTGGTGGGATTCAGCCGGTTCACACCGGTTCGGTAGAACCGGTAGCTAAATTTTGCTGCATTCGGAGAACCGGCTGGCTTCCAGAAGTCCAGTCTAGGCCTTGGAGGCCTGGAGGGGGCCTCCCAGGCCTAGAACGGCCCACCGGAAGTGCATGGATGCCACTTCCGGAAGTCTATTCTAGACCTTGGAGGCCCAGGCCTGCATCGAAGAAGAGAACCGGTTGTTCAGGTATTTGAATTCCACCACTGGAGGTAGTCCTTGTTTAGCAACCACAATTGGGACTGGCAACTCAGTAATTAAGTGAAGTGGTCATTAAATAAAACTGTGTTTATTATGATAGCTTTTTTTAAGCTTTTTTTTTTTTGCTTTACAGACTTGCCAAGGTTGTGAATGCGAAGATAAGTTACAAAGTTACATTTTCATCACTATCATAACTGAAAAGTTTCTAAATGAGGCAGCCCCTAAACAAGGACATCAATATTGCCCCTTGTTGCCACATTTCCCCAAAAGGGCAGATTATTATTAAAGGTGGTCCTTGCTTCAGGTAGTAATTGGCACCTGAATTTCCCTTGCTAAGCAATGAGACTGTAAAGTATGATGTGACATGACTGTACTGCTTAGTGATGACAGTTCGACCTTGGTTCATTAAGTAAGGACCTCATGTGACCGCAACTTCCAAATTTGTAATAACCTCGAGGGAAGAGGAGAAAAGATGCCACCTAGGAAATGATCAGACAAGAGAGTGGACAGTCCCCAGTGTCTTTATGGTCAGAGGAATACATTTAGGAAGGACTTGCCCTAAATGATCAGGTGATTAAAAGTTGCAGTGGGAAAGCAGTAGCTTCAGATTGTAAGACTCTGTTAAATTCTACTTTTAAATAAATTCTACTTTAAAATAAAGTAGAATTAGCTCATCTAGCCATGTTTTTGGTCTTGTTTACCTGAGAGGGCTGACAGGTGTCCTGCTGACTTCCTCATTGATTTTCCATGTGGGAAACCAGCAGGGAAGGTCGCAAATCGTGATCACATGCTGGTGGGATACTGTGATGTTTGGAAATCCAGGATGGTTGCTCAGTGCCTGGATCACAATCACAAGTGTGTGTGCACGGGGTGGGGGGAAAGCTGCAATGGCTGGAACTTCAAGGACTGGTCATAAGTATCGTTTATTCAGTGCCATTGTAAGTTCAAACAGTTGCTGAATGAGTGTATGATAATCTTCTGTCAGATTTCAACCATGTTATCACCAGTAGTATTGCCTGAGGCAATTCAGACCAGTTCTAGAGTCTGAATGTATTTTTTTTATATTATTGAATCATTTTGGGTACAACTGGTTGTTGATTCTAATAAATGATTTGTAATTTCTTTTTTTGTCTTGTGTTGTGGTTCATGTGCTAGAAACATCCAGGTTTGACAACTGCAACAGACTCTATTTGAGTTTGCCTGTGTGTCTAGTCTGGCACAGAACATAGCAGCCAAGCTAATCTCTGGGAGAATTAAAAAAAATCCCATTATACTGTTTTGCAGTGCACGTTACTACCTTTAAACCCCTACATGGTTAAAGCCCTACAGGCTAGAGAAAATGCCTTTTTCCATTATAGTATCCTCTCCCATGTATTGAGTTCACTGGAAAAGGCTACATTTTCAGAGCCTCATTCTGTGGTGACTCAGATCTAATCCTTTTCTGGATCTGGTTTAGTTCTTTGAAATGAACTCCTCTACTAAGATAACATGTTTTTCATTTTTTTTTCATTTTTTAAAATTTTGGTTTTAGTTTTATGGCAAAGTTATGAGAGGTCTTGGTAGCTGAAAGTATAAGTTATCTATCAATATTTTTGGAGCACAATTCCTTGTTGATTTTACTATCCTAGGATCATCAACAAACGTGACCATTTCACTGCTTCATTCCAATTCCAGATTATTTATATGTAGATTAAAAAGCATTGTATCCAACTCCAATCCCCGGAGGACTCTACTTTGCAAATTCCCTCATTGTGAAAATTTCCCAAGTTTATTCCTACATTTTCTCCAGGCTGTTGGTACCCAAGCTTTTTTTATCTGTGATAAAAAAAAAACCTCTGGATGTGTTTAACCTATATAATAGACAGGAGTGACATGATAGCAGTGTTCCAATATCTCAGGGGCTGCCATGAAGAAGAGGGAGTCAAGCTATTCTGCAAAGCACCTGAAGGCAGGACAAGAAGCAATGGATGGAAATTAATCAAGGAGAGAAGCAACCTAGAACCAAGGAGAAATTTCCTGACAGTTAGAACAATTAATCAGTGGAACAACTTGCCTCCAGAAGTTGTGGATGCTCCAATGCTGAATTTTCTTTTAAAAAAAATTGGACAACCATTTGTCTAAAATGGTATAGGGTTTCCTGCCTGAGCAGGGAGTTGGACTAGAAGATCTTCAAGGTCCCTTCCAACTCTATTATTGTTGTTATTGTTATTGTTATTACAGCTAAGGAAAGATATAGAAGTCTTCAAATATTTGAAGAATTGCAACTAAAATGGGGAATGAACTGATTTGGTATTGATGCAGAGAGTAGGACAGGAATCAATGGGTTAAACCTATAAAAATAGATTCAGGAGAAGCCTTTTCATGAGCTGCTAGACTGTCGAATGGGCTGCCACATGAAGTGATGATTTCTCCTTCCAGGTGGTCTTTAAACATAGGCTGGATAGTTATCTATCAGATATGACGTAGTGGATTCTGCACTTGGACTACATAACTGCACTTTTGATTCTATGTTCTGTGTGTTCTTCCTGGTTCTGCCTGATAAAGCTTCCTTCTCTTATTTTTTTCTAATGTGCTACGGCACATTTGTGCATGAGGGACATAGATAAGTCTTTTTATTTTTACATGAACGTTAAGTTGCTGTGTTTGCACATTCCTCACATTTGCAAATCAATATTATATTTAACAATGGTTTAGAATTTGAGTCAATATATTTATTCTAAGATATTTATTCTACCTTTCCTCAACACTTTGCTATTAGACTACAGCTCCCATTTCTAGCCAGCAAGGTCACTCTAGCTGGGAATAATATTTAGTAGCAATCTTGGACATCTGAAAAGTATCAGGTTGGTGAAGCCTGATCTGTTTTGACTTACAGCTCCTCTCTTCCCTCAAGGAGAGTTTGCAAAGAGAATGAAAAGAAGGAAATAAAATAAAATAATAGCTGGAACCATCCATAACACCATCCTGATCAGTAAAGGGCAAATGCCTTTAGACAACCAAGCAGTTGATAGAAAGTGAGGATTCCACTGCATGATGCTACCATCAGGAAGTCTTCATTTTCATCCAGCTGCCTTAGCTCAGAGAGTGAGGACATTCCTTTAGAAGATCTTTAAAACCATAGAAGTGTTTACACTTCCTATATCACCTAGTAACACTTGAACAAGTCCTTAAGGTTTGCCTGAGTGAGTATATGGTTAGAAGGACCAATATCAATCTCCATTCCATTATTGTTGGCTGCTGTGTCAGAAATTGCCCAAATTCAACTGTCAGCAGCCTGGGAGAAGTTAAAAACCAGCTTTCCAAACTTCTCTTATATTGTTATGGCTGTCATTTGTGCATTTGTTACAAGTTTGCATCTTTCATTATAACTGCCTTGTTAAGGTTAAACTTCCCCAGGCACTTTAAAGGTGCAAATTGGACAGTGCATATGCACAGCGTACCCTTGAAATGCCTATAACTTTCATTATGGCAATTCTCTATTTAAGCAGCAGAATCCAGGATGGAAATAATCATGTGTATTATGAGTTTCACCCTTCCAGATGTGCCTGGGCACATTCTTAATGCAGAAAACATGTCTTTGCAACACTATTTGGTATAATGGTCTTTTCAAGCTGTTCCCTCCTTAGTGACCACAGGACATCTTCTGAGAAATTTTAGAGCTTGGTAAATAGGTAAGCACCTATTTATTTCAGTATTCTAAATAATCAGTGGCAGCCTCCATTTTAGAAATAAAGCTCCAATATGTTCCATACGTTTATGAGCTGATTTCTCTGTTCTTAGCAAATAATGTGTCGATAACCCAGGCCTGACACTTGGATTAGAATACTTTAGAATACATCAGAGTAATGCATTTGTGTCTAAAACACACTGCATGGGCTGTAAACTAATAATCTCTAAAGCTGATTGGTTCAATGCATCATACATTCAATCATACATACAATATCCTAATGGAGATTTCAAGGAATTGTTCTCAAGACAAATTTGAGGAAGAAAGAAAGTGAATTTGAGAAAGAAACTAATAAGTAAATTTTGCAGGGATATTTGCACTTCATTGTAAACTGTACGTAATGTGGGGAGTGCAAGTAGAACTCACACACCATAATCCTAAGAAATATAAAAAAATACAGCAAAGTTGTGAGATCCATTAAATGAATGTTTTAAAGCAGTCAAATATTTCTGGGAGAAATAAGAACAATAAATGTGTCTTGAAATACATTGGCATATTATACATAAAGTAGAGGATTCCAATTGGTTCAATTTCTATTTTTTATGAAGGCTGCTTTCTTGAAGGGGGGAATTGCTAGCTTTTAATTTTTTTATAGACGTCCCTCATCATGCGGAATATCTTAATACTTAATCAGGCAATGCCTTTTAGAATACAAAATTTCTATGTGACTAATATAGAGACACTGATTTTAAACCATACATGCAGGCTGGTTTCCTTACAGATGCAGATCATACAAAAGGGAAGTCTTCCTCTGTGATTCAAAGCAACAAAAAGAAAGGATTGAGAGAAGTTTTTTTTTAAAAAAAAATATTATTATGCCCACAAACGCATCACAGATGCTTGGACACACTGCATGCATATGAATGAACCAAAGTAAAGCAGAATTTTATATCATCAAGATTATTTTAGGCATAATGACTTTAGGTAGTTGTGCCACACATCTGAAAAGAAGATTTTTGGTTCTGAGTTGCTCCTTTAAACTACACAGTTGGCTTGTCATTTTCTTTTTTAATTTCACTATTGCAGTGCTTTCATTTCCTACAGTAAGTAGCACAGCTTTAACTGAGTTTCTATGAAATAGGGGAGGGAATCTGATGTTCTTCAGTTTTTGCTAAATTTTAAACCCCAGCAGTCTCTGCCCCTTGCAATTAAGATTGGGATTTACAATTTGACAACAATTCGAGAACTACAGATTTCCCACATAACTGATAAATATTAGATTGTCCATATTGGTCAAGAAAGTTAAAGTTACATACTCTTTCACTTATGCTTTATCTTCAATTAGACTAGCCATTATTAGGAGAACACTAGATCTGTTGATTTTGATACAAGAGCTACTAATTATTGTAGTGGAAGCAGGAGAACACAAATTCGCCACTCTCACACCCTGAGGTTCATATGGCCACCACATTCAAGCATTCTATACAAACCCATCTTTCCCCCTAGTCTTTGGGTTAAGATGATTCGATAGTCCCTTGAAGGGGCATGTGGAAGGATGGTTTTGGGGGTTTTGGGGGGGATCATTGTTATTTTTTGGACAGTGTTGTTTTTATGGAACAGTTCTTTTTAAAACTTTCTGAAGCCACCCAGAGACATCTTTAGATAGGCAATTTCAAAATGTAATAAATAATGTTCCATAGCCTAAAATATATAGCCATTGCTTTGCAGTTTCCCCTTGGGTAAAGCATTTGCTTTGAAGGGCAAATCTGGCAACATGCAAAGTAAGAATAAAACAGCTTAAGAGGACCCACTGCCTGAAGTGGGAAGACTTGTTGCTCTTCTTATTGCCCCAGGCAATCCTCCACGAGCACCTCCATTTACCCCCATCTCCTTGTCCATCCCATAGGCATCCTCAGGGCATCCTCAGAGCAGCAAACTGTGTGATGGTTTGGATGCACAGTATACTATGACTGCATGAGAGTGACCCATATACTGCAGCTGCCTGAGGAGATAAACCGCTACAAAGAGTGACCTGCCTTAGGCACAATGAAGAGACAGCTCTAGTAGGTTAGCAAATGGTTGGAAGGCTTGCAAATAGGGGCTTGATGAAGGTGCAGCCAGAAAACCTTGCTTCGTTCTGACTAATCAGAGGCCAGCCCTGCTCAGTAATACTGTCCAGGGAAGCAGATGTTCTCAATCTAAAGCAAGCACCACCATTATCATGGCAAATACACTTGTACAAATAAAAATGAGAATTAAAGAGTGTGCCAAGCAAAGTAGAAATGTCTTGATTAGAAGCACTGAACGTATAAATACCTAGTAAGGTCCAAAAAATAGTAAATGCAAACTTGAGAATGCTTTAGAAGGCAGCATTTCTTAAAGAAGGTGAGGAACAATTTTCCTGGTAAAATAATGCATTTGAAGAACACAAATCTTCCTGTATTATTAAACTAAATTGATTTACCCTTGGTCTTTGACTAAAGGGTCTACCTCAGAAGTGTTTCTGAGATGAATAAACAAATCTTTTCATGTCTTAGGTAGTCCAGTCAATGATAATTATATTTGTGGGGTCTCCTTTCCTATGCCTTCTGTTTCCTGTTTATTTTTAGTTTGCAAGAAATGGATTTTTTTTCCCTCCAGAAAAATGTCTAATATATTTTAGTACTGCTTAAAAATACATACAGAAAAAGGTCTCTGCCAGAGTGATGACAGTAAAATTAAAAAGCATGTAGAGTAAGATCTATTTTGAAAGAAGTAGGCAATTTCTCATGAGCAATGCTGATTAAAACAATAATTGCTTTCTCTTCACAACATGCTTGCCTTCCTTGTTTTTTTATTCTTCTTCCTTCAGTAACTCATACCTTTTTTCTTGCTAGTTCTTGCCTTTGTAATGTTATTTATATGAACCAAAATTTCATAGAACCAATTTCATAGAGTTAGAGCTTTATAGACCCTCATCTCAAACCCTTTATTACTGCTAGCATTTTGGTAAAGAATCCTCAACAGGTAGCCATTTATCCTTCCCCTACACCACATTTGTAAATCTCCAACAAGGAAGAATCTACCACTATTCTAGGTAGAGGCTGCTTTACAGCTCTTACTGTCAGGAATTTCATCCTAATATAATTAGCCTCTCCTTCATGGATTACTGCCTTGTCGTGGCGAAGGGGCTTGTGTAACTCAATGAAGCTATGAGCTATGCCGTGCAGAGCCACCCAAGACGGACAGGTCATAGAAGAGGGTTCTGACAAAATGTGATCCACTGGAGAAGGAAATGGCAACCCACTCCAGTATCTTTGCCATGAAAACCCCATGGATAGTACCAAAAGGCAAAAAGATATGACGCTGGAAGATGAGCCCCTCAGGTCGGAAGGTGTTCAATATGCTACTGGGGAAGAGCAGAGGGCTAGTACTAGTAGCACCAGAAAGAGTGAAGCGACTGGGCCAAAGCCGAAAGGACGCTCAGCTGTGGATGCATCTGGTGGTGAAAGGAAAGTCCGATGCTATAAAGATTTTTTCTCCATAGGAACATGGAATGTAAGATCCATGAATCAAGGCAAACTGGACGTGGTCAAACAAGAGATGGCAAGACTGAACATCGACATCTTAGGAATCAGCAAACTAAAATGGACAGGAATGGGTGAATTTAATTCAGAGGACCATCAGGTATACTACTGCAGGCAAGAATCCCTCAGAAAAAATGGAGTAGCCTTCGTAGTCAATAAAAGAGTAGGAAAAGCAATACTGGGATACAATCCCCAAAATGACAGAATGATCTCAGTGCGAATGCAAGGCAAACAATTCAATATCACAGTAGTCCAAGTCTATACCCCAACCACTGGTGCTGAAGAGGATGAAATTGACCGGTTCTATGAAGCCCTACAGCACATTATAGAATCAACACCAAAAAATGATGTCCTTATCATCATGGGGGATTGGAATGCTAAAGTAGGAAGCCAAAAGATAACTGGAATAACAGGCAAGTTTGGCCTTGGAGTACAAAATGAAGCAGGGCACAGGCTGATAGAACTTTGTCAAGAGAATACAATGGTCATAGCAAACACTCTTTTCCAACAACCCAAGAGATGGCTCTACACATGGACATCACCAGACGGTCAACACAGAAATCAGATTAACTATGTGCTCTGCAGCCAAAGATGGAGAAGCTCTATACAGTCAGTAAAAACAAGACCAGGAGCTGACTGTGGCTCAGATCATGAGCTTCTCATTGCAAAATTTAGGCTTAAATTGAAGAAAGTAGGGAAAAACACTAGGCCACTCAGGTATGAACTAAATCATATCCCTGATTAATATACAGTAGAGGTGACAAATAGATTTAAGGAATTAGATCTGATAGACAGAGTGCCTGAAGAACTATGGACGGAGGTTCGTAACATTGTACAAGAGGTAGCAACTAAAACCATCCCAAAGAAAAAGAAATGCAAGAAAGCAAAATGGCTGCCTGAGGAAGCTTTGCAAATAGCTGAGGAAAGAAGGGAAGCAAAAGGCAAGGGAGAAAGAGAAAGATACACCCAATTGAATGCAGAATTCCAGAGAATAGCTAGAAGAGATAAGAATGCCCTCTTAAATGAACAGTGCAAAGAAATAGAAGAAAACAATAGAATAGGGAGAACCAGAGATCTCTTCAAGAAAATTGGAGATATGAAGGGAACGTTTCATGCAAAGATGGGCATGATAAAGGACCAAAATGGCAGGGACCTAACAGAGGCAGAAGAGATTAAGAAGAGGTGGCAAAATTACACAGAAGAACTATACAAGAACGAGCTTAGCGTCCCTGATAACCACGATGGGATGGTCACTGACCTCGAGCCAGACATCCTAGAATGTGAAGTCCCTTGGATTGCAAGGTGATCAAACCGGTCAGTCCTAGAAGAGATCAACCCCGACTGCTCTTTAGAAGGCCAGATACTGAAGTTGAAACTCAAGTACTTTGGCCACCTAATGAGAAGGAAGAACTCACTGGAGAAGAGCTTAATGCTGGGAAAGATTGAGGGCAATAGAAGAAGGGGATAACAGAGAATGAGGTGGCTGGATGGAGTCACGGAAGCAGTAGGCGTGAGCTTAAATGGACTCCAGAAGATGGTAGAGGTCAGGAAGGCCTGGTGGAACGTTGTCCATGGGGTCGCAATGGGTCGGACACGACTTCGCAACTAACAACAACAACAATAATTAGCCTGCATCTCTTTTCTTTTAATTTCAACCTTGCTTTTTAAAAATGTGACAGCCTTTTAGATACTAGTAGACTATTATGGTCTCACCTCTCTCTCTCTCTTTTTTTGCAATTTAAATATGCTCAACAGTTTTAACTATTCTTCACAGAGCTTATATTATGGTAGCTCACCTTTAAATCTACAGCAACTTCTCTAAGTCACCTTTAACATGAGATTTCAGAAATGGGCCATTGTACTTGAAATGTGGACTAACTATAATGTGGGGTTCAATAATAATGATTATCTCCCACCATCTGGCTTTAATACTTCTGTGAATGAAATTCAAGACCACAGAAGCCTTTGTAGATGCTGTACCACACTATTTGCTCATGTTCAACTGATAATTCATTAATACTCTTAGGATATTCTTGCATATACTGCCATCAAGCCAGGTCTCCTCCCCCCAGTGCTCTACTTCTGCGTTTGATTTTTCCATTTGTCATGGTTGAATATCATTCTGTTGGATATGGCCCAATGTTTAAACCTATGAATGAGGATTTTGCCTTTGAACGTATTAACCAATATCCTTAGCTTGATGTGACTTGCAAATCTGATATACATTCTTTCTATTCTCCCCTTTAACCTATTTATAGAGATGCTGAATAACATTAGGCCAAGGCAGAGCCCTGAGAAACCCCACTCAACACTTGCCCCCCAGAACAGTAGAGAATGATTTACAACCATCATCGGAACTGAGTTGTTAACCAATTACAAATTCACTGGTTCCCAGTACTTTTAGTTGAAATTTATCTGTAGTGGCCACAATGATATCATGAGAAACCTTATAAAGTCTTCAATGAATTTTAGGTACATGATATCTGTAACATTTTCTTTGTCTACCAAACTGCCAAAAGCGTTTAGTCTTACAAGACTTGCTCTTGACCAACCAATTCTGCTTTGCATAAAGATGGCATTTTTTCTAAATGGTTGTAGATACATCGCTTGACAATCTAGTATCTTGTGCATTAGAAATATTACACTATATGATTTACAATTTTCTGAGTCCTCTGTCTTTCCTTTCTTAAATATTGGGATTATCTTTGCTTTTCTTGCTAAATCATGCAAATTCAATTATGAATCATGGTCTCTGTCCATCCAGTAGGATCAAGCAGAATTGGTGTGCTTCAGATCCCTTCACCATTTATTGGGACCTAGGAAGTATACCTTTTGTGTTGCAGCACCCTCCCTCAAGAATGATATCCCCCTCACTAGAGATCCAGCTAGCTCAGTCTCATGATGTTCTGGAAGTCTTTACAAGCCAATTGTTCTCCTGTGGTGTGGTTCATGGTCTAGGAATTAAAATCTTTTTTGTCCATTGTGAAGGATTGATGAAAATACTATTGACAATCTCAACAACTTCACGTTCCAATCCAGGGTTTGATAGTCACTTGTAATCATCTGCATTATTCATCCCCTTTTGTCAATGCCATTTGTCTCCACATGGATAAGCAGGAATAGATGGCAATTAATCATTTTGGTGATTGTTCCTCATATCCTGGATATATGTATCATGAAGACAGCATTCATCTTGTGATGGTTTGAAAAGTTTATACAGTACACAGCTGCTTCTGTCCTTTGCAGCAATGAAATTCCTACTACCTTTACTCATCCTCCTCAGGGAGAGTTTTGGCTTTGTTGGTCTTGGGGAGTTAAGAAGACTTTCCATTGTTCTATAATGTTTGGGTGATATAATTAATTGTCAGACTCCAAAACCCAAGTAAACACACATAGAGTTACTTCTAAGCAGTTTCTTTTATTGTTCCTCAGCTATGGACAAAAATCTTGCCAAACTAAAGTAACTCCTTGCATCCTAAAAAATAACCTCTGAGAACTTCTAGGGAGGAGCTATCATGACCTGCTTTCTCCCAACTAAAGTATCTAAACTTCACTTTCTTTTGGTCATCTGGAATGCCTCTTCCTCCTGGGAATCCAGACTACATTCCACCACACTATTTAAGATAGTTAAAGATTATTTTCCATATCCAGAACTTAACACCTGTTCTTTCTTGCCACAAGTGTCCAAGTGTTCCATACACCCATTTGGATTTGCCTTTTTTTCCTTTTTCACCTTTCTCCCATTTCCTTTGCTCCTAGATAACTCTTTGATCTTGTCCTCCTCAGAGATCTCATTCATTCAATACCAGTGTGTTCCTCACCTTCCTTTAAGAAATGCTGCCTTCTAAAGCATTCTCAAGTTTGTCTTTGCAACTCAATGAGCAGAGCGCAAAAACAGCTGGTCTTATAAGCAAGCTTCCGAATCTCCGGCATTTTACTCTGACGATGTTGGCAGTTAGCCGACGAAAGCTAAGTTTATTAAACAGTCTTTGTTTGTACTTATCCTGGTGTGTGTGTGTGTGTGTTTGTGTGTGTGTGTGTGTTCTGGAATAAATTAATTTTCATTATAATTACTTATAAGAAGTTCTGCACCTGTATGGGAGGTTTTTACACATACAGTAGAGACATGCCCAGGTGAACAATTAGGGAATCATGCTGATGTAGCTATTTTGGGATGTAGATTTGGAGATTTTTCTGGTCATGGTGTCCCAGACAGAGTAGACCTGCTTGAGGGCTGAACCCTATTCACAAACCACTCCTAAATTGGAAGCTTAACTTGGAAACCTCATGAAGCAGCCAGATTGGTGTGGACGAGAAGAGAAACAGAACATTCTGCTCCTGAAACACTTGCCTTTAAGCATTTACACATTAATGGCACAATCATGTAAACATATCAGAGTATAAATGATACAATGATTCTTTCTCCTTCCTATTCTTTTTTGTCTTTCAGACTGCACTAAAAAGCCTGCAAGCTGAATCCCTTACAATTTTTCTTTTCAGTTCTGGGATTTCTTTACTTAATAGCAGAATATACAATAACAAGCATTATTGTCTACTGAACTATTATATTATGTCCAAAGCACAATGGCCTGCCATCAAGAAGGCACAAGGATAGGCCACAGGTAGAAATATAAAAGGTTCAGAAATGGGTGATTCCAGGAAAACAGATGAAAAAAACAATGTTACTGAAGTGCTTCAGGAGAAATGTTCTCATAATGATTGTTGGATCCTGAACTTCACTTGATTTCTTTTTAATTTCAAAGAAATACAGCCCGGCACAGTTCAGGCAGCCCTGAACTCCTCAAAGGTATACCAATGTCTTCAATGTAATAGATTTTAAATCTTATAGTCTGTCTGTCTGTCTGTCTGTCTGTCTGTCTGTCTGTCTATCAATCATCTAATATATCTAAACTATCATCTTTCACATTTCTTAACATCTCCCTCAGAGATATTTTTGGCTTTGTAAAAGCATCCTCAAAGAGAAAACTTCGTTGGAGGATAAAATCACCGCAAACAGCAAACTGTACAAATACTCTGCGGCTCATAAAGCAGAAAAATGAGCATTTGATAGAAACATAATTTGAGGGAATAAAAGCTCCAGGCAACCTAATGGTGAAATACACTGGTTACCTGACCTCTTGCAGAAATAAATCTGCAGCATGCACCAATTATATTCTGGCCATCGTGTGAAAAACCACCCAAAATGAGATCCTGAATGAAGGAATATAAACCTTTAACAGGGAAAAATTTACAATACCCAGAGGCATTGCATTTCAGAGGTCACTGCGGCTGTAGTTTAATTGCCTGCCCTATTAGCAGAGCCCAAACACCGTGGATGCCTATTCCTGGGTAGAGGAGAATGATAGGAATAAAGCACTTTTGGGGACTGTACTGAAGGGAGGCTTAGGTAATGACTGCCAAAATGTCCACTTTTCACATTATTATTCAAATGATTAGGCTATTGTTTTCCATCATGCACTTCTGTAAGACAGTCCAGCTAGAAACCCTGGGTGGATAGCTGGCGGAAGAGGACACCAGGTAGAGCTGAAAGGCTGAATTGGAAGCCCCAATGCCATAATACTAGAGACACAGACACTGTTTTTCCCAAACTGCCTCTGGGCATAACAGTACATTCCTGTACTGTCTAAAGCAATCTTGGATCTTTGGCAGGTCTGACATGTGTATCATGTCATACAGGTTTACACATTCTCCAGCATCTAAAATACAAATCGAGTTGGCTGCCATCCAATTAAAGGAAGCTTAGTTGATTAATTATATGAGTTTCAGCCAATTAACTGCTGAAATATTAATACCATTACAGATCACAATATTCATCCTTCCACAAATCCATGATTTCAGAATCAGGTTCCTGGAAAGTAAGTATCTGATTTCATGGGGGCGTTATTCTGAAAGAGTATCAGAGAAAACCTGTTGAGTAGTACTAATTCACAGGCACAGATCCTACATTAATATAAGTGAAGGCCATTTTTACACACCCTGCTGAAAGCATGGAAGTTAGGTACTGGGACTGTGAACTAAGAAGGTGCATTTAATCTATGTACTGAAAATAGCGCCATAGAAGAGAAAATATTAGTTTGTACTATTTCAATTTAACTCGAAGTCTTTGTAGAGAAAAGTGTTTCCAGCATGACCTTGTATAGATGATCTCAAAAAAAGAAAGAAAAAAAAAGTAGAAACATTTGTCATTATGCTACATTTGATAAGATTCAGTGGCACTTTAAAATGGTTTCCAAATCAACAAACAATGCAACTGTGATAACTTTCTTCAGACCATAATCCGCAAATATGTCACAATGATTCTTACTAATTGAAGATTATCAAGCCAAGAGCCGTGGTGGCGCAGTGGTTAGAATGCAGTACTTGCAGGCTACTTCTGTGGACTGCCGTCTGCCAGCAGTTTGGCAGTTTGAGTCTCACCGGCTCAAAGTTGACTCAGCCTCCCATCCTTCTGAGGTCAGTAAAATGAGGACCCAGATTGTTGGAGGCAATAGGCTGACTCTGTAAACCACTTAGAGAGGGCTGTATAGGACTGTGAAGCGGTATATAAGTCTATATAAAACAGCTATTTTCTATTTTATGGAAAGCCCCATAAAAACCCTCCAAGATCCTGATCTGAACTGCAGTCAAGTTCAGCTAAAACTGGTAAAATGTGAATGTAAGTAGCTTTGGTTTCCACTATTGCATATCTTATCTGTTATCCTAAGCAACATGCACATAACCCACTTCCTTGGCATACTATATTGAATAATGCCCTTTGCAACTTCTCACCCTGGAAGAATGGATGGGGTTCAAGGAAGAATTTCCACATAGTAGTATTGTGTATATTGGGGGTGGAGGGCTCGGGGTAGCACATACAAGCACAAGTTAATAGCTTATGCAAACTCACATCCCTTCATGTATTATATTTTTCAGTTCATTGATTATCTATCATCAAGTCATTTTTGACTACTAGCAACCACATAGATAGATTTCAGTTCATGGGGAGATCATATATAGTTCTTCCTTGAATGAAGTTGAACTGTTGGGATTCAATTTCAACACTGCACCTTCTTTACCATTCTTGAGAAGTGTTACTTCAGGGAACAGTCATGTTTCTGGAAATGTAATAATAAAAATATACATTGTTGAAATGACAATGGAGCATATACTTTTTAGGCACACATGCCTACAGGAGTTAAAGGAGGTAATAACATAAAGATAATCCAACTCATAGAGAACAAAATCCTTTGACTTTCCAACATTTGGGATAACCATTGACAAAAATAGACCAGCATTTAGTCATGCCACCATTGTTTCTAATGAATCCAGTGTTTTCTCCAAATAGGGTTAATATAATTTTCCTTTCATTATTTGTCCATACAAATTTCACCTTTTATTTCCTCCCTGTGCACAAATTGCTTATGAACAGGTTGCACAACTATCCACAAAATTTAAAGTTATTAACAAACCTCAATAAAAGGCTCTTGATATGTAGATTAAAAGCCCAGACACCAATCACTGTAGGCAGACACACACTAACTTAATTAACCACCACGGTGCAAATTAGGAACTTTACAAATGGTTACAAAATCAAAGAATTAGTTACAACATGATCAAGCATACAAAATAATGAGTGCAGGTGAAATAATAAGACAAGATTTCTTGCCCTATCGAGAAAAAGAAAACCTGAAATTGTTTTTCACTGGGTAGCTTGTGCTTAGTGAATTCTTTGTGTTTTGTATGCTGATTAGTTCTATCTGCTTTTACTTCAAATAAATTAACAATTTAAAAATTGGTCATCTAATTAATTTTTCAGAATTAAAATAAATATATTATCTCAATGCAAATGATAATTTGAAACTTGCTAATGAAGCAAGCAGTTTCTCTTGACTAAGTTGAGCAATCATTTATTCTTTTGCAAATCATACTACTCAAGTCTGCAGATGGATAAATTTTTCAGAGCAATAGAAGTGGTGTTGGAACATTTTCATAAGTATTGAAATTGGATTAACATCTCCATTTGATAGAGTTGATTCATAATTAATCATAGCTATTATTTCATTTTTTTCAGCATTAATTTCAATTTCTTCTGCATCATGCATCTGGGTTAACTCTAAGACTTCTAAAAGGAAATAACAGATCAGGAATGCGTATGCTATCAAATACGCTAGCTTCTATCAAGTAATAAAAATTAACTTTTCTCTTCTTTTGAAATGGGAAACTGAGCTTGGCAAACCAATTGCAAATAGGTTGGATAATTTTGAGATCAAACCATGTGCTGCTGTGAAAAACACCACCGCCTCAAGTGGGGCAGATTTAAAATTCTTTTCAACCACAAAGCCCCAGACTTGGGTGTTATGAAGTCAACAGTTTCTGCTACTTTTATGTTGGTGTCTCTCCATCTCTCCTTCCTTCCATTTTCTTTTTGCTGCTTGATGCTTCAAAGTTCTTCTGGTTCATATTTTCATTTTTACATTGTCTAAGAGTTGTTGGGAGCTGGAAAGGTTGCAATGCTGGTAGGGTACACAAATTGTGCTAACCTATGTTTAATTTTGATGTTATGTGATATACAATTTCCCCAGACTACCAACCAGGATTTATGACAGCACAATGTTTGAAGCAGGCCGTTCTGCCTTCAAATGCTGAACAAGCCAAGTTTACAGCAAATCGTGGATTATTCCAGTTTGTCAACGCAGTTAATGAACTTTCACATCTGAGTGCAGCTTCCCCATGTGGTTTTCAATGGATTGCTGGTTTCAGCATTAATCTGAGTAGTGAAGAACCATAAGCTTGACTTGTCTCTGTTCACCTGGCTTGCAAAGGAAGATAAATAGGCTTCTTGCTCAAGTCAAGAATAGTATACGCTGAGGGATCCTTGATGCTCTCTGAGCTTAGTTGTTTTCTTGCTGACATTTCATTATGCAAACTGCACTGCACACTAGCACTGATGATGTTACCTAGTTTGTGTAATGAAATGTCTGCAAGAAAACAATCAAGCTCAGAGAGCACCAAGGACCCCTCATTCCAGCCCTGAGCTGCAAATACTCTCCTTTAATGGCATAAGTTTCATAAGTCTTCCTGAGTTCTCTCTACTCTTGGTAGAGGAATATCTTTGATTCTGACTTTCACCTTGCCCTCTGGTTAGTCTTTTGGTGACTTATTCTTACAATCACCACCAGTTGATTACCCATCCTTTATTTAAATTTCTGGGGCACTCTGATAGCTTTTGTCTACACTATCTGTTAAATAAGATACATTTATTTCTCTACAAGTAGAAAAATTCTGCTACATTATGTGTAATCTTCACCCACAAATGATTGCTTGCAGGTCTTGCTGTTGGGTTTTATTTATTTCTATTGGTCAATGATTGAAATAAAGTTCTGTTTCTCTGACTTATTCTTACATTAAAGCTTGCACACATAATTCTCTTTTGACTTATTCTCTCTTCGCTCCCTTTTGAGATTTTTTTTTAACCATAGTGGTAATTATAAATACAGGCTTCTACCTACAGCATCACTTACATGTAAGGGAAAGAGATAAGCCAGAGGCTGCTCACTCACTATATGAAAATTGAACTAAGCCAGAGTCAATGAATTTGGAAATCATGGCCTCAATCTGAAATGCTGAACTTTGAGGAAACCAATCCTTTAGCAGGCCAGCATCACTTTAATAAATCAACAGACTAAAAATGAAAGGAAATAAAAGCAGAGAAATTCCTGCATTAGCATCCCTCAGAAGTACACACGTAAGGTGGCAACTTGCCATATAGTTATATAAACTGCTGAATTTTGGCAACTCAATGTACAAATGGCAGGGTATCTCATTTATTATAGAATAAATTGATTTTAAATTTTGGGTTCAGCGATCCTTTATTCCTCAGTAATCAAACTGATTAGTATTCAGAAAATACTTTTTAAAATAGAAGTGAAAAGGGCTTGACAATCAATGTAATTATTTACTATAACACAGTTTCCATTTTCCTAAAGAATTATACAATGGATTTTTTATTGGTCTCTTCAAGATTTGAGAGATTATCCTGAAAAGGACAAAATCAGCTCAGGTACCTTCAGCTATGTGGATTTCAGAATTTTTAACAATATCCATGCTGGTTAGAGAATTCTTAGAGCTGAATTCCAGCCATCTGGAGGATATACATCTGGAATGGACACTGATCTGAATACACTGTAATTCAATGTGTCAGGCAAAAGTATATTGCTGAATATTGCAGAATAAAACACTTCTTCCCAATGGGGAAATTTCTCCCCGACTCCAGACTAGCAGACATACCGTAACTATACAGTAAATCATTACAATAAAGCTTCAAAAGAACACTTTGGTAGCTTTCTTAAACCCTTGGTCTATTTCTTATTACTGCAATGTCATTTGAAATGGTTGATGCTTTAAGGCCAAAAGAAATCAAGACTTCTTTCGGAAGAGAAGGACAGGAAACTAACTGGCAATCCAAGAATCACTTTAATAAGAGAAAATATTTCTAAATGCGAAAGACAACAAAAGGTATTGGGGAGGTATTAATGCCTTTGCATAATCCGGGTAGATTTTAGACCTAGAGAATCTGATTACAAAAGTTCATATTTTGGGCTGATCAATACATTACATCAGGGCTTTTCTAACCTTTTCACCCATTGTACCACTTTTAGGATATGGCAATATCCGAGTACCATCAGTCGCCTAGCAAGGTGTCAAAAACTTGATGACCAAAAAAAAAAAAAGGAAAAAAGTGATAAAGTACAGGTAGTCCTCGACTTACAACAGTTCGCTTAGTGACTGTTCAAAGTTACAATGGCACTGAAAAAAGTGCCCCCCAAGCCACAGCCGAGCAAGACACCTGCCTGCCCACCCGGCAGCGCTCTTCCTCCTGTCCAAGGTTTTCATTGTTGTGAGCATTTCTGTTGAGGATTGGCAGTGGGGGTGGGGTGGGGGGTGTTTGGTTTTTATTCCCCCTGTCTGCTGGGTGGTTGCAGCAAGTTTTGGTCACTTCACATGACCCTGGGACACTGTGACCATCATAAATATGAATCAGTTGCCAAGCATCTGGAGATGCTGCAACATTCCAGCTGATTGGCGCTTCTTCTGGGCTCAGCAGAAGCACCAGGATCAGCGCTGAGCTCCAGCTGGAGCCTGGCGCTGATCCTGGTGCTTCCACTGAGCCCTTACAGCCCCGAAGAAGCGCTGATCCTGGCGCTTCCTCTGAGGCCTGACAGCCCTGCAGCTCCAGCCATCTCTCGCTCAGGCTTGTGCGGTGCTGCCACCAGTTCAGCTCATTCCCCTCCCCCGCTACCACTTTTCTAGGATGGTCATGTACCACCTGCCAGGTGCCAATGTACCACAGGTGGTACCTGTACCACTGGTTGAAAAGTCCTGCATTACATAATAGTGCTGATAGTCTGGCAACACTTATTCAAAATTTCATTTTTTGAAAAGGAAGGAGCATAAACTTAAGAGAGCCACCTATATCAATATTGTATGAGATATTCAAATAGAAAAAGATGGATCCAGTCCAATGCATCTATTGATGACTGAGTTCTGAGTTCTTTTCTCTTAATTTTGATAGCACTACACAAAAAGAAACAAAACTCATCAGATTTACCTCCTCACATATTTACTGCAATAATCTAGGTTAGAATGCCTAGAACATAATAATCAGAGGCAATTACTACCAGTTCTACCTTAGTATATGATTAGAAAAAAGCCTGATAGCCACAGAACATGGATTTGCCTACTTTTCTAATGACAGCCAATATTCTGGACAGCCATTGGGTAAATGGAGGCAAAAATGACGTTTTCTTCTACAATATCTTGGGGATAGCAGAGAGAACTCTACCCAAGATTCTTGTTTTTTTCTGGCAACCTTGAGTTGCCAAGATGTCTAGTTTCAACCTGATAACCCTGGCTTTCTCTTTCATGGATTACTGCCTTGTCGTGGCGAAGGGGCTGGTGTAATTCAATGAAGCTATGAACTATGCCGCGCAGGGCCACCCAAGATGGACAGGTCATAGCAGAGAGTTCTGACAAAATGTGATCCACTGGAGAAAGAAATGGCAACCCACTCCAGTATCTTTGCCATGAAAACCCCATGGACAGTACCAAAAGGCAAAAAGATATGACGTTGGAAGATGAGCCCCTCAGGTCGGAAGGTGTCCAATATGTTACTGGGGAAGAGCAGAGGGCTAGTACTAGTAGCGCCAGAAAGAGTGAAGTGACTGGGCCAAAGCTGAAAGGATGCTCAGCTGTGGATGCATCTGGTGGTGAAAGAAAAGTCCGATGCTGTAAAGATTTTTTCTCCATAGGAACCTGGAACGTAAGATCCATGAATCAAGGCAAACTGGACGTGGTCAAAGAAGAGATGACAAGACTGAACATCGACATCTTAGGAATCAGCGAAGTAAAATGGACAGGAATGGGTGAATTTAATTCAGAGGACCATCAGGTATACTACTGCGGGCAAGAATCCCTCAGAAGAAATGGAATAGCCTTCATAGTCAATAAAAGAGTAGGAAAAGCAATATTGGGACACAATTCTCAAAATGACAGAATGATCTCAGTGCGAATCCAAGGCAAACCATTCAATATCACAGTAGTCCAAGTCTATGCCCCAACCACTGGTGCTGAAGAGGATGAAATTGACCGGTTGTATGAAGCCCTACAGCACATTATAGAATCAACACTAAAAAATGATGTCCTTATCATCACGGGGGATTGGAATGCTAAAGTAGGAAGCCAAAAGATAACCAGAATAACAGGCAAGTTTGGCCTTGGAGTACAAAATGAAGCAGGGCACAGGCTGATAGAATTTTGTCAAGAGAATACGATGGTCATAGCAAACACTCTTTTCCAACAACCCAAGAGATGGCTCTACACATGGACATCACCAGACGGTCAACACAGAAATCAGATTAATTATGTGCTCTGCAGCCAAAGATGGAGAAGCTCTATACAGTCAGTAAAAATAAGACTGCTGACTGTGGCTCAGATCATGAGCTTCTCATTGCAAAATTTAGGCTTAAATTGAAGAAAGTAGGGAAAAGCACTAGGCCACTCAGTATAAACTAAATCATATCCATGATGAATATACAGTAGAGGTGACAAATAGATTTAAGGAATTAGATCTATTTGACAGAGTGCCTGAAGAACAGAGTGCCTGAAGAACTATGGACGGAGGTTCGCAACATTGTACAAGAGGTAACAATTAAAACCATCCCAAAGAAAAAGAAATGCAAGAAAGCAAAATGGCTGCCTGAGGAAGCTTTGCAAATAGCTGAGGAAAGAAGGGAAGCAAAAGGCAAAGGAGAAAGAGAAAGATACACCCAATTGAATGCAGAATTCCAGAGAATAGCTAGAAGAGATAAGAATGCCTTCTTAAATGAACAGTGCAAAGAAATAGAAGAAAACAATAGAATAGGGAGGACCAGAGATCTCTTCAAGAAAATTGGAGATATGAAGGGAACGTTTCATGCAAAGATGGGCATGATAAAGGACCGAAATGGCAGGGACCTAACAGAGGTAGAAGAGATTAAGAAGAGGTGGCAAAATTACACAGAAGAACTATACAAGAACGAGCTTAGCATCCCTGATAACCACGATGGGGTGGTCACTGACCTCGAGCCAGACATCCTAGAATGTGAAGTGAAATGGGCCTTAGGAAAGCTGAGCAACAACAAAGCTAGTGGAGGTAACAGTATTCCAGCTGAGCTATTCATAATCTTAAAAGATGATGCAGTAAAAGTGCTACACTCAATTTGCCAGCAAATTTGGAAAACTCAACAGTGGCCACAGGATTGGAAAAGGTCAGTTTACATTCCAATTCCAAAGAAAGTCAATGCCAAAGAATGTTCAAACTATCGCACCATTGCACTCATTTCACATGCAAGTAAAGTTATGCTTAAAATCCTACAAGCTAGACTCCAGCAGTATGTGGATCAAGAACTACCAGAAGTACAGGCAGGATTTCAAAGAGGCAGAGGAACTAGAGATCAAATTGCCGACATACGCTGGATCATGGAGAAAGCTAGGGAGTTCCAGAAAAACATCTACTTCTGCTTCATTGACTATGCTAAAGCCTTTGATTGTGTGGATCACAACAAATTGTGGCAAGTTCTTAAAGAGATGGGAGTACCAGACCATCCCATTTGTCTCTTGAGAAACCTATATGCGGGTCAAGAAGCAACAATGAGAACTGAACACGGAACCACTGATTGGTTCAAAATTGGGAAAGGAGTCTGGCAAGGCTGTATACTGTCACCCTGCCTATTTAGCTTATATGCAGTGCACATCATGAGAAAAGCAGGGCTAGATGAATCAAAAGTTGGAATTAAGATTGCCGGGAGAAATATCAACAACCTAAGATATGCAGATGATAGCACTCTAATGGCAGAAAGTGAAGAGGAACTAAAGAGCCTCTTGATGCAGGTGAAGAAGGAGAGTGCAAAAGTTGGCTTGAAACTCAACATTAAGAAAACCAAGATCATGGCATCCGGCCCCCTTAATTCCTGGCAAATAGATGGGGAAGAAATGGAGGTAGTGACAGATTTTATTTTCCTGGGCTCCAAGATCACCGCAGATGGGGACTGCAGCCAAGAAATTAAAAGACGCTTGCTCCTGGGGAGGAAAGCTATGGCAAATCAAGACAGCATACTAAAAAGCAGAGACATCACCCTGCCAACAAAAGTATGTATAGTCAAGGCCATGGTTTTCCCAGTTGCAATGTATGGCTGCGAAAGGTGGACCATAAAAAAGGCTGAGTGCCAAAGAATTGAGGCCTTTGAACTATGCTGCTGGAGAAGACTCCTGCGAGTCCCTTGGACTGCAAGGCGTTTAAACCAGTCAGTCCTAGAAGAGAACAACCCCGACTGCTCTTTAGAAGGCCAGATCCTGAAGTTGAAACTCAAATACTTTGGCCACCTAATGAGAAGGAAGGACTCGCTGGAAAAGAGCCTGATGCTGGGAAAGATTGAGGGCAATAGAAGAAGGGGACGACAGAGAATGAGGTGGCTGGATGGAGTCACTGAAGCAATAGGCGTGAGCTTAAATGGACTCCAGAAGATGGTAGAGGACAGGAAGGCCTGGAGGAACGTTGTCCATGGGGTTGCGATGGGTCAGACACGACTTCGCAACTAACAACAACAACAACAACCCCTGGCTTCATAATTCTGGGGTGAGTATTGTGCTTGTGTGCAAGATATATACTTATATCATATTCCAAAGCCACTGTGAGAACTTCTTTTATTCTTGAGTACATTATCTCCAAAACTTCTTCAAAGATCAAACCCATCCCACAGTTCCTATAAAAGTTTGCCGTTAGCAGTATATCCTACAGAACAATGACATTTCAAAGATCAAGGAAAAGGTTAAAATATTCCTATAAATTTATTCTTGGGACTTTTAGTGCTTCCTGTGCTAGGGGAAATGTCATTTTTCTCTGGGCTGCCTCTGCAAGTAATGGGTGTAATATGCTTTCTGTGATTTTAAAAAATATGTTCTTTACTCCCCGGTTTATGCAAATGAAATCTAATTTAATTTTTAAAGCTTATTTGTTTATTTAGATTCAATCTAAAACTCCCCCATCAAGTCAAACAGATAAACGCAAACCACCACACATAGGAATGGAAGTGCTAATAAAAAGAAATGTCAGCAAATCAAAAGAAAACTCAGACAAAGAGCTTCTACATAATGGTTTAAAATACCACCCATCCTTGTCATCACCAGAGTTAAGTAAAAATTTAATTCAGTCATTGAATGCTCTATAATGCACTGAATTTTAAGATTTGGAGCATAGTGGTACAATTTGGAGAGGAGTGACAGATTTTGTGCTGGGAAAAGCACTCCATTCCCTTAGTAAACTCTAGGGGTCTATTCCGAAGTTTTTTTAAAAATAAAATGACTCCCCTCTTAACTGGAGCTAAATTTCATTCATACAGACTGCAAAAGTTCTAAGCAAGGAAAAAACAACAGTATAAAAGAGATGATATCTGTGACCCAAGTTCCTCTTTCTCTTTTTCATAATATCTTATCTCCATCTCTCCAAGCCATTGTTATATGTTACTTTTTTTCAGTGGTGGGATTCAGCCGTTCACACCGGTTCAGTAGAACTGGTAGCTAATTTTTTGTTGACTTAGGCGAACCGGCTGATGCCCTAGCCCCTTTTCGCAAGGCCCAGAACGGACTGCTGGAAGTGTGTGGATGCAACTTCCGGAAGTCTGTTCTGAGCCAGGGAGGCCTTCCAGGCCTGGAATGGCCCACCAGAAGTGCATCGATGTCACTTCCAGAAATCCCTTGTGAGCTGGGGAGGCCTCCCAGGCCCATAACGGCCCACTTGAAGTGCGTGGACGCTACTTCCAGAAGTCTGTTCTGAGCTGGGGAGGCCTCCTAGTCCCAGAACAGCCCACCAGAAGTATGTGGACACCACTTCTGGAAGTCTCTTCTGAGCATTGGAGGCCTGGGGCCTCCCTGGCTCAGAACGGACTTCCAGAAGTGGCATCCACGCACTTCTGGTGGGCCATTCTGGTCCTGGGAGGCCTCCCTGGCTCAGAACGGACTTTTGGAAGTGGTGTCCATGCAGAGAACGGTTGTTCAGGTATTTGAATCCCACCACTGCTTTTTTTTTCTGGCTGTGTCAGAGCTGGCTGAACTCCTATTACTTTATTCTGATGTACTACCTTTCATTGCCTGTTTCCTTGCAGCTACTTACACTTACTTACTGCTGAGATTCCACAAGCATATTTTGACTGTGAATTCCCTAAGCCAACAGTATGATAAACCATAAAGGAATCAGAACTGCAAAAGTGATTGAGTGGCTCCATGAATCTGGCTGGGATTGGGCCAGGCTTGCAAACATATATCCTGTATGAACTGAGGGTACATTGGAATATGACCATGGCACATTGGAATAGTCAGCCATAGCACAATGACTCTAGGGCACAGCCATAACACAAATGATTCTGAATTGGAATATTCAGCCATGGCACAAATGACTCTAGGGCATGCTTGGTGCCAGAGTAGTTAGAAGCAGCATTTATTCCTTTCCTAGCTTAATGCAACTACACCATCTTGGGCAATTGTACTGAGTAAAATAATACCCTCTCTGCTTCTTTTGGCAAGGAATCAGAAACCCAACTTCATCTCTTGAATATATTTCTCAAATTATCCCTCTCTTTTATGTCCATCCTCCAGGACCTTGCAAACCTGTTTATAGGTACAAACTCTTCCTTGGTATTTTTTACTTAAAATATAGTGTTTTCATACCTGATTTATATATGCTCTCATCAAAAATACAAAGGAGGAATACCTGTGCTTTGCTCTAAATTTTTATTTTTCTAACTTTGGTTTACAGTTTTATGAAAACATCACTTGGGTTTTCCTTGTTCTTTCCCACAAGGTAAGCATGAAGACTTGTCTATAATTTTAAATAATAGATGACATCTTGTTATGTTCCTCTTCATCTGAATAGATGGCAGTTGTTTTATGGCAAGAATATTAACTTTTTTTTTCTTACAGTAAATATGATCAACATGTTATCCTGTGGAAACTCCCACCATTTTTAACCATTGGCCATAGATAAGAATTGGATTCCAACATCTGGAGAACCACAAATATGAAACTACTTTAGGTTCAAGAGGCAAATATAGTTCTTTGTTAATTTGTCTGCCTAGTTCACTTATAAAGTGTGCCGTTATCTACTTTTTGTCCTAGGGCAGGGATGGGTAGCTATCACAACTTTGCAACCTTGTGGACTTCCAGAATTTTGGGAGTTGAAGTCCACAAGTCATAAGGTTGTCATAGTTGCCCATCCCTATCTTAGGGGCTCAAAGGTGAGTTGGGGAGTGATGAAGCCTGGATCTTCCCCTGCTTTACATTCCCAAACTTTGGGTTCTTCATTTCTGCTTGGCCCAACACAGGATAAGGGAGAATGGTGCTGAATGTGACTATGTGCAAGAAAGGCTCTTCCAGCTATTGCTTTGTAAATATAAAAATGAAGAGACAAATGAAGCTGTTGCATCACAGCTTCTCTCTGTGTGTGATTGTTTTACAGTCTGAATTTAGGGTTGTATGGGAATCCTCAAGAAATCAATACCCTGCTTTGAGTTTGGAAAACTCACTCTTTCCATGTCATGGTAACCATTAAATGCAGAAGGAAAGCAAGACAACAATGGAGATTGGCTGAAAATGGTCTAAGGGCAGATCATCTTGCAAAGTTTAATGCAGAAAGTGCCACTGCCACCATTGTCAGACAAAGAATGGAGGTGCTTTTCAATCCAAGGGATATATTTTGACCTCTGCCAAAGACAGGTTGAGCAGGGAGAAGTGTCTGCTCAGGGTATCAGTTAAAGGTATCAACCATTCAAAGAAAAAGAGAGAGAAAGGAAAAATCAATTTCTCTGTTCCCTCAACAAATAGGCCATAATCCTAGTTGTATGTAATGTAAAGAATCTTTAGTCCTTACAGTGCTGCAAGGATTAAAAAGAGATTAATGGGGGATGGGGGGGGGAAACAGAAACAGACATTATGATTTCTGAATGCCAGAAGGACTTTTGCAATACTCACGTGCTCTAGTTCAAACTGAGAGATAATTTACAATAGTCAAGTCTGACAATAAAAAGAAACCACCTGCTTACACACAGCTGCCTGACTAAAACCTTTATAACCAACAGCAACATGAAAATACACACCTTGACTCAATCAGCTCATAGAAGCTTATGAGGGAAATCTGGAGAGCAGACCCACTGTCCTCTTTCATTCAGAATAAGCTCAGGTTCAAGTGACACTTCAGAGAAATTGGCAGCTGCAAGGAAGGAACAATGAACTGTGACAAGGCGTCAACAAAATGCAGGCAAAATAACCCAAGGTGAAAGAGTGTATGCTATATTATGATGATCTTTTACCCAAAGGGCTCAGGGAAAACAGGCACTTGTTGTACGTCACAAGGTGGCAGAATAATTAGACATAGGATTCTGATGTGTCTTTTTAGAGGCAGTGCATCTCAGAATTGCAAACCTAATGAAAATGGCCAGATTGCAAGAATTCTGCACTGTGATTTGTACGTAATGGAAAATAGGGATTCCAGGGAGTTACCAAAGGCAGAGGTATTGGATTGGTTGTTTATAACTGAGGTAAGATGCCCATAGGTCAATAGGCAATTCACTTCCAGCTTCTTCTGTTCCAAAAAGGACAGGATTCACAGTGCCAAAGAAGATGGTGCTCAAATTGGCTCCCAGAAGGCAAATTCCAGCTAGTTTCTTCTGTCCCACAAGTCTTTGTGATCACTCACCAACTGTGCAGTCTTGATTATAGTGTAGTGGTTAAGGTGCTGGCCTAGAAACCAGAAGTCTGTGAGTTCTAGTCCTGCCTTAGGTGTGAAAGCCGGCTGTGTGACTTTGGGTCAGTCACTCTCTTTCACCTCACCTCACCTCACCTCACAGGATTATTGTTGTGGTGAAAATAGGAGAAGGAAGGAGTATTAGGTATGTTCACTGCCTTGAGTTTCTTATAAATAATAAAAGTAGGATAAAACTCTGAAAAAAAAACACTTTGAAATAATAGAAAATACTTGTAGCTCAGGTTTTAGATTTTGGCAGTGGTTTGCTCTCCAAGCTTGTTTCAATTTATTTTCTGAACATTTCATTACCAGACTAGATAACATCATCAGCAGGATTTTCTTGTCTTGAATTTATTGATCTAGATTCAGCATATAAATACATAAGAAATCAGACCAATCAACAAGAGAACCAATCAGTTGCTCAGAATTTAAAGATAGCTCCAAATGAACGACCAATCACACCACCAACTGACCACACTGTCACACAAGATACATATATAAGCTAAGGGAAATAAGACAAGAAAATCCTGCTGCTGATGTTACCTAGTCTGGTAACGAAATGTTCAGAAAATAAATTGAATCAAGCTTGGAGAGCAAACCACTGCCAAAATAAAAACCCTCTAGTTGAAAAAGCATTGGATAACACAAGACATTAACTCCAGATGCCACAAATTTAATAAGATGCTGGCATTCTCAAGAGATATAGAGATCCCCCAGATCTTGCAAGAGGTGGGAATCGTATGAGATTTCAGATGAATGGGGCATCTTTGGCTACAAGAGTTGTCAGTCTCTCAAATGGCAAGTGATAGAAAAGTAAGAGGGAAAATATGTTGTTGTCATGGCCAATAAAACCTGAAGGAAATTATTTTCACCCTATAATTTCACCCTACAGTGTCCATGGAGTTTCCAGCCAGAAGAGATCAAAGGGCAAGAAAATATTGCTGGTCACATATCAGTAATTAATCACGTTGTTGGTCATCCTGATAGCTATAGCAGTTGGCATCCCAGAGCATCTTTTGATCATTTGCCTCCTGGCTCACATGTTTTCTTCTGGTTTGAATTATATTTGGTTACTAGGATACCTGGAAATGAAAATTTAGAAACCAATAAAGCAATACTGTACTAATTCTCCTATTTACTTGTTATGCTTTTCAGTAGTATTCTCATTTGCGATAAGTTGTCTCAGTAAGAGACAAAGATTCCATAATCACACATATAAACCATTAAATGTATGAGATTATAATAATGGAAAATATTACAAAAGCATCAAAATGAAGTCAGTATTGTATAAAATTATAAAAGCAGACTTATTTTAAAATGGAAGAACTTTGGGAAATAAAAAAAAGACTCCATCAGTTATTGAAAGAGCCACAATATAGGGACCAGCTGAACCTCAGTGAGGAAGATACGACTGTCCTAGGGTGAAACATCTCATCTCATTTGGCAGGGCATCTTGAGTTTCATCTAACTGGTATAGAAGAGGAGAGAAACTTCCATTTCATGGTCTTATGCTGATTACAGTTTTAAAAGTTAATACCAGTCCTTCTATTACCTAGACTGTGATCTAAAATTAATGAGGTTTCCAATAATATCAAGAAACTAATATAATACATGCTGCAAATAAGTGATTCATCTTACTTCCTTAGCAATAATTTGTAGGAAGGAAGAGAAGTTCAAAAACCAAGGGTTTTTGAAAATCTTTGATATGTGCAATTATAAAGTTTCTTAAATAGAAATTAGTAAGCAATAAAAGATAAATGACTACAGAGAGGTTAAACAGTAAGTAAATGGTCACACCCAATTTCTTGAAAGTGAGTAAACCTAGCGAATCAAGAAGAATCAATACAATAGGGATTTGCCAATGGGAGGAGTCCAAGGTTCATTCCAAATCTATAGTTAGTACTTGATTATCCTTAGGGCCTGAGAAAGGAATAAAACAAACAACCCCTTCTGGAAGTGCCTTTAAAACATGTTGGCACCAGTGGTCAACCTTAGAAGAAATAGACTATGAGCATTCAAGGAGGAAAAATAGGCAGGCAGACGAGTTGATCGCTGATGGGCCGAAAGGATACAATTATGCACTATAAAAATACAAAAAAAAAATGCTGTGGTACTTAGTGAGTTACCACAATGAGAAAGACCAAAATGTGTGCCATCAGACCCATTGGCTGGCAAAGTGAGTTGTCTGCCAGCAGTAAGGCAGGAATATGACAAAACAATTTCTACAGTTTATTAAGTCCTCTGGCAATTATCTTTTCTTCTTAATCTATGGGGACAAATGGTGCTATAAAGAGCAGATGCATATTATTTATGTCAAAGAATGCTCAAAAAGTGCACATCAATAGTTTGGAGGAAGGTTGTCAATTGAGATACCATAATATTTAATCATGGGCCCTCTATTCTTCAGTATTGTTATTAATGATTTGGTTGAGCTGGTGAGGGATTTGCAATTTACACAGAATTGAGGGGGTGGCTCACCCTAGGAAAAAAAAGTTAAATTCAAAATAATGTGCTTGATATATCGGGGTAAGGTGGAAGCGGCTAAAACAGAGGCTTGTCACTTAGAAAACCAAATCAAATGCACAGGTATAAGAAGGGAGACTATCCAGCATGAAAGCAGTACGTATGGAGAAGATGTATTTATTAGCTTATTATTTGTTAAACTCAAGGCAGTGCACAAAATACCTCCTTGTACAATTTTCCCACAACAACCCTATAAGGTAGTTGGATGGAAAACGAGTTACTAATCCAAAGTCACTCAGCTGGCTTTCCTGGCTAAGGAAAACTAGAATTCAGGGTCTTTCCACTTTCTAGTCCAACCCCTTCACCATTCTTGGAATACTGATTGAGCCAGCATGGGATACTGCTGCAAAAAAAGGGCAAATATAAGGTAAGCAGCAACTTTAGAAATAAGGTTTCTAGTCCATAGGAAACAATACTTTTCACTTTATCCTACTTTGCTCAGACTCTAACTGGAGATCTAAATTGCCTGTTCCAGCTCTATGATTCCATTATTTTAAGGCATAGTCAGACCAGAAGGCAGACACAATTCTATCTAATTCAGAAGAGTAGGGAAACATAAAAACAAGCTCATTTTCTCAGTAAACTCAACATTTTAAATCTTGGCATATCCCAGCAAAATTCAAAGAAAGCTCTTGTATGTGTACTATATACTAGCTAATGGTGAACTGAGCCGTGAACTCAAGAGGCAGGAAGGAAAAGGGTACAGATAAACCAGCAATCAGAGGTGCAGGACTTGAATGTGCAGGAACTAGAGTAAAATAGCCCAAATGGGATCAGTGGTGTGTTTCTGCTCGGTGGATAATGTTTCAGTTTCAGGATAATAGCATAACATAGAAAACATCTTCTATTATAGGTAGCATATTTTAACAAAAATTGAACAAGGAAGTAGCTGAAGCAGATTCACAATCTGTGGAATTAAAATGTATCACTATAGATCACAGAGTATTTTGAAACCCCCCCCCCCAAAAAAAAAGATGTGTTGGGCAAAGAAAGCTGATTATTCTTGCAATCTGTATATGCAACATTTGTTTTGAAAGGCTTACAAACATAGACAGAATGGGAAATTATATAGAACAAAGAAAATTTTGCAGTGCTATCTGGGAAAGAGAGGATGTTTTAGGATATTTAAGGATTGTTATAGGAAATGCCTTTCAGCAGATAATACTAGCAAAACTACCTTCTAATTTGAAGGGAGGCGCATAAGAGATTTGAACATATACCTATAAAAAATTAGCAAATTGAGCCTTATGCTTAAAGCAAATTATTGCAAAAACTGGTGCATTTGGGGGAAAAAATAGGGACCATGGGCTTGAGTGAAGTATGGCAGGTCTCTATAGATATTTTAAAGGGAGAATCCAGGTTCATCACTCAAGAAGAAAAGTTCAGTAATGGAAGATGAAGTGTAAAGGGAAGGGTATAATTTGTCTGAAAGATGAATTGTCTTGGAAGCTACCAGTCAAAAGTGCTTTAACTGCTTTGATTCATTATTCCTGGTTTAGAATTTTCTTGGCAATGTCAAAAGCCACGAAAAAAAATATGTTGATGTCATTTGTGGAGGTTCTGGGGTCCTAGAAATAGATCAGAGAGATTCAGACACCCCTTAGGTGATGAGTCAATGCAGTGGAGAACTGAACTTCTGAGGCAAACTTTTGGATGACCTGGTAGGAAAATCTGCTTGGCAGACAATGTTTGACCCAGGCCAGGAACTGGACTGTGTATATGTGTAGATTGTTTAGTAACACAGTGGTGGAACAGCTATTTGGCAGTATGTGCTATTGGGGGCACTGATGAAAATTTAGTGTCATGTGCTGGTAGCATCAATGGATCTGGCTGCAAGTCTTGTTAAACTGGTGCAGTGGCAATGTGCTATGTTGGCCTACCTTCCCCTCTAAGTGGCAACTCATAGATGTTCTCCCTCCATGTGCAAGCAGTGAGTGAGTGAGCGAGTGAGTGAGCGAGTGAGTGAGTGAGTGAGTGAGTCAGTCAGTCAGTCAATCAGTGAATGAGTGTAACAAGGAGCTAACCAGACCAGTAGATCAAGTGGATGGCAAAGCCTGCCATGCTGGCAACAGTCATTTTGTTTCTTGAGTGCTGTTAAACCACACAACTGGCTATAATTTCAAGACACTCCCAGTAGAGATTGGTTTTAAACAACAGCTACAGCAACAAATCATTAAAACCAAGTTGGGTAAACTTTTCCTGGGAATGCATATAAGAAAGTGATGCATCCTTTAGGTAATCTTGTCCAAAAGCTAAAGATAAGGCTGATTTGGCCTGTAACATTAATCTAAGGGTTAGTAACAAGCTAATGGGATCCGTGGCCCCAATAATCTTCATAGCACGAATGTCAGTTCAAGCATGGTCTCCCAGCACTTCTGGAGGGCATTTTATATAGATAGCAAATTTGCCTTTTAGAACCCAGAATCATATAAAAGTGAGTTAAAGGCATTGAACTGGAGGTGGTTTCTGGAAAACATTGCCGATGGTAAACTGACATTGTAAATAAATGCACTAACCTTCCACCTCTGAAAAATTAAGTGAGGTCCCTAGCGAAATGCTTGGGATGATGTCTGTAGAAGCCCCTGGGTATGTTTGTCCATACTGCAAACTTAATGTGACCCATAAGTATTGGCTCAAGGTCACAAATGCATAAATATTAGTTTGCACTTTAGCATTTTTAAACCAGCTGTCCTAGCCGTTATACAAGAAGAAAATAGGTAAAGTACAGAAAATATGTATTTAATACGGCAAGGAGAAAGACTTTAAGAGCTGCAAGAAGCAAAAAATTGCAGTGGGACCAGAGATAATAAAGCATAGCTTAAAGAAGGATATGAATTTACCATTCTTGAACATTTTTTTCTTTTATTCAAATAGGTAACAGTATTTCAGAGCAAGAATTAGGACAAGATAATCCTGAAGTGGCCTTTGATAGATAAGCAAAATTGGCATGCTCCATCTCAACATTTTTCTTTAGTCAATAATGGCCCAATTGCAAAATCTCTGATAAACAGATGCACAAGGAGAGGAAGGAACAAAAAGGGAAACACCATTTCCTTATCTGAACTCTAATACAGTTCGGGAGGTCGCCTCTTCATACCCATTCGGGGTATCATAAATGCAAAAAAGTGTGTCATAAATCTTCTACTTCATCAGAGACACTTTCTTTAAAATGGTTGATTAAACTTATTATTTCCAGCCCAATTCCTGAGCTAACAGCTAAAAAGTCAGTCACATAAGGAGTTATAAGCAATATTAGCTTATAATGGGGGCTAATCAGTAGTTTTAATTAATGATGTTTCTTCTATTCTGCTGTCCCTAGGTACTAAAACATCCTCTATCCAGACTTGTTTGTGTTTCTTATCAACAATTGTTACATCCAGGGTATTTGTGTGACAGATGCTGGCCTGTTTGAATTCTAAAGTCCCAGACCCCTTCAGCTTCTTCATTTTCTATTACTTTGTTGATTTTGTGGTTCCATCAGTTTTTGCTTGAACTTTATCATGCCATTGTTAATAAGCAACTTTTTTTCTAATGGTCCTGTAGCTTCTGACCCAGCCAGCAACCCTGTGTCCTGTAGCCCATTTGTCACCATCTGTCCAGGAATTTCAACACTTAGCATGGTCCTTATTGACCTGGGCAACAACTGATCTGATATGGGTTTCTGTAAATTATGACTCATCATTTTGTTTATGGCAGAGATACTCTTTGTTTGGCTGCTCTTTTGAGACTTGTTCAGCAGTATAAGCATCATAGAGGGGCCTATGCCAGCAGCAATACTAGTAAAACATATAAATAATTGCATGCAACAGAAGACTCAAATTTAATGAACATACAGAACCTGGTGGAGAGATACCTGGAAGGGACATGAAGGAGACCTTTAGGAATCATGGTGCTATGGAATACTACAGATGGCATGGATACATAAGCCTTGGTTGTAACCACTCATTCACACATTCCATAAATGTGAATCATAATGAGACATGGAATCATGCAAAATCGAATCTGGATCAGTCACCGGGATCAGAAATTTACTCTTCTGAGCTTTCAGACTCATGCCAGAGCCCATCTTCAGGGAACTTGTCTCAACTGGAATACATGCTTTGGGCTATTCTGTGAGTTGTGCTTATATGATGCCTTCTTATTGGTGGATTGGTGTGTTGATAGCTGGCGAGTGGCTGTTGTTTCCTTGTGCTGCCAAGCTCTTGACTTCTAAATACTTGAGAAGCTGGTGGTAAATCAGCACTTCTATTAACTGACAACTGAAGCCCGTTTCTCAGGCTTCAATCATTTCACTGGCTACCTACTTGCATAGCCAATGATGGCAGTAGCTGTGAAATTAAATGTGTGTTCTTGTTAATTACAATGTGAGGCTGCCAGGGACTTTGTGTCTCCCTGTCTGATATGGAATCATTTGAATATTGTTTCTAAGGATATTAAACAATTTTATACAACTGAAGATGGATGAGTGTGAGTTGAAACATCCTCTTTTTTTTAAATTAGGAAGCATAGGGGTGATTTAAATGCTGATGAATTCATGAACTATATTGAAAGCATGGTTTCAAGCAGAGTGGAAGTGTTGTGGGATAGCGATTTACAATGAGTGGTCAACACTGAGAATAGGGAGGGGTGGTCTTAGGAAGTTAAGCACTGAAATGTTCAGCTAAATTCTGCATTAAAAAAAAGATCCCATCTGCTTGATTTCAATGTAAGCAATGAGTTTTAATGTTTTGCAAGTTGCCTGTTGTATTGATTAGACAGCTGGTTATTAGCAAAACAAGAAATCAATAGTAAAGCCAGAAATGCCCATTACAGGATGAGCATTTTCATAGAAAAGATTGTTGATTTTTCATTGGTACGGAGTCTTTGAAGGACTTCTTGGTGTAACCACCAAAGGCAGGAGAGTTGAGACGTTTTTAAAATCTTGTTTGTGTATTTACATAACAATAATTTCTGTGGAATCAAAAATCAAAAACAACTTCCTGGATGAACATAGCTTCTATGAATTCTATCATCATAAGTCCACCCATGTCTGCAATGTATGTTTGAAGTAAAATGGATGTGGGGTGCACAAATTGTTTGCTGTTCTTAGTCCTTCATCCAAACACCCAATTGGCAAAAGAAGGGGAATTTATAAGGATAAGGCCTGATGTGACATAATCAAGGTCTATTTTTTTTAGCCCCCAGAAAAAAAGTGTCAAAAAAGGAAATTTTTAAAAAAGGAAAAAAAGGCACAATGCTATGAAAAATTGAAACCATGGAAGGTTATTTACATTTTTAAACTCCATTGTCTCAGTCAGAAGTAGGTATGAGATCTGTCACTTAGGATTTTAAATGTTGTTAGGAAACAAAAGTTGGCATAGCAAGTTATGTCTATGCTATGGATAAGTCGAGGAAAAAGGACAATGCTAATGTGATGTGATGGAAATATGGTGCTAAATCCCTGGCTCAGTTTGTGAAAAACTACATAGACCCAAGGTTTGTGGGATGCATCGCTCACAACTCCATTTCTCACAACTTCAAGGCAGTGGTGGGATTCAGCGGTTTGCACCACTTCGGCAGAACCGGTAGCTAATTTTTTGTTGCCCAGGCCCAGAATGGGCTTCTGGAAGCGGCATCCATACAGAGAACTTGTTGTTCACATATTTGAATCCCACCACTGTTCAACGGATATGATAAGTACCTACTTCTGAGATAGCTGATCTGTAAAAAGGTCCAGGTTGAACTTTGACTTGAGGTGGTAAACTGCTATGTATTACATTACCACACTTTGTGATTACACAGGAACTCTCCCTAATGTCAAATATCAGTCTTGAAACCATGATGCCTGATAAGAGAGAGGGTTTTCTGAAATGGTCTGCTACTAATGCCAGTACAATGTTGAAGTGGCTTATTACTGTAGACAAGTTGTAGAGATAGTGAGGGAGTCTCGTAATCATTTAAGGGCACATGTGATAGCAATGACACAATACAAGTTTCTCACAGACGTAAAGAGGGATGTTGCTGAGGAGATTTGAGATTAAATGTATTGACCCTTCTGGTATATTACTGTTGCATCTGTCTGCATGGCTTAGCATTGCTTCATGTGTTCAGAGAGAAAGGCAATCACATTACCATCTTTAGACAGCTATCACCAGGCTCAAAAAGGTGTTCCACACCTTCCATACAATAGTTGATATATGTAGCATAGAGCAAGAATCTGAATATGCTGCATGCATTACAAGGGCTATGAGCAAGTTTTAATTATTTTCTGGATGGCTTTGCTGTCATCAGTGGCACCTCCAGAGTTTTTTATTTAATGGGTGGGTTTTTTTCATGGTTGTCTCGTGTATACAATATAAATAACGTCATGCTTGAATCAACCTATGAAATTCTGTACACCCATTCTAGGATTAAAAAAGACTAGCTCAAGAATCAGAGTTATGCTTGGTACAGCATCTAAGAACATGAATCAAATGCCAAGTTAGTGACTGATGTTCCTTAAAGCAATTCACAGTTCAGAAGATGCTCCTGACCTCCTTGAACCCACAATATCTTTTTTGGAGGGGAGATATTAGAACAAATGCTAAATGTCTGTATATTACAAGCCAAATCATATATTACAATTTCATCAAACTGAAATTGAACAAATCTTTCTTTGCTATTTATTGTCTACTTACAATTTCACTCATTTGTATCCAGTTTTGAACCAGAAAAAGAAGATCCTGACTGACCAGGCACAAATAAGTCTATAATTTAGGGAACATACCCAAGTATTTTAGACTTACTAAATAAAGTTAAAATGTGCCCACCAAGAAAGCTCTACTTCCCAGTCTTGCCCTACAATTCAAGGGTAAGTTAATGTTTATTTTGCATTCAAGCTGCATAACAATACAATAAACCATTTTGTGTAGACACAGTGATAAAGAGAAGGCACTGATTGGAACATGGTGTGCCATAAAAGGGAATGTTATTTTAGAGACATCTGTGAGGTGTGGCCATTTGAAAAAAAGGAAAGCACACTATTTTCAAAAATAGGATGGGAGACAGAAGGCAGGCCACTTGTGAGGAACACAGGCCACATTAATTGGTATCGATTTTGCTTTTTAGCCCCCCTCCCCTCACCTCCAATTACTAGTTACTAAGCCTTGCTAGTTCCAGACTCCAGCTGGCAATTTTAAATCCTGAATACATTGATGTTTATCTTGTTCCACCTTATACTAGTCAAAGTATCTACTAGCTTTCTGCTTTTGTCTGAGACGTGTGTTGAATTTATTTTTTTTTGCATCTATATTGAGTCCAACTCAGAGAATATGACTGAGTCAAAACCAACAAACACAAAACGCAACCTGTGTTATTAAAACCAAGTAGACAATAGCAAAAACAGTTGAAGTAAACTATGATTTCTAAAAAGGAGGACTCTTGTTTATTCTGATCCAAAGGACCTAGGAACAGCTAGGTTTTAACTATCTGCCTACAGCTGGGTCCTATAAGATGACATTGTTTCAAAGAAAGAACCCAGAATGTGCCTTTTCAAATGGAGTGTGTATGATGGACACATCCTGCAAATAATGCAGTTATGTGCCCTGTAGAACTTTGTAGCTAATAACCAACATTTTGAAATTCACCTGGAAGCTTATTAAGAGCCAATGCAGCTTGCAGAATAGAGATGCACATGGGTGTAACAAGATATCTTCCAAACTATCTGCTCTGCTGCCTTTTGGACCATTTGTGGCTTCTAGATAGCCTTTAAAAGCAGCTTTACATAGCAAATTCATTTCACATCCATGTCAGTTTGACTTTCACATCAACCCCATTATTTAGCAGTTTATCTTGAAAAAGAAATATATTGCTACACAAACAGCCTGAAGATCCCATTTACAACTACCAGTCATTTGCCTTTAGCCTTGAAACCAGGGTTTATTGCAAGTGTATGTGAGTCACTCTTCAGGAGGACAGAGTCATCTTTATAAAATCCCATGACTATAACGTGGGTCCCTAATACATCACTGCCAAAATTAAGAATCAGTTCATTTCTAGCCTGGTAAAAATAGACATCTTTCTGTAATGAGATGGTTTTCCACAGCAATGTCCGGCTGTTAAACAGTGATACTATAGGATAGTTGGTCAGGGGCACCTGCATGCCATCATCAATATCTGTTCTTCAACCTTCACAATGTTGCCAAACATGCATCAGGACATTGTTTAAATCCATGTGATTTTCTCATGGCTGGTGATAAAGGAGACATTTAGTGATGTGATAGATAGAGGGGGCAATTCAGCATAATACTATTTTCAGTGCTGGTTTGTGTTGGTACCAGTTGTAAAAAGTTCAATACAGACTTCACTCACTTCTCAGAAGCCTCATGGATAAAGCCCATTTTGTATTAGAATTTGTTCTGCTTCTGTTAATGACTTCTCTGGGCACAATTGGGTCCTTTCATAATGTTCCTCTTTTTAATCAAGATAATTGGGCTGAGTGCAGAACTCTTCCTGACCATGGTCATATCCAACCCTTCTTGCCTTCCTTCAGCAATAGAGGACACAAACAGCACCACCTCATCTCTGATTCTCTTGCCTCCTAAGCCTGTCATGTGCATTGTAGTGGACTCTGGCAAGTCAGACCACTACCAGCTTGTCTTACCTTGAAATATGGAGGGCTTCTGTGCTCCTTGATCACTATCACCCTTCACCATTCTGGAGCCTAAAATGAAGCTTATGGTTCGTCTCATGGATGTCAAGACTGATATTTTTATTTTGATCAGTTCTGAGTTCAACAGTAATGCTTGCTCACTAGGACACAATAGAAATAGCAGTTAGACTTATATACCACTTCACAGTGCTTTACAGCCCTCTCTAAGCAGTTTACAGAGTCAGCATATTGCCCCCAACAATCTGGGTCGTCATTTGGCTTGTCATAAGGTAACTTGCTGAGATTGTTGTCTTGTCCTCACACAGGAACATAGCACAATAACAAGACCTACAAATTCCTCACTATCTGATATTCTACCATGCCTATATGAACATACAATGTGCCTCCGGTAATGTTTTCTGCAAAGGGGAATTTCTTAAACAGTATCCAGGGAACAGGTCTAACATGTATTTTCACTAGCTGGAATGGCGTGTGTTTCATTTCCTTTAAGATTAATTTTTCAAGCCACCAGATTGCACCACAGGGTCACCTTAGGGCCAAAGCTGGTGTCTAATACAGAGTTGTTCATGTTTTCCAACAGCTGTTAGATGCTAGTATAATATCCATTTGGCTTGAATTACAGCACTTTGGATCTTTTTCATTTGTTTTAGATAAAATTAGTGCAGCTTCTGTAATCGAATGGAATCAAGGCAACATTCCAGTCCAGACAAATCCTCAGAACATCTTTGATAGCGGTGGTCATCACAATAATATAAATGTGGCCTGCATCTAACTGCTTGCTTCCTAGGGGGTGTTAATTCAAACCCTGCAAAATATAAATCAAATCCTTTAGGGCAATGCCGAGTTGCAGGTATTTACATAACAAGAAATAAAAACCAATTACTTACCCACCAGGGGTCCTTTTCAGATATCTAGAGGGGTCCCTTTCACCATTTCACAGGCTACCTAGTAAATATAACATGATAGTGCCTGCATTTTCCTCTGTTCCTCATTAGCTTTGCCAGAAATTGCAACACTGATTATGACAGCTAAGCAAGACTGACCTGAAAAATATCAATTTTCTTATCAAAATCCTGACAAGAGACTTTATTGCAGTTTGCCAGCAGTGGTTGTTCTTTCCACAGAAGCTTGACACGCCTTGAGAAACATGACCTTGAATTGCCCTAGAAGCTGGAAAAATATATTGTAAAAAGGTTTCTAGAATCTTTGAGTTCCTCTTTAGTATAAGAGTACTCCATCTCCAAAACTACAGGCCTTTATTTTCTAATCTTCCTCTAGCTACCTCCTAAATCTAACCAATCTCCTCTTGTACAACATGATCTGTGCATGACTGCAGCCCTTGTGAATAGGCAGACCTGCAAGCACTACCGGTTCCTGTTTCTCTCCTGTGCACTTCCAGCTGTTACCTGATTTGTCTAGCTCTGCCCAAATTGTATATTTTAATTTGGTAAGATTTACTAAGCTGCAATACTCTGCTTCAAGAAATGAGACCAAAATGATGTTTACAGTAAGAGGCTTACGTTAAAGGGAAGGTGAAACCCAATTGCTCTGGAAGGAAGCTAGTAATTACATCTGATTGGCTTACAATGGGGGATCTCCACATGGAAGGACAGAGAAAGAAAGAAAAATTGAGCCCTTCTGAGTTTTCTATGATTCTGCAAGAAGTAAGGAATAAAAAGATATTTAAAAATCATAAAGCAAATATCTTCATATAGGTTATGTGAATGCCAAGTGGTTATGTAAGCTACTTTCCAGGATTGTTCTTATTCATCTTGTATTGGATTACTGAAGAATAAAGTCAGATATAGCAGTTGACCTATGGTCTTAATGGCCTTTCTGGAATTTTGGGAGGTAAACAAAGACTAGAACATGAACATTTTATGCAAGTCATATATATCATGGACCTTTTGTTCACGAAGAAGAAGCGTTATTTAAAACAAATGCCAGGCTGACCAGTCAGGTCTCTTGCCTCAAGCCACAATATCCATGGTGAAACTCCTGAAAAGACAGAAGAGGGTGACTGCCTATGTATTATGGCAGAGACCCCCAACTTTTTGGGCACGAGGAACCGGTTACATCAGGGGTGTCAAACTCGCAACGTCACATGACGTGTCGCGACGTATCATGACTTTTTTTCCATTGCCGGCAATTGGGTGGGTGCAGTTTCACCATGACGCATCTGGCATGCGGGCCGGCAGTTTGACACCTCTGGGTTACATGGAGAAAGGTTTTTCTGCGGACCGAAGGGGGTGTGGTTTTTTGTGCTGCCTGCATCCTGCAGATGGGGCTTTGTTTGTTTGTGCGGACTGGTTGCTGCCATGCTGTGGCCCAGTACTGGTCCATGGACTGGGGGTGGAGGACCCCTGTATTATGGTATCTTTTTTTGTGTAGAATCTCCCATCTTCTTTATGGCAGCAACTAAGGGGATTCTTCTGTTTTTCATCTCCTTTCTCTCCAAAACCTCATTTTACCCCTCCAGGAATACAACCTTCTCTTCTCTTCCTCCCAGGTTAATTCTAGCCTATGTTAAGTCTTCCACAGGGGTCAGGAGAATATGCGTGTGAGAACAAAATCTGTATTTTAAGCATATTGAGCCTTGCACTTTTCAGCCTTAAACTTCTCATCTTTCTTCCCTTGTGTGTTCTCTTCTCTGCCTCTAGCTGAAAACTGTATGCTTCCATTAAAGTAAAATAAACCACACATATTTTTCAACTAACCTTCCTTCCTTCCTTCCTTCCTTCCTTCCTTCCTTCCTTCCTTCCTTCCTTCCTTCCTTCCTTCCTTCCTTCCTTCCTTCCTTCCTTCCTTCCTTCCTTCCTTCCTTCCACAGAATCTCTCTCCCAACTCTTGACTTTCCCCTCACTATTCCCCCCTCTTTCTAGGCTCACTTTCAGATTGTCTTGTAAGCTCTTCTTGCAGCCAATTGAATGTATTGGTACTTGTACTGCTATTAAAATGTGTTCATTAGTTATCCTTATGTTAGTCTTTAGGCTGCTCAGTCTTTCACATGCCTTTTGTAACATTACATAAATAACTGTTTTTAAATCTTGTTAGCTTATAGTCTACAGCTTATTTAAGATCTCTGTCTTAGCTTTCAGAGTAGCCATTGTTTAAGATTTCTGTGTTAGCTTGCAGGCTCGTAAGAGTAATGACTAAAGATTAACTAATCATTAGAGTATCTTGAACACCAGTAGCTTCATAAATTCTTTAAGCAATTATATTGTTTGGTTACTGAATATCATTTAATTTTTGGACTTTCCCAGTGCATAAACTGGTTTAATATCATATAGTAAAAAAAATTGAGCCAGCACTGTCTAAAGACATTTCCACAGTCATGTGGCCAGCAGGATGTCATGGAGTGCTGTTACTTTCCCACTGAAGAGGTACCTATTTATCTACTTGCATTTGCATGCTTTTAAACAGCTAGGTTGGCAGGAGCTGGGGCGAGGACGGGAGCTCACCAGTATCCTATATTATTCAGTCTGAAAAGAATTGCTGCTGTAAGACTGGACAAACCTGTGTCGTGGCATTGGTTGCACCCATGACATGCTCTTGAAGATATAAAATGTGACCTAAAATTGGGGGGAGAAAACATTAGGGCTCTGCGGTCTAAGTGGAATTCATGATGATTCATAATCAGGGCTGCAACCTTTAACTTGCATTGGTTTTCTTTTGAAAAATGCTTCAGTGGATAGTTTTACACTTGATGACTTTATGTTGGAAGGGAACAGAGGTTTATGCAGATGAGTGATTCTTCATCCAGGAGGTATTGCTATGTGGTTACTATGATACTCTAAATGCATTGCATTCATGTTCTCTGCTTATTGCTTTCAATTTTAAGGAATATGGCTTGCCATCCCCAAAGTCATAGGTAAAGCCCTGAGTGCTCAAGGAAGACCCCAAGGTCTCAGAAACTTAACTATAAATGAAAAAAAAAGGTGAAAGTTACATATTAAAAACAAATGAAATGGCCAAATTGGGGGGAGGGGGCCCATAGAAAATCCTCGGGATTAAACCAAAGATGCTTTTGTGAAGGTTTTTTTTTTTTGAGCAACCGAAGATAGAAAACATTTTTTCTCATATATTGCTTGATCTCCTAACAAATCCTCAAAAAGCATCTCCACATTCAGTATTAGGAAGGCCAAAACTCATTTTGCTACTGATATAGAACAAATGCTCAAGTGAATAGAAAAATATTTTTCCAGGCTGGCCATATCCATATCCAGCAGAGTCACACAATTGAACTCAAATTCTATCTAGAGGACAAGAGAGATTGCAGGCCACGTTAAATAGAGATGCTGGATTTCAAGAAATAGTAGAGACCCCCCAACTTTTAATATGTAGCTCTATTTTCATCTGGGGCAACTCAGTTTATTGAATTTATGTGCTCTCCATCTTGTCCGGAGGTGACTCAGTTGCCAATCAGACTTGCCTTAATATTCAAGAAGGTACATATTTTCACTGTGAGTTTTATTTTGCTGTTGAGTGCTAATCCAGAAGCTCAGGCAACTGTGCATCAGCTGAAACAACTCTCCATTAAAAAGCAATTCAGGTGAGAGGGGTGAAAAGATGCTGTGGGAGCAGATTATAATTACATAGATACCCTTTTTTTTCCCCCACAGCTCCATGATGGCCTTTGCTCGTGCTGAGCTCAAATGAGATTTGAATAAGTTTTTGCTATGAATTTCCATTTCCCATTAAAGATATTGTGGCTCCCTGAGCTTCACCGGTGAAATTGCTTAAAACGGCATGAAATTGAAGCCCCCACAAAATGAGCACAACCTGACAGGGCTGATAATGTGAGTATTGATACTGAGGCTTGACAAGATTACATTCTGCTGTTTAGAATGAAACAATTCATAATTGGAGTTGCAAGTTCCTTTCTGGGAAATATAAAGTGGTTTCCCACAAAAGATGTTTAAAAGATCATCAAATGAGATCAACGTTTGGGAACACAGAATAAAGATTTTATCCTTTAAGAGGAAACTTTCATTTAAACAAACACATCCCAGGGAAAAGGTATAAACCTATTAATGTGGAATAATTCCTTCACTTATCTGTAACTGCTTTTTTGTGTATTGATTTGATTATAGGAAATAAAATGATAAAGTTTACAACACTGAACTGGTTATTCATGAAAATAACTGAGGGTACATAGAGCCAAAATATATGGTGTTTTTTTTCTGGTGGAGAGGCATACCTGAATAGTTTATACAAAGGTGGTATGCAAAATGAACCAGGATTCCTCATGGCTGATGCCTTTGCAATGTCTATTTTATATTATAGCAAGAATAATTCTTAAGATCTGAGGTAAAAGCACTGAACACAGAGGAGTAAAATTGCTGTCTGTAGGTTCATCCATCCATCCATCCATCCATCCATCCATCCATCCATCCATCCATCCATCCATCCATCCATCCATCCATCCATCCAATTTCACCTGAAGTAGTATGTAATTTCCTAGTGATACTAAACTTGGAGTGTCTTCTAGTTCAGTAATAGGTCTCTTTTAAATAAAAACATACAAGTGTAATTAAAGAACCAGTTTGCTGTAGTAGTTAAAGTGTCAGGCTGCATGCTGTGAATTCTGGGAGACCTTGGGCCAGTCACTCACTTTCAGCCCTAGAAAGGAGGCAATGGCAAACCTCTTCTGAAAAACCTTGCCAATAAAAAGACAATCAGACACAATTGAATGGAAGAAAAAAAAATGTAATCAACATTTTAAGAAAGAGTCAAAGTATGCACAAAGATAATGCAATGAAGAGGACTTCCTGGTAGTTCTTTCACTTATACTTCAAAATTAATGTCAGTGACTCATATCTTCACAGACAATTATTTTGTATGTTGTCAGGTTATTTGTAAATCATGACAAACACATCCAGGTCTAGTAGAATATGTGTTTCAAAGCTCTTAATATTTTACAGTTTTGTAGAAAATGGAACAACTATGTCCTCTACCCTGTATTTTTTTATGAAATGGTTTTTGCTTTTATCTATAAAAAGTGAACATGCATTTTATGTTATTGATTTAATGTTAATAGAGACAAAAGGGTAGAACCAACAAAGAAAAAGAATGGGAAATGAAAAACACATTATGCTTCATTATGTGGGTGATATATCAATAGATGATAACCATGAGTTCATGCACTGAAAAGGTCAAGGTCTAAATTCTGCCATTTTCAGGTAGATCCGATAGAAAAAGGAACCCTGTGTTTTTCTATGGAGAAATAGGAAAAAGAACATTTGAGAACGGAGACAGAACTATTACTTAAAATGCATCTTTGTCATCTTAGTATTAACTGCAGTGACTATTAAAGTCAGCACAAAGATACTATATCCAAAGTACATGCTGAAAGCTATTTACTATCTCATAATTAGTTACTCCTTAAAACTCCTCTAAAACTCTTTAAAGATTGCTTGGGAAATGCACGGCATAGCAAATAATTTTCATACCCCAAAATGTTAGAAAATAAGTTTCCACTCCTTGAATAAAATTAAAAAGTTATGAGCAAATTCTAATTAGTTATTAAAGCTGTAATCAATTAGAAATTTAAAATATAAGAGAGAATTATTTTGGTCCTGTTTATCACAACTATATTTGAATATTCTTTTTAAATGAATAATGTTTGTAACTTTAAAGATTTACTTTGTCAATCATTCCATTACCATTTTAGTGAAGATTTACCTTGGAAGTACTAAATAATGTTGACCATTGTCCAATAAAATATCAAAGACTGTAAACGCGGAGCTTAGGTTATTTCCTATGTTGGTAAATTTCACTGTGAATAGCTGTTCCCAAACACTAATATTTTCTTTGTTTTATTCCATTGTACTTGTACCAGGAGTCTGCAAACATTAAACTGCAGATCTGAAGGCAATCCTTTTTGACAGACTTTGCTGAGATAACACAAGAGCCAGTAGCTTCAAGGCTACCATTTAATTCACTGTGCTTCACAGATGCTCTCATTTTTACTCAGAGTTTCAGCCTGTCATATTTCAAAAGCTCACACATAAACATATTTTTGGTATTTGCAAATCAACATGGCTAAAAAGCAAGCTGCTGTTACCAACTTGGGCCTGTATGGCAAAAGACAGTGGCTTTTTATATCAAGAGAAAGAAGACCGTATTTCTCTGCCCATTATACTTATAATTGTGGAAAATCCATACTCAACATTAATAATTGTGGGGAGGCTGTAGGGTCTAAAAGCAAAATAGTCATATAAACAAGTAAATTAATATACTTTTTTAACCATAAAAAGGGGGAAGAGAGAAAGAGAGAAAGAGGGGAGAGAGGGAGGGAGGGAGAGAGAATATCATGTAGTAATGGTCCAATCTGTTTTTTTTTCTTTAAAAGAGGCACAGAGTCAGCATTTGGCATCTTAAAAAAATGCAATGCCCTGTATGGTTTTTTTAAGGCTAACATCTACCTAAGGCCTACATATTAGAATGATCAACCTTAGTAACCATTTGAAATTACTAAAACAGTAACTTTACCTTGCACTTGTAACCATCATAACATCTTCACAGTCAGGTAATCAAGATTTGGGTGCTTTGCAAGTGGTGGGCATTTATGAAAGAGGAGGGTGAGACCATTTCAATACATTCAAGTTGATTTTACTAAATTACCTCAAGTGGGGGAAATTCCACAATATGAAACTAAGGATATGTTTATAAAGAACTATATACTGGGGCTGTCTTCTTCTTTATCTTACCTCAGGAACAAAGGCCACCTAGCACAAACCCCATCTTTGGACTTTGCAGTACATTCTTATAAAGCTGGAGATTGGGTCCTAATCAAAACTTGGAAAGAGGAAAAGCTACAGCCGAACTGGGAGGGACCATACCAAGTGCTGTTAACCACTGAAACTGCTGTGAGAACCCGAGAGAAGGGATGGACACATTATACCCGAGTGAAGGGACCAGCAGAAGAACCAACCATCTGGACTGTTCAACAAAATGAAGATCCTCTACAAATTAAACTGAAGAAGTCATAACTGATGCTAGAATCTTGGCATTGTTGGCTAACTTGGGGTTTGTTCACTGCACTTAGAATTCTAATTCTCTACTGTTTCATGAAAGAAATACCTTGTGTGTTTGGAAGAAAGAAGTCAGAAGAAACATCAGTTCCTGAAGTGTATCCTTTGCAATTGTAATTGTATCACTGATTGTTGTTACTGTTATCATCGTGTTAACTATTGGTTGTTGTAATATTCCTTGCATAGAGAAAGATGGGGATATTGCTGTTGTTATTGTGCGGCCTACTTTTCAATCCAATCCTGACACTTCCAGCGAGTTCTGGAACATAATGTAAATGCAGCCCAGAAGTTAAAGGTAAAGTACCAATTTCTCGAATCTTTAGTCGGCAATTAGTTAACAGTTTGAGAAAACAGCGGCCTCTTCAGAGTATATTAATATATTGCCACTAGATGGTGTCCATGGGATGAAGTGATTATTACTATCAGCAATAAATTGAATCAACAGGTTAAGGTCTGCATTCGGATGGCAATAAATTAAAAAGTGCTTTGCAAGCCACTCCTATTCCTTCTGCTGAATCTCCTGCTACTGACATTATAGAAAATAATGAATCATTTTATGATGTGGATATGGAAGTTATGGATAGATACCAAACCAACCAGTGCTTGGCTAGCTTTGAAATATCTTTATGCTAGGAAATCAGGACACTCCAGTTGTTGGGTGTATTCTCATTTGAATGAGAAGACAATGAAGATTCCAATGGTAGTGGTTCCTATTAATATCTCACAAATTCTAATGAATACTCCAAGTATCCATTATGGAAACTTTGTTGTGTGAGAGAGACAGTTAGAACAAATACAAATACAAGAGACAGTGGGAAGTTTATATGTCTCTGATTGGTGCATCAGAGGAAATTTAACCACTGGAGATGGCTGGTGTGGAAATACTGTAGTCAATGTCGCCATGACTCCGGACACCTTTAATAAGATTAATGTTCAAAGTGTCACCAGAAGTTTGTTTCAATCATCCAAGAATAAATCTTTGTATGAGGCTTATCTGAATTGGACTAGTGATGATCCGCAACATCAGTGGTTCCATGCTTTGGAGGTTGTGAATAATGCCATGATGCAGGATCAGAAAAGCACAACAGTGTTGCTAATGCCTAGTGCTGGAAATAACATTTATTATTGTTGTGAAAACAAATGTTTCCAATATATGAACATAAGAAGAGTCGGATGGTGTTACCTTGCCAAGTTGGTGCCAGTAATGGAGGTGCAGGATGAGACACATATATTCACACCAGAATATCCCAGGTATTTAATAAATAGAAGGAAAAAAGATAATTTGTTTGAAGCTGAGGATAGATGGTGAACTTTAGCCCCTTTGTTTACATGATGGGGATGGGAAATGATGAAAAGAATAAATAATTACATCAATATTATGGATGAAATAATAAACATAACTCAAAGTGATATAATGTTATTAACTGAAGAATTAAAAATAGTGAGGACTAAATTGTTAAGACATCAGTTAGAAATAGAGAGTTTAGCAGCTGCTATGAGTGGACTATGTGCAGAGCGAATTGATTATAGTTGTTGCACTTGGATACATAATACTAGTGAAGAAATACCTGATTATTTTGAATTAATTGAAAAACATCACGAACAAGTAAATAAATTACAAGAAACGGCTAGGGCCTTAGGGAGGGATGGTTGGAATCCTTTGAAAAGACTCAGTTATTGGATGCCTAACTTGGCCGGATGGGTAAAACAATTAATAATGTTGGGAATTTTAATATTGATAATTGGAATGATGGTTTGTTGTTGTATGCAGTCTGGACCAATGATGATGATGAGTTGTAAAGATTGCTTGGTTGGATGGAAAATGAAATATGAGAGTGAAGAGATTGGAAGAATGTTGAGACAATTTGAGAAATATGAGTGTAAAAATAAATATTGATTGTGAAAAGAAAAGAAAAGAATAGTGGGATTTGTGGGAAAAAGAGCTTATTGTTTTTACAGAACTGTGTGAAGCAAATACATTGTATATATTTTAATCTCATGAGCCTAGCTTGAAGCTTGACAATTATATCTAGGAAGATCTCTGCTTGCTGAAAACCGGTCCTAACCAGAATCTACTGATATGATAGCAACTTTAGAGACAATCCCTAGGAACTAACAACCATAAAAGGAAATTCGTAAATAAGGGCCGGGGGCGATAGAATTTAGGGAGTGGGTGAAGTAATCAGGGGTGGAGATAATGTATTCACTTTAGAAGCTTTGGATAGGTTGTGACGACATGATTACAGTATGATCACTAAGCCAATGAAGACAAGGTGGCAGGTAAATTTATAATGGCAATGGAGAATATAAAGAATGAATATTGAAGATTTAAGGTGTGTCCACTGTGTGCTTGCATGCACAAGGAGCACCCCCTTTGCAAAGGAGTACAAATAAATTACCATTATTTTCTCTTGGAAGTTTTGGCTTGTGATTTTTATTTCAACTAGACAACGAATCCCACAACTGCAATGTCCCACAGTCACACAGACTTTACACCCAGATTCTAACAAGCAGAATAATGGAGAAGCCAGCAGTAAAATCTCATAACAGTGAGGTGATATTTCACTTAAAGATCATAGCAAAAGTCAAATCGTAAGTCTATTGCAGTCACATGATATCTTGTTTAAGGAGTATGTCACTTAGCAACAGAGTTGCTGGTTCCAATTGTGCTTGTTAAGCGAGGATTAGTATATTTACTGTATATGGATTGAATTCAACACCTCTAAGGCACATACCTAGGAAAACATATCTAGAGGAGTATACTTTAGGTATATTTCAAAATCAGAAGTTACTGTCTAATGGCAGTGTATTCTCCAAATGTATTAATTTCCAACTTCCAATGTTTCCCTCCCCGTCAGCATAGCAAATGTCCACACTAGCAGGACAATTATGGAATTGAAGTCCAATTATAAATTACCCACTGTTGCAAAAATAGAGTTTGCACTTAATTCAACAGCAAACACAAACTCTGTGCCCGATTTTGATATGCAAAAAAACGATAGCCTAACCAAATCCTTAAGTGGAAAAGGTTGGATGGATAAAAAAAAAATCTGAATCCGATTTCTTTTGAAAATCAACATTATTTAACATTATTATTTATACTTATGAGGGTTTATGCAACTTTTTTCAAAATTCTTCTTTTGTAGATGAAAGAAGTGTTTGTGGACTTCCTTCTCTGGCTATCCGCTTCACATAACAAACTTCCTCCTTTGAGAACCAGAATAAGCAAGTCTGCTGACCTGTTAATAAAAGCTTGCAGACTAAACAATAGATATTCAAACACAGCTGCAAAAGGCCATAGGCCACGCCTGCATATTTGCTATGAAACCCACAGTCCTCTGCATTGTTAATTGTATGTCTCAGTCATACAAATATTATAATACGTACGGTAGAAGCACGAGTAACACATAGATGCTTCAAGAACAAGATGTATTATTGGGGGCATATATGTACAGGGTTTTGGAGGGTAAGGGTCACACTTTTCTATTGAGTTTGGGTGCCAAGGACTGCATTTCAAAAAGTAGGGGGAATTCTAGACAAACTACTACATTTGATTTCAATTGAAGCTATAGTTTAAAATAAAATTAAGATAAATTATTAAAATATTGTATAGTTAGTAAAATCATTCTTTCTCTCAGTTTTACACCCATACCCTGGGCGTCTCCAAGCTTCTTCAAGCTTTGCATCTCTGCTACGGGGTACTGTTGGACAACTGGATTTCTTGCAGGTGTTTTGCCCTACTTTTCCCCAATCCTTTGCCATTGCCTTTGCTGGATAGGACTGTTGTGGGTTAAAGTTCAACAAATCTGGAAATCAACAATCATCTTTAATAATACTCAAATGGATGCCTTCAATTAAAGAAGTGCTGATATTTACAAGATGACCCATGAGCCAACAAAGGTTTCAAAGATGAATCATGCATAGTTTGCTGCATTTCTATAGTTGGAATTTCTTTTATTTCACAAAAAGGCAAAAGGATGACAGATATGATTAAGATCAGGGTATAGCATCAAATAGAGGACAAAGTTTAAGCTAAAGCTTTTATTTCCCAGTGGAGAATCATAGCTTGGGGTAAGGCATAATCAAGACTAGGGTACAGAAAGGAACAAAGGGTTAGTGTCCTCCTTATTTATCAGAATTTAAGAGCTCCTTCCCTTATTACAGTTTTTTCCCTTCCAGGCACAGTCATCAAACTTTCATGAAATTTCATCTTTTGGCTCCCATCTATCTTCTCTCCCAAATATTCTTGAGAATGGTAAGGAGGTCTAAGCCAAAGATTTTAACATATTAAATCCCCACTTTGGGGTATCTTAAATGTCCTTTTTTCCCTAAAAAGAAAAACAAGAAAAACAAGGGGTATATACCATAGAACATGTGGTAGGTTCATTTCCACCTGATTTTCAGTCTAAGGAGTTATTCATTCCAGTTACTACTTCTATAAATGAGTGCACTCTTTTCAAAGTACAATCACACACATTTAACTTTTAACAGATTCCAGACTCCTTAACCAGATTGTCAATAAACAGAGCATATTGTACAAATGGATGAATAACAGAACCTTAATTCAATTGCTCCCAACCATTTTCTGTGCATTCTCTATTAAATGCAGCCACTCAGCCTGAATGCCTTAGAAGCTTAGACAATGTACTGTATGTTTCGGAAAATGTGACAAGAAGATGAATTGGCACATATCAGCCTAAATCTATCAGTTATTTTTTACTGATGCTTCACTATAGCATTTGTACATATATTTATGTTTCCTGCATTGGAATAGAAGAAAAGTTGAATATGTCCTTGTAAATTGTAGCTGGCAGTTTATGTAAATGTTGAACTACATTGTGCGACCTTCAATGCCCTAGAAGAATAATTCTTTTCAGAGGAATACCCCAAATCAAGAAAGATTTTTGTGCTAATTTAAAACAGTGTTTTTAACCTTGGCTACTTAAAGATGTGTGGACTTCAACTCCTAGAATTCCCCAGCCAGTATAAGGAATTCTAGGGGTTGACATCTACTCATTTTCAAGTTGCCAAGGTTAAGATGCACAGGCTTAAAATAATGAGCTTACTAAAGCATAGTTTATGATGTCCTAGAGAAACATGCGTCAGACCCACTATGAAGAAGAGCTTGGGCAGAATGAACTGTTTCTCCTAAGCTTCCAACTGTTTCCCCAATGTAGATGGAAAAAACTGAATGACCTATTTTGTGTCCCTAAGCTAGAACACTGCTATCTCATTACAATATCACAGTTCACCTGTCTTCTGTATGTGGATAATGGAGTGGGTATCATACTCTCCTTTGGGATAGTGGCTGGAAAGCATCTCAGGTTTACCAAAAATGTCAAGAACTATATTTTGCTCTCTTCAGCAAGGGTATGTTGTGCAAGTTTGAGAGATTGTAAAATATCTTCTGGACTAAATTCCAGGATTAGGGCTTCTGGGGAAAAAAATGGAAGGAGTGTTTATATGTTTCTGGTTGGCTTTGAGACTTCAGTAGAAAGCTCCTCCTATTAGTATGTGGGTTCCTTCTCCAATTGTCTTTACCCATTTTTCTAATAAGGAATTTGTTTCAGGGGATCTTGATCATGATCAGGCTCTTTTGTTTTTATTTTAGTCCTTGATAGTGCTTATTTATCCTTTCTTTAATTAATAAGGCATACTTATTGTTGAGCTGACTGAACGTTGGAAATTATTGGAAGCATACACACGAATAATTACTAAGAAGTGACTTTAGAAATCACTATTATTTTGGAACCTGAGACCAAGGGCTATATGCATTTTCAGCTAATGGTGTTTACTATTGCTTCAATTTTGGAGTCATTTATTTGTCTCCAAATTGTATTATTCACTTGATTTGGATATGTAAGATATGGTTTTTCAATACATCATTTAGATGTGTGAGAATTTGGTCAGTCTCAAAGCATTTATATTTGGCCCTTAATGCTATATCCTTCTTGTTTTTATACATGGAACAGTGTTATTCCCCAAAAAGAAAAGTATGGTCTTAGTGACTATGAAAAGGACAATTTTTCCTTTAGAGGTTTCTTTGTTTATTCATTTGTTCATTCATTCATTCCCAGCCCAAATCATTGCACTATAGGTCTCTTAGACTGTTTTCTTTACTGTTCCCAGATTTTCAGAAGTTGTTTACAATGCACACCTTTCAGCTAAGCTGATATAATTCAAATGTTTCTTTGGGCATTTTCTGGTCTTTTAAGGTCAGTTGGTATCCAATAGAGGATTATTGTTGTCATGCCATATGATAACCCATTGCCTTTTCCATGAGGTTATCAGTTTTTTATGTCATACTCCTGTCTGTTAGTGGATTCATGTGTATCTTTTCTTGTCATGTTGCTTTGTGTGAAGCATTTGAAACATTCCTTGTTTCTCTGTATAACTTTCAATTTCTTGTTTTTTTCATTTAACATCCAAGTTTTACAAATAAATAGTATTGTTGCTTTGGCCTGCTTCTGATATTACATATGCCTTTCCATTTCTAAGAGGTTCAGTTTGCAAGATTCACACATCAGATGTGTCTGTCCCTTTTATTGATATGTGAGGCGGCTTATTAATTATAAAAAGGAACGTCTTTTTTATCTCTCTGCTGTCTTCTTATTTGTAATAGCATATTTTCCTATGTTACAGATGGGAAATCAAAAATAATGCCATTAAATAGAATAATGTAAATGTGGTAGGATCTGCTATAGGTCATAGCAAAGCAGACTATGAGTCATGTTTTCTGCTCTCCCTCTCAGCAGTTAACATTTTTATTTGTTTCATAGATCACATAAAAAATAATCAATCAGTCAATAAATATGGGGTAGCAGATTTTGTAGGGAGGCATTTTTCATAAATATTTCCCACCATTATTTAATATTAATGGGATTCACATTCCCTATTTTCTATTCATAATTAAATGTGAAAAAGTAAACTTGAAATGCATGCATTAAAAATGACAGAAATGAGAAAAATAAGAAAAAAATAACTAAATAATCTATATACTACTAAAACTCTTCTGTCTGTTTGTAATTGTGCTAAACAGTGTAGCATTGGGCAACAATTTTTCAATCAAGGTAGCTCAAATGGACTAACTTGAAGAATGCATCCAAAATCTGGGACCCATTATTCCTATGTAATTGAAATTTCAAGGATGTTCAGACCATATTGGCAAAATTGTGGGTGTTGTGGCACTGCCACACCACCCTGTAGTGCTACTGCAATGCTGTGGTCACATGATTGTGATTTCCCAAAAGAAAATCAATGGGGAAGCCAGCAGGAACTCGGAAGTCACTCCTACTCCCTCTGCTCTTTTGGCAACCGTGGTCATTCTGTTTATCAGCTTAGGTAAAGAAATATCTCTGAAACAATGTCCCTACAGTTCACGGGCCCTTTTAGCTTATTTTAAAAATTACTGTTTGTTACAGAGGAGATGCAATTATTGATTTTGCTGTTGCTTTTAGCATGTTAAAGCATTCCAAAGTTTTTATGTTGGTGGGATATTTCCTTTTTTGGTATTTTTGAACATATCTTTTTGGAGATAAAACACATTTAATTTTGTTTTCTAGATAATTTTTAGAATGCCATATGTCATCTATAGGGCAGAGGAAATAAAATACAATAAGAAATGCAAAAGTCTATTTTCATCGCAGTGGTGGATTTAGTAAAATTTGATACATGTTGTTTTGATTTGTGTATATATTTAACAGTTTATCTCCTGGTATTTGATTTGACAAAGAGGAAGACGAACATTGAAGGAATTGTGAAACGGTGCATCTTTTGGAAGGTACCCAAAATTTCTTCATCCTCTATGTGGTTACAGTGTTTCAACATCCTTCTAGTCAGCATCTTTAAGATGGGTGGACTTACTGTAGCATCTTTTAAATGGGTGGACTACAACTCCCAGAATTCCACAGCCTGCCTTGCCGACTGGAGAATTCTGGGAATTGAAGTCCACCCATCTTAAAATTGACACATTTGAGAAACACTGCTTCTAGTGGCTGATTTAAATACTATTAAAAATGAAGTCTGAAACCTTCACATGCTTGAATACCTCACATCAAAATAACATGTATTATTGTGCAAAGGGTGATTCTGCATTTTGGGATACAAATCAATAACCTCTGAGTGGGGAGTCCTTCCCTCCCTAATGTTAGAATGGCTAAGTGGCTCCTTTGAATTTCACGTGGCTTAAATTAGCTGCAAGAGAATTACTTGCACTCTCCTTGGCAGATATTCATGGTGAGGAAAGTCCAAGAAGGAAGAAAAAGAGACAGAATGAGTCAGGCTAGGGGTGGGGAAGCTTTGCTAGCGTATGTTGGTAATATATGTCTGTGTCCATGTAGAACTAAATACTCTGTTTGACACACCTTTAGTCTTTAAGAAAAGCAGCCAGCAGAGGGATGAAAAGTTTTTCATTGTTCTGTTCTTCCTGCCTTGAGCAGTGCTGTCTTAAGGCCTTAAATATGCACGATGCGCTTTCTCCTTCCGTGGAAGTATTTATAGAGTGCTTTTTCAAAGCTCACATCTCTCTTAACTTCCTTCCACTACCTGTCAAACTGGAAAAGCATCTCAAAACCTCTGGGGACATCTTCCTATTTCTTCAAGCTCCGGTGCGGTATCAAGACGCTTCTTCTGAAAGTAATGTCACTGCATGGCCCACTGTGATTGATTCATGCTTTGCTCGCTGGACAGCAAAGCCTTTTTCCAGCTCTCAGACTAATAACATTAGCTGCTTCTTTCTTGGACTTCCCATTTGCTTTAAATAGACAAGCATTCTTTAGTGGTACAAGGCCAGTGGGATACCTTACTGTACATTAACTTGCCCAGCAAGTTCAGGGTAATAACAGCATGGCTTTCCTCTCTGCTTTTCTTCTCTTTGGGCAGCAGCAAAGCTATCTGAAAGCATAAAAACAACATTTCAATTTCTGAAAGCTCTTTCGCAATATGACCAGTAGACCAAAGGCCAAAAGTCAGTAGAAAATGGGACCATGCATTTAACAGTACAGGTGTCTGTAATGCTTCCAGACAAAAAAAGATGTACAACAAGTAGCTGCTCTTAAGAGCAACTGAGAGAGAGAGAGAGAGAGAGAGAGAGAGAGAGAGAGAGAGAGAGAGAGAGAGAGAGCATAATGCATCCAAAAGTAGAGTCGAGTTTAATTGGGTCATAGTAATAAGTAACCATTCACAGCACAGAACCTGTGAAATTATTTACCGCAATTTCATGTGTCCGGATGATATTAGTAATTTCACAATATTCAAACCAGCAGAAATTTAAACATGAAAGAACAGTCTGTGTGCATTTTTTTTCGAGACTATGTTTATTCTGTTCCACTATGTATTTATCTGTAACTCTTTAAACAAATATTTGTTTTCTTTCACATGTAAATTCTTCCATTATGCATTTTGCCTAATGTGCATTTGGCCACCAATTTTCTCAAATATTTATATGTCCATTTCCCCCTAATGGGACATATATTTGCTCCAAAATATATTTTCTTTGATCTGAGACGACCTTTGAAAAACTTCTAGAAGATCAAAAACCCCATTTTGATTTTATGTTCTTTTATTGAGAGTGAGGGGGACACCAGTGGAAAGCCAGAAAGTGTGCGTGAAGGGAAATAGGAAATAAGGATTATCTAAATATTGCCAACTACAGGAAAGCGGCATTGGCATTGTTGTTTCTTTTTAAACATTCTTTTTTGTAGTATTTTGCAATACTATTCTCAGAATAATAGTAGAGGCATTATTTATTTAGCATATGATGAGAACATAACAAAGACAAGTAAACATACATGCACAATCCATGTAATTATATACAAACTTCTATGGGGGTAGGCCAGTGGCCTCATAACTAGATGTCCAATTCAACTATCACCTCTGGCATTGCATCATGCAGTTCTTCCAAGGAACCAGAGAACACACGTTGTGGGAAATCTTGCACAATATGTTTAATCGCTTGCATAACAGCACCACAATCACAAGGGGAATCTTTCCAGACCCCTTGATACAGGGCAGAGGGTCCTCTTCTAGAGGCATTGATGAGAGACAAAAACATGAAACAAAGCCTGGCCAGGTTTTCCTCTTCCCTATCAATCTTTTGATGACAATTTCAAAATAGTAAAACAGTAGCCCTGGTCTCATATAACATCCTAATTTTTTAGGTTTTCTAGTCACAGAAGGTCAGCCTGATGATGTTGACTTCAAAGGGTAACCAGATAGGAATCACAACCAGGAGAGCTAATTCTACTTTACTGTAAAGCTACATCAACAGAATCTTGCAAGTCTAAAAGTACAACTCCCCACATCTCTTTTATAGCCTGAGCAAATAACTCAGGGTTAACTCTTTTCTTTATGGAAAAAGAAGAAAAAAATGTGCAAACAGGAGTCTGCCGACAGTCGGCCAACAAACTGCAGAAGAGAAGGGGACAATAGTAAAGCTGTTCTTATTGGAAATCAATATATAAAAATTAATAAAATCAATAAACTCCTCTTAAGAAAGTCTACTTGTACTCACAGGCATCCTTTATAACCACAGTGATGCCAAATGCCAATGTGCATATTGTGACATCACAACCCAAACGTAAGTTTCAGACTTGTGCTGTGATTCTCCCATCCTCCCACATGCATGTGTACATATGCACTGCTCCATAACCTTCTCTTGCCCTTTCCTCACCCCTCCCTTTCTATGTCTCCAGGGACACATGAAAGCACTTGGACAAAAAGGGGAGACCTCTATTATCTTGGGTCTGCCTATTCTGTCTGCAGCAGGAAATTAGTTCGGAGAGCCGTAGGTGGGGGGTTACTAGGCAGAAGCAAGGGCCAGCATCTCTTTTGAGCAATGTGCCCATGTGAAGGAATCTGTGCCTCTGAAAATGTGCAAAACACCTTTTCACTGACAGTGAATAATCACCATCAGCCTCCTATGTTCCCCTTCTCCAGCTTTTCACTCAGGCCTACTTAAACTACTGTATTTCCCATTACAGAAAAAGATTCAATTAACAGAACTTTAAATAAGGAAAATGTTAATGCTGGAATGAAATGACATGCATGGTTCCTTCAAAACAAATTATCCCCCCTTTCAATATAACTGAACTGCTACCCAACACACCAACAAGAATTGTTGCAATCTGAAGGAAAAATAAAGATTCTATTAGCTATGCTCAAATGCTTAGCAACATCAGTGCAATTTTAACCACATCCCTGTCCTCTCCGTAGCAACACATTATTAGTATGCTAAAACTCAGGGAGGCATAACTTTCCCAAACTGTTGCCAAAAAAAACAAAGTTTAATTGAAAGGAGCCAAATAGGAAATTGTTCAATGCCAAGGATAGTTTTATATATGCTTTAAAATTACTTTTGGACTCTTTTGGTTTGATTTTAAGTTTGGTAGAGAAGTGTTTGGGAAAAAGCCCGGGACGCAGTGAATTCTCATTTTAGTTGAGAACAGGGGATAAAATGTCTCTCAAATATTGTTAATTTGTGAAGCTGCCAGAGTGATGGATGCTCTGCGAAATGGCAGCTTTCATTGTAGCTTATGGAGCGCTATTAATGCAGTCAAAAAAGGCTTTACTTCTTCCAGAGAGCCTCATGCTGAATATTAACAGCAAACATCTTTCTTTTTCAGTTCAGATCATCTTAGGGAGCCCTCTGTCATGACAAAAAAGAGGTTTTTGGAAATCAAATGTAGCTGCTTTGCTTGTAGGCAGATGGCCTACAAGTCTATGTGCTCTCCTTTCCACAGTAAGCCTGGGGTTTTCTGAGGTGAATGCAGTTTATTTGTTTTTGGTTTTTTTACATGAATAAAGTCTTCTTTTCTGCTCAGGTTTTGAAAAAGGTTGCTTCCCCCCCCTTTAATTCAGTAATATTAAGACTTTTTTTTAGGAATGATGTTATATATCTGTGTATTTCCCATCTTAGAATAGTGGGAAATAGTATTGCATTTGTTCTGCAGTTGTATGCAATTCAGAGGGCCAGGTGGGGACAACCTGGAAGATCACACCCCTTTGTCTGGCAGCAGCTTCAGACAGAAATTCAATCTTCTATCTGAAAATTAAAGGTGGACATTTTGCATCATGCACACGTATGTCCAAACATTAAACGACATCTTTCCCCCTATTAGCTTTATCAAGTCCAAGACAATTCATCTTTCTTGGGAGTGAAAGTTCGCAAGATAATAGAAGACAGGTGTATATCTCTGTCAGGAGAAATGGGCTGACGGGATGCCTGCAATTGACATGTACTGCCCAGAGACATCTGCATTTCATAGACAAAGAGTGTCGGGAGAATGATTGCCTGAGTCCTCCCCCCACTTCCCATTTCTTAGGATTCATCTCCAAATATTAATAAAAAAATAATTGCTTGCTCTCTCATGTTTGCAAAATGGATTCCCTCTATATGAACGTCATTGTCTTCCAAGAAGTAATGAGCATAGCAAAACGAACTACTGTCTCTTGGTCAAAGAAAAAGAAAAATTCATTATCATCGACCGGAACAAAACTGCAAAAAAAAAAATCAAAAAAAAAAAGATGAAAAAGGGAACACAATTTAACGGTGCCTGAAAAGGGGAAAGAGTTTAGAACAGAGGTTCTCACCCCTTTTGTGTCAAGGACCCCTTTAAGTGTCTGTGAAAAACATATAGAATCTTTCGCAGGAAAAATTAATTTCAGCACATAAAATGAAATATATTTAGATTGCATTACAAAGTAAGCCAATTATGCTAAAATGTAGTTATCAAAGTATTAAAAACTAACAGCTATATAATATAGTACTATGTGTGAAAATAAAGTTCGCGGATCCCCCTGGACTCTATTTCATGGATTTTATCCTTAAGGAGGAAGAGATGTTGTCTAGAGTTACAAGAGAGTATAGCCCGAGCTGCCCAGGCAAAGAAAAAGACTCAGAAAGGAACTTCCCTCTTATCAGGCTGTAAAAGTGATAGTGGGAAATTTGTACTATCAGACTTGCGAGATCCTGTTAATGTAGCCTTACAATAAAGATCCTAGCTTTGTTTCTCCAATCCACCACTGCTCTGGGATGGAGAAAGGAAGCTTGGTCTTTGGGATCTGGGCTTCCTTCCTCCAGCCAGCCACAGGAGTCCTCCTCTTTTGTGTGTGTTTGCCTTTCTACAAACACGTTTAGAAACATCACAATCACTAGCTTTGTAGTCAGAAAGAAAGTTAGTGAATGAACAAAAAGTTTGTAAAGAGCAGAATGGCCCCAGCCTTCAGAAACATCACATTTGCTGGCTTTCTAGCCAGAAAGTGAGTGAATGTGATGTTTCTGAAGGGCCTTTACAACTTGTGATTGTAAGTTGAGGAGTACCTTTAGAATAGCTATCCATCCATCCATCCATCCATCCATCCATCCATCCATCCATCCATCCATCCATCCATCCATCCTGCAACATTCTATAGCTCAGTCCCAAAACAGTGCTGGAAATTTGTGTGTGTGTGTGTGTGTTGTGTGTGTATGTGTCTGAATGAGTGTGGATAAAGTCACAAATCCTCTACTGATTTTCTATTCTCCTTGGAAAGAGACTTCAATGTTCCTACTGAGAGTTCTCACTGGTGCAACCAGAGATTTTCCAGACCATTTGAAATAATAAGTAGGATACCTTTACAGCTCTGATCATTATTGGAACAAGAAACCAGTTTAGCTGGCATCTCTCCACCTTTACTTGTAAACTTTTAGCTGCTATTCCAAATGACTGCTGCATAGAGACAGAAGAAATAGGGACCACTTGACTGACTTAGCAAAAGTGGCAAGCTGTGCTTGGTTTCAGGTTTTCCCTGGATTGTTTCCTTTGATGCTGATGTTTATAAAAAACATTAAAAGTGTCAGAACAGGTGCCAGAATACTGGCTGTTTTTCTTCTCTTCTCAGCCCTCCTTTCTCTTTTTGTATTAATGGCATTCAGAGTACATTTTAAAGTTAGAACCAACATGTTCCCTTTGGAAATTAACCTTTCTGGCTTTTCGTAAGGTTTTAAAAGCTTTGGCCCTGTACAGGTAATCCTCGACTTATGACTACAATTGAGCCCAAAATTTTGGTTGTTAAGTGAGCCTTTTGTTAAATGAGTTTTCCCCATTTTATGATCCTTCTTGCCACAGTCGTTAAGTGAATCACTGCAGTTGATAAGTTAGTAACACGGTTGTTAAGTGAATCTGGCTTCCCCATTGACTTTGCTTGTCAAAAGGTTGCAAAAAGTGATCACATGACCCTGGGGACACAGCAACGCTCATAAATATGAAGCAGTGACCAAGCCTCTGAATTTTGATCATGGGGATGCCGCAAAGGTTGTAACTGTGAAAAATGGTCATAAGTCACTTTTTTCAGTGCTGTTGTAACTTAGAATGGTTACTAAATGAACTGTTGTAAGTCGAGGACAACCTGTATCTTTGCCTGGGTCTCTGAATGTCTAAAGGCCCCATTTCTTGGCTTTATATTATTAATTAGTTATCTTGGCTGCTGAATATATTCATTTTGGATGTTTTCATTATTTTAAATATATATATTTTTACTTCAGTTAATTGCTTTTTATATCAAAGCTTCTACTGCCACCTCTTCAAGAAGTAATTATGGAGATCTACTGAGATTTCTTTTTGCAACTTCAGGTGTGCTTCTTCTTTTTTCTTTCTTTTTTGGGGGGGCATTGGTTTGCCATTAAAAAAAAATCCATGAAATTCTACATTTCTTCCAATATATTTTTATATGTACTTGTTCCACTATAACATCTTTGTAAGCATTTTTCTGTACCATAACACATTTTTTGCAAGTTATATTTACCAATACATACATTTATTTAAGCAATTTTCTAAAATATAACACACTTTTGTATGCCTTTTTTACATACATATATATTTATACATATATACATATATACATATACATATATACATATACATGTGTGTGTGTGTGTGTGTGTGTGTGTGTGTAATTTCTCTCATATATGAATTTTTGGATGCACGTTTTACTCCAAAAAGAACAATGAAAGATTTTGAACCATGAAAACACCAATAGAGGGAGTTTTAAATAGCTGCTTTTTAAGTAAGCCGCTTCCACATTCAAAACAGAATGTGGTAGTTTTGAATGGCAGCATTTTGAATATTCTAGATCAGAGAGGTCCACAGAACCTGCCAGTTTTGTCAGAATGACAACATTGGCATTGCAACATCCTGATGCAAACTCCATACCTTATGCTTGTGGTGCCCCATTGTGCTGAATATACCAAAGGGACAAAGATTGTGTCATGACTCCATGAATGGCACTTATTTCATCATTGTCTTCCTACATCCTGTGCCCATGTTCTAGGCATGAGGAAAAAAAAACCAGAAAACGGCCTATGCAAATTATTCTGAGCACAGAACAAAATATAAAATGGTGTGGGAATGACGCTGGGAGACAGAGCAAAAAGAGCCAGCCAAGGGAACAGTCAGATAAAAGTCAGTTGAGCCTAGATCAGGAATGTGGGTGGGGTAAGTGGCTTAGAAAAGCCTCTCCTTAGTTTCTTGTGCTGTAAAGGGAACAGAGGGAGTAGATTTGTAGATTTGCAAGATTTTGTTAATAAAGTAGAATTGACTCATTTGGCCATATTTTCTGACAGGTCTACTTGGTAACAGGTGGTGCGATGGCTCAGTGCTTAAGACACGGGGCTTGAGGACTGGAAAGCTGGCAGCCCAGGTTGAAGACCTAAGCGCCATGTGACAGGGTAAGCTCCTGTCCTTGCCCCAGCTCTTGCCAACCTAGCAGTTCGAAAGCATGCAAATGCAAGTAGGTAAATAGGTACCACTACAGTGGGAAAGTAACAGTGCTCTGTGACATTATACTGGCCCCATAACCAAGGAAATGTCTTTGGACAGCACTGGCGCAATATCCTTGAAACAGAGATGAGCACCACCCCCTATAGTCGGCTATGACTAGCAGAGTAAAATCTGCAGAGACTTTTTTACCCTTACCTACTCCACAAGAGTGACATCAATCTTGCAAGTCTGAAAATCATTCCCATGTACCATTACCCATTTTGCTTTGTGATCAGAATAATCAACACAGGCTGTTCCACTGTTATTTTTTATGTCGAGAACATGGGCATGGAACAAAACTCTCAAGCCATTTCAAACATTCACATGCAGCAGACTCAGCTTGGCTATTCCTATGGAAAATGTCAAGGGCTGTGAGCTCAAACCAAAACAAAATTCCTCTTGTGTGTGCACTTCTATAAAAGGTGTTTTGAACTGGTTTAAGGAATTCCAATTCAATCCAAATGAATAGTTCTCCCATTTTCCGCACAGGATATGCAGCACGTGGAGGCAGATAATGCATACGCCGAGGGATGCATGTTAAGGGAGACTTTTGCGGTATGCATCCAACTGTCAGTCTTAGCATAAACATGGCTTTCTGCTGGAGAGGTACGTATAAGATCACCAAATTAGATCTAATAGGTGGCGATTTCTGTAATGTTGTCTCGTATATGGGCTATTTCACCAGAGACACAATGTTTAATGTTCCTTATAACTGAATACAGCAATTATCTCTGGACTCATGCCACCTATCCTTTGGGAAAAGATTATTTCCTCAGAGCAAGGAAGTTTCTGTTATAGCTGAAAAGTATTTAACACATAACTGATAGCTTATATATATGTGCCAAACTTCCTTTTTCTCTCCCTATTTGCTCCTTCTGCCAGTGTCCCTGTTTTAAATGGGGTGCTGGCAGCATTGACATGACCCCTGCTGTTCTTTGGTATAGATTCTCTTCTGGTCCTTACCATCAGTCATACTGTCTCTAGCTGATGGGAGCTGGAAAACCTACAAACTTTGGAAAGCCACCAATTCCCTATGGCTATTTTAAACGATTTATGAATTATTAAACAATTATGCATGGGTTCTCTCCAACTCAACTCAGAGTCTCTTCTTCCAGCTCTGCTGTATTGAAAACACATTTGCCAGCATTGTTTTCCCCTACAGGTAGTCCTTGACCTACGATCACAATTGGGACCAGAATTTCCTGGATGGTTGCAAGCAAGATGGTTGTTAAGCCTGATTTTACTATCTTCTTTGTTCCTCCTCTCCCCAAATATCAGCAAACTCTGTGTACTTTTTTTTTTTTTTAGCAAGGGGAGGGGATTTCAGATGGTTGCTCCAGCAAGGGGTAGGTTTGCATTAACATTTTGGGATGAAAAAGAAATTGTCTATTCCTTCTGGTAGACATCTGGGTCATAAACTTGCAGCCAGTCAATGCCCAGCACAATGGGGACATGTAAGGAAGTTATAACAGAATAACAGAGCTGGAAGGAACCTTGAAGTTCTTCTAGTCCAACCTTAAACCATTTCAGACAAATGGTTGTCCAGTCTCTTCTTAAAAATCTCCAGTGATGGAGCGCCCACAACTTCTGGAGGCATTCCATTGGTTAATGGAAATAATTCTGTAGATCATTTATTATCTGCTGCAAAGATGTTATGGACTGGATAACAGGACCAGTTCAAAGTGTTGCCCATCAATTGTTTTCATTAGCATAGGTTGCTTTAATAACTGTATGAACAATTTAGACTCTTGCACTGTGCACTCATCTATTAAGTTGCACCTAAATCTACATCAGCTTGATAGTGTACAAAGAATTGTAGGGTTTACAAAATACACTTGCCTATTGTTGGTTTTCTAAATTGTCTGAGGGCTCCCTTGATGAGTTCTTGAGAGGGGAACTTCTGAAGTTTCCCAAGATGATGCTCTGGAGTGATTCATGCACTTGTTTCCAATTGGCCTGCAGTTCCACAGGTGTTATCTCTTATCAAAGGAGTAAGAGGTCTGTATTTTAACAGTACAAATCTTGGCTAGATGTCCTGGGGCTCTGCAGTAGAAACACAAACTGAGGTCTCTCCTTTAATTTTCTGCTACAGACTGGGATCTCTTTACTGTTCATTTTTGCATGGGCTCCCCATTATAGACATTTTAAAGATACCACAGGTGTCCTTAAAATGTATCTGGATTTGTGTGTGTGTGTGCATGTGTGTGCAGAGAGGCTAGAAAATTTCTCTCCTTATTCTTCCCTCCATGCTTCATTTCCTCCAGTGACCCATTAAGTACCACACAAAATTGGAACAGTTCTTCCAAAACCTATAGTGTGCCTTGTTTCATTAATTGATCTTTCAGTTCATCAGTAAGTCCTTCCCAAAAATGCTCTATCAGAGCAATATCATCCCATCCTATACCTCTGGTATACAACTGGAAATCCAATATATACTCATAAATTCTGCAATTACCTTGCCTCAATTTGTTGTTTATCTCCTAGGCAGATAATCAGAAGAAGCTCTAAATCTTTGTACAGTATGAAGTTGTGGTAATTATCCCAGCAATGACTCATTGCCCTCAAGGAGGGACACAGTCCACTTGGCTGCCCCTTCTTTCAGCAGATTCAGAACAAAGGTAACTCTGCAGTGATCTGTAGGAAATTCTGCTGACTGACCCCACCATAAATTATTCACAGCAAGTCAAAAAAGCCAGAAATTGATCGTAGGCCACTCTAAACTCCAGAAAACTCCCATGACAGCAAAAAAAATATTAGTTGGGTTGAAGGATGCTGAACTACTCTTGGCCCAATTGTTGTGTTAGTTGTACCATAGCATTATGCAGGTTGATTGAGTGTGGCAAAGACACTTCAGTAAGTTGTTCTAATGATAGCAGGATGTCCCAAAGATCTGATGATATCTCTGTGATCTAAACCAAGGTTGATGCCTCTCTGATTAGAAAGTAATGAAATTTGGGGGCATTAGGAGGCGAGCTGCCTCAAAAATGAAGGGGTGGTGTGAGAATGTGCCATACTGGCTATTATGTATTCAGACACCATGAGCAAACACTTGTACGATGGCTGCAGGAATGGCTTCTTGTACTTAGGAGCCAAGTATGTCTAGTATGGGAAATGCTACCTGGGGAAAATGCATTCTCTGAAGAAACGCCACCTCAGATATTACTCTACAAAGATTATTAGTTAAAAGCCTTTTAGGTCTAGTGAGGCATGGAGCTAAAAACACATCTGTTTTACAGGATGTATGGTATCCTACAGATCATGCCAGTTGTATCCTTTTATTTTGCAGTAGCACTTAGGCTTATATACTACTTCATAGTGCTTTAGAGTGCTCTCTAAGAAGTTTACAGAGTCAGCATATTACCCCCAACAACCTGGGTCCTCATTTTACCAACCTCGGAAGGATGGAAGGCTGAGTCAACCTTGAGTCAGTGAGAATTGAACTGCTGGCAGTCGGCAGGATTAGCCTGCAATACCATTTCCTCCCTTTTTGAAAACGAGCTGCTGAAGGAAATGGTCTACTCAAAACCTGGAGTGATTAATGTGAGAGATGGGCGTTAAAAAAATGATGCAGAAATTCTTAATTGTCTCACACAATACTGAGGAGTAATCTCCTTGCAAGTCCATTTCAGCAGCATGGATTGTTCTACACTTTTAGGAGCCCATTTTTGTAAATGAAGATTGCTGTTCAGTCATCTCTATGCAAAGGGAATGGCTGGAGGGAGGAAGGTGAAAGGAGTATCAGTCTGGAGTTATGCTGACAATGTCAAAATGGAATAGGCCAGAGGGAGAAAAGAGTCCCAGAAGAACTGCTATTTGCTTCAAATGAAGCCATTTTGATGTGAAGGATGAGACCAACCAGTTGTAGGAAGAAACAATATTTCCTTCTTTAAACATATGTTTATGCAGCTTTTGTTTAGCTTCTGCAGATGCTTTCCAGAGAATAGATAAGGATTGGAAGATGTTCTTCAGGTAAAGAAAAAGGACATAAGTGAAGGAAAAAGGATATGCAATTCTGTATTTAATATTGGAAAAATAATAATATTGTCAATACTGAAACTGCATAAGCTGTGTAACAGATTTTGTGCATATGTTTATTATAATAATTTAATCTGGCTTTTCATTAAAACTAATCTCAGAGCAGGATGCATTAATATATTATATCTGTCCCTCAGACTCCAGCATGTCTCATAATACTTCATAGTATTATGAAGGATCAAAAATACCTTAGGATCAAAAATAGGGACACCGTTATTTCAATGTGCTGTACTTTTCTACTTCCTCATCCTCAACACTCTTCTCTAACAAATTCCAAAGCAATATATTTTTCCAAACTAGTTATTAATAATTGAGCCTGAAGCAGAATAACCCACTGTGGGAGCCATCTTTTCAAAAGCCCAAACCAAGAAATAGGTCCAAATAATATTTATTGCTGAAGCAATCTACTATTCCATTTAAGAGCATTTTTCTCCAAGTCTGTATTAAGATGTATGGTATGCCAAATGGTAATAATCAGAAATAGCACTTAATCCACTGCAAATATTTAAAACCCTTTCAAATGTACACATGTGTTTCAAGATCTTTCTGATGGATTTTTGTATGTGAAATTCCTTTGTTTTGGCACTTTTTTCCCCATGATAATAATACAGATCACCAGAATCAAAGAAAAGAGCTTTTTTGCCTCCTGTTTTGCAGCTAAATGTGATAAATGACCAAGCCAATACGATATATTTTTCCAGCCCTCATTTCTTCTGTAAAAGCTTCACAACTGCTTGCTAATCATTATAAGATATTATCTGAAACAAAACCAGATGGTTTTGTAGGCTTAGAATTAGAATGAATTAAAAATATTTCATAAAATATTTTTCAACATAAGCAAGGTTTATCTGGGATACATACAGAAAGTGAATTCTCACTGAAGCTTGAGACTCTTCTAAGTTGACAAGTAAAGGGAAGAACTTAATATCCTTATCAGAACCACCATGGGTATTCCATGCTTTCCATGAAAAACATTATTTTAATCTCCAGAATTTTGGGCTAATTTATTTAAAGGGGCTCTAGGACTTTTCCAATGCAATGTTCGCAAAGCATAATTCTCATTTATTTCACTACGTGGGCAAAAAACAAACATTATACCATAAAACTGGAAAAGTAATTCTCTATACAATAATGTGTCAGTGGCTCCGTAGACTGGAACAAGAACTATATATTATTAAAACTGCCCTATATGTTTGTCTGCTTGTAAACTGCAATTGGGCGAAATGCTGAATCATAGGGCAACAGTTTTTTGAATCAAAGTACCTTAAATGGATTAACCTAAAGAATGCACCCAAAATCAAGAGTACATTACTCCTATGTAATTGAAATGTCAAGAATCTTCAGAACAGTTGTATGCACCAAATTGTGGCCACTGCAGCATTTCTGCAATTAACCAAGGTCCCAGGATTGTGATTTCTGACTACAGTTCCCAGAAGCCCATAGGTTACACAGTGCAAGGAATGATGGAAGGGACATATTCCTGCCCTCTTCCCACCTCTCTTCTCTCTTCTACTTAACTGGCTGGAACTGAGCCCAAAATTTGAAATCTCTTATTGGCAGTGGGCAGTGAGGGAAGGACAAGAAAATGAATTGGATGCCTGATGGTAAAATAAGGTTGGTTGTGGGTTATTGGTGGTCAATGGGTGAACCTTTTCTCCCTGGAGTAAGAGGACCCTTAGGGAGAAACCAAGATGGGAAGCAAGTGTACAGTTTTTCTTGTGGTCTGTGGCTGCCTTTGTTCCTCTTTCCCCTAGTGAAGTGGTAGGCACTTCCTTCAGGTCAGCTGAGGAAGAAGAGGAGGAGAAGGAAGAAACATTACTAGGGCTCTGCTGAGGGTTGTGAGGAGAGGGAACTTGGCATCAGCCTACTATGTACATAAAGAAGGATGACCCAATGAGTCATGGAATGTTTAGTCAGAAAATTTAGTCCCCCTCCCAATATCCACTAACTGTCTGTGCAAAGAAATAAGCAAAAGGTATAAATGGTTTTTGGTATTGCTCTTGCAAAGCATGGATCCCTTTGGAGAAGAATTCTTGCTCAGGATGGCTGCCTGATGAATTTAATCCTTTTACAGTGCTAAACAGAGCTTCTTTCTTTTTTCCTTCTCTATCCACTTTCTCTTTCCCTCATGTCATTCACAACTCCATGTTCAGCAGTTTTCATTTAATTAGACCCTTTGAGTGTGTTTCCACTTTTTGAACCAATCTGATCTCTTCTCATCTCTTGGGGACAATGTTTCCACCCACACCTTGGTTCTTTCTCTATCCGCTGGCATCTACAATGCCCCCAGCCTGGAGCCTTCCTGGTTCTATGTTAATGTTAAAATTCATTTTGCTCATGGCATTCAATTCACCTTCTCTCCCAGAAGGTAGCCTTTTGGCAATAATGAGGTTGGCTCATCAAACTGGAGATCCATGTGTCTTACAATAAAATCATCATACTGTCTGTTTCATTTTATAGAAACTGGATGAGTTGTGATAGCTGTTTTCAAGTATCTGAAGGGATGTCATAGGACAGAATTATTCAAGATAGTTCCACAAGGTGGGAAACCCCCCCCCAAGAATTTAAATAATAAAGAAATAGATTCTGGATGGACATCAGGAAAAAAACCCTGCTCAATAATAGAACAAGCTACTTTGAGACAGATGATTAACTTTCTTTTGCTGGAGATGTATACACAAAGGCTAGGTGATCATCTTTCAGAGATGCTGTAGCAATGAATCTGCACTGGGCAGAGGTATAAAATAATTTAGAGATGACCTTGTGGAAGATATGAAAAAAAACACCTGTTAAGGGATTTGGGGAAGGTATGCAATCCAGAAATTGAAGAATATGTGAAATAGAATCTCAAAATAGCTTTGCCTTGACTTTATTTAGTATCAGAAAGGACAGAGAGAGGCTTGGGCAGACTCTCAAGACTGATGTCAGCCTTGCAAGTAAGATTTTATTGTTATAGTATATAATAACAGATCCTCAAAAATATAAGTGTCGGGGGAAAAGTATGCAACAATCCAGGATAACAAATCATCCTGCTAGGTGACAGGAATGGATAGGCAAAACAAGATAAATACAGAAAAAGTGATTGGGCTAGAATAAATAAAGTTATTTGATAGTGAGATGGAGTCCCTGTCAATTTTACTCCACTAGTCATTGCTGACTATAGGGGGTGGTTCTCATCTCCATTTCAAGACAGTGCTGTACGAAGATATTTTTGGGGTCATTTGCCCAGCATGACATCGCTGAGAGCTATTTCCTCCCTACCAAAGTGGTACCTATTTATCTACTTGCATTTGCATACTTTCAAACTGCTAGGTGAGCAAGCAGTAGATGAAGATGGACACTCACTCCATCGTGCGACACTCAGGTCTTGAACCCAGGCTGTTGGCTTTCCAGCTGACAAGCCCAGCATCTTAACTGAGAGCCATTGCTCCGCCATAAGGTTAGTGAGATGGGCAGCATATGAATTTAATAAATAAAAGTAAAAATAAATGAGACTTGTGATGGTTGGGAAATATCTGTTTAGAAAAACATCTTTTTAAATATGTGGTTTAAGCATTTTTATTCACATATACATATGAAAAGGAATGAATAAATATCTAAATCTTAATTTATTTAACAATTTATGATGAAAGAGTGAGTTATAGGCACAGTATAGGATGAAAGGAAAATATGTGTGAGTGAAATATGTCATGAATGGTTCAACACAGAACAGGAAGTAAGGCAAGATTCTGATGTTCCCTTGGTTTCCTAATGTATTTATGGATAAATGTATCAGAAATGCTTGTGGGGATGTTAGTTGTATTGATTGGCAACGTGAACAACGCGCCTGAGGGCAGGACAAGAAGTAATGGATGGAAACTAGTCAAGGAAAGAAGCAACCTGGAACTGAGGAGAAACTTCCTGACAGTTAGAACAATTAACCAGTGGAACAACCTGCCTCCAGAAGCGGTGAATGCTCCAACACTGGAAGTTTTTAAGAAGAGACTGGACATCCATTTGTCTGAAATGGTATAGGGTTTCCTGCCTGAGCAGGGGGTTGGACTCGATGACCTCCAAGGTCCCTTCCAACTTTATTATTATTATAATAACATTTACACACTTTTGTATGCCTGCAATGGTTGTGTTGCTGGCTGAGGACTCAAATGATTAACACTAAATGTTAGATTGTGTGATGCACTGAAGAATATGGTTTTGAAAATTAAGATATTAAAGACCAAGTTTTCCATCAGGAGAAACATGAAAGAATATTGACTGCAGTGAGAATGAGATACTTAAGACATGTGTGGTCAAACAAAAAGAATGAATGGATGCTGCATGAACACGGATTGATTAGAAAAAGGAATGAGCAGCGTAAAAGTATTTTAAAGTGGTTTGGACGTAGGAAAAAAGGAAGGAGGAATGAATGATAAAATACATTTGCATGAAAAGAATGATGGGGTTGAAAGAAAAAGCATGAGAGCTTCATGACTGGATAGAGTTGATGAAAAAGAGAGAGGCAGAAAATTTAATCAAAAAGCTGTGCTCAATGGAGATGGAAACAAGGTCAATTTGCAAAGACAGAAAGTTGCTTCTTTAGGTTTTATTGTCTTTGTATTGTGTCGATTGTGTTTTTATTTTCTACTTATTTTTATAAGTAGGCCACTGAGTCATTTTAATTGTGGTGGCATGGAAGTGTGATGATGATGATGTACAGTAGGTATAATGAAACAGCATTAAGGTGAGGTAGATTTAGCTGTATTTTCTTATCTCATGCTTTTAATTACTTTGGCTTAATTCTTTTCTGGCTCTGAATAATGCCCACTTACCTCAAAAGGAAAAAGAATAATTGGTATCTGGAGTAAATAAGGTATATGCATCTTTATATCATGAAAGGGATACTTAAAAGTCATTTGCATACATTTCACAAAAGGTATATATGTTTCCTTTTCCAGACATTTTCATAAATTTTCTGCCTGCTCTAGAACATGAAAAAATTAATGTAGTTTCACAGTGCTTTTGCTTGGATGTAGAGAAACAATGAAATACTTTGCTGAGTAAACTGAGTAAATTTTTGACCTGAGCACTTCAACAGATTTCACAGACAAAATAATGTTCTGGATAAGAAAACAACTCTGAAGCAAGTTTTATAAATAAAATACATTTCAGATTAGAGGGCCCTTCAGTTCGTTCCTCTAAGCAAGATGCACTTAATAATAATAATAATAAAGTTGGAAGGGACCTTGGAGGTCATCGAGTCCAACCCCATGTTCAGGCAGGAAACCCTATACAATTTCGGACAAATGGCTGTCCAGTGTCTTCTTAAAAACTTCCAGTGTTGGAGCATTCACTGCTTCTGGAGGCAGGTTGTTCCACTGGTTAATTGTTCTAACTGTCAGGAAGTTTCTCCTCAGTTCCAGGTTGCTTCTCTCCTTGATTAGTTTCCATCTGTTGCTTCTTGTCCTGCTTTCAGGCGCTTTGGAAAATAGCTTGACTCCCTCTTCTTTGTGGCAACCCCTGAGATATTGGAATACTGCTATCATGTCACCCCTAGTCCTTCTTTTCATTAAACTAGACATACCCAATTCCAGCAAACGTTCCTGATATGCTTTAGCCTCCAGTCCCTAATCATCTTTGTTGCCCTTCTCTGCACTCTTTCTAGAGTCTCAACATCTTTTTTACATCGTGGTGACCAAAACTGGATGCAGTATTCCAAGTGTGGCCTTACCAAGGCATTGTAAAGTGGTATTAATACTTCACGTGATCTTGATTCTATCCCTCTGTTAATGCAGCCCAGCACTGTGTTGGCTTTTTTGGCAGCTGCAGCACACTGCTGGCTCATATTTAAGTGATTGTCCACTAGGACTCCGAGATCCCTCTCACAGTTATATATATACTGTATACTTATATACAGAATGTCATATACATAAATATAAAGTAGGAATCATCCTTGTCAATTATTACAGTATTATAAAAGAATGATAAAAAAGAATTTCTTTTTTTGAGTGGCAGGCCCACTGAAACGTCTTCTAACCAGGAACATCTTCCATCACGCTCTAGATACAGTCCACAAGTCTTAAAGTTGCCAATATTGAGGACCCCTGCTCTAGAACACAATGTATCTTTCGATTCCTCATGGTCAATACTTTCTCTTCATGATATCCTGGACACTCCCACTTCCTTTTCTCCTCCAATCACTAATTCCAAGAGTAGTATGATATAACAACAATAAGATTTGACTGATTGCACCCGTTTCAAGTGTGGGTGCAATGGGAAGCACAGAGTTGGGAAAGGCTCTCTGATGTACTTTCTTTGTCTTTCTCTCCTTTTCCAAGCAAGTTATCATGTGCTCACCAATGTACCATCTTGATTGCATGCGGTTGTGTCCATTATGGAGGAACTCTTGCTGTTATTCCACAGAGGTTTTCTCTCTTCTCCCTACTGGATTCTAACAAACAATTCATACGTTTCTTCAGTGGCTTTGACAGCAGGATGACTGCCTCAAACCAAGATTATCCCAGCTAATCTAGGGCAGTTGTCAGATATGAAATGGGGGCAATTCTTTGGGGCACATTATTATAATAAGGACAGAATATGTGCCGTTTGTGTGTGTGTGTGTGTGTGTGTGTGTGTATTCTTTGTTTTCCATAATATGGGGTAGGGAGAAGAGGGATTGTGCAACCTGGTGCCTCCTGCTTTGTCATGTTCCCATTTCTAGCCTCTGTGGATGTCCATGGAGGAAAGAGAGGAGCTATATTTTTGCATGATAAGGTCATCATACAAATGTTCTACTTACATGCTCATGTCAAAAATTATAATGTGACTGATGCAAAAATGCATAATTGTGTTATTCATGCAATTTCACAATGAATATCATCATGGCTTGGAAAAGACATCTCTGCTACTCTCTTCATTCCTGGAGGTAGGGAACCTGAAGAGGAAAGCTAAAATGTGTACTGGCCATGTGGATTCCTCATAGATTTTAGAAACCTGCATAGCTGAAGTTCTAAATCACTCTGTTTTATAGTCTCTCCAATGAGATTTTCTTTTTTCCAATGCATGGAGGATAGATATTCTTCTTACACAACCATAATTGGGGTTAGTCTTACCATTAAAACTGGGTCCAAGACATCTCTTGCTATCTTCCCAAAGAACTGCTTCATTGGATCTAAATTGTGCATCTGTTCAGAATGGCCATTTGTCCTGTATATATTTCTTTGAAGAGTCTTTAGACTTTATATTATAAAGTGGCTACATTGTCTGCTTGGATAGCTATCACAACCTCTCCACTATGCATCACACTGAGGACCTGCTCATAATAATATTTATAGGCCAGTTGACTATCTGATTGCTGGCAGAATGAGTACTTCTGTTGCTGCAGCTGCTAAAGAAGAGTTTGAAAGAGAGAGAGAGAGAGAGAGAGAGAGAGAGAGAGAGAGAGAGAGAGAGAGAGAGAGAGAGAGAGAGAGAGAGAGAGAGAGAGAGAGAGAGAGAGAGAGCACTGTATAATCTTGTAATAGTATTGATTAGGGAAGGGTGAAATCCACCAATTTAGGATTCTCCAGAATGTTCAATTTTTCTTCCAGAATGTGCCAATCTGGCTATTCTAGGGGTGATTTAGTATTTTTCTGGAAATAAATCTTGTTTACCATATTCCTGGACTGATGGGATTTGAATAGGTTCTATATATTTTGAATATGATTTTTGTGTTCTGAAATCATAAAATTGCTATGATATTATTTTTCATGTTTCCCTAATAGTCAGTCAGCCTGCCACAGTCACTGAGCACACTCAATAGACACTGGGTCTCCTCAACACTGTGAATAGATGGATTTATTTGGCTGGATAAACAAAGGCATGGATTAGCCAGATGATAGTCCTTACTGGAGCCTTGAACTTTAAAGCTGGTTTAGTAACCTGCAGCAGAGTTGAAAATGCCACTAACCTCAAGTCAATAATTTTCAAATTCAGCTTATCTAAAGAATCTGAGTGCATTTTGGAGATGTTATTATCTGTTTCTTCTCCCTGGTATGTCTCAGTAATTTTCCGGACCATATTTGGCCCAGTTAGAAATGCTGGATGAGCTCAGCCTGTTGAGGTGAGGGAGATGGCTTCATTAATAAAGTAAAAACCTGCTGCATCTTTTTCATCAGACCTCAAAGTGGCTAACAACATTTTCCAAATATTCCAAAGAATATAAAAGGTATGAAAGAGATAAGTGCAGTGCTCCTATCAAAAACATCTGCTTCATCCTAACAGACTCTTATCTGATAGATGCTTCTTCACTGTGCCCTTATGTTATTTCTTCATTTGAGAGTTGAGACCCTCCCAACTTTTAAAAAAGAATTCTGTGTACTAAATTCCACAATTTCTGACATTTTGACATGTTTGCCTTTGAAGTTTCTATTTATATCTGAGTGGGTGGCTGAAAGAGAGAAAAAGTGTGCATATAGAGATGTAAAAAAATACACATTAAAAAATACAGGTGACTAAAATATGTCTGAAATGAATCAGTATCTGCTTACATTTTAGTCCAAGAGAGAGGGTTTGTTTGTTTTTTGTTTTTAAAAAAATCTTTTATACATTTTGTGCACCAATATCTCTCTCTGAATTTCATTAACCAATTGTAGGCTGAGGTGACAACTATTCATTCCAAGTTAGGAAAAAAAGTTTTTAAAATGACCCATATTTTTTTGCTGGTAATCAACAGGTAGATAAACCTGATGCTCTCCCAGTCTACAGGTACTGCTTCTTAATCAGCTTGGCAAAAGATACCTGGAGGAACACAGGTTGAGAATATTGTTTTATAGAAATACATACATTATAAGCCGTGATTACAATGCAAAGTAATCTCTCTGCTCCTGTACTGGATTACTAGACTAATTTACAATGGCATAATTTCACTATGAACCTTTTACTTGCATGCTTTCTTTCCCCAGTCTGAGATACAAGAAATGACTACTTTTAATGAAGACCAAGAAGAAGCTATAGTGCAAGAAAGTAAAGGCCTTTGGCCAAATCATTGTTTAAACTGTATCAGTAAGGATGCTCTACAGAAACTGTTCTGTACATTATAAAAATTTGTACCTTCAAAGCTCCCTGCAGAGATATGAATTTTTTTATTCCATGTCTTTGACAATCATGCCAGTTATAAGCCAGTTTGGTCTAGTGATTAACTAGAAAGTGGGAGTCTGTGAGTTCTAATCCTACCTTAGCCATGAAAGCCAGCTGGATGACCAGGGGCCAGTCACTTTCTCTTTCAGCCCAACCCACCTCACAGGGTTGCTGCTGTGAGAAAAATAGGAGCAGGAAGGTGTGTTGGATGTGTTCACCATCTTGAATTATTTGTAACAATAATCATGGTGGGATGCATATAAATAAAAATAATATAAGCGATAGGATGCAATTGTATATTTTATGAAGCTAAAACTGAAGAGTGAACACATTTGAGCGAAACCTAATATTTGACATCCTTAAGACAGACTTGTCTGTTTAATTTTCTGTATATTGTTGCTTTTCCCCCTGAAACCTGAACTGAAATAGAAGATTGTGTGACACAGAAAGACATTCTAAGTGGGAGACCAGGCTGAACACATCTACAGGATGTAATGTTATTACAGACCATAACAATCCATAGCAATGATATATTTTATTACTTCAGGGCTGACTGTAACAAAAGCCCCACCTTATAGGCTGGTTCTGATATCCATTTGCTATCAGAAAACATTCCTATCTGAGATAGTGTGCTTTTCGTATTTATCAGTTTTTCCCACACAGCCGGGTCTCCAAAGTTGATTTTACCATCTAAGCAAAGCCAGACATGTTTCTGGCAGCTCTTGGGTGAAATTTTCACTTCATCAAATAAAAGGAGGGGAGAGGGAGAAAATCGTTTTGTTACTCTGATGAAGATGCCTTGCACATTTTGACAAACTGAACTCCCTCCAGGGTGCTTACTGGCCATGAAGCTCTTTCATATCTCATTCATTATCGGGGAGAGATGGGAAAAATACATCCTCATTTCTCTCACGTATGAGTAAATTAACTAAAACCATGGAGATTCAGTTTCATTAAAAGTGAGAGAGTGAGAGTGGCCACAGCCTCTGCACATGGGGACTGGCCTGAGCTGACACAGTGCAGTCTAGCATGCAATCTGAAAAAGAGATTACTTGGAAATTTCTTTATCAAAATGCTAATCATCTGCAACAGCAGAGCTCAGAAATGCAATAATGCTGGCAAATCCTAGGTAGTAAGCCTCAGCTCAAAACTCCCAAACTATCAGCTCCGTAACCAAACCTCAGCTCCTTTTCCCAGACAGCCCAAATGAGGTGTAAATATCCTCAGTATGAGACATCATCACAATTGCTGGGGTTTATTGCCTTACCTGCAACAATCAGTGTCATGATTTCTCTTAACTAATGTGAATTGAGTAATAAGAAAAACTTGCTTGTTCATATATAGAGATAGCATTTTATAATAATTTGGGTTTATTTATAGGAGGGTATCAGCAGAGTAGAAAATCCACTAAATATGAAATTCACTCATCCCTAGCATCTTGTTCTTTAGAGTATTCCACTTCAAGGTCTCAAGTCTCAGAAAATCAAAATTACTTCTAATGGTGAACCAGTTGGGAAATACAATAGGTTGAGAAACCAGAGAGATGTATCTTGCTTAAAAGTACCCAAGATTTGCCGTACTATAGATTATATTATATTATATTAGATTAGATTAAAGATTGCTTCTTCCTACTCCACCAAAAAACAGCCCAGTGAGGATAAAAAAACCTGCAAGATTAGTGGCGAAGTGATCGGCTGGAGTAATTTGGAAGATTTTCTGACTGAATTAGCCTTGAATTCTTCTTATTTTTTTATATAAATATTTTATTAATTTTCTAGTTTTACAATCATAAGTACTTAATAAACAACGTGTTGTCCTGGGTCCATTAATAATTCAATGGTACATATTAACTTCTTCAATCTAGGCCCAATATTACACCATCCAATGCTTTCTCTCTTCTTCTGGTAGTACACATTTTCCCACATTAGGCAAATACAATTCTTATTGTTGTTAATACATATACAATTTAATATCAACATCTTTGTTACATTTTCATAATAATATCAATACTGTCGGTTTAAAATATCTTTTCTAACCAAAATATATCTTAATTGCATTTGCACTTAATATCCATTTGTTCAATTAATATCCTGTTTTTCCCGCTTTTAAAATTTTTTTTAATTTCCCATCAGTGTTCAAAATGTCTCTATTGCTTATAATTTCTCATAATAAGTTATATTTGGGTAACCAAAAGCTTCTCTTATTCAAACCCTCTTAGCATTTTCATATTTCCCTTCTCATACCAAAATATAATATTCTAGTTATAAATCCTATCTTTCTACTTATAATAATACTTCTATTTCTAACAATTATCTATTCTCAGCCATGTTCAAACATCTGATTACTAGTATAATATCCTATCTAATGAGTCAAAACCTCTATTTTCTTCAATCTTACTCTAGCTTTCTTCCTTTGCCAACTAACTTTCCAAGTTAATGCATTTGAATTATCAAGTAATTCTTCCTCTATTTTTGTGTATATTGTTTGGAATAAGAAAGACAATTTGATTAAAGTATTTTTGAAAGGATGCTCAGCCCATTGATATTCATTAAACAGCCTTCCTCCTTCTCCAATTTCCCACAATTCTCCTAATAGCTCTATCTTCCATTCAATCAGCTCTTCTTTCTTATCCTCAAGTGTGTTCTGAGATCTTGACAGATAAGAAATCTTTTCCATTTCTGATATTATCGACACGTCTTCTAATTCTTTGTTTGTCTGAGTCTGTCTGTTAGTTCCTTTCTTTAGGTCCTCCATCTTTGGATCTGCGTCCTCCTATTTTCCTTCTATTTTCTGTGTTGCTAGTTCCTTCTTTGTAGTCATTTTCTGAGTTTGTAGATTTAGATTAAATAATTGTTCTTTTATCTCCTTTGTGTTATTTTTAGTCTCATCATGAGCTAAGGCAATTGTCTCTTGTATTGATTTTAACATAGAAAGAATTTCTTTCTGACATTCTTGTTGGAATGTCAAGCTGGGGGCGTTGGGGACAGGTGTTAGGGATGGTTTTTTACCATTTGAAGCTATGTATGGAATTTCCATTTTGTTTTTGTATGTAGTCTTTATAGTCCAATCTATTTAGGGATTTAAAAAGTTTCAGTCAATTGTCATTTGAACTCATAATTATCCAGCTGGCCTATCAGTCCGTCCTTAAGTCTCCCCTCAGCAAATATAAGTAAAGTTCGATTTTTCAAATTTTTCTGTCCAATGAAAAACCACATCCTTTCTGTCCAGAGAGAGAAGAGCAATTAAAAATTGTTCATCAATCAAAGGTTTATAGTCCAAAGTATTCCATCATCTCAATCAATCATGCATGTTTCTTCTATAGGGAAATAGCTCCATGACACAGCTCTAAAAGTCAGTTAGTATTTATATTCATAGTCCAGGCAGGCCAGTTTCAAAATAGTTTATTGTCTCTGCCACACAGATAAGCAGCCCAAGAGGATTTTTTTTCCTTTCCCTCTTCCCAGCTGCAGTCTTCAAAAGTGAAAGTTTCTGAAAACAACAAGAGTCTTACCTGAGTCTGGGCTTCCAGCCAAGTTTCCTTTAGGCATAATAAATTGTAGTGCTGTAATTCGCCACTAGATGCCATTGACGCTGTCTTCTAGCTTTTTACATCCAAACTTATATTACAAGCTTTTTAAGTGTCTTTTTTTAAAAAAATAAATAAATCTCAAAAGCACTTTTAGTCCCCAAATTTTAAAGTTATATACGTGTATTGCTTCCAAATTAATCTTGTAATTTTCTCTATTTTCCCTCAAGCAATTAATTCACCACTTTTCTTTTCCTGAGGGAATGGGGTGGAAATTTCCCTTCCCTCTCTCATCGGGGAGGATTCTTTGCTTTGGGTGTTTTGTCCCCAGGAAAAAGTCTTAAAATCATAAAGAGAGGATAGGGTCTCACCCAGTTCCAACCACATTGCTCGAAAGTTGCTGGTTAATGCTTATTTTCTTCGGTTGTCAGCAGCTTCTGACTGGCCACATGAATGTAGCCAGTCTTCCCCCCCGCCGGTTTGGAGGGCTTCCTCAGATCAAGCAGAAGGGCCGCTGCCCTCCGGCAATCAATGAGGGTCCCCTCCTTCTCCGTCATCTCTTCAGGGCGACTTTCGAGCCTTTTTAAGGTCCCCAGCGGGGCAAAATCAAATGCGGAAAATGGAGCTCTGTCTTCTTGCACCCGTCACCTGCAACATCAAACCAGAAGTCCAACCTTGAATTCTTGAATTACTACAATTCATATTACAAACTTCTGTTCCAGCTCCTTGTGGTTTAGGCTATTTTTTTACTATTTCTCAAACATCTTGCTGTATGATAAAACCATCAAGAGAATCAATGTTGACTTTGAGTTGGCTTTTTTTGTTATTACAAGCCTGTGAAAAATTAAGATAAAACCCAACTCATCATCTAAGAATTGACCCACTACACACAATACTCTTTTTATTTCAGCAATTATACCAATCCTGGGTCAGATTGTGAGAGACTGCACATCCATCCTCCAGAAAAACTGAACCATGGTTGCAGCAGAAAAGGTTCCTTGGTTACATTTAACTTAAATTATCCTAAATCATTCATGTTCTGGAACAGCTAATTCCCTGGACTTGAAGATGTCATTTGTAGACATATATAGTGATGCATGTTTCGAGTAACTATGGCAACAAAAATAATATAAAAGCGATAGAGGTAGAAGGTAGACCTCTTTTTCAGCAATGACAAGAAAGAACATAGTCAAAAATAGCGGCTTCAAGGAAAGTTGGAAGGCAATTGTAATATTCAATCTATTCAGTTTTCCACTTTGAAACTTGGGGAAGCAAAAGAAAATCACATTAGCAATCATTTTACCCTACCAGACAGAATGATGTGAAAGAATAGCATAAGAATTCTTAGCATGCAGTGATAGCCCTACAATATGTACAATTCAGAGATAATTAATTAGCTGGATGCTGAAGAGGCCTGTAGGCTTACTTGTGGTGGTGTGTAGGCCAAGATAAAATTGCAGGGATGGAAGTTTGGCTAAGTCTGCAGCCTTTCTAGGGGTATTTAATTAATCCTTAAATCTGCAAAATTTCCTGTCATCTCGAGCAAAAACAGATCCCCTTCATCCTTTAATTGTTGCAAAGTGTCTCGATCTGGAAGTATTGAAGCAGAAAACCTGGCTTCTGCAGAACTTCAGCTGACTTGAAAAAAAATAATTTGATGGGCCCAGTAAGAAAAAAAAGCCAGGTGGCAAATCCTGTTTTGATAACAATGTAACCCGTCTGCAATGCCAAAAAAACTATTTCCATAATGAATTGGGGCATAATACCAAGGAAGTGCTCCTTGTTTGCTTCTCATTTTTAAAGGCAACAAATACAAATAAAAACATATTTTCTTCAGGTCAACGCGGCTCTTTGTGATGTGCATGTCTATGCAGTTGTTTTGGCAGAGGAATGAAGTGGTCAACCAGTCCAACTTTCTGAGCTTTATTGATTTGATTTCCCAGTCAGGTTTATTGCTTAGAATGCCAGAGCATTCTATCAAAGTACTATCAAAGTACTTACCATGCCTGAATTTGAGTCCTAACTATTGATTCTAGCTGTACAAAATGATATGTAAAGAAATTGATAACTATCTCTCAGTTGCCCCCTTGACTATCTGCTATTAACAAATGCCTTTACAAAAGTGACCTGGGATGGAATAGGATATGACTCAGAGAAAGAAGAGGGGATGTCAAACCATTAGAGAAAACATATCAGAGTCCTAGGAGAGGAAAATGCACGAGAAAGAAACTTCAAAGTCTGCTTTGTGGGATCTTTGGTGCTTTTTGAGCTTAGTTGTTTTCTTGCAGATGTTTCATTGCCCAGCCAGGTAACATCATCAGGTACTACAAAGGAATGGGTTTCTGCTCTCTGTTTATATACAAGTGGCTGTGTATATAGTGCTGGTGGAGAGTTCTTGGTGGTTCCTTGGTTAGGCTGTTGAGTTGGTAGCACTTTGATTGTGGTATTATTTACTGCTTGTTGTTAATCTCTGCTTATCTGAGTGTTGATTTGTGTCAACAACCAATGTATTGGTCTCAACTAGCATGCACTACTCTTGCTTTAATGTCAGGGAAAGAAGTATTTTTTTTTTTGGTGGGGGAATGCAGATGACTAGCTTACATACAGTTTCTTTGGTTCCATAACATTGAATCAAACCTATGAAATTACTGTTTCTCTTTCCTAAACTTTCATGTAAGCATAAATGGAAAAGCCTTTTGAATTAAAAGTGGGAACAGAAAAAACTAGCCTCCAAATCTATTCAGATTCTCCAGACTGGATTTTTTTTTAAAAAAATACTATTTTCTGAAATCCATACAGAAAGAAGTTTTTTTTTGAGACAATCAGTATTCCACTGAAGCAGTGCATAGTATTTATTAATAATATGTTATATCATTTTTATGCAAAACCAACAAGATAATGCAAAATATTTTTGTATGTAACAATAGATTAAACCTGTAATGAAACCATCTAGAGTAAGTTGGTCCAGTGGTTAAGGCACCAAGTTGGAAACTGGGAGACCATGAGTTCTAATCCAGCCTTAGGCACAAAGCCAGCTGGGTGACCTTGGGTCAGTCACTGAGAAGCAGTAAGTGATAAATCTCTTGTCAAACATTTTTGTCATTGCTATCATTTGAAAATTTAGGCAGATCAAGCAGGGGGATAAAATAACAAGGGACGCAAATTAGAAACCTGTGGGAAACCAGAGACCATGGATAGACAAATGAGAGAAGCAACCTAGAACTAGAGAGAACTTTCCTAATGTTCCATTGGTTGATTGCTCTCACCATTAGGAAAGTTCTCTCTAGTTCTAGGTTGCTCTCAAGGCCCAATTCTGCTACTCAGTCCAGAACCAAGGCTGATACTGAAAGCAGCTGGGAAGAACAAGAGAACTAGTATGGACGCATTTCCCAGCATGTATCACCAAGACAACCAAAATGGTCTCAGTCCCATTTTCCAGTCACAAACTCAACTGAATAGTCACAAATAAATAATAACATTTGTTGAACTAATAAGTCAAGAGGATTGGTATTCAACACACATCGCAATTAACACAAGTCTCCAAGAAAATAAAACATTGCTCTTGTGTCATAATACTTTCTGTATTTTTGCATAACGGATTATGTTTCTTAAGCATGTGCAGTGATATTGTAAATATGTTCTCTGGCAGAGTTTCTCCTTATAAGTCTCCTGTGAAAAGAGCAGCTTTGTATATGCTGCTGCCAGTAAATGCCCAATACTGAAAACTCACCTCATTAATTTATGAATGGAGACAATCCCCAGTAAAAGAGATACACACAATGCAGAGTGTCTTTTATTTGTTAAATTCCTATGAAGGAAAATTTAAAGTTTGATTTCTTGTTAGAAATCGACTTGTTAATTAAATTCTGCCTGCAGAGAGAAAATGAAAATAATCAGAGATTATTTGGTTCTGAATGATTTCTTCTTCTTCTTCTTCTTCTTCTTCTTCTTCTTCTTCTTCTTCTTCTTCTTCTTCTTCTTCTTCTTCTTCTTCTTCTTCTTCTTCTTCTTCTTCTTCTTCTTCTTCTTCTTCTTCTTCGTCTTCTTTCTCTTCTTCTTCTTCTTCTTATTCTTTCTTCTTCTTCTTCTTCTTCTTCTTCTTCTCTTCTTCTTCTTCTTCTTCTCTTCTTCTTCTTCTCTTCTTTTCTTTTCTCCTTCCTTCCCTCCTCCTCCTCTCCTCCTCCTCCTCCTCCTCCTCCTCCTCCTCCTCCTCCTCCCCCTTCTTCCATCTTCCATCTTCCTTCTTTCCCCAGAACCTCCAAAACATGACTCATAGATAATAAATAAATCCAAACAAGTGAAATCCAAACAAGGCTTTAAAGATACAACATACCAAAGATGGTATCAGACATTTAGATGGTTCTAGGCAGAATATCCTCTGTAGGTTGAAGATTTAATCAAAGTCTGCAAATAAATCAAATCAAATAAATAAATAAAAGTTATAAATAAAGAATCTTCAGGAATGATTCAAAGAGAGAAATGTTTTGACTAGGGTGATAATTTCAAGAGTTAAGTTTAATTTAGATAATTACTCCTTGAAATCAACTGATATTATTCTCCTGTTCATCTGTGATGACTTGAGCTTGCCTATGGGCTGGTTTGTCAAACTTGCAAATAATTTGATAGTCACATCTGTTCTGGTCAGTAGGTCCTGGGGTAAAATAATTAATGCTTAGCATAGCCATTGTTGTTTACTAAATATTAGAGTGAAGTTGCTGTGATGGTGGGAATGCATATTTATTACCAAGACTTGTATCACAATTTTATGGAGAAGCATTACTGTTTTTACCTCCTCTTACTGGAAAGTCAATATAAATTTATTGTTGCAATCCTGATAACTTAGCAGTTCTACTGTAGTCTTTAAAAAGTCCATTAAAGTCATATCAACTTTATTTTTTTGCTGGAATTTGAATAGCTATTATAGACAATCCAATAAAAGTCCTGAGGAAATGTCATTGGCTTCTAAACATAACCATGATAGCAAAATTTAAATTAAGCCCTTGCTGGTTGACCATAGACTTTTAAAGAACATTTCCGGCAATTCTGCAAAACAGAGTTGCCAGGGGATTAAGATAACGAAGAGTCAGAATCTAGTTTCAATTTTGTTTTGTTTTTTAAAAATAATGTATGAAACCAAAGACAAATAAGGACAACAAATGAAATTCAGAAGATATTTTCAATGGAAGAGAGAAACATAAACACGACTAGGGTGATCTTTGCTATGATGATCCACTTAGTTTGAAGAAGGAAGGAAGGAAGGAAGAAGGAAGAACAGAGAAATGATAAATACTACTACTGTCAGGAGACAGCTCTTTAATTAAGGGTCTTACTTAGAATAACTTGTTTTCCAAGCTTTTAGACCAGAAAAAAAGAAGTAATGATCATTTGTTACTTAAAACACCAGCCAAACATGCATCCAGATTTGGTAAACAGACTCCAGATGCATGTTCTTCCCACAAGAGTACAAACTCACTTGGGCTATGTAAGATAGCAGTTCAGAAAAAAGCAAAGAACCCAGTGTATTTGAGGCAAGGCAGTTACTGGGAAGGAATGCAAACCTTGGCTGGAGCAGTTCAGCCATCATACCACAAGGCAAAAGAAAGTAAAGGAAGAACAGAAGGACCACTGTGCAAACAAGGATTATTCCTTGTTTGAGCCAATCCAGCCACTTGTCTAAAATCATGACTTCAATTTTCCCCCCAACAGCCCTGTTAAATTTAGCTAGGCATTTGGAATCAGGCTGTGGAAAGCTTATTCAGACCTTTCCTGACACTGAGGCTGAAATTTTATGTTAAGAAAAAGCTTGGGTTCCTCACAGCTTCTTAACTGAATAAATTGGAACACAAGCTTAACTTGAATAAAATGGTGATGCAGAAAAGCTATTTAATGCTTTTTCCATCCACTCTTCATTTTTGGCTCAGAATTATCTTCCTCTGCAATACATGTTTACTCCTCAAAGCAAGTTCCAATAGGTTCAGTGGGACTGGCTTGTAATCTAAAACATTGCCTTCCTTGATGGGTGAAGCAAAGCCAGCCTTGCCAAAAATAGTTCCATCAATCAAGGAAAAGCAACTTCAGATTGCCAGAACAGGAAAGTCATGCCACCAAGTTAGTATGGGTGGTTAGGTGGGTATATCTGAGATATATACAATTCAGTGCTGCTGCATTACTATCAGTAGTCTCCATGGCTGAATTGGGTGTGTGTATATTAATTTCTTTCTAAACGTATTAGACTCCATGGTAATTGGATTACATGATAGTAATTTTAGGGAGAATGAGCTCCCTCACTGAGGTACAAAATCCAATATAAGACTCATATTTTTTAAAGTCGAAGGACTTTTGAGAGAGCTACTTTTCCAGGCATTTACCCCTAGGTCAGATGTGGGGAATGATGGCCCTTTGAAGACTTGTGGACCTCAACTCCCAGAATTCCTGGGCCAGCCATACTAATTCAGAAATTCTGGGAGTTGAAGTCCACAAGTCATGAAGGGGCCATGGTTCCCTGCCTCTGCCCTAGACAGATTTTGGGGGGTATGTATATGTAAGATATTTTATCTTAACCTGCAGTGTTTGTAGGCACATATTTCAAAGGTGGCTTGATACAAACCTGAAAAGTATTCTAACATGCAAAGTCCATTTATGAGAGAGAACATATCCACTGTGTTATAGCTAAAGAAATAAGAGAAGCTGTCATGATCATCAGAGGAATTCAACCTGTCATAGTAGCATGAATGGTTAGAAACTGGTGATTACATCTTCAGATTTGAATTATAATTTTTCTATGGCAATGCAGAAGTATTTGAGTGTTATTATTCTAATATAATAAAAGTTATTAACATAAAGAGCATATTCCAACACATTCAGATTCTAACTGTCCTCCTTGGAGAACAAGATGATATTAAGAATCCTGTGAGGCAGGTTAATGAGGAAAGGAGAGGCGAGACTGGCCTAAAATTATCTGCTGAGCTTCAAGATTGACTGGTGATTAGAATCTGGGTTCTGTTTAAAAATATAGTTGTTATAGTCAGGCAGGTCTTGGCCAAAGAAATGTAAAAAATAAAATAAAATGGTGGAACATGTGCGGTATCATGTAATGAGAACAAACACATTTTTAGAAATTTCAGAATACTGAAAGGTAGCCAAAAAAAAAAAAAAATCTAAAGTCTACCTCCAAAGGTCCTTATGGATGGCTACATCTCCCAAGTATAACAGTGCTGAATGGAAAGTGAAAGAAGTACTTTGCATCAGAAATGCCAATTTTCTTGGGAATTTGATGCTATTGTCATATATTTGCCTATCCCATAATTTCTATAACTGCTATGCTTCCAGATAGAAAATGTCACAGTCTAAATGTAGAGAAGGAGCCATAGTTATGTAACAAAATATTCCTGGAATTCAAATATATAACATTTGTTCCCAGGTAAGTGGGAATAAGTCTGTGATAACATCCATCTGAGATTTTTAAAAGCTGTTGCTAGTCACAGTGGGGCAGGATGAGAACCCTTAACAACCTAGATAGTTCGTTCAGCAATATCTAGAGATCACAAATACTGCAGAGGAAGGATCACCTCAGTAAAGGTCAGGTTTGTATGTTGATTTAATGTTACTTCCAAAGGCTTCTGCCTGAAAGCATCCTAAGGATAAGCTACTTTTGTTAGGCATGGATTTCATTTTTACTACTAGTAATGAGTTTGCTGTAGTGGTTAAGGCACCAGGCTAGAAACTGGGAGACCATGAGTTCTAGTCCTGCCTTAGGCATGAAGCCAGCTGGGTAACCTTGGGCCAATCACTCTCTCTCAGCCCTAGGAAGCAAGCAGAGACAAATCATTACTGAAATCTTGCCAAGAAAACTGAGGTACTTGTCCAGGCAATCGCCAGGATTCAACACTGACTTGAAGGCGCGCGCGCACACACACACACACACGAGTTTGAACCTAGTACTTTCCATTCCTGATCTTTTACCCCCACATATCAAATGAATTTTAGGGAAGTATATGTGGAATTTATTTACTGTGATTTTTCTAATCAATCCTGTTGTTACCTTTTAAAATGTTTCATGTGGGGAATGTGGGATGCAATATTGCATTGCACTCACACAGTGGCAAGATCACTGTTGCCTTTTCTACACTATTTATTTATCTATCTATGGATCAGAGCAAAGGTCTATCCAGTTCAGTGTTGCTTTTTGACTGTACCTGGCAATTTCCTTATGAGCAACTTCCAGAAGGAGCAAGATGAGTGATTGGTATTATGTGATATAAGGAACAGAGTCAGAACAGATCACTCGGTGTATCTGCAGGATGCAGAAGATTAACTTCTCTATCTTGCAAGATTTTCTGAAAACAAGGACAGAATACTCATGTACAGTTGGGGAACTAGATAGGACGACCTTTGGCATCACTTCTAGTTTGGTGCTTTGATTATTCTTAGATCAGTGACTGAACATCAAATTATCTTCATCAGTTAACAGTCTTTATTTTGAGAGCTTTTAAATTTAAAAATGAGATTCAAGTATTTTAAATAAATTATTGTTACGTTAGAGAAGGTACATGACATCCAGATAACTGGCAAGCTGCTGGTCTTTTGATTAGCCTGCAAATATCTAAAAAGGGAATGCTTCTTTACAGACTGAGAGTCAGAGCATTTAATTTTGATTGTGGAAAGATCTAGATTGTACAAGATCTAGCTTTTTCCTGGATTCTGGGTGCTTTCTGGAGTATTTAACCTCTACCTTATATACTAAATTGTGTATTATACATAAGACAAGTGTTGCAAAAGATATTGCTCTTCAATGAGATGCTACCAAAAGAAGTCAAAGCTGCATACCTATACCTTCTAAGTTATTCACAAAATGGGTAAACAAAAAAAATCCCATGTATTTCTCTGCCTCCCCATCTCTCCATTGTCATATTTGTTAGCATAGAAAATTGAAGATCAAACTAGCATTCTACGTTCAATAGTGCTTTTTTTTTTTTACTCAAAAGGTGCTACATCATACATAGTGCAGAAGAATGGAAGGATTAATATATGCTGGTTTTGGGTTGTGACCAAAGATATGGGATACGAAGGAGGGAGGGGATGGAAAAGGAGAGGAAAAGATTCATCAGAAATTCTGGCTTTGCTTCCCTGTCCCCCCCTTCTTTTAAGGGTGGGGGTCATCTCTTTAATTATGATCACCTCATAATATGAGCATCTATGCAAAAGATTTCCTTTTCAATGATATGCTCAGTGAGCCCAATAACACTGATGAGCAAGTTGGGGACCAATCCCCAAATGTAGTTAGTAGTGATAGATTATGTGACTTGTAATCTAAAATAGACAGAGGGCAGTAAGCAGCCTTTTTTGGTTCTAGTAGAAGGAAAAACTGTTTCATTCTGAGATATCCACATGAGTGAGAAATGTAACCAAGCAGTAACTTAAAAACAGAGAAACTCACTCTCTCATTACACTGGCTTATGTTCTCATCACCAAAAATAATGAAGGTCTACCTGGTAACTGCAGAAGCTGAAGAATTGCCAAGTAGTAAATTGATTTGCCTGAAAACTCTTGTTGTTGTTTTAACAAAGTGTGGCAGGAAGGGTGTCCTCAGTATAATTTGCAGCTGTAAAGAAAAAAGAATCCAGGTCTTGGATGAAGCCACGTTCCTTAGGTGTTAGAGTTCTCTGAAAACCCAATTACAATCTTCCCTGTTTTGATCCGTATTAGGTATGCCTCAGTGATGAGCCTGCTGTGTTATAATTCCACTGGCAAGAATTCTGATCAGAAGAGCAAACCTCCACAAGAAACAGGAAGTGAGCAGAAGCAAAACTAATCTAGGTGGGTGAGCTTAAAGCGGCTTTTAATAGTGTTATTATTATTATTAATAGGCTTAACTAGTGATCCTGGAAATCATCTGGGTTGGTGAAGTGAAGCAAAGTTTACAGAGCAATTGGCCAGCAACTGTAAGTCGAAGTAGAAAACTAAAGAAAGGAAAATGAAGGAGGGATGTGTGTGTATGAGGGGGGGGGGATGAGAGAAGGAAAGGAATATGCACAATCAGTTCCCACAGTGTCTCTTATAACTTTTTGCTGGCTTTACCCTGTCAACTCTGAAATCAAAATGCTTCCCATATCGAACATATGGATCTGCTTCAGCTTCATCACTGCTAGACCCAATCCTGCAATTAAAAACATGGTGGTTTTACCTTGCTATGCAGCTATCAAGTCACAGCACTGACCTCTGCTGAGATATACAATACATGCTGTGGGTGGAGGGGCTAATTTAACCCCCCCCCCTAGCACTACCTTGGCAACAGTGCCAATGTTTGCCAAGAAACAGATCTAATTTATTCAGTCCACAGGGACAGAAAGCAGTATTTATCTTTTGCTTTGTGTTTTCCCATCTTCTTCTAAGTAGACTTGTTTGGCTGTTTATCGTTTTCTTCCTAAAATCATATTAAAGCTATTTACTCAGGTATAAACAACCCTTTGGGCCCTGCAAATTATGCTGAGAAAGAAAGAGAAACATTTTAAAGGGCTTACAAGGTAGCCGGTTAGTTTTATTATTATCATACAATAACTGTGTGCCAGATTTATGGAATATGATCCATATGGCTGAAAGTCAAACAGAAGCAACCATCAAAGAGGTGGGACAAAATGGATTCATTGAAATCTTAGATTAGGACTTTGCAGACATGTTTAATTATCTATTCAGCCAGGAAACCCAATGAATGACCTTAGGGCAGTTATCAGTCCAGTGCAATTCATAGGCATCTTCATGAGTAAAAAAGGAAAGGATCCCTATAAAATTTAATGCTTTGTGTGGGCCTGATATTATGAAATAAAGAAGGGTCAAGGAGTTATCTGTTGCTAGGCTTTCCATTCCTGTAATGGTGACCCTGCCATAGACAATAGTATTCCATTACTATTTCAGCCTGCTGCTTTGGCTAGTTGTGGGGAGAAGCTTGTATTTAATTATCCTTTCTCTGCAAATGACAACAATGGATGTAAGAGAGAGAGAGAGAGAGAGAGAGAGAGAGAGAGAGAGAGAGAGAGAGAGAGAGAGAGAGAGAGAGAGAGAGAGAGAGAGAGAGGCAAAACCCCTCAAACAGGATGCAGCAAAGGAGCAATAAAATTTATCAGAGATTCAGGCAGTAGCACTGGAAAGTAAAAAGAGATACTATTACTGTAGCAAATCGGGAATGGATAAGTAATGGTGTTAATATGGGGGAAAGGAAGACTAGGAACAAAGCAAGGTGATGAGTTGCAGGGGAAAATAGCTTAAGTGTTGTGAAGAAAAGGAACTTTCACAGGATGTCTTAAAAGTTATACAACATTCATTATTCTGCTTGGAAACCCCAAAGTACATGCAGAGATAGTATAAAGGTGCTACCAAAATAGAGTAGAATCACAATCTTGATTTGTACATTGAACCTATTGAAATATTGGTCTAATAGCCTTCAATGTGAGGTTACTAAGAATAAATAGCGATATGAGTAGGCCCCTCATGTGACAGTACATCTTTTTTCAGTGTGGATGGATTGCCACTTGCACAAGGATTTAAGTACTTACAAAATGTCCTTGGACTGTCGAAGACCAATATCTAGCAACTTTTCAGAGATTCCAGTGAGAAACTGTCCCCGATTTACCTAAAAATGTCAGGGGTTGGAACTGGGGTGTTTTATATGCAAGGGTGTTCTGTTCTATCACTGATTTATGAATCTTCCTTACTCCCCATGTACGTACTGATTTATAGGAATACTTCTTTGCTCAGTGAGTGAGAACTCTGAATATAATGCTTGCTTCTGGATCTTTTTTATGGATATATCTGTTTGAGAGAGTTATGTGTAAACTGATGTTTGGTGATCTCAAGAATGGTTCAGACTGTAAGATCAGTTGACATGCATGCTGATCTCATGGCTACCACTATGCAGATTATGTTGATATTAATAAAGGTGCAGTACATGGAATCAGTTTGAGCTATGGTTCCAGAATGCTAATTTTGACTAAAAGCATCCTTCTGACCTCCTAAACACTCTCCGTTTCATGATTGTTGCTCTATTCAGTTTAATGTTAGCCATGACAATTTTTTATAATTGCATAGCTCAATAGCCCTTCTAATTTGCATCCTCTACATGAACAAATTGTCCCCTCCCTTTAATAGGAGGCTAAACCTCTTTTCAGAGAGGCCATTGGGAAGGACTATTGGAAAAAACGACAGTGGCACAAATTCTGCTAAACAAGTGGGTCTCCCTAAGTAACCAATTTCCATGCTAGGAATGAGGACTCATTAAAAGCTCATGCTTGAGTTTTGTTGTTTCCTTCCCTATGGACTGTAGATCTGATTTTTATAGTTGCCCAAGACAGTCTTGCAGCCTTTTAGATAGGATGAGAGGAATGAAGTCCTTCAAATAATAGGTTTTGAAAAAAACAAATTATTTAGAGTCTAAATCTGAACACTTCAAAGCTGGAGATAACTGTGAAAGAATTGCCCCAGTCCACTAACAAACCAATACACATTTATCAGTTTGAAAAATGGATAGAAATGAGAAATAAACATCTATTCTATGTACAAAACCAGACTGGCTAAAATCCTATTTTATTTTGTTTTTCATTTGGTGAGATGTCTCTGACGGATTGAAAGAAACTTAGAAAATTATCTGGAAGAAGGGCTCAGAGCTCAAAGGTGCAGCTCATGCTTTCCATGAATTAGGCACCAGTTCCAAAACCTAGAATCTTTTCTGTACTTATCTCCCCAAGCATCTTGACATTAGCTGAATATTTAAAATTTAGGGATATTTACAAGACTTTTTTTTTTAAAAAAAAAGATGGGGCTGGAAGCAGCTTCCCTGCCAGAGGTTTCCTTCTCCCATTTTCATTTGATCCTCCCACCTCCCCAAATAATGACTTTTGTTCTACCTCTTTTGGTCATGTCATCATGTAAATGTCATCATGTAAATGTGCTGTAGCCTTTTGGGAGTTTGGAGGTCCTAACCCTACCCAAAGATTGTCTTTCTTGTAAAAGGTAAAAATGCTTGGAGTAAAAATTGTCTCCCGATAATTTACATAGACATATCAATGCCATTTTTTTGGTGTAACACATGTGAGTCAGTACAACCTTCTTCTATTTTTTTTCCCATTATCCATTTTAGCTTGTAACTCTGGATTTCTACTGAAATATTAACTAAAGCCAGTCCTATGTAACCTTCTAGCTCAACCAAAATCGCATAAGTACTCAGGTTTGAACCAAGCTTAATACATATAGAATACAGAATAACAGAAGGGACATTGGAGGTCTTCTAGGCCAACCCCCTACTCAAATAGGAGAACCTATACCATTCCGAACATATTCATACATGCTCAGTGCAGAAAATCTTAAAGGGGTTTCACTAACCACCAAGTTCAATAGATAAGCCTCAGCCAAGTTTCATGTGGGCATACTATAAAATGTCGTCTTTTTCATTTAATATAAGGAAAAACATTTTGATGATAAAGATAGATAAATAAATAAAAGATAAAGATAAATATTTGAGGCGCTGCCACAAAGATGATGGGTCAACCTATTTTCCAAAGCACCTGAAGGCAGGACAAGAAACAATGGATGTAAACTAATTAAGGAGAGAAGCAACCTTGAACTAAGGAGAAATTTCCTAACAGTGAGAACAATCAACCAGTGGAAGGCTTGCCTTCAGAAGTTGTAGGTGCCCCATTGCAGGACATTTTTAAGAAGAAACTAGACAACTATTTGTCTGAAATGGTGTGGGGTCTCTTGCTTGAACAGGGGGTTCAACTAGAAGATCTCCAAGGTCCCTTCCAACTCTGTTATTCTATGTTCTAAGATGTGAATAACAGTGGAAAAATCTACCTATAGAAATTTCCCATTTCTGGAGAGTTCTTTTTTTTTTAAAAAAGGCCACCTTTCCAGGATGGCTTAATTGATTTTCCTTTATGTCACAGAGAGTTGAATTAGATGATGCTTGTGGTCCTTTCCAACTCTACAATTCTATGGTTATTGTGTTACAGGCTCCATCTTCTAGGAGACTTGCCTCTTAAAGGTTTGCAAAAGATAAAAAAATAAATGGTATTCCTAATACCATTGTGTTAATAATTAGCAAAGAAAGAAAAAAAATATTAAAACAGACTGAGAAAAGTTCCCAGCTAAATTAAAATGATAACAAAACTTTTGATATAAAACCAACTACAGATATTAGAATGATTTCTTACTGTTATCATGTTAAAAATTAGAGTCATTGTGCTGAACAATTTTTAATTCATAGTAAAATCTTGGAACTGACTAAAGCAGGGGTGTCAAACTGCCGGCCCGCAGGACAGATGCATCATAGCAAAACTGCACCCACCCCATTGCTGGCAATGGGAAAAAAGTTATGATACGTCGCGACACGTCACGTGATGTTGCAAGTTTGACACCCCTGGACTAAAGGGAATGAAGGATGTCAATCCTCCAAATAAACTAAATTAATTTGGATTACATCAGTATTTTTGCATTCTAAAAAAAAATAAGTCCTGTAAATTCGACTATTGTTGGAGCTTGATTCATTGTTTAGAGTTGCAACCAGTACCTTTTACAAGCCTAGACTAGCATTGACACATTCATCCCCAATTAACCAAGGTAATACTAAAGCATGTATACAAATTAGATGGCATAAATAATACTATTTTTTTTTAAAGAAACTTTGTTTGGAAGGAAATATGTAACTCAGATTTAAATAATGTTGAGCAATCACACCTAATATGAGAAAGATATATTAATAGTGCTTTTTGTTCGGTCATTCATTTCTTTCAATATTGCATTTGCAAATATAGGTAGAATGATTGTATGTTCCATGATTATAATTTTATTGGCAGATGTGGATATAACTGTTACTTCTAATGTATTTCTAAGGTTGAAAATGGAACATAGATTGTGTTGAATGGAGAAATCAGCCTTAAATGCCCCTAAATCTCTGAAATGTACTGGGATATGATGTGGTAGAAAATGGAAGAAAGAAAATTTATATTAGGCATGAATATAAAATGTATTTTTATTTTACCAGCTATAGTGACATTTAACAGATTTCTCCAATGCCTTGCCATCAATTTAAAAAATGTACGGCCATTGAAAAAGAGAAATGAACAAGAGAATAAGCACAGTTTGGCTGATGAGCTTAGGGATTCCTCACTTCCTCCGTTCACCTTCAAAGTATATTTGTTTTTGAACTTATGCTTTGCTCAAACTCTTTTCTGTGGAGCAAAACTCATTTCCTCAACTGATACAAACCAGCATTATTATGAATGACTAAACATGAAATCGAAACAAGGGGAAGGGATTAAAAATACCATCTTCAATCAGAATTAAGGCTCATTCTGCCAAGACTAGAAAAGCTGAGGATGAGATGATACAGGGCAATATTCTTTTTCTGATCCTTTTTTCTTCATTAACCTATGGTTTAATTCATGACCCGCCAGACATAATTCCCAAAAACTATTGATAAAAATAGATGCATCTTTGTTTCAGATGGCTAAGGATATAGGATTCTAAATGCATAAAAGAGGAAGGGAGGAAATGATGGTGATTGAACTGCTGAAAGAAGTTTGGGGGTAATTATTCCAGTGAGATTAAAAATAATGGCGCTGTCAGTTTCTGCAAACATCCGTAGCTTAAAAGATATAAACAGTTTGCCAGGACTTTTCAGTATTATTGATTGATTTGCTTGATTTATAATAGGCTACCACACCCTGAAGCCCCAGTATGGATAACAGTAAACACATAAAGCCAACAAGTTAAAATTGGTAAAGGTTTTAACAGAATTGTATATGAAATGCTCAATTTCAATAGAAACAAATCACTGTCCAGCTTCCAAAAATTGTTCATGCTAGGATTTGAGCAATTTTCCGGTGAAGGATAATCCATAGGTGATGGCACCCCATTCTTAATGCCTCTCTTAGCAGTCCTAGTTTGGCATTTCCAAACTCACAACAATTAACAGGTGACCTCTAATATCCCTGGGGCAAAGGATGTGGGACTGTAAGCTGAAATTGGAAACAAAGGGGGCAACACTGAACTTAAGTTGTTTTATTTATGTTGAATCTAAGCAGCTGTTGGGACGTCATGATAATAATTTACAATTAACACTGCCCCCAAATCATTTTCTGCAGCTGAAGCTAGTCCATTAATTCATATTTTAAATGGCTTATGATGTCTTTAGATCTTTTTTTCTGTATAATGCTCTGAGCAGCTGCCTAAGATCAGATCCAAATTAATTATGATATGAGAGAAACATTCTGAAGGACAGCATGTATGCCCATGAAAAGACAACTAAGCAGTTATGGCAGCAGTAGGAAATGGGACTTTGAGCCTATGAGTCACTAAAAGGGATGGAGACAAAATATTGAGACAATTGAGTGATGCCTACAAATGGGGGCATATATCCCAGGCTTCCTTGATCAAATTCCCAAATAGCCACCTCCCTAATCAAATGTTGGATGAAATTTAAATCAGTGTATAAAATACTTGTAGCGAAGTTAGTCATTGCAAGTACAGAAGAAATTGCATAGTAATATATTCCCTCTTTACAGTCTTTGCTTTTGAAGTTGGTGTAGAACAGGATGTCAAACTAGCAAGGTCACTTGACATCACGTGACGTATCATGACTTTTCCCCCATTGCCGGCAATGGGATGGGCGCGGTTTCGGCGTGACGCATCCGGCCCATGGGCTGGCAGTTTGACATGCCTGGTGTAGAAGTTCTTATGGAATGGCTTTTAAAGGCCCCCTTAGAAACCATACTTTACAATCTTATATGAATAGAAAAGTAAGGGGAGGAAAGTGATGTCATTATCAGTCTGCAGATAGTTGAAGGATTATATCTTTGAACTGAAAAATGTGTAGTGATTAGGTTTCAGTTTATCTTTCATGACTAAAAATATCAACACGGGTAACTACATCTGTTCTCTCTCTTGTAAAAAAATGAACCACTTTTCACCATTCTGCTTTACTTAACATTCTGTGTACCTCACAATTCAAATTTGTTCTATGCAAACTTCACCAATTTTTAAAAGAAAAGTTATTTATTACCCTTCTCTGATTCTATGGAGCCTAATGTGACGAAAGATTGGTCTTGGTCTTTATTTATAGATGGTTTTGGATTGCATCTTTCTTCAATCATGCAAAGTTTTGACAAGCACAAGACAGTAACAGCATTAGAGAGTTACTGCCACCTAGAGACAATGGTTAACATTGCGGATAAATCTCAGGTTTTTATAGTAAATTGCAGGTGACTCATCACCAAACAACAAAAGTAGGTCTATTGCTGAACAGTAGCTCTATGTCAAGCAACCAAATGGAGTAAATTATTGCAAAACCTATCTGAGGCAGAAAGAAGCAACAATGGGACGAATGACTTTAACAAAAGATGGTTGGTAAGTGCTAAATTTGGAATTATATTATATGATTAGGGTTAAAGATAGGGTGTTCACACTCTAGTGGACACACAAATCAACATACAGTGTGATATAATTAAGAGCCGTGGTGGTGCAGTGGTTAGAATGCAGTATTGCAGACTAACTTTGCCTACTGTCAGGAGTTTGATCCTGACCGGCTCAAGGTTGACTCAGCCTTCCATCCTTCCAAGGTGGGTAAAATGAGGACCCAGATTATTGGGGGCCATATGCTGACTCTGTAAACTGCTTAGAGAGGGCTGTAAAGCACTGTGAAGAGGTATATAAGTCTAAGTGCTATTTCTATATAATCCAGTAGTCTCCTAAATACAAGTATCTGGATTCAAATATTGTCTAAACTGTTATTTCATTTATTTATTAAAATTGTTTGCCACCCATCTCACCACAAGGCAACTCTTCATTTACACCATTAAAATGAAATCATAAAAATATGAATTATATATATATATATATATATTTAATTCATATTTTTATGATTTCATTTTAATGGTGTAAATGACCATTTAATCACATTAAAATTACAATAAAATACAAGTTATAAGTAAAAATGGAGAAGAAGGGAAGAGAATATAAGGGGTGGGGGGAGGTAGGTAGGAACTCCTATTAGTTGATCAACCACCTCCAGTGAGATAGTCTCCCATTTGGGGGCCCAAGCCAATTGGCAGAGCCAGGTCTTCATATTCTTATGGAAACTCAGGAGGGTGGGAGTCAATTTCACTTCAGGGGGGAAGATGTTTCAAATGGTGGGAGCATGGCACAGAAGACCCTTCTCCTGGACTCCAACAGCTGGAATTCTTTGACTGATGGGAACTGCAGCATGCCTCCTCTGCCAGCACAGGTTGAGAGGGCTTGTCTCATGGGGTGAAATGGTTCCTCAAGTAACCTGCACCCATGCCATGCAGGGCTTTATAAGTAATAACCAACACCTTGAATTTAGCCCCCTAGTGTGGTAGCCAGTGCAGCTCTTGGAACAGTGATTTAACACGGCCTACTCTAAGGGACCCCAAAGACTTCCCATGCTACTGCACTCTGCACCAGATGAAGCTTTCTACCTTCTTCAAGGGTAGCTCCATGCAGAGTGCATTGCAGTAGTCCAAATATGAGATGACCAAGGCTTGAATGACTGAGAGCAGGGACTTCTGATCCAGGAGAGGCCGCAACTGGCAGACAACTCAAAATAGTGCAAAGGCTCTCCTAGTCATGACTGCAGGAGTCGCAAGTCCAAGACAACCACCAAATTGCAGATAGAGCCTGCCTGGGATAGTGCCACCCTATCCAGAACTAAAGATGTCAGAGTCCCAGAACTTGAATTTCTGTACACTGAAAGCCATTTGGCCATCACAGGCCATCACAGCCTCCAGGCACTGTGAGAGGGTAGCGACAAGATCACTTGGGTTACCAGGGCTGGAATAAAAAGCTGAGTATCATCTGCACATTGATGACACCTCAACCCACAGTGATGAATGATCTCACCCAGCAGCTTCATGTCAAAAAAGGAGTGGAGAGAGTACCAAGCCCTGTGGTGTGCCACAGAAGAGAGGTCATGGGCTGGATTTCTCACTCCCTATCAGCACTGATTGGGACTGACCTGGGAGAAAGGAGCCAAGCCAGCGCAAGTCTGTGTTGTCCAGCCCCAGACCCTGTAGCCGGCCCCAAAGGATATCATGATTGACTGGTGCTGAAAGATCAAGTAGAGCAAAGATGGTTGCACTATCTTCATCCTGCTCTAGATAGAGATCTATAACACTGATCGCTTGCTTATAGCCCTTTGTGTGGTATAAGTATAATCAATTATGGCTTATCCAAGAAATCATAGTTACTGTAATAGGAAATCCTAGCTAGGAAGAGAAATCATCTTTGAGACTCTGGCGATTAGGAAAAGTATAGAAAGCTAATGGGAAAAATTGCTCTTTATATATCTTTATAGAGATCATTGCTGTTCCATCTAAGGTTTGCAACGCACAGTTGTTTTCAAAGCTTTGGCATCTATGCAGCAGAAACGTTTATATATTTTTTGATTTCTTAGATAAAGATTCTATGCATATGTCTTGAAAAAAATGTATACTCATCAGAGTGTTCATCAGTATCTGTAATTGCATATCTTTCTCAGCCGAACACCTACTCAGTTCTTGTAAATCCTTTAAAGAAATTGTTATTACTTTGACTGAATGTCTAATACTTATAATATTCTCCAGATAGCTGGAAGACAAATTATTCTGAATATGAACTGGGAAGCATGACTTGTATGGGGCTTTGGAACAAGTTGATTGGCGGTGATAAATATTGAACACTTTTACATCTTTATTCAACAACAACAATGAAGCACAAGGCAAATTTCTCAGTTGTACTTCACCTAATACACCTAACTTCCAGCTATGTCTAATTCATTTGATTGAGGTTCTAACTTAACTTGATCTCAAGACGTTCACAAAACTCCTAAAACATGTTAATTTCATAATTGTCCCATCTACCTCGGATGCCTTGACCTTTTGGATCAAGACCTCAGAAAAAGACGTAGAGATTTCACGTTTGTCCACAAATGTATGCTAAGGTGATTGGTTCTAATAAAGGTATTCCCTGCCACTTAATTTTGAAACCATGGGTCAGCATGATTTACTCAAAATAAAAAGGATCATGAAGGAGAGAGAGGGAATGTGATATAAAATTACATTTTAAAAAAAGGGGATAAAAAGAGGGGAAAATTGTATCAGAAATGAAAAACTTAAAAAATGGTCTTCTTCTATTTCATCTGTCAAAACTGAAACCAGAGACCAAAACTTACTTCAAATGTTAACTAATAATAGTCTATGATGGTAAATCTTATGTAATTTTGTGTTCTTTTTTGTTGTCTTTATATTTTGTTTTATTTGAAAGAATAAAAATTCCATTTTAAAAGGAAATAAAGAAATATAAGAAAGATATCTTTATTTTACTTCTTACACATCTCTCGGTATCTATATCACCTATCTCTAAATGTCACAAGTAAAATACCTTCTAATATCTAAAGCTATAAATGTACTTTTTTTTAAAAAAAAGTATTCAACCACTATGAGATTATTTTGATAATCCACATATACTGTATAATCATAGCAGTTATAAGTTTCTATCTCTGCACTGTATTTTTCTTTCTTTTTCCCATCCACTTAACATCTTTAAGATTACCAAAGCATGCAAGAATCAAGATTTTTTTTTTAGTTCAGAGCAAAGCACTTGTATTAAGTGGCTATTTAGGTCAATGAGCCTTGCTTTGTGTGTGTGTGTGTGTGTGTGAGTGAGTGAGCACACAGAACACACAGGATTTCAAATCCATATTTGACTCTGGTTGATTGCCTGGACAAGTCCCTGCAGTTTTCTAGGCAAGGTTTTTAGAAGAGGTTTGCCATTGCCAGGTTTCCAAGGTGGACAGAAGGTGAGCAGATCAAGATCACCCAGCTGGCTTTGTGCCTAATGTGTGGCTAGAATTCACAGTCTCCCAGTTTCTAGCCTTATGCTTTATCCATTACACCAAACTGGCTTTCCAAACTGGAATCCAAAGTACAGCATCCCTGAGAACGGTTTCCTGTTTGAACACAATCAGCTACAAGCTATTTACCAGAGGATTTCATTGTGCTTTTACAATAGAAAGGAGGCTTATCTTAACATTCAGAATATTCTTTTCTCTAACTTAAAAACATTTGTCTTCCCCTCTGGGAAGACAGAGGATATCCCTGGCCTTCAGTTCAGATATTTGAAGGGTGCTATCATATTGCCAGATCTCTTTTATCAAAACTAACTCAAAACTTGTCTTAAAACTTTTCCCACTCTTTTCCTCTGAGACTTATTTTTCACTCCCTTCATTATCTTTGTAGCTTATCTTTGAACTCACTTCACTTTGTCTGAATTTTCCTCTGAGACACACAAAAAAGAGGCTTTCTGTTGTAACTGACACCTGTCTTTCTAGGTTCTGGTGGGGCCCCAAATCTTTAGTCATTCTTTCATCCAGAATTCTTCTTCCTTCATTAGCCCTGCCTTCTGGCAGCTATTGAACCCAAAGTATTAGAATGGCAACAGCAGCTTGATCAGTGATACATGGAGACTGAAAGGACTTATGTGTATCTATAACAAAGGAGGAAAAGAAGGGTTGGTTTGCTGGTACTCTTAGTCCTAGATGCTATTTCAATAGGATAAAAGTTCTTCCTCACAGTTCTTCCTCACAAATCTCTGCAAACCTCTTAAGGATGTGTGTGTGTGTGTGTATGTATATATACACATGCAATATATATATATATATATATATATATATATATATATATATATATATATATATATATATATTCGTAGATTTTCACGGGTACAGGTATGCAGGTCTTTGCGTATTCGGGTCTTTTCCCGTGTAAGATTGAGAGTGTCTTGGCGATGTTTCGATGAGGTCCCACTCGCCATCTTCAGGATGGTGTCTTCGGCTTCATGCTTGTGAGAGCAAAGTGTGATCGGAGCTGCCGTCCTTCTATAAATACTGGAGGGGGAGTGTGGCGTGTTGGCTTTGTAGCTGTAAGCGGGTTGGTTGGCTGTGTTGTTACATCTTGATTGGAAGATGGAATTGATGTAAGCAAATTAGCTGATATAGCTGTAAGTGGGTTGGTTGGCTGTGTTGTTGCATCTTGATTGGAAGATGGAATTGATGTAAGCAAATTAGCTGATGTAGCTGTAAGCGGGTTGGTTGGCTGTGTTGTTACATCTTGATTGGAAGATGGAATTGATGTAAGCAAATTAGTCAGTTGTTTGGTAACATCCTGTGTGGCTGAGGTGCTGGCTGTGTGCCCATTGTTCTTTTGTACCTGGGTAATGGGCTGTGTGGTAACATTCTGAGCTCTATTGTAGTGATATCCTGAGTCCTGTGCTGCCACATCATGGGAGGTAGGCTGCGTTGTAACATACTGAGCCTTTGCGATGTAACCTCCTGAGTTCTGTGATGTAATGTCCTGAGTAGATGGCTGTGATGTAGCATCACGGGCTTTGGTTTGGCTCCGAGTTTGCAGTCTGGCCATGTGTTTATGGCGTGTGTCAGTTTGCTTTGTGTGGGGGTCGGCAGGGGGTGCAGCAGTTGGTGATGTCGCCGTGGTGTGGATTCTGGATGATGGTTGCATTTCGTCTATGGGATGGGTTTGGGTTTGAGTCTGGTGAGGGTGATTGGTGGTGGTGTCCTGTGTTGTTCTGGGTCCGGTGTCAGTTTTTGTGGTTGGGACTCATTTGTTGACTAGGGCTAGTTTCCAGATGTCTGGTAGGCGGGAGGTATCGTCACGTTTATTCATGTTGTGGGGGTGTTTCTCTATTTCGATGGCTTCCATAATTATTCTCTTGTTGAAGTGTTCAACAGGACATGAAATTGATTTTGAAGGTACCAAATTAATCTCCAAAACTGAACACTTCAGATAACACTTATAGATAAGGAGCAAAGGCAGCTGGACAGCCACCCCCCGAGTGCATGTATGCGCTCAAGGAAAGCGAAGGAGGATCTGAAGGCAACCAGCAAGGCCACTGACAGATTGCCAGGTGTAGACCAACTCAGCACATTGTGGACTATTACAACCAATGGGCCGATGACACGCTTTAGAAGCCGGGCGCAGAGGCAGGAGGCTATATAGGCCAGCTCCCAGAATGCCTCCCACTCCAACTCTGAGGACGTCAGTAGTTTGGCCGACGAAAGCTAAGTGCTCTTTTATCTACAGGCCTGTTTATATTAAACAGCCTTGTTTATTTTTATCCTGGTGTTCGCTTTTTTCTTGTAAGAATTTTATCAACATGTGTATTCCCAGGATTCGCATTTTTAGTGTTATAAAGGACATACAGTATATATATATATATAGTGCATTGCATGCATGCTGCAAATGATTCTGAATCATTTTTTTCTCATTTAAATCTGAATCATCTCTAAATCATCAACTTTAGATTCATTGATCATTCCCCAGCACTAGAGAAAGATATACTTTAAATCTAATACAAATTACTCTTAAAGTGAAGTACCAGCTCATCCCACAGCTCTTCATCTTCGGTTCATTTCAATGTGCTACCCATGTTTCAATCTTAACTGGTCCCTAATCCAAAAGAAAAAGGAGGGAGAAGAGAACATAAAGAGTGTTTTCCATAGCTGCTTATTCTCAGCTTTTCCTGGCTTGTTTGTATGCCATGGGAACAAAAGCCAGGGCTCTATTTATCCTCTTTCTCATATACATTGGTTGTTATTGTTCTCTGAAATACTCAAAAGCTGGGATCTGTTTCCTTTATCTTGGGGAGGAGGAATTGGATTAACCCCTGAAAGCATTTAAGGAACAATGAAAGGGAGAATTAATTTTCAGGCCATCACAAGATTTTAAGAGTTACTATAAAGCGCATATAGAGGATTGGATTAAAAATGAACCTGGTCCTTCTTTGTCTGTTGTATAATTTTGTAGGTAGACACCATCCAATGTGTGCATTACTTTATGTAGACATTATGCAGGAATGCAGAAACACCACAGACATTAGGTGAAGAATTCTTGTTCTGAGACAATCTTTGAATTGAAAGAAGGAGTCATCAGCAAACTCGGGCAAAACAGTGGGAGTGATGAACCAGTGTTTGATTTGGTAATAAACAGGAGGAAGCATAATTTAAAATAGAGAACCTGTTAGCAGGTGGTTCAATTTATTTAGAAGTTTATGTTGCTCCTATTTTGGATGAGAATGGGCTCCCCAAGAAAATTCAGGTGCACAGCTTGCAGATGGTACTAAATCTGTCATCGGCTTGATTATGTCCATTATGGTTTACCACTTTTTAAAAAAAATCTCAGTAGGTACCTGTTCTAATTTTTATGTATTCAGGAAAATACATTTGTCACTAATATCCATATACATGTCTTCCAATATAAGATTTGTCCATATTTTTTGCAAGTTGTGTTCCATAGAAAAAACATGCCTATTTTAGTATATATTAACATATGTGTACTTCTTCCATATGTATGCTTTGTTTGAATTGAAAATTGCACCACAACGTTCAGGTAAGTGGATTGCAGCATGGATAAGTTTTCTGAGTTCTCCATTATAATAGCAACTTTTTTTTGTCTCCTCTAGTAGACTTGAGGTACAAAACACCTTTCAACAGCTTTGTTGCCAGTAACTGGGCCACAATCACACGTTAACCCGGGTGCAAAACAGTCTTGGTCATGTAAAGTAAAAAAAGGATTTTAGAATGTGCCATATTTATCATAAAGTTGTGTTACTATTCCCCAAAAAATACAACCCATGACCTTGAAATATCCTTAGCTAAATACAGGTAGATTTTTAAGTTTTTTGACTGAACTGTACAGGTAGGCCTTGTTTAGTACTTGTCTCACTTAGCAACTGTTTGCCCTTACAACAGTGATGAAAAAGTAAGTTTAGGACCAATCCTCACATTTATGGTCTTGACAGATCTGTAAATCAAGGGAAAGCTGAAGTAAAATACAGTTGCAGTTTCACTTAGCAACCACTTCACTTAACAACTGAGTTGCCAGTCCCAACTGTGCTCTATAAATGAGGATTATTTATAATTCTATTTCAGTCTGTTGACTAGAGTGAGAATGGGTGATCAAGGATTTCTATCTGTGTCCTTCCTCTTCAAAAGAACCTTTTTTCTTCCATTGTTAAATGGTCATAAAATCTCAATCTTGATCTGTATGTTTCTTTTATGTTTATGAAAAATACGAACCAATTGGTGGATTTTTGTGGCAGAGGCTTAAGCATGTGAAAACAAAAGTAATGGGTTTTGTTTAATAGAAACATGAAACCCTAATAAAATATTCAAGATTGCAAATAGAACAATGCGCTTTCCTTCAGAGATCTGGCTCTTTGCTGCAGTTTTTAATCCACTACATTTTTCAACATTGCATTTTTCTTTACTTACTGGTAGGTTAATAGTTTATCATTTATTTTGTAAATATATTCTTTGCTTGGGACAAAGGAAAAAAAATCTATAAATTGTACCAACAGACAAATGATGCCAATAGTTACCTACAGATGCAACCAGACAGCATTACTCTAGAGTTCAAATCAACTAAAGCCCTCCAAAAGATCTTAAGTCAACTAAAAGAGCCAGTAGACCATGGAGAAAAAATGGGAGTAATCTAGAATATACAGTGTAAGGACTGTAACAGCCACTATGTAGTATAGATATGCAGAAGACTAACAGAGTGCATCCATGAAGACAAATTAACAGTAAGAAAACATGAAAACTCTTTAGTCTCACAATACACACTCAGACTCAACCATAGTTTCAACTGAGAAACTGAGCAACCTAGATCAGGATAAACTCCAAAACACTAGGGATTTTCTGGAAGCTTGGCATTCAGACAAATCAGCCATCACATAGAAATAAATCATATTTACACACCATTCAAAAATATGACAATTGAAAAGCTAAGAAGGAAACAAAAACCCAGAATATATCCTCTCCAGCAGCCAACACTCAGATAAGCAAGGATTCACATCAGGCAAACAATGAAGCAGAAAAAAAAACACCCAATCAAGGAATTATCAAGGAGAAAACTACACCTCACCAACATGGGCATGGCAAACAACTGCATATAAATAGGAAGCAAATCCCATCCTCTCTCACACTGCTATCCTAGCTGGATAATGAAACATCTGCAAGCAAACAACCAATCTCAGAGAGCACCAAGGACTCTACAGCAACCCTCAACTACATGTATATTATTCTATTGGAAAAATTGCCATTCTTAGCATCCATCCAGTCTGATCAGAATGCCTCTGAAAAACATTTACTGGTCTGTCTTTCAGGCTGTCCACTTGGCGCATTGAGAAGGCAGGCTTCTTAAAACCCCTATGGAAGAGGACATTTGTCTCTGTGGCATGGGACAGATGGAGGACCTTAAGCACTATGCTGTTCAGAAACCATTTTCCTGCAATTAAAGTGATAGTGGGGGAACATTAGGACAAATCACTAGCAGATTTTCCAGTACAGTAGCTGAATATGTAATTTATCTGCTGGTGGATACACTGCCTCACTTCAGTTCCCAACTAGCGATTTTCATATTTATCTATCAGAATCAAAAATGGGTACATATGGATTAATCCCCCCCCCCCAAGATGGCCAAGTTGCAGTTTTTACTTTTCCTAAAGATCCAAGCTCAGAGGAGTTTCAATGCTGATGATTTTACACTGTGCTGTAAATTAAACCATTGTCTTTAATTCTTTTCATTTTGTTGTGTTGTTTTACTGGTTACAACATATGCTTACAAAGATAATAATCTCTTATGCGGCTGTAGTTCTGCAATATTTGGTATACTGCTTCTTTCCATTTAAAAGCACTTAACCAACATAGTTAATTATAAACTATGATAAACTATAATCATAAAGGTTGACTCAGCCTTCTATCTTTCCGAGGTCAGTAACATGAGGACCCAGATTGTTGGGGGCAATATATGCTGACTCTGTAAACTGCTTAGAGAGGGCTGTAGAGCACTGTGAAGCAGTATATGAGTCTAAGTGCTATTGCTAGTGCTAATCAGCACTGCTGTAGTTCTGGGGAGGTAAAATTAGGATGACTTGATCCATCATATGAGAGTTAAGATATCTCAACTGGCATCAACTCTTTTGACCTTTTCAGCAGTGTCAAATGGCATCAATTAAGTGTTTCCATTTTTGAGCTTTGTGCACAATTCCCAATTGGCCGGGGTGTGTGTGTGTTAGACAACAACAGAAACCAGATAGCAATTGCCCAACTTTCCTTGCCATGTTCACTTTTAACACATACAAAAAATTTAAGAGCTTTATTTTTATTTAAGCCTGGCCAGTTTGAGTCACTGGGGTTGGATGGGAGAATGGTGTCCTGGCTCCCCAACTGTAGGATAAAGAAGGGAAATCTCAGGTAGGAAACAATAGGAGATTCCCAATGGGAATTTACTTAAGTACTAGCTCCATCAAAGGAAATTCTGCAAAAAGGTCTTGATGGTGTTTCCACTGGAGAGGAACTGATCACGGTTAATCAGCATAGTTTCCCAATATGCATACAAATCTACAACATCATGGAAAATGGTGCAATGCCAATCTTTAAATGGTACAGTCCTTCCCTGTCGAAGGAAAATCATACAGGAAAATTACACTCATGGGTAACTGCTAGCTCCTGAGGTTTTCTTTCAGTACTACATAGGTCAATATAGCCACATCCCGCTGGTATGTAGTGGTTCCCTTACAAATGAGCATTTGTGATAAAGGGAAGGGGAACATGCTTTCCAAGAGAAATGAGTTAGGAAATGAAATAAATCATGTAACCCTTTTCCTTCCCTAATATTTGGGAATATGATATTAAATAAAAGTACAGCATGGCTGCATTTGCTTCTGAAGACAAAATAAATCCAAGGTCTCTTGTACACACACAGTTCTGATTTCAACAACTTAATTTTGAAAAGATACAAATTATCTTCTAACTTAGCTTGACTTCGCTGAACACAGTGGTTGCTCTGTATTCTCTCAAATCACATACTGTATAACCTCCCAAAATCAATGGCCCCTTGAATGCTTTGAAAATAGCATAAGGCTAGGGCAAGAGATGAAGGATTACACTAACAAGGAGATAACTTTATCAGTGGAGCTACAGGAGGAGAAATACGATGAATCTTTGCCATCTGCAAGGAACAAGGCTGTTAGATATTCTAATTCTACACTTTGCATGGCAAGTATTTCCATACACTACACAAAGAATAGACTGTTCTATGTATTTACTGGAAACAATAGATTTTGCACATCCCAATAGTTAATTACTTGCTAAATAAAATATTTAGCAAATAATAATTGCTAGTAAAGTAGTATACTAATAAAAAAGAATTGCTGTTCAGCTGATACTTACCTGACAGAGATAGATATAATATATTGCTGGCTAAAATGCTGCTACGTGATTTAATGGTCGGGAAGGGAAAAGATGCTCATCATTTTAGAAGGTTACTCTTTCTTTGTGTGTGCATGCAGGCATTTTAAATGCTAAGTTTAACACTAGCTGAAGTTCACCGAAGCATCTTTAATAAATAAAATGAGATTTATTTTGCTATGCTTAATAGGCTTGGGAAGTTATAGTCAATTTATTTACCACCTCAAAGTACAAAACACTATAAGAATGCTTTTACAACATTTAAGACAAAACATCTTTTTAGTGGTTGACTTTTCTCTGTAATTAGACGCAATTATCAAAATGAGTGTTTATTATCATCTTGCTTATTTTCCCATATTGGTAAACATCAGTGTTTTGATTCCCCTTTCCCTACAACATAATGACTAGCATGCAAAGACTCAGCTGAACAAAACACCCTAGAAGGATTCAGAATCAGGAAAGGAGCTACCGTACCTCCACTCTTCTCCTTCTATTGATAAGGCATGGAGAAATGAGTTCCTGCTAATAAACCACTAATGAAACAGATGCTCAATATAGTTTGTTGCTTTCACACATGACTGATTCTCTGGCAATCTGGTTTCCCAGGTATTTCCTGAGTTGAATGGACTGCCAAAATAGATATTGCTGAACCACACAGAGCAATCTGTCCTCCTTTTTGCTTACACATGAAAGCCACAAAAACATGTTTCATTTGGGACTCTTGAGAAACATTGTATGCTCTCATCCATCATAATACTTTAATATGCTGACAAAGAACACAAAAGAGTTAACCAAAGCAAAAGTTCCAAAGACAATGGTTGTAAATAAGTCACGCAAACCATTTCATTTGGATGAAATGTGAATTTCATTCATATCCTAGTACAGGTAAATTTAGTGTTTCAAGGTTCTAAGAGAATAAATGTTCCTGCTGTTCATATAGTAAATTTCCAAATGAAATATGCTTGTTTTTGAGCAACCTTGGATGACTGTCATATTTAAGTAAGCAATTTAGAGATTAAGCTTTTATATGTTTTTTAAGTAATTTATTCTGTAGTATATTAATAATGATGATGATGATAATTTATCATGCATCTTTATCAAGACATGGTACAAAATGAAATTAAAAGCCAATGGCACAATCATTACAAATCAATCAAATCTCAGAACATGGTATAATTATTCAAACAATGAGTACAGCAACAGTACATTTAAAATGAAGCTCTAGGACAGGGCAAAGTATATATGCATTCATAACAATTTAACACAGGTCTTAATATTGCTAGCTAACTAAGGGTAGGATAGAATAACTAGATCATAACCTAGCCTGCTAATCAATTTAAAAGGTTTTAAGCCCTCCTTTTATACTACCACATTTCCATTGAAAGGAGGAAGAGGCCAGATTCCAGAGTCAAGAGATCAGATTGCTAACTGAAAGAAGGTCTGCCAGAAGAATGTTAAACATGAATAGAACTGTAGGATAAAACAAGGGCAGAGAGATCCAGGGAAGCTTCCAACTGAAGGATTTTAATCAGAAGCACTAAAACTTTAAAATGGGCTCTACTGGAATATGAAGAGCCTAGCACTATATTAGCACATGAAAATAACAAAATCGTGGTCTCACTTGATGTCACAGCCCTGTTCACATCTATAGATCCAGAATTAGCCAAAGAATCCATGACTTCCCTGTTTCACAGTAAACTTGACTTAATTTAATACACGAAGATCAAAACACCCAAGATTATGGATCTCAGGAACCTCTGCTTAACTACATACTTCCAGTTTGATGGCCGAATTTACCAAAAAAATTAAAGGGATGCCTATGGGATCACCGTTTTCAGGACTTCTAGTGGAGGTCATCCTGCAATGTCTAGAAGCCATAGCACTTCTACAAATACAACCAAAAATATGTAGACGATACCACCACCATAATAAAAAAGGACCAATTAGAGAACACCCATAGAACCATCAATAACATTTTTAAAAGAATCCAGTTTACTAGAGAAAAAGAAAACAGCAACTCGCTATCCTTCCTGGACATCCTGATCAGCAGAGACCACAATGGCAAACTAGAAATGCAAGTCTATAGAAAAACCACCCATACCAACCAGGTACTCCACTATCAAAGCAACAACCCAACCTCTCACAAGCTATGTAAGGACTTTATTTAAATGAGCCCAAACACACTGCAGCAACTCAGAACAGCAGAAAAAGGAAACGGAGCATCTATACAACACATTCTAACAAAATGGATACCCACGCAACTTCATCAAAAGTCCCTGACCACTGAACCCAATAAAGCACAACCAACACAAGCCCTAAAAAGAATTACACTGCCATAGATCAAGAATATGTCAGAAATCACAAATAGACTACTCCAACCACATGGAATCAGCATAGCACACAAGCCAACAAAAGCTCTTCAGAACATCCTAAGTAAACCCAAAGACCCAGCAACCTCAGAAGAAAAAATGGGAGTCATCTACAATATACAGTGTAAGAACTGCAACAACCACTATGTAGGACAAACAGGGAGAAGACTGGCAGAACGCATCCATGAACACCAACTGGCAGTCAAAAGGCATGACGAAAATTCTTTAATTTCACAACATCTAGACAGATTTAACCATGGTTTCAACTGGGAAAATGTGACAGTCCTAGACCATGGAATTTGTAGAAGCCTGGCACTCTGACAAATCATCCATCAAATAGGCACATAGACATTAACAACATCTATAGATTATGCAAAAGAGACAATCAACCAGTCCAAAAGAGAAAAAGTCTCCAGCATTTCTCCACCAGTAATCAGCACTCAGATCAGCATAGATTAACTTTAAGGTCACCTTCAGACCAACAATCAAGTAAGCAATACCCCAATCAAGAAACTGCCAAAGAGCCACTAGTAAACAGCCCACCCAAAGAATCCCTAAGACCGCCCCCACCCACACAGATAGACAAGACACCAGAATATAAACTGACAGTAAACAGCATTCCGTACTAGCACTGACGATATTACCTAGTTAGAGTAATGAAATGTCTGCAAGAAAATAAGCAAGCTCAGAGAGCACCAAGGATCCCACATGAGAATAATAGCCTGAAAAACCTTATTCTGGATGAAGGGCAGGGACAGACAGGGCAAAGAATCCAGAACACTTGTGCTAACCTTCTCCACATTAATGTCCTCTTATTCACTCTTTGAATGCTGTGAGCTTCCTTCTTAGCTTTCTAAGAGCATCATTCCTTATGTTCCTTCACTTTTGCTTCCTCTTTACAACCAGCCTTCTTAAAGAAATATACTCATACATTCACAGAAACATCACTGGTTTCTCCCAAATCAAGTGTGATAAATATATTGAAATCCCAGATCAGAAAACATTGTCTTTGGCACCAAAAGACAAGATAGGAAAAGCTCTTGATTGCAGCCATTATTAACCTCGACTCATTCAGGTAAGACAGTGCTACCCCTTAGGATGATTCTCCAGTTGTAAATATAAGTGAGCACTTTATGAAAAATACCTTTTCAACATTTAAACACCACAGGAAGTCAAGGGAACACCTGCCAGGAGACCAGTAAAGTAATCTAGGCATAAGACAAGGAAAGCACATGCCAGCAGTACTCCAGCCTTAACTGATCATTCCTCAAATCTCCAAAATGAGAAGGCAGTGAGTTCTCTATCATTATTCCCTATCAAATGCCATTATAATCTATATTCTTTAATTAGTTCTCTATGAGGCTAGGATGAAGGAGCAAATATATCTTAGGTAAAGAAAATAAGTTTCTTTCTTTCTTTCTTTCTTTCTTTCTTTCTTTCTTTCTTTCTTTCTTTCTTTCTTTCTTTCTTTCTTTCTTTCTTTCTTTCTTTCTTTCTTTCTTTCTTTCTTTCTTTCTTTCTTTCTTTCTTTCTTTCTTTCTTTCTTTCTTTCTTTCTTTCTTTCTTTCTTTCCAAACAAGACAAAATGACTAAATGGAAAGGGGGCAAATGCTGAGGAGATGATTCACATTTAAACATAATTCTTGGACATTTTCTGAAAATCAGCTCTAAATTCAGTGCTCGCTTGTAGCAAAATGGATCTGGCAAAGTTCTGCTGCTCAAGCAAACAAGCAAATAAATAAATAAACCAGTGATCTTGCAATCTGAGAGCCATGGGGTCCTGTTCAAACCATTGCCTCCCCTCTTTTGTTCAGCCACCCTGGGATTCTAAAGGAAGCGGTATTCCTTTCCAACTTTGGTAAACAAAGTCTGGGTCAATTCTTTTGAAACAGGCCTGAATTGTGTCAGACACACAGTAAAGGAAAGAGAGAATGAGAGGGTGCACCTTCCAAAAGAAATTGGTACTATTTCAGGAGCCATGAATAAATTCAACATATAGAAGCAGAAAAGAACCGATCCTTTTTCCTGCATGAAGTGGCTGCCTGAAGAACAAAAATAAACAGAAGCCGGAGGAAAATACAGCAAAGCATTTACTGACCAGCTTATCTGTGTGTGGAGATAAAATGGCTCAGTAGGACACCTTTTTTTTAAAGCTTACAAATTCAGTTGGCTCCAGCTTCAATGACCTTGAACATTCATAAAAGAGATGTAGCAATGCCTCTTCTAGCAATGCCTTCCTGTTTTGTTGTTTGAGACAAGAAGGCTATTCCTGGCTCCTGCCTAGCACTACCTGGCCAAAGCTATGAGGATCTGGGCTTAAGTCCTCCCAATCCCTCTAGTAAATAACTGAGCAACACTGCAAAATCCATAGCTACCTGAGCAGAGCACAAAACATCTTTTCCCTTTTACTTTAAATCAACTGTGCTCCATTACTAAAGTATACTGCTGCCAACAGTGTTGAGATATTGATGGCTCTGAAGTGGAAACTGCTTTTTAAATTTGTTATAGCTACCAGAGTTTACCTCTTTTTTTATTTATTTCCAAAATTCAATGTGAAGAAAAAATTTAGTGTGTCCTTTTTGGGAAAAAGGAATGGCTCTCCTTTTTGGAAAGGGTTGTAATAAAAGAGGATGAACTGGAAAATACAATTCACCAAGTTCTTGACACAGTGAAATAGAAACTAAGTTGCAGTAAACACCTAGAAAAGTTTATTCAAAACAACAACAACAACAACAACAACAATCCAATAGGATTGTCCCAAAGATGCTTTTTCAAAAGGCAGTTGGACTTTGTTTTTCCTTGAAAAGTCAGAACTGAAGAAGGTTCTTGGATGAGAAGTGAAACTTTTTCAAAGAAGAACAAAGTCCAATTGCCTTTTGAAAAAGCACCTTTGGGACAACAATGACCTGGATGACTGAGAATCTCCCTAGAAACCAATAAGATTGCTACTCCTTAGGTATTGCTGAGGTGGATGAAACTTAGTGATGTGTGTCTCTTTTCCCTGATTTATCACCTTTCTTTCTTTTATAAATAAAACCTTTGCAGTATTTATTTTACAAATATTCCTTTGGAATTAGCTATAACTCTTGACAGGTCCATAATATATTAGCAATTTTTTTATTCACTTGGAAGTAATATGCAGACTGTTCAATATTCTACAGTATAGTAGATCATAGGAAGTAAATATAGTGAATCTGGTACAAATTGTGAATTTCTTGAGGTGATTTGTGTGAAAATTTAATACAATGTTTTCCCCTAAAATATAACTTCTCTTTTAGCTAGACAATCAAACCATGGGAGAAATTATTACTTCAGAACTGGAAAATAATGTGTGTGTGTAAAAAAAAAAAAAGAGAGAGAGAGAGATGTGAGAAGAGAGAGAAGAGGAATAGAGATGGATGGGAAACAAAACTTTCCTAGGTTATCTTGTCCTTTGAAACATCACACAGAACTTTTAAAAATACAAAAGATGGACTTCTCCCCCACCCCTCAAGCCAATTAAATAAAGATAAAGTAAGTATCGAATTATTCTGTCAACTTTAGCACTTGTGGGCAATTTAAAACTCTTAGCTATGATTTCAAGCCGTCCAATCATTCAGCTCTGCATAACCTCTCAGTTGAATTATCTGAGAAGAAATACGAGCGATAATCCCTGGGATTTCTAGGGAAAACCCTTGCCAGGCTCTGCATGTGATGTACTGGCAGATCAGAGCAAATAAAAGGGTGGAAGGCAGAAGCAGAGTGAAAGTTTAGTCAATACGGAACTCACGGGGGAGCAAAAGTCCTTTAAAGGGTCTTTATTTTTCCAAAACTTTCAGAAAGAAAAAAAAAAGGATATTTATGTGAAATTCGTAGTTCTTAGCCTATCTAATAGCTCATGCATATTAATTAATTGATTGATTGGTTGGTTTATTCAGTTTAGTTTTCTAGTGTGAAAGGCCTAGAACTAACTTGGAGAGATTTCTCGCTTTTCTCTGCAGGCACAGTTATAAAAGAGAAGAAAGAGGCAAAGCTGAGACGAGTATGCAAAAGGCAAGTAATAAATAATTGTTCATCATCTTCATCTTCATCATCATCTCCATCGATCTTATCCCTTGCACCAGTTTCTTATTTAAAAACAGAAATGAATATTACAGCAGCAGTCTCTTTTCCTTTTAAAATTAAGAGAATATAACATTCCTTAGACTGACTTTTTAAAAAATATTTTCTTAATTCTGCCTTTATTCTTTTTATAAATAATTCAAGGTGGCAAACATATTTAATATTCCTTCCTCCTATTTTCCCCACAACAAATCTGTGAGGTGAGTTGGGCTGAGAGAAAATGACTCGCCCCAAATCACCCAACTAGTCTTCATGGAGCCTTAACCACTAGACCAAACTGGCTGTTTTCATACTTCTTTTACAATCTTTCACAAAACTCTTTTACACTTTTATACTATTTTTTAAAGTAATGGAAGACTCTGATGCTTAAGGCCATAGAAAAAATACTGTGAAACTGAACACCTGTTAAGAAAAAGTGAACAGAAGTCATATATAGTAAGTAGCAGAGAAAGATAAGCAAATTCAAGTGTCACCTACACCATGTTGTAAATGTGCATTTATTATCCTTCTTAATAGAACAACAAGCTTTCCAGATATAGCTTGTATTTCACTTCCAAGGAAGATATGTGGAAGAAACTTGATCTAAGAAAGAATATATCAGAGATAAGTAAAGACAAACCCCCAAAACTCACTTACTGCAAAGCAATAGATACTTTATTCTTTCTCTGAAAGAAAACAAAAACACTGAGGATGGACTGGTTATATCAGTTTTAACTTTATTTCCCAAGCTGTACTGTGTACTAGATGGGATATAAATTAGACTCCAGGCTTCAATTTGCTCCTTTGCTTCATAGCAATTTATTGAAGTAGGTGAATCAAATCATGGCTGGAGCATTGTTCTTAACATATCCATCATAATTTTGTAATGGTACAAAAGTAAGTTTCCTTCAAATTCTCACTCCTACCCCTCTACACCTGTAGTCATGTTTAATTACATGCAAAATACCACACATTAAATATCTGATTTTGAAATGGAATTCCTTAAGTCTAATTTATATTGCACATTTAGAGTATTAACAAACCAAGGCCAGATGAGGAAAAATGAGATCTTTGCATCCATTGTGAGCTTCTCCCTTTGCAAAGGGAGTGCTAGAAAAAATGGTTGAGAATAAACAAGGGTGGCATGAGGTAGTATTTGGAAAGATAACTTGTAAATACATTAGTTATTTCACACCAGTGGAAAACACTCAAAAAGATGGCTGCTTTTTCTTGGCAATTTCACCCTATCTCAAGAGCTCAACAATTTCTCCTTGTCCTGCTAAATATGTGTGAGTCAAGTGTTGATTGCTGCCAATTTCAGTGGACCCTGCTGTTTTTGTTCTACTTTGATTTCTTTTTTTTGCCTTGTGGTAAATGGGTTACTTTTGCAGCCAAGAGCCTGGATAACTGTTTGAGAAGACCATTTGATGCACTCTCCAGAGTCAACTTTGTAAAACATGGAGGGGATTATTGGAATTGTGTAGCCAGAGGTATTAGGTAAATTTCTGAATCATAAGAGCCATTAATGGCAATTACCTCTTAGACAATCTGTATGTTAAAATTTGAGGTACTATATGTGATTAAGAAAGCAACATGACACCCTGGACACTAACATCCATTTAGTTTCCTGCCTATTTTAGAAGATGTTTTTAATTAAAAAGAAGTAGCAACAGCAGGCATGGTACAAAGTTCTTTAATCCTCATCATGTTTTCTTTTTGTTTATGATTCTTTTTTTTTTTTGCTAAAAATACCTTTAAATCTTTCATATGCCTCAAGCTTTCTTAAAAAAAGAAAAACAGCCTGTGTTTTGATTGCAACTGAACTGTCTAGAGAAACGAGATCTTTGCACCTCTAGTTATCCAAGAGTAAGGGCATCCCATACACTAAAGGCAACCTAAAGAACCCTTGTGGCCCCCATCATTCTTTTAAGAGTTCTCTGCGACCCCCCCATAGCTGAAATTCAGCCACAAAAGGTTGATGTTTGTTGGGATATGGGAAAAAGGGATAAGAAATTAGAAATTAAATAGGGCTGTTAAACCTTCAACAGTTTCAGTGCATCAATTTTATTTGTGTGTCCTCTCTGTGTTAAAAAAAAAAGCTTAGATCTATCCTACACCTTTTTTATGAAAGCAAATTCATTTGAGTTGGATGGTTAATGAGTTAACTATTATACCTCATTCTACTAGGGACTGTTTTACCATTAGAAGTTTTCTCTCTCTCTCTCCAGCCATGGATGTAAATGCTCCTTAACTGGGTATTCTATGTACTTGATAGTCTATGTTCACTTCTTAAGAAAGGATATGCAGAGAAACTCAAGTATGTTAAAATGTTTGAACGGTAACCTTTATTTGCTTAGTAAGCAACTATAGTTCTTAAAAACTTAGGCCAAAGAGTATAAAGCAGGGGTCTTCAAACTTGGCCCATTTATGACTTGTGGACTTCAACTCCCAGAATTCCTCAGCTAGCGTGCCTGGCTGAGGAATTCCGGAAGTTGAAGTCCACAAGTCATAAAAGGGCCAAGTTTGAAGACCCCTGGTATAAAGATGATTTCATTTCATTTCACATCCCTGGAAAATAATCCAAGCCAGGAAGCAGCAAAAGGAACAGAAGACAAACCAACAAAGATCAGCATGGTGCAGAAATGATAGGTAGTTGTAGAATTTTTAGTGACTTTTTCTACTCAATAGTCCCTGGAAACAGAACTTTCTTCTTCTTTGTTTTCCTCAGATGGGTTGGACTGGAGCTGAAACCAAGAGGAGAAAGCTATATGAGGGTGGAGGTTTGTTCTGCAAGCTTGTGAGTTGGTTTCAGAATGTTTCATTACCAGGCTAGGTAACATCTTCAGTGGAATTTAGGAGATGTCAGTGTCAGTGTTCTTCTGCTTATAAGGATTTGTTACCAAATCAAAGGGGTGGTGCTCATCTCTGATTTAGCCTAGGCGCAGGGGTAGGCAACCTTGACACTTTTATGACTCGTGGACTTCAACTCCCAGAATTCCTGAGCCAGCCATGCTGGCTCAGGAATTCTGGGAGTTGAAGTCCACGAGTCATAAAAGAGCCAAGGTTGCCTACCCCTGCCCTAGGGTGTCAGAGTATTCTGAAAAATGCTTCTGTCATCATATGGCCAGCATGAAAATACAGAATGCAATACCTTTTGTGCCAAAGTGGTACCTATTTATCTATTTGCATTTGCATGCTTTTGAACTGGTAGTTAGCAAGAGCTAGGGTGAGAATGGGAGCTCTTCAGCAGCACTTAGGTCTCGAACCTGGGCTATCAGCTTTCCAGCTTACAAGCCCAGCATCTTAACCATTGAGTCATGCATGCCACCCCTGCACACAGAGATACAGGTACACAAAAGGCAAATACTCCTCTTAGAAAGTTATGATTGAGAAGCATCAAATGAAGGTTGGGTGCCTGATTGAGAAGCAAGAAGTGAAGGCATTTTCCCACCTCCAAACTGATGAAAACTTTTGATAAAACCAATAAATAGTACAAGACAACTCTGTTAAAGCAATGATCTCAGGGGAAATGAAAGGAGCATAGACTAAGGGAACCCAGGAACAATTTGAATAGCATAGAACATTTGCTCCCAATAAAAGCTAATCCGAAGAATTAAAGCAAACAAATGTAAACCTCCATGCAGTGATGAATTAAGATGTGTCAATTTATAATGTGTTGTGGCACTTCATAAATTAAAGCTTTTGCTTCTCCCCTGGGAGGAGACAATTCAAGTGCAGTCAAATACTTGAACTTAAAAGTTCTGCTGTTTCGACACTCCATGTTTATGATACAATGAACCTGCAAATCAAGACACTATTATTTATTTATATACCACCTTTATTATTTTTATGAACAACTCAAGGTGGCAAATACATCTTATACTCCTTCCTACTTCTGTTTTCCCCACAACAACAATCTTTGAGGCAAAAGAGAGAGAGAGAGAGTGATTGGCCCAAAGTCACTCAGCTGACTTCCATAGCTAAGGTGGGACTAGAACTCGTGGTCTCCTAGTTTCTAGACTGAGGGTCTCACTGCAAAACTCAGAATTGCAAAACTATGCAATTCTGCTTAATAGTGGCATTATCTTTCCAGCATTTTTCTGCCAATTATTTTCATTGTTGTCAAATGGTTTCAAAGACAGATAAAATAATTGGGTAAACAGAGTGTGATGGAATGTTTAACAGACCTTGGGACATGGAGAAAGCATCTTTAAAGCAAAGATTCCTGAGTCAAGGAGAGGGAGGAATCATGAAAAGAGACTCAGAGTAACTCCAACCTAATTACTTTAGATATAACCTAGAGAATTTCCTTGGCAGGCTTTCAAGATTTTGTTCCAATTCTCTACTAGAAATAAAAATCTTTTCAGAAATCCAAGTACAGCAGTACTTTTTTTCCTGAGTCTGCCTACTTTGAAGGCCTTAACACAGTCCTATAAACACCAACTCACAACATCTAAAATCGGAAGAAGCTGCAGAGCGACTAACTAGGTCTATTATCTGATGTAGTAAAGGGAGAGGAAAATACTCCCAGAGAGTCAGAAGTGAAAGAATCAATCCATCATTCTGTGCAGCAAAATTTGAGAAAATGAAAATCTAGAGAAAGCAAACTTAAAAGTGTTCCTTTCTCTTTCTCTTTCAGGTGAGCTTCTAAAGGAGACAGGTTCCATCATGGGGAAAGGGAAGTTGGCCCATTCCTTAATGAGAATGGGTGAATCAAAAGAAGTAACCCTCTAGGGCAGGCATGTCAAACTCGCGACGTCACATGATGTCGCGCAACGTATCGCGACTTTTTCCCCATTGCCGGCAATGGGGTGGGCACAGTTTCAGTATGATGCATCTAGCCTGCGGGCCGGCAGTTTGACATGCCTGCTCTAGGGAAAGGTAGAATTAGATGAAAATGATATTGTGGATGGATCTGAGCTTTTTTTGTTCATTTAATTCTAATTTGTTCTACCTGTATATTGTATACATGCCTACAGGTAATCCTCAACTTATAACAGTTCATTTAGTGACTGTTCAAAGTTACAATGGCATTGAAAAAAGTGACATGATCATTTTTCACATGACCGTTGCAGTATCCCCGTGGTCATGTGATCAAAATTCAGATGTTTGGCAACTGACTCATATTTATGATGGTTGCAGTGTTCTGGGGTTATGTGAGTACTTTTTGTGACTTTCTGACAAGCAAAGTCAATGGGGAAGCCAGATTCACTTAAAAACTGTGTTACTAACTTAACAACTGCAGTGATTAACTTAACAGCTGTGGCAAGAAAGGTCGTAAAATGGGGCAAAATTCACTTAACAACTGTCTCACTTAACAACAGAAATTTTGGGCTCAATTGTGGTCGTAATTTGAGGACTACCTGTATATGTACAAAATTGTGACTAAAAGGCTATAGGACCTATGAGATTTTCCTTTTCCTTTCTTCAGATGTCTCTGTTACCCGTTCCTACAGCTGAATCTGCCTGCTAAACACCTTCCTTTCTGCTGAGATCCATAGCTCCATTCTGACAGGACATTTAGATTTAGATAAGGCAGGAATCTCCAAGAGAGAGTGATGGAATGTCTCCTCCTGAGGTAAAGATGCTGGTAGGAAAACTCTCTGTAAAAAAAATGTTGCTGGCAACTATGAGGCAGATTTTCCAGACAGTGGGAGGTTACAAAAGAAGGGATTGCAGATAGTAATCCCTTGATTTATGAGCGCAATTGGGACCAAAATTTCTGTTCCTAAGCAAGGCAGTTGTTAAATGAGCCATACCCAATTTTACAATCTCTTTGCCACAATTGTTAAGCAAATCACTGCAGTTGTTAAGTGAATCATATGCTTGTTAATTAAATGCAGCTTCCCCCATTGACTTGGAAAGCAAACTGCCTGGGAAGGTTGCAAATGTAAGGGACAGACTCTGCAACTGTCATAAGTACATGCCGGTTGCCAAGTGCCCAAATTTTGATTGTGTGGCTGTGGCGATGCTGTGATGGTCATAAATGCAAGGACCAGTCATAACTCACTTTTTTTCAGTGCTGTTGTAACTTTGAATGGTCACTAAATTAACATCTGTAAGTCAAAGACTATCTGTATATGGGAAGGGTTTAGGGATTCTGCTTGACAGAACCAGAATGGCCAACCCATTGCATATCTGTGCGTGCATGAGGAAGCCTGCACATGCATGGGTAAAGTGGTCTCCTACCTCACATTAACTGACAGCCATGTGCAACTGAGTTTCAGTCCACATTCAATAACTTCAGACATGGAATCTATATCTATGCGAAGATCAGCTCCTTGCTCACATATAATATTAGACAATCCAGCCCCTACCCTTTCTATGAGGGAAAAAAATGGTTCCTTTTTAAAAAACAAAAATGGAAATTAGGAACTAGGACTGAGAAGAAAAACAGAGCATCTTCCATCTACCTAGCAGCCCCAGAGCTTTAATAGGGAGCCCAGAAAGAACAGAGACTATCTTTTATCTTTGAAATGTACAACATTAGGTAGAAATATTGTGTAAGATTACTTTTAGTTTGAGTGTGGGTATCTAATTATAATAATAAAGTCTAATTTGTTACTTCTGTTGATTATGGCCCTTTATAAATGCAGTCCTTATGTGGATATGCAAATTAGCACCTTTTTACATCTGAGTTGCCTCTATATTAGTATAGTAACAGATCAGTAGCATCGTGTGTTTTGCTCAGAGCTTTGTACTGCTGGCTGTATTTTTCTATTTGATGTTCTCTTCAGATGCTATCTGTGTTTTGAACAGCTCTATATTTTTATCACTTGCTCCAATGCTGAATGTTTTCCATGTGAATTGCATATAAAAAGAAGATTTTTCCCTTTTCCCTTTTTCTAAAAAAATCATGATTTCATGAAATAGAACTATAGCTATAGCTATATCTCAAAAAGCGTGTGTATGTGTGGTTTGCCTTGTCACCTGGTGGAGATAGATGCTGTAGGATTTATCTCGTTTATTTCTTTATTTCCTTTCAGATTGTCACAAAATGACATGAGGTGTGGGAGCTCCTTCTCTCTGACATCCCAGGGCTATACCAGGGCAAAAACTCCATGGAAGATAGATAAAGGCAGAATAACCAAGCCACTATACAGATGCAGGAACTAGACTAGACTGTGTAGATGTCACAGGGTCTCTGAGAGAGGAAATTTGAGACCTCTGGTCATAGATTACCACATAAAAGTGCTTTACAGCACTCTCTAAGCAGTTTATAGAGTCAGATATTGCCAACAATCTGGGTCCGCATTTTACCAACCTCAGAAGGATGGAAGGCTGAGTCAACCTTGAACTGGTCTGGATTAAACTCCTGGCTATGGGCAAAGTTAGGCTGCAATACTGCATTCTAACCACTGCATCACCAAGGATGATGATGATGATGATGATGATGATGATGATGATGATGATGATGATAATAATAATAATAATAATAATAATAATAATAATAATAATAATAATAATAATAATAATAATAATAATAATAATAATAATAATAATAATAATAATAATAATAATAATAATAATAATAATAATAATAATAATAATAATAATAATAATAATAATAATAATAATAATCCCCCAGTGAGGCAGTACCTTGACGTGGTTGTGGGGCTTGTGTACTCTGAGGAAGACGAGAGCTATGCCAGAGGTTCAACCATACTGGACAGGTCTCATCAGAGGAGTCAGACAAAGAGTGTCTCTCCCATAAAAAATATGGTGAGACGTAAATTTCAGAAAGCCATACCGGCTCGGATGTCGCCCGGGTTAACAAGGTCTGTGCTAGATGTTGGAGTTCCTGGATATCTGGTGAAAAATGGGTTACAGGACTCAGGACTGTTGGCTGAGCAACCAGGGTCAGCAGCTGCAGAACTATTGGAAGAAAAGGTGTTTACCCATCGCAAATACACAGTGATTGAAAACAAAGAAATAATGATCTGTTATTACAGATCAAGTCCAACAAGAAGAGGATATCTAAAACAAATGCACCAGATCTGGAAAGAACAACATCCAGAATAAGAAATAACAGAACAGAGACTACCAGATCAACGCCGGTTTATAATACAAAATAAAGTATTCACAGAAACAGAATTGGACGAACTGCAAAGGTTTACCCAGGGCAAAGAAATCAAAGCCTTGCCAGAAGTAATTCAGAATGTAGAGGCAAACCAGGGGGAGTTGGCAGTGAAGGAATCCAGCAGAGATATACAACTGTTCTCATTTGGAAACCAGGCACCTTTTCCTCAGAATTAAAACAAAGAATAACTGAGCATCTAGAACAGCACAAAAACAATAGAATAAGGCTACCTGCATTGAAGCTTGTTCCAAAGAAACAGCTAGCACAAGCATTAAAAGATGCAAATACTGCAATATCAAATATAAGCATCAATTCACTGCAAGAAACAAACCAACTAATGTACAGCACAGCTGCAGTTATAACTGAATACCTGGGATGCAAAATCAACAAAGAAGAAAAACAAACAAACAGTGCACCACAAAAATGGAAGGTTAGACTAGAAAATAAGATCAGCAAGTTAAGATCACATGCAAGCAAGCTAGAACAGATAAAAGAAAAGAAGCTGAAGAACAAAAAGACCAAAGAATACCACTTAGAAACAAGGAAGATCAAGGAAGCACTGGAAATAATAGAGCAGCAAATAAGAGCTATAGCCAGGAAAATCAGTGGATACGAAGCTCGAATTGCAAATTATAGGCAGAACCTCCAATTTCAATCCAATCAGAAATGTTTCTACCAATCCATCAATAGAGAAACTGCAATGAATCAATCAGTACCTGACAAGGAAGAAACAGTGCAGTTCAGGAAGCAGATATGGGATAACCCAAAGAAATAAAACAAGGATGCGGCTTGGTTAAAAAAAGTGTATGCAAATAAAACAAAAGTTGAAATGAAAGAACTAGTAATAACAACAAAAATGGTAGAAAAAAGAGCAAGGAAGATCAAAAATTGGTCAGCACCAGGTGAAGATGAACTGCATGAGATTTGGTTGAAACATCTAACTGTTATATACCCACTCATTGCCAAGCAGTTCAACAATATACTACAAGGAGGAGAAATTGATATCTGTAATACCAAGGACCTGGACAGACTTGAACACTGGGTGCTATCTAACAAAATGAAATTCAATGGTGAAAAAAGTAAGGTTCTACATTTAGGCAAGAAAAACCAAATGCACAGGTATAGTATAGGTGGTTCCTTGCTCAATAGTAGTAACTGTGAAAGGGATCTCGGAGTCCTAGTGGACAATTACTTAAATATGAGCCAGCAGTGTGCTGCAGCTGCCAAAAAAGACAACACATTGCTAGGCTGCATTAACAGAGGGATAGAATCAAGATCACGTGAAGTGTTAATACCACTTTACAATGCCTTGGTAAGGCCACACTTGGACTACTACATCCAGTTTTGGTCACCACGATGTAAAAAAGATGTTGTGACTCTAGAAAGAGTACAGAGAAGAGCAACAAAGATGATTAGGGGGCTGGAGGCTAAAACATATAAGGAACAGTTGCTGGAATTGGGTATGTCTAGTTTAATGAAGAGAAGGACAAGGGGTGACATGATAGCAGTGTTCCAATATCTCAGGGGTTGCCACAAAGAAGAGGGAGTCAAGCTATTCTCTAAAGCACCTGAAGGCAAGACAAGCAACAGATGGAAACTGACCAAAGAGAGAAGCAACCTAGAACTAAAAAGAAACTTCCTGACAGTTAGAACAATTAATCAGTGAAACAATCTACCTGCAGAAGCTGTGAATCTCCAACACTGGAAATTTTTAAGAAGAGATGGACAGCCATTTGTCTGAAATAGTATAGGGTTTCCTGCCTGAGCAAGGGTTGGACTAGATGACCTCCAAGGTCCCTTCCAACATCATCATCATCATCATCATTGTTATTATTATTATTGATCATCGGACAGTCAGCCAGATGTTCAGACTGGATTTGGCATTTTTGTCTACCTATCGAGGACCTGGGATATTTCACCTAAGAGGCACCGGAAGGCAGAAGGCTTAAGAATACTACGGGGACAAGAACTGCATTACAAAATTTCCAAGCATCTCAGATAGATAATCCTATTTTAGACAGAGAAATAACTTCACTGACACAGTCATTTCACAAGAATTTCAGAAAAATGGAGTCATTTATATTTACTTCAAAATTCTGTGTCTAGAAAGAGAATCAATTTACACAAATATAAAGCTTATTTTTGTGAATATTATAGGATGGAATAGAAAGTTATTTGTTCACGTTAGCACATAGAAAATTTCTTTATGTGATCAAAAACTAGCTTTAATACTCTTGGACTCTATATGTCTAAGGAGACAACACTAACATAATTGCAGCAAACAACATGGAATTCTATGCTCTAACGGAAGGTGTTGTGCTTATTGCATTAGAAATAGATTTTCAAAGACAAAAATAGTAGAGTTGCTATTATTGCTGAAACTGGTACATTCCAGCTAAATTACAACTTATTATTTATAGACCTCCAGAATCAGAATAACTCTTGGTGGCTTATAATACAATTAAAAAAGTACACACAATAAAAGTCAAGGGGGGAAATCAATAAAATATGAAACTGTGCGGCTCTGGTTCGAACCTTAATTCATCAGTAGCAGCTAAACCTCTAAGGTCTGCAGAAAATATCCAACTTTACAGCAAAAAGATAGCTCTGGATTTTGGGACCTCCTGGTTTTGGGGACCTTCCATATTTGTTTCTGGATGGGGGTGGACAGTGCCCTTGACACATCCAGTGTGCAATCTCAGGATCCTCCTGAGCAGATGGCTCCAGCTTGAGGAACAGGTGGCAGTCGTGGCAAGAGTGTGCAAATTTGGGTTGTGCATCAGATGTGTCCATTCCTGGACAGGGGAGCCTTGCTAATGGTCACTCCAGACTGGACTACACAATGTACTCCATACAGAAGCTTCAACTGGTACAGCATGAGACAGCGCAGGCAGTGAATGATGCTGCACATATTACACGAATAATCAATAAGCTGTATTGACAAGTAAGAAGAAGAAAAATGTAAGCCTGAACTTGATGTCAGTTAATACTGGGACTTAGAAAATGACACAAAACATTGTAACATAGGAAATATTAAAGGAGATCTTTGAAGAATGGAGTCAGAAATTAATAATAACAATATCAACACTGTCAGTAATGATGTCTGACTCTATGAATAGATTATGTCTAAAAGATATTGATAAAGGAATGGCAGTTGTCAAACAAACTTTATCTGATAAGATAGAGAAAGTATTGAAAATGGAGCTACATGTGACAGGCAAAGAGAATGTTTTTGGAAAAGGATGCTTTACTGAATATGCAAAAGAAACTGGCGGAAGTTTTAAAAATTAAATGATGAACCAAGAGAATGACCTTGGAAATATTTTCTTATTGGATCTCCAAAAGAAGCTTGTTAAAGCCTTGAAGAAATCTGTGCGATGAGATAAAGAAGAATTGAAGAGAAATCAAATTGTAAGAATATTTGATTGAATTAAATTTTGCAACTATGAAAAGTAAAAGGAAGGAATATAAACTTAAGTTGCTCTAGTTGATCAAGGTTAAAATATGATTTTTTTTTCTTTTTGCAATGTTCTGCAACATTATGGACTTTTACATGATACTATGAGTGAAAAGTTGATACTTTATTGATTTGTTTTTGATAAGGGATGGAATATGCGATGAACAGATATTTGTTTAGCCTTATGTGGGTTATTTCTTTATACTTGTAATGAAGGTTGGAAGTAACTTCTTTATATGTTTCTTTTTCTTTTTTACCTGCACTTCTTTTATCTTTTTTCATTCTTTTTCTTTTTTAAAATACATTTTTATTAAATGTTTTACAAAGAACATAAAAACTAACACAAAGTAATAAAGAGTAAAAAAGGATAAGGCAGGCAGGCAGGCAGGCAGGCAGGCAGGCAGGCAGGAAGGAAGGAAGGAAGGAAGGAAGGAAGGAAGGAAGGAAGGAAAAAGGATAATAAGAAATAGAAGAAGCTTCTAATTTCCTTGGCAGCACACATAAATACAATTATAAAATTATCTCTTAAATCTATTATTACAAAAGAAATCTTGCTTTTTCTATTAGGTTTCCCCCCCCTAATCATCAAAACCACAAATGTTATATGAAGTTATTTTTCTCTCTGATCAAAGCAGTTAATTCAGCCATCTCTGCAAAAATCCACATCTTCATCAGTCATTCCTCCATTGTGGGTAGTACTGAATTTTGAGCATATAATAGTCTCACTGTGGTTGTCATATATAAAAACAAAATTCCATGACTTTTTTTTCTATCTGCCTGTCCATTAGCTCCCAAAGAGAGCACAACTAGTTTTTGCTGAACTTTAACCTTTGCAATCAGCTGAATTAATGTATCTATTTGTATCCAAAATGTTTGTTTTTTTTTGCTTTTTTACAAGCCCACCAAATATGATGAACATCCCTTCATGTTGTTCACGTTTCCAGGAAGATTTAAAGCATCTTAGTACATTCTACACAAATAAGATAAGACAATGATTATAATCTTCTCTTTCTCTAAGTTTAGCTTGTATTAGATTTTGCTGCTGCAATTAAAATTCTTAACAAAAATTATGCTTTTTAAAAAAATAAATCAGTGTGGTCATATGACATCTCATTTTACGTTCATGTTGCTTAGCAATAGAGTTTCTGATCTCAATTACTATTGCTAAGTGAGATCTCCTTTTAACCAAATTCATTCTATAAGTAATCTTCACAGTGCAATTTTGGAAAATGCACATGGCTTCTATTATAGGACTTTGATCAGCCATAGATTATCAGACTGTACTGTAGTGAAATATTCCTGTGACAGTTAGTCTTTTCTTTAAAAAAAAAAGATAATTTTTTTGGGAAAACAAATAGATACACACATCCCCCTTTCAGCACAATATATATAAAGCTCAGATTGATACACTGATCTATCTGACACTTGTTTAAAAGCCTCTGATGCTCATGTCAGGACCATCAATCTACAATGAATTTTTATATTGATTTCTAATGAGATAAAGATTCAAAGAGGATGCCTGCAGAGCTCTCAGTTTACTAAGAGTGCTAAAACTAAAATTAAAACCAGTACTTAAATATTGTATATGTGCACTCTGGAAATTTCCAATGAAGAAATAAAGATGCTGCATTTTTATATATGTACATTATATGAAGTGGCCAATGTCATCAAAAATGATGCAAGAACTTCAAATAAGAGCATGCTTCTAAGCCAAAATTGTAGACGTGGGAGTAATTTTTTTTTTAAAAAAGAAGAGTCATTAACATGAACATAAGATGCCAATACAAGTGTACAGATTTGGATAGATTCCAGTGGTATCTAATCCCATTAAAGCAGAAACTTGCAAACATTGACTATTAACATATGCATCAAATTCTCTTCTTGCTACAGCCAAAAATTAACACTCTTGCATTCATTTTCTCATGTAAATTCAATTGCTTCTGTTCCCCAGACACAGAGAAATAATTCACACAGACCTATTTCAGACATACATCTATAGATCTTTCCCCCTTACAGATATTGCTGTCATACAACCTCAGTTCACTAGGCCACCAAACTCTTTGGCCAGGAGAGAGATGTGATATATGTCAACACAAATTGTCTGGGGTACAGTATGTTCCTTTTTGAGATAGTAATGCCTGCAAGCAGTAATCACACTCTTTTGTTTTCTCACAGGACTATTTTTTCCTGTTTCTTATAAAAATATAAGACTGCCAAATTTGAAAGAGAAAATGCTTGAAATCTACTATATATAATGTAGTGACTTTGAAGATGTCTAACTGAGGTGGTGTTTATTCCAGCTAAACAAGGTGGTTAAATTAGTACTATACAGGTAGTCCTCGAGTTATGACCACAATTGTGCCCAAAATTTCTGTTGTTAAGTGAGTTAGGCCCATTTTACGACCTTTCTTGCCACAGTCATTAAGTGAATCACTGCGGTTGATAAGTTAGTAACATGGTTGTTAAGTGAATCTGGCTTCTCCATTGACTTTGCTTGTCAGATGGTCACAAAAGGTGATCACATGACCCCGGGACACAGCGAAGGTCATAAATACGAGTCAATTGCCAAGCCTCTGAATTTTGATCACATGATCATGGGGTTGCTACAAATGACGTAAGTGTGAAAAGGGGTCATAAGTCACATTTTTCAGTGCCATTGTAACTTTGAATGGTCACTAAATGAACTGTTGTAAGTCGAGGGCTACCTGTAGATAGTTTCTCATTTAATTACCATAACTGAAACTGGCAACTCTGACGTTAAGTGACAGGTCATTAAATGAAACATCATGCCAAATTCATGACATCAGTGCCTCTGCAACCATTATATAAGACATCATGTGACCGCGGCTTGTAATTTCACTGCCGAATTCTCCATTGACTTTGCTTTTTGGGAGCTGGCTGTAAAGTGCACAAACGATGGACAATGAAACTGTCATAAACACCCGGCAGCTGCAAAGTGATCTAATTTGATTGTGGGGACACTGCAACCATCATAAGTGCAAAGATTGGTTGCAATGTTCCTTTTTCAGCACCAATTGTATCCTCAAATGGTCACTAAACCGGGCAGTCATTAAGTGAGGGATGACCCATTTACTTTCTGGTAAAGCTGGCAGAGGACTTTGCAAACTGCGACCACATAATCATGGGATGCTTGGGAACTGGTTGTAAGTGCAAATAGGTTGCCAAGCACCCAGAGTCATTTTGGCAGAGGTTCTGTTCTCCGAGCTTGCTGTTTATCTTCCAGACATTTCGTTACCAAAGTAGGTAACATCTTCACCCAGATCATGATCAGGGGTGGCGTGACATTTTATGATAGCCAGAAGTGCTTTATAGACCATAAAGCGCCCTTTCTGAGCCATTGTAACTTTGAAAGGTCATTAAAATTACCAGCTTTAAATCGTGGAACCTCCCTGCTCCTAAACAATGGTCCTTGCAATCCCATCTATGCTGAAGGATGCTCACAGTACAATCCAAGGGCAGCCCCAATAAGGGAGTTACAACATAGTAACAAAATGGGAAATCTCAACTTTCCCTTCTTGATCAGGGACATGCCCCAATTATTTCAACATTGCATTTTCTTAACCAGCAGCCAGTGCTGTTGCCAGGCCTTACAGGACCTTTTCTAAGAACAGAAATAGCCCCAGGCCAGGCACATGGATAAAGACCTGTTTAGTTTACCCAAATTGTCAGCAAATTAGATTCCTAAGATTTTCTACCCCGTAGCCCTGAAAGATTTTTTTTTTCCTTTCCCATTTATTTAGGATCCCTTTTTCTTGCGAAGCAGGTATCCAAAGATCATTGCAATAAACATGATTTCTCTCCCCATTGTTATGCTTTCTGTACTTCTGAATTTTTCATGGCACACGGGCTCAGGTCAGCTAAGACAGGTGGACCAGCATGGGTCCTGTTGAGACTGGAAGAGTTGACAGCTGGGATTTTGATAATTTGATAATGAAATGCAAGAAATTGGAATGGTACAATTGTTCTACAGCTAAACTTTTGATCATATGTAGAACCCCTACAAAGAAAGCTACTGCTCCAATCCAGCATCTTAGACTACAATAGCAATGGTCCTGGATAAATTCATGCAGTGGAAAAGACATTTGCATAGGTAAAACCTATGCATGAATAGTGTATTGTTCTTTGTGTAACACGAACCACTATGTGATCCAAGATTCTGATTATCTACAAACCTATTTGTGAACAGCTACCTGTATACCTATTTTCCTTATGCATATATCTATACATTATTTAAGGGATTGGTACATAAATGATGGATATCAAGAAATGAGCCCAAAGCAGTTCCACTGTTCCCTTCTTCTTGTATAGCTTCAAGGTATAGGATTTTTCCAGTAGAAGAGAATATATGTAGCTCACAGCCGTGAGTTTCCTTCTTTAGAAGGCATGCAGAGTTCTAAATTTTTTTAAAATTAATGTGCAAAGCTTTAACAAAGATGCAGAAAAGAATATACAGCCATGGGCCATGGCTGCAATATTTGTACTCACACATGATCCAGGTGTTTCCTTTGATAGGTTTCGTTTCAATACATGTTTTGTAGCCTGCTTTAGTCTCATCCTCCATTTGGAATTTTGCACAAAGGTCAAAATTTGACCATCCAAATGAGCAGTAAAGGAGATGTGAACCATTTTAGGCTGGGCCATTTGTAGCAACAGGCAGAGCAGCTGGATGTCTCATTGCAGAAAGAGGCAGCTTTCCTGGTGCCTGGAAAATACTCTGTTCATCTCCCATCAAATCATAAAGAAAAATAATTTTCTCTGTAATAAGCTCCATTTTCCTGAATTGTTAAGGAGGAGCAGGAGAGAAAATTATTCCTTTAACACTTCTGAAAAACTTTAAGATGGTATTGCTATGGCAACAGTTCCCCTCTCACTAGATAAAGTGAGAGGAGAGAGAGAGAGAAGAGCAAGAGTACAAGAGAGAATATGATCCATGGAATCTGAATTTTAATGTCCTACATTCGATCTGCATATCTCAGATGTCTGTTGTGAATACCATTATTGATTTGCCTTGCCTTTGGTATAAATAAAATGACAAAAAATAGCTACTAAGCCACAGGAAAGCTCAAGTAATCTGTATTTGAAAACAGAATGTTTGTAATAGTGTAAAATTAAAATCAAATAAGGTATTCTGCTTAAAACGCTGTCCTCCGGGCCAAACACATCTCATCTTGCAGCCAGTAAGAATGGGAAAATGGCATACTAGTCAACGAGTGTAAAAGAAATGCATGGATACAAATTTGAAATTAAAGTGCTATGACAGAGATACATTGGAATATTTTAATCTCCCTAGGTATTCTACTATTTAAGCTTGAAAATTCACTCTGTTTTGACACAGAAATGATAAAAGAACATTTGGAGGAAATATTTATGAAAATAGAAATTTAACCTTATTTGTTATAGCTGGGCACATATGAAGCCCAGTACAGTCTGATCCCTAACATTAAAAATCTGAAAATACATAGTTATATTACAGACCCTAAATAAAAGCCATGGTAATAAGTTACTTAGGGGAAATGTGTGTGGATTTGTGTGTTTATGCATGTCACTTCTAGGTTTGTATATCATATACCTGTATGCTTGATTCACTTGTCTATGGAGATTCTCAGACATCCAGGTCATGGTTGTCCCAAAAGTGCTTTTTTTTCACAAGGCAACTGGAGTTTCTTGTTTTTCTTTGAAGTCGTTTCACTTCTCATCCAAGAAACTTCTTCAGCTCTAACTGGATGGTGGGGACTGGAAGTATTTATATTCCTTGCAGATATCAGGTCATTTGCATTCTTTTAGAGCAGGCATGTCAAACTCGCAACGTCATGTGACGTCGCGCGACGTATCGGGACTTTTTCCCCGTTGCTGGCAATGGGGTGGGCACTGTTTTGGCATGACGCATCTGGCCTGTGGGCCAGCAGTTTGACATGCCTGTTTTAGAGAGTCATTGAGGCCACTTGGAGATTTATCTGTGTTCTCAGGGTCACCCGAGTAGTGCAAATGTGTGTGTGGCCTTCTTGGCTGCAAGATGTTTTCTGCCCTGCGTCCCTTCACTGTTGAAGACAGGCGCAGGCTGTTGGGGATGAGTTTGTGTTGTCTGCATCTCAAACTGAAGCACAAATGGTTCCTTCACTTGATTCACTTTTAGCACATGACATGTTCTGTTTCATATTAATTGTACTTCTTACATTACTTGTCACAAAGTTCCAGATTTGACTTCTTTAGAACCCCTACTAAGCAAATGGCAGTTTTGGGAGTCCTCATAAAGCTAGCAGATGCTGCCTTTAGGCCAGTGGATACTCGATATGACAAATATTAATATACCTCCTTACTAAAAATTAGACTAATATCTTACATGCCAATAGAAGAGTAGATGAATACCTTACATGTCAAATTGACTGCTTACATGTCATTATGAACTGCTCTGTCCCATCTGCAATCCTAACATGCTTATGTTATTTTTTTTAAATATTTACTCACAGATGGTTATTTACAGAGTATCCAAATAAAATAGTTGCCCACTTGAGCAACTAAAATGTTCATAACAACCCGTTTGCACTTAAGAAAGTGGCATGTTTTCTGCTACTCCTTTTTCACTCCCACAGCCTTCCACTTCAGTTTTTAATCATGGTACATCAAAGTTTTGGAAATACATGTGGCATCATATGGTCAGTGTCATTTATAAGATACAGGATGTCCAAGAATACATGAATGGGCTTCAGTGCAATGGGGCCCCCCTTTGTCTTCTTGGACTCACTCATTGTGCATGCGGGAAAGGAGACTGGACCAGAGGTATATCATTTCAGGTATGCAAACTGCTTTTGCAGAATGCATACAAAATATCTTCCTGTTAATTCAGATCATTGTCCCCACTCCAATCACCTTATAGTGCAATCCCTGCAAATGGAAAAAAAATGTAGTTCTGCTTGCTTTGAAAGCTAGTTAACAAACTCTCTACCTTTATATAAAAATCCTTCAAATGTCCATTCAGGCTTTCTTTCTGAAATGTGCTGTTTGAATGTTAAAGAACATAGAACTGTGTTGTTTTTTTCTGTCCTCCCTCCCTACTTCCCTCCCAAAAAAATCTTAGTACGTTTATTCACGAAAGCAGGAAAAAAATCAATGACATTAACTATCTCTTAGGAATGCTGCAGATTTCAGATCAAGGCAGATGGATAAAAAGATTATTCAGGGAAAACAAAGAATATGATGAAGCTAACCAAGCCTACCAAGGGTTAATCTCACTCTTGGCAGAATATTCTTATTCAGAAACTAAGCTTGGCCACTGGAGGGGAATTTTACAAATAAATTTGCAAGCTTTGCAGATCAATTTTCTACTTGGTTTTATCACCCTGTTTCTCTCTTAATCAGCCCCGGCTGCCTGTCTGTCTCTTTTCCAGACACATTCCAAAGGCTCAGTGCCATTTCTGAAACAATGTAAGGCTTCCATTTCCCTTCTTTTATAGTGCTTGAAACCGCACTAGAAACTTTGCTGGCATCTGTATAACCATCAAGAGTGTTTAAGAATAAACAGTTTTCAGTAACAATACACCAGGGCTCCTAGCATTGCAGAGTATGTGGCATAGACCTTGGTCGCCTAAATACTCAGCCAGCATTAAAATGATCATAAGATTATATTACAATAGAGGCAGCAGCCATGTAAATAATTGCATGTTGTCCCCATTCATTATTATTATTATTATTTTAAAAAACAGCCTTGGCTGAAAAATTGATGAAAATAAATTTTAAAAAGGCAGAGAACAATAATGCAATGGACTGCAAACAGAAACAATAGGCTACTTAGCAACACGAAGATGAAAGAAATTCAAAAATTTAGAAGAATGGAAGTGGGAATTCACTAATGTTTGAACTGCTTAGTACCTATTGGGAATACTGATAAACCAGGCAAACATGGTTTAAAGAGCCAAAACACAAAACAAGACAAAATCAGGAGGTTATATTAGATGGCATAAGTTTCTTAACTCAGGACAGGTGCATAAAAACACACACAGAGTCTGATGAACTTCTGATGAAAGAGTGTTAAAAAACATTATGGCTAAGGGTCTTTTTTTTATGCTAAGATAATATCCTAAATTGGAAACTGCAATAGAGAAGGGCATTTTAATAGTAACTATTATTTTCTTGTATGTGTAGTGATAGGGGAGAGGAGTGAAAGAATGCCAACCCTACCCCATTCATTAAGCTTTTTCTAAGACTCCAAAATATGGCATGGTCCCTTTACAGCAATTTCGAAAGCACTTTTAAAAAAAAAAATCAAACCTTTGCTAAAAAAAAAATAGTCAAAGTTGAAACAATATAACTACTTCAAAAGAATGAATCTGCTTGAACATGGGGGGGGGGGGAGAAGAATTTATAAAAAAAATCTGAGTGTATCTGCAAAAATGGTACTGTAAGTGAAATTAGGCCCAGTTTTCAAAGACATGCAAATTGGAAAATTTTTTCTTTAAAAAATAATAATGTGGCTACTGCTATAGCCAACTCAGTCATGAGAAGCTTTGTTATCCAAAACAAAACACTCAAATGAATATAAGTGGAGGAATTTAGCACATGATAATCTCATCACAAATTGTCTAAGAGACCAACAAGTCAATAAAAGAGAATATTTGTAGTTCAGGGTTCAACTATATTATTAATATATAATTATCATACATTGCCATTCCATGAAGGTCACATCGGAAGGAAGTTGTGTTCCAAAAGGAAATTATAAATATTGTAACTTCACCCTTAATAACCCCCTATCATTACTTGATTGATGACAACTTAGAGACCCCTTGAAATATTCTCCGCCCCCTCCTCCAATAGAAACTCATTTTCACAGGCTTCCCTAAAACAGATTTTGGTAAACTAATTACAAATTTGTTTCTTCTAGTGACAATTCTTAGATAAAATGGCACTGTTCACTCAAAAATGGAAGGTGTCAGCAAGATGGTGTGATTTAAAGTAATGAAAACAGCGTGTGTGCGTGTATGTGTGTGTGGTGGGCAGAATTAATTAAATAGACAATCCTGACAAAATCAACCTGGTGACTGAACGTGCAAAGAGGTAATGAAATTTGAATATTTGCAGCAGAGTAGATGAACAGGGAAATGCATTGGAACATTGTGATTGTGTGTTCTTTTGTTGCAGACCTGAGTATTAAATGAAAGAATGGGTAAACGCTTCATCATATATAGCTAAGCTACTTTCTTTTTTAAAACAGGTGAACAGGTTCTGCTGTTCATTAGGGCTACTGAATGCAGGTGGAAGGATTGGTGAAATCTTCTGCTTCCAGCTGTTTGCTTTCTGAAATCTCTTTGTACATCCTGTGGGAGCTTAAAGAATTAGTAAAAAGTCCAAATAGTAGTAATGTAGATGAGGCTAGGGCGGGGGAGGAAATTACAAACAAGCAGATGGTTATGGGTGGTGACCTTGCTCTACTAAATTTGGAATAATAAAAGAGACAGAGGGTAAGCTGTATAGTATATACTGAATTATCTTGCAGGTTGACCTCAGCTCTGTGTTTTCAGAAACAATGGATAATGAATACTAGAGTAAATCCAATGGCTAAGAAAAGTAGGTAATATTAGAAAGAAAAGAGAATTCCAAACTGTAAAAAATAAAAAAGTAATTCATAGTTAACTGAGAGAAAAACTGGCAATTTCTTACTCTAAGAGCATAGTTTCTGTAGAACTATGAATACAGTAACTTTTTTTCCCTTTCTAGGTGAAATATTGTTTCAACTAGAAATCAGTACTCCCACTTTTGAAATATCTCAAGCCAAAACATTTCTCATAACTATTTCAGTTAGTACTGTAAAGGATACTGTGGGTTCTAGACCAAAATATCTGAAATATGTATATTCAACCATGCTGGATGAAGAATTCTAGGAGCTGAAGTCCATACTTCTTAAAGTTGCTAATATTGAGAAACACTGATATAGAGAACTGATATAGAGAAAGGCAATTCCATGCAGGCCAAACACGTGTTTATATAAAATACACTTGGACAACATACATTTGCTTTTGAAAAGTCTGAAGAGCAGTATTGATGTGGGAGTTGATCAGAATTGGAGCTTGCTCCAATCAGCAGGCACCGAATGGCTTAAATTCTCTATGCATGCTGTTACAGTGACAAAATCAATCTCTGCTCATAGCTTTAATGGAGGAAAACCATTTGTGCCCTCTCACAAACCTAGAGATTAAGTGGGAAATAAAAATAAAATTTAAAATCAACAACTTTAAATGTACTCATAGGAAATAAAAATTGGAAAGAGAGAACTGGTAACTTGAACTTGAAGCAATATTTAAGACATTCCATTACTATAATTCCCCAGGGTGTCTATAATCATGCAAGCCTTAAGAAGCCATCCTTGGATCCAATGGTTTTGGGACAATTATCATCCTGTCTCCAACCTCCCCTTTCTAGGGAGTTGCTGAGAAAGTGGTTGGACGGGAGAGGTAGGGGATCCTAGAGGAAGCAGTTTGTTTTGACCAATTTCAATCGGGTGTCAGGCTAGGATTCAGTATGGAGGCAATACAGGTAACTGCTTGCTGATGACATTTGACAGAGGCAGGATGGGGATGGAACTTTTATCTTTGTGCTTCTTGATCTCTCAGCAGTTTTTAATACTGTCAAACATGGTATCCTTCTGAACTAACTGTGAGTTTGGGAGCTAGAACACTGCATTGTGCTTCTTCTTTTTTGACTTGCCAGTTCCAGTCAGTGTTGATAAGACTCAACACTCTCTCTTCTCCCATTTAGCATCTGCATGAATCTGCTGGGGGAGGTCATCTATCAGTTTGAAGTCTAGTATTATCAACATGCAGGTGATACCTAGCTGTACCTATTAACTCAGGGTGACTAAGTGACATTATCACTATCCAGTCTCAGTGTCTGGAGGCTGTTGGCTATGGACTTTGAGGTTCTCTTTGATGGACATTAGAGAAATGTGCCTTCTTTCTCTTGACACTGCTGCTGAGGTATTCCCCCCCCCCCAGAAATCCAGGTAGCTCCCATCTTGATGATGCTCTGGAGTGTTTAAAAAATTGGCTGATCTCCCAGGCCTAGAGGAGAAAAGTATTTGTAGAGTTGTTTGCTGTGGTATATATATGGTATGTGCTTTGTCTACACACATAGGTTATTTTCATTGCTTTTCCCTTTCTAAGCTTTCCAGAGAGCTAGGGAGACCTGATTCTTCCTCCAAGTATTGGGTTAGGATGAGAGTTGAGTCGTGAAAATGTTTGATCTGGCATTTTGGGGGAAGTGTACTTTGGTTTTTAAGCATGTATTTTAATGGATTATTGTGACTCAGGGCCCTTGTACAAGATGTATGCAGTAAGTCCTGTAAATAAATAAATAAATAAAATTGTAAGATAATAACAAGTGCCTGGAGAAAGCACAAGAAAAGAGAAAGAACTGGAGTAAAATACAAAATACAAATATCTGCAAGTAGAAGTAGAACAACTATGTCAAAAGAAAACAAAGATATAACCAATAATAATAGTCACCTTTGATGCAATCCCAAAGCATCTGGACCACCACTTGAACCCCATCAACATTGAGAAAATCACCATCAGTCAACTGTAAAAGGCCGTTTTACTTGGAACAGCTTACTACTACAATATCCTTAACACCATCAAAGAACAACATCTGCCTATCCCAGGTCCTGGGAAAGGACTTGATATGTGGATAAAAATGTAAATCCTGTCTAAACATCTGGCTGACTATGTGACTAACCATATATTCCCTATGAAAAACACAGAAAAAACAAGCAATGCTTCATTATACCATCATGGCATCATTTTTATTTTTTAACCATTTCCTACAGACACCTCTGAGAGTTCCAGCAGTGAAATCAAGAAATACAATATGTGCTTATATCAGTTCAGGAAACATTCATGTGTGATTAGACCCTCAGATTCAGGGTTTCCTAAGGTCCTTTGATGTGACTTTTTATCTTTCTGTGATCACCAGCTAAATGCAACAAAATACTTTGAAAGTACCTAGTAGCAAAAGAAAATCCTGGCAATTGTGCTCAAAACATGAAAATCATCTGCATGCCAGCTTATGCATTGGCAGCATCAATTTCCTGGGAAAAGATTTATTTGTCAACCGATTGGTGCTTTATGGAGGAATTAATCTGCAGAGCTGTAAGACAGCCTGAGTACCTTATTTATTTATTTTTGGGAAAGGAGGGGAGGGGAATCCTTTCTTGTGGCAAAAAAAAGTAACGATGTAAAATGAAGCACTGGCACCAGCAGCTGTTCTTGCTGTCAACAGACAAGCCCAAATGGTAAAAGAAAGAAACAGTATTAAGACTTCCGGTTTGCCATCACAGCCTTCCAAACCGGCGGATGAAAGACCGGCCATAGAAATATGGCCCGTCACTAGGCTGCAGACAGTCAAAGTCAAACTTACCACCAGGCACTTCTAAAGCAGCGCGGATGAGACTGGGTGAGATCTGAACCTCTCTTCAATCCTAACTATTTTTTCTACCTGTATAAGCTGCCCAAAGTATTTTCCCCCCTGTGGAGAGAGGGAAGGGAAACCCTATCCCACCCTCTAAGAGCAGCGGCGACTGACTATCCAGGGGAGTTTAAAACATTGAAAGAATAATCTTATTTTAACTGGATTTATATGTTTCTAAAATTTGGGGACCAAAAGATTTCTTATTCCTATTGAAGACTTGGGTTTTTACTTACAAAAAACAAGTAAAATTGGAAAAAGAATTATAAAAAATTTGGACTTAAAAAACCTTAAACGGCATTGGTGACATCTTGTGGCTAAATCTGATACTACAACCTGTTATTGTCTAAAAGAGACTTGGCCTGAAGCCCAGACTACAGATAAGACTCCTTCAACCTTGGCAGATATGAGCTGTGAGAAGCTCAGCTGTGTTCTATACCCAGTGATAAAATTATTTTCATCCCCTGATTGTAAAGCTTTTAATTTAATACACCACTAAGAGAATATGGATGAAGATCAGGAACAGATTCTTTCTATGTTGAAAGCAATTCATGAAACTATTCTTACAGCTTCTGACGAAATAAGACGCTATAGAAAAGAACAGTGTAGATATTCAAACCCTAACTTTGACTACAATTAAAGAATCAACTACGCAGAACACAATAGAAGAAGTGGAACAATCAAACACTATGACAGAGGATTCAATGGACCAACAAACACAATTAATGGAAAACCCACAAAAAGGACTGATAACACTGAAAATGGAAAAGACTTTCTATATAAACCAGAAGAAATCTGAGGAGCAAGAAGAAGAACAGACCGAAGGGAAGATAAACATTCCAGGACAACTACGGGGAGATGGAATAATAGAGAGACGATTTGTTAGTCCTTCCAAAAGAATGGCGATTGGATGGTCTCTTTTATTTCAAATAATATATACAATAACAGAGGGAGATCTATTTGATGATTTAAAAGCACGGACATGGAAGGCGAGTTGGCAAAGAAAGAAAGCTAGAATATGGCTGAAGAAAATTGGGGTTTGGATTTACTAGTGAGGATGTTATGTTATTAATTAAAATAGAATATATTCAAACAGACAAGATGTGTATTTTGAATACTAGATTATGTTATGAATTGTAGTAAAGAAAACTTTGGTTACCTAAAACTTGGAAATTATAGATATTAAATTTAAATATTGATGGGAAACTAAAAATTGGGAAAAACTAATTACAGGATATTGATTGTCTATAAAGAGTGAATGTTAAAGCAATTAGGATATGTATAAGCTAAAAACTATTGATAAATGTAACAATGTTATTTTTACTTAATTGATATAATAAGAATTGTATTAGCTTAAACATGAGATAATATATATTAAGGGGAAAAGAGAGGAAATATTTAATGTGGTAGTTTGAGATTTGTATTAAAGATACTTGTATGTTATTGAATTATTGATTAACCTAGCCGCCACATTGCTTTTTAAATATTTAAAACTAGAAAATCAATAAAACTTAAAAAAAAACCAGTATTATATAAATAAGGAAGGAAAAAAATGGGGCACAGGGAGATAATATAAAAAATGGTTACAAAATTATAGAACTTTACATCATATCATACCTCAGCAGAACATACCTTCACAATCCTGTGCAATATGGAACATCTCATGTGGCTAGTGGATGTAGAGTGATTACTTTTCTATCAGGCTGAACAAATTATTTCAATTATTTACATGTACAGTAGCTATTGTTTTGCCCATAGGTATTTACATGATTATATCTCAGCTCCTTTTTAGAGTCTGATGGATATCCCCATCCCCATCCATCAGATTAATTGCTTCGTGTTGCAGAAGAGAGGAGAGATAACCTGATAACCAATATTCATCTCCATTCTGCTTCTGAGATGTATATACATGTAATCCTCAACTTACAACCATTCATTTAGTGACCATTCAAACTTAAAACAAGGCTTAAAAAATGACCTGTGACCTGTCTTTGCACTTATGATCATTGCAGCATCCTCATGGTCTCTTGATCTTGATTCAGGCAATTATAGCAATTGTCGCACATTTACGACTGTTGCCATTTACAATCTTCCCAGAGAGCTTCCAGCAAGTAAACCCTTTTGAACTGTCCAGTAATTATTCACAGTGTTGCTTTCAGTGGCTTTAGAAAGATCTGTATCCTTTTGTTAGATGGATGGATGGATGGATGGATGGATGGATGGATGGATGGATAGCATCTATCTATCTATCTATCTATCTATCTATCTATCTATCTATCTATCTATCTATCTATCTATCTATCTATCTATCTATCTATCTATCTATCTATCTATCTATCTATCTATCTATCTATCTATCTATTTATCTTCTACCTATTCATCTATAGATAGATAAATAGATAGATAGATAGATAGATAGATAGATAGATAGATAGATAGATAGATAGATAGATAGATAGATAGATAGATAGATAGATAGATAGATATAGAATTCCTGCCTATTGTTCATGTCTCCCCCATTCTCTGCATTTGCCTGCCTTTATCTCATTTTTGGTCATTGGATTTTTGATGTTTCAGATAGAAGATATCTATAGCAATATCTATAGCAATATATAGATACCTATAGCTGTATAGAATGGCATGTATGCTTGCTCTGATCTGGATATTAGAGTAGACTAGGAGTGTGCTGAGTGCAGATAAAGTAGAAACCTGACTGAAAAGTCTTTCTCTCAATCTAACTCACCTTACAGGGTTGTTTTGGGGAAATTAGGAGGAAGAAGGAGCATTATGTTTGCCACCTTGAGTTATTTATAAAAATAATGAAGGCAGGATAAAAATCTAATAAATAAATATAAATAAATTACCCAAAATAATTTTCCAACACCTAAATCAGAGGTAATAGATCTGCCACACACCTAGGTACTGCTGAATTAAAATTCCCAGGAGCTCCAATAAAGAGCCAATGGCAAAGGGATGTTGAGAAGTTGCTGAATTACATGCTATGAATCGGAGGGCTCAAAGCTCCTAAACTCCAGTTCCATTGTCACCAGCAATCTTCAGGGTCCCTTTACTGCTGAATTAAAATTCTGTCTCTGAATCAACAAAATGTTCTGCTGCCATGAAATTTGTGGTTCCATTGCTGCTATTATTATGTTTGTTATGAGTTGTTGCCAAATGACACAACATTGATTTGCATGTGTGGAGTATGATAAGCAGAGCAATTGGTTGATCCTTCCAGATTTCCTGTCCTCCTTTATCTGGATGTCTTCAGTTGATAGAAAAATATATATTTGTTCAAGATGCTATAATGGGAGGTTTCACCCTTATGCTACACCATTAAAGACTATAGAGTGAAAGTAGAGCAGCAGAAAAGGAAAGCTAAAGAAAAAGGATGCCTTTGTTTACAAAGACCACCAAGGAAATAATTTTCTTGACCCTCCCCTCCCTTATCCCCACCATCTGTGATTGAAGAACCACTTGTTAACAAATTGGCAGTGCATCTTTGATTCACATCTCTCTGGCCAGCTCTGTATAGGCAAAAGAATAACAACAGTTGTTTAAAAACAGCACTACTCAGGGCTTTCACACTTTTCCAAAACACAACAGAGAACAAAGCTACCAGGAAAGCAAAAAGAGCTGGCAACTGAATAGGGAACCATTATTAAGTTTTACTTTACTACCCCCTAGCCATCCAGGATAGACATCTAAATTTAATTTTAAAGAAAAAAATCCTCAATGAAATTCTGCCTAAGAAAAGCAAAACAATGTTCATCATTCTCTACAGGATTTCCTTAAGTTTATTTTGTCAATTGTTGAAAATAATATTTATTTCCTTTACTGGATGTCCTTTTCCTGGTCAAGCATTCACCAATTTACCAGATTTATCTAGACAATCCACATTTTAAATCAAATCTCTTTCTGCTAGGTAAGTTTTCGTGGAAGCTGTTTTTCAATGGTAGGCTTAGTCTGACGCCTTGAAAACAAACATCCTCCGAATGAAATAAACTTTCTATATTTATCAGGGCCATGCAATGGTAGCAAGAAAAGAATGGCAGAAAAAGATATGCTGAAAAAAATGATATGATTATGTCTAAAGAAAGAAGCAAGGTGCCATAATGGTTTTGAGATTTTAACACAGTCATGGCTGTCATATTGTATACCAAAGCTGGGATGTCAGGATAAGTAAAATAGAACTAAGGTAGCAGATTAAAAAGGACAAGACTATGAGCAGTCACAATTGCCATCTTGAGGTTTTTAATACTCTATTCCCTATGGTTGACCCTAACTAAGAAACAACCTCTGTGTTATATGATTGACCTTACGTGATGTCCCAAAGGTGCTTTTTCAAGAGGCAACTGGACTTCCTTTTTTTTCTTTGAAGATGTTATGCTTCTCATCCAAGAAGCTTCTTCAGCTCTGACTAGATAGTGGGGAATGGAAGGATTTATATTCCTTGCAGACAGCTGGTCATTTGCATTCTTTTAGAGAGTGGTTGAGGCCACTTGAAGGTTTATCTGTGTCCTCAGGGTCATCTGAGTAGTGCAAATGGGTGTAGAGCCTTCTTGGAACTGCTGAAAGGACTGTGTCCATTCCATTTCCCACCATGCAATCAGAGATGAAGAAGCTTCTTGGATGAAAAGCGAAACATCTTCAAAGAAAAACAAGAAAATTCAGTTGCCTTTTGAAAAAATCACCTTTGAGACAATCATTACCTGATTGACTGAGAATCTCCATACACCCCTTATGTGATGGTTTTAATACCAAAATTGATGAACATGTGTGTGTGAAGATGTAGCCTACAGGTAGTTTTTGCTTAAAGACTGCTGGGTGTAGCAATTGTTTGAATTTATGACAGGGGCTGAAAAGATAACTTTATGATTGATCCTTGCACCTATGACCATCGCATTGTCCCCATAGTCATGTGACTGAGATTTGGACACTTTGCAACTGACAGTTGTTTGTGATCACTGCAGGGTCCCATGATCATGTGATCATAATTTGTGTGCTTCACAGCAGAATAGAATAGAATAGAATAGAATAGAATAGAATAGAATAGAATAGAATGGAATGGAATGGAATGGAATGGAATGGAATGGAATGGAATGGAATAGAATAGAATAGAATAGAATAGAATAGAATAGAATAGAATAGAATAGAATAGAATAGAATAGAATAGAATAGAATAGGACAGAGTTGGAAGGGACCTTGGAGATTTTCTAGTCCAACCCCCTGCTCAGGCAGGAAACCCTACACCAGTGATGGCGAACCTTTTAGAGGCTGAGTGCCCAAACTGCAACCCAAAATCCACTTATGCATCATTGAGTGCCGGGTGGGTGTGGCCCATTGGCTGGTTCTGGCCCAATTCAATGGGCGTGGCCCATCGGGTGGGCATGGCTGCGGTGGTAATGGCAGACTGGGTGGGACTAAAAAGTTCAATCAATCAATTCCAACTTTGCAAGATCTTTTTTTTTCCCGTGAGAAGTTGAAATTGACTGATTGAACCTTTTTTTTTTCCCGCACACGGCGGTGGAGGCCTAAAGCAAAAAGGTTTTATAAAACCCAGCTGAAGGCTAGGACTGGGGCGACGGTGCGCGTGCCCACAGAGAGGGCTCTGAGTGCCGCCTCTGGCACCCGTGCCATAGGTTAGCCACCACTGCCCTATACCATTTCAGACAAATGATTGTCCAATCTCTTCTTAAAAACTTCCAGTGTTACAGCATTCACAACCTCTGGAGGCAAATTGTTCCACTGATTAATTGTTCTGTCAGGAAATTTCTTCTTAGTTCTAGGTTGCTTTTCTCCTTGATTAGTTTCCATTCATTGCTTCTTGTTCTGCCCTCAGGTGTTTTGGAGAATAGCTTGACTCCCTCTTCTTTGTGGCAACCCCTGAGATATTGGAAGACTGCTATCATGTCACCCCTAGTCCTTCTCTTCATTAAACTAGACATACTCAATTCCAGCAACCGTTCCTTATATGTTTTAGCCTCCAGTCCCTAATCATCTTTGTTGCTCTTCTCTGCACTCTTTCTAGAGTCTCAACATCTTTTGTACATCATGGTGACCAAAACTGGGTGCAATATTCCAAGTGTGGACTTACCAAGGCATTATAAAGTGGCTTTAACACTTTATGTGGTCTTGATTCTATCCCTCTGTTAATGCAGCCTAGCACTGTGTTGGCTTTTTTGGCAGCTGCAGCACATTGCTGGCTCATATTTAAGTGATTGTCCACTAGGACTCTGAGATCCCTTTCACAGTTGCTACTATTGAGCAAGATACCACCTATACTGTACCTGTGCATTTGATTTTTCTTTCCTAATTGTAGAACCTTACTTTTTTCACCATTGAATTTCATTTTGTTACATAGCACCAGTGGTGGGATTCAGCCAGTTCGCACTGCTTCGGCAGAACCGGTAAACTAATTTTTTGTTGCCCAGGCCCAGAATGGATTTCTGGAAGCGGCATCCACACAGAGAACCGGTTGTTCACATATTTGAATCCAACCACTGGATTAGCACCCAATGTTCAAGTCTGAAGAATCTGGTGGTAACATCACAAGCTGCAATCACATGATATTTTGCTTAAAGATCATGTCAGTTAAGTGAAGATTGCTTGTATTTGTCAGGAGTAATGATAAGAGAAGTGTTTAAGTCTGCAAAAATGTTTCGGTCAAAATGTTCCCTCTTAGTTTTGGCCTTCATTTTTGTTTCATGCTGTACCTAACATTCAAGGCCATTAAATGGCAAAAAAGCATTCTTTACAATGAATTCCTCTCAAAACACTCAGACTTTGAGACAACTTCTTATGTTAGAGTTCCATTTCATTTCATTTCATTTTTCTTTTAAAAGATAGGAAAGAATTATAGTTCCCTCAATCTGGCATTATCTAAAGTTTGGAAAATGGCCACCTCCATTGTGACATTTGATGCCTTTATGCTCTTGCTTATCTTCTAAGTAGCAGGAACACTAAGAAAATGGCTGTCAGTGTTATAATGGTTTCCTTCAGATGTCTGATCGTTATGACTAAGGACTATAGAACTTGTGGTTCAATAGTTGTGGAGGTCACCCTATTAAGGAAAACTGCCACAAGGCATTAGAGTAGCTATGTGTCCTACCTTAAGGAGGACAGTTCTTTATTAGAAGAGTTAACAAAAGGAGAGTCCTTTTCCTGAAAACAACTTTCATTTCATCTGTTGTCCAATCTAAGCCTCGTTTAAATGATTTTTTAAAACAACAACAACAAAGAAATAAAATCCTAAATAATTGGTTCTTGTACAGATAGGGGTCTATCAATTTCTATTTGTCACTTTCACATTTTGCCAGTTTTGAATTAATCTTGTGCTATTTCTACATCATTCACTCAAAGGCACATTAATTTTTATACTTGTTTTTCTTTACCAAGTGTATATGGTACATATTTTTTTGAATAGCGTATTTTGCACTGTAAAATAAAGTATGTTCAGGTTAACATTCAAGAGCAACAGATTTCTTCTCATCTTTGCAGACAGAAGATTGAGCTGGTCAGAGTGCTGCATTTAAAATTTAAACAATAAAAATATTTCTGAATATACATATATATGATAGATTAGCATTTGCACATTTTGACTGATCTGTAAATCTATAACTCTGCAAATCTGTACATCTCTTTCATCTTCTTCTAGTCATTTGTTTGAATTCTGGAGGCCAGTGTGTAAGCAGCATCTTAAAGTGACATTGCAATTTACATATAGAAAGAAGCAATTTAATACTTTTCTGTTCAGAAATAAATTCCATTGAGTTGGTGGAGTTTAGTATCAGAACTATGGTATAAAATTACAACCTTCATCATTTCCTTAGTTATCATCTGTCTTGCAATTGATATGTGATCTACAATTAAAACCAACTACAAAATTTCTTATGGTTTATGAATTCTGCATTGCATCTTAGAATGTAAGACATCATGCAAGTTTCAAAAGTATGTTTGAAAGTGAACATTTTCACTTCTTTGAGGGTGAGGAAATATTGTTTACTGTAAGTCACTAATAAGGGACATTCTGCTATGAAATAAATAAAATAAAATAAAATAAATCTAACTAGCATTTAATTTCATTCTGTCAATGCTCTAAAGTTTCATTAACCTACAAAAGCACTAGTGTTGTTATGGGGAAAAAAAGAATTTGATGACATTAAGTTTACAGTATTTCAGAGTTGTAGTTTTTTGAATCAGATTTGTACTCCATGCATTATGCCTCAAACAAGAAATGTATAGTATTGCAAAATAGATATAAATTATAATAATTTTAATTGTCGCAAGCCTGAAATATTAACTGTGAATTTTGACTCTTCAGATATAATAGAAACAATAACAGATGCAATAAACAGTTAACTAAATACCCCTTTGTGTAGATTCAATCAACTATTTAGCAACAAAACAGTAATGATCATATGCATATAATCACTTTATAACTAACCTATCTATAACCATCTATAATAACTCCCTGAATGGAGCAGGGAATCTTAACAGTACTTCAATCCTTTAGATTTTTGACCAGATGCTCATTGAGAACCATAACAATGAATTCAAAGAACCTATTCCCATATAGGGAGAGATTCATGAGTCTCATTTTCATATCACACCAACAATGACAGTTGGAAGGAACCACAAAGATCATCTATTACAGCAATCTGCAAGAAAGTCAATTAAACCATCCAGAAGTGGTTATCTAGCGTCTTCTTAAAAACCTTCAGAAATAAAGATGTTGTACAGCTACAGATGTACAGATCTTAGTATCAGAAAGTTTCTTCTTTTTTGGCTTTGACAGATGATGTGGGCAAATAACTTTCACCTAGTGCATTTTCCAAAGATCAAGAAAAAATAGGTACATTATAGCTCCAAGATACATATTCACATCTTGACCTTTGCACACTTTCAACACCATGCTTTAATGTTAAGGCACATAGCATTGCTAAAAAAATCAACTGTGTTTAAATACTAAAAAGTATGCACTTTTAATTATAGTACAACACTTGGATAAGAATTGGATGCAGCTTCTTCCAAGTTATTAGATTTAATATGTGAATATGTTGAATACCAGTAGAATATTATTTTGTTCCATTACAGTTTATTTTTGTCTCATTACAAATGCTTGTCACTGTTTCAGAATTCACTGGAAAATATGAGGACAGCCAAATGTTCTTTCTAACAAACGACTTTAGTGCCACAATTAGACTGCATACTAGACCTATTGCAAATCCACAGTGCCTATGCATATTCATGCCCATCTCTGGTGGTAATTTGTACTAAGTCCCATGTATATATGGAAATCTAATGGGGAATGAAAACAGTATGTAGGTGAAAACAGTCATATGTTTCCAGAGCTTACATAATTCAGGGACCCAAACTAAATATGGCAAGGGAAAGTGATGTTTTTGTTTTCGATTATAATAGTTAGAAGAGATAAATGCTGTGCTCCATGAAGAAAACAATATGCAAATGCCTCTGTAATAATTATAATAGAAAATCATGTTTGGGAAAATGTTCATCTCATCTCTACTTCAATGGCTGTAACCTAGATTGAAAATAAAAAATGTAGCCCTCTGTCGCAACATCCCTAGACTGTTCTCAAAGCTAAATAAGAAACAGAGTCTGACATTTAGAATTCAGAGTGAAATTAGTATTAAAACTAGATATAGTCTGACAAGCAAAAATCTATTTTCTAGACTCTAGTGAGCTATGTGTGTGTGTATGTATGTGTGTATGTATATATATATGTATATATATATATATATATATGTTCAATAATATACAATCCTCGAACTCCGGGAGGAATATAAATCAGCTGTTTATTGTTAAAAGGTTTAAAACAATAAAAGCAACTATTTACAATACTAAAAACAAACTTAGCTTTCGCTGGTCCACTGCCAGCATCTTCAGAGTGAAGTGTTGGGGTGGAGAGTTCTCTTATAAACCTTGCTAACCCAGTTTTTTACTCATTGACCGTGTGATAGGGTCATCCATCCTGGCTGACCGTAATTGCCTTAATTGTCCCGCCTCCTCTTGTTTGCACTCCAGTTCCACAACTTTTTTCCCTCCCATCCTTGTCAATCTTCTCCTTCCTGGCGTTGTTGCCATTGGTATATCCCTAATAACTATAAAAATACGAATCCCAGGCATATCTGTACAATGATATAAAATCCTCGAACTCTGGGAAGGATATAAACCAACTGTTTATTGTTAAAAGAATAAAAACAATAAAAACAACTATTTACAATTCTAAAAAACAAGTGGACGCTGGACCACTGCCAGCGTCATCAGAGTGAGTGTTAGGGGTGGGGAGTTTTCTTATAAACCTTACTGACTCAGTATCCTGCCCATTGATCGTGTGATAGGGCCGTCCGTCCTAACCGGCCGTAATTGCCTCAGTTGTCCCGCCTCCCCTCACTTGCATTCCAGTTTTGCAACTTTCTTTCCTCCCGTTGTTCCTTTCTCTGTCCTTCTCACTCCTGTCAACCCTGCCTTTCCTTGCTGTGCCTCCCCTCCTGGCATATCCATCTGTCCCGCCCGTCCTTCTTGCCCCCGGCCATCCAATGTTATTGCCGCTGGTCTATCTTCCAATCGCCCCCCTCCTCCCCCCATGGCCATTGTGGGCTGCACGTTTGGATCTGGCATTGTGGGTGCTCTTCCATTGCTGCCCCCTCCTTCCCCCCCCCAGTGTATCCACTTGTTGTTCCTGTCTTCTGCTGTTTGTCCCTGTCAGTCCCATTTCCTCTGGTCTCTCTTTTTGCATGGGCGTGCGCGCGTGTTGCAATATCCTTTCCCCCTGCCTCATCCGTATTCGATCAGCCAGAGTGACTGCTGGATCGCTCCCAGATTTGCTCCATCGTCCGTGCCCAGCAGGTCGCTCTCCGTGTGCAGATGTGCGCATGTGTTGCGGCATTCTCCCCCCCGCCTCGTCCATATCCGATCAGCTGAAGTATTTGCAGGATCGTTCCTAGATTTGTCCCACCGTTTGCATCGGGCGAGTGGTTGTTCATCCTGCTTCTCCTCCCTGCGGGTCGCGTCGTTCTCCTCTGCTCGTCGTTCTCCCCCCCCCTGGCCTCAGCAGTTTGCTGTGTATCCAGTCTCCTTTCATCTATGTGGGCCATACAATTGTTGCCTTTTTTAGCTCCTCTCCTTGCAAGCGTGGTCCGTATTTTGGCTTGCTCCTCATATGTTTTCAATGCTTGGTATGCCAGGGGCAGCTCTATGTGCCAGTTGATCGAGCACGTATCTGAGAGCCAGGCCTCCCTGAGCAGACGACCTCCTTTGGAGGCATCCTGGGTGATGGCTTCTGCCCCCATGAAATCAAACGAGTGGCCATTACTGATCATGTGTGTCCATATCTGTGAGTACTGTTCCTGCCTTTTGACGGCCAACTTGTGTTCGTGGATCCTGGTTTTGATCCGTTTGGCCGTCTCTCCAGTGTAATTGCACCGGCAGTTCTTACATTGCACTCTATAGACCACCAATGATTTTTCTTCCTCGGGTAATGGCTCCTTGGGGCGCATCGTCTTCATGCGAAGTGTTTGATCAGGTCGATGGGCCACACTGCTTATTTTGAAAGACATTTCCTGATTTCTTGCCATCTTTTCTCCTCTAAAAGCTAGTCACTAACTTTGCATCACAGTGAAGCATTATTAATACTCATAAATGTAAACTGTTGTAAGCAAGAGCAAGTACAGGAAGAATATCTAGCTCTCAGACCAACAAGGTCTCCATTTGATAAAGTAGATCACAACCTACTACTTGATAAGATAGAAAAATGTGGGTTAGACAGCATCACCACCAGATGGATTCGTAGCTGGCTGACCGGCCGTACTCAGCATGTGGTCCTCAATGGAACCGCATCTACATGGAGGGAAGTGTGCAGTGGGGTGCCCCAGGGCTCTGTTCTGGGCCCAGTGCTCTTCAACATCTTCATCAACGATTTGGACGAGGGATACATGGGGAACTCATCAAATTTGCGGATGACACCAGCTGGCAGGAATAGCCAACACTCCAGAAGACAGGCTTAAGATACAGGAGGACCTGGACAGACTTGAATACTGGGCGCTATCTAACAAAATGAAATTCAATGGTGAAAAAAGTAAGGTTCTACATTTAGGCAAAAAAAACCCAAATGTACAGGTATAGTATAGGGGGTACCTTGCTCAATAGTAGTAACTGTGAGAGGGATCTCGGAGTCCTAGTGGACAATCACTTAAATATGAGCCAGCAGTGTGCTGCAGCTGCCAAAAAAGCCAACACAGTGCTGGGCTGCATTAACAGAGGGATAGAATCAAGATCACGTGAAGTATTAATACCACTTTACAATGCCTTGGTAAGGCCACACTTGGAATACTGCATCCAGTTTTGGTCACCACGATGTAAAAAAGATGTTGAGACTCTAGAAAGAGTGCAGAGAAGGGCAACAAAGATGATTAGGGGACTGGAGGCTAAAGCATATCAGGAACGTTTGCTGAATTGGGTATGTCTAGTTTAATGAAAAGAAGGACTAGGGGTGACATGATAGCAGTATTCCAATATCTCAGGGGTTGCCACAAAGAAGAGGGAGTCAAGCTATTCTCCAAGGCGCCTGAGGGCAGGACAAGAAGTAATGGATGGAAACTAGTCAAGGAAGAAGCAACCTGGAACTGAGGAGAAACTTCCTGACAGTTAGAACAATTAACCAGTGGAACAACCTGCCTGCAGAAGCGGTGAATGCTCCAACACTGGAAGTTTTTAAGAAGAGACTGGACAGCCATTTGTCTGAAATGGTATAGGGTTTCCTGCCTGAGCAGGGGGTTGGACTCGATGACCTCCAAGGTCCCTTCCAACTATATTATTATTATTATTATTATTATTATTATTATTATTATTATTATTATTATTATTATTATTATTATTATTATTATTATTATTATTATTATTATTATTATTATTATTATTATTATTATATATCCTTCGGAGCCAACTACAAGAGATAGGCAATGTCCTGTAGTTTTGCACATGAAAGAAAACACATTCTTCTCTCTTGAGGCTGGCAAAGACAGGAATATCACATTAAGTGTAGTGTCTGTGTCTAATTATGTCATTATTTTTATTTTAAATAAAAATACTAAAGTTGACTAGGTATAATTTGTTTACCTTAAGATGACTTAGAACACATTTGCCCCCAGAAGCCCTTCCAGAGCATCCAGTGGGATGATCACATGCATTTAGATGAATCCATGTAAAGAATTTAAATCAATATTAAGATTCCATTTACAAAGTAGAAAAGGAATTAGGAAAAAGTAGGTTCATTACTATGACAGATCTTAAAATGGTGAATGCTAAATAGAAAGAAGCGGCTGCCAAGTTTATTCTTATTTGTTGCTGTGAACTGTTTTCTTTTTCTGCTTAGTAGGACAAATACAAAGCACGGATGCTTATTCTTGGCAATGGGCTATGTTTATCATCATCTAGAGGACAGTTATTTGGGGCACTGGAGAGGAATTTGAATTTTACTCTGTGTAAAAGAATGTGTAATCTTATTTTACAACTATTAGGTTTGCTTTCTTCTAGTTAGACCTGGAAAGTGATGTATTTCCTGAACTTGAGCAGAATCAGATTTAAGCACTCCTTTTGCTATGCAAATAGTGATAAGAGCTTGTATGAACAAAACAGAGTAAGACTTGCTTCCATCATAGGGCAATGTTCACATCCGCTTCTGCTTCCACAAAAAGAACTATGCCTACACTAGAATCCTGAGCAACATTCTTGGCAGAATTGCAAGCCAATTACTGTGTTGAATTCTCAGACTGACTTTTTTCCTCCTAAGATGACAACAACAACAACAACAATAACAACAATAATAATAGTTGGAAGGGACCTTGGAGGTCTTCTAGTCCAACCCCCTTCTCAGGCAGGAAACCCTATACTATTTCAGACAAATGGTTGTCCAATCTCTTCTTAAAAACATCCAGTGTTGGAGCATTCACAACTTCTGCAGGCAGGTGGTTCCACTAATTAATTGTTCTAACTGTCAGGAAATTTTTCCTTAGTTCTAGGTTGCTTCTCTCTTTGGTTAGTTTCCATCCGTTGCTTCTTGTCCTGCCTTCAGGTTCTTTGGAGAATAGCTTGACTCCCTCTTCTTTGTGGCAACCCCTTAGATATTGGAAGACTGCTATCATGTCACCCCTAGTCCTTCTCTTCATTAAACTAGATATACCCAATTCCAGCAACCTTTCCTTATATATTTTAGCCTCCAGTCCCCTGATCATCTTTGCTGCTCTTCTCTGCACTCTTTCTAGAGTCTCAACAACTTTTTTACATCATGGTGACCAAAACTGGATGCAGTATTCCAAGTGTGGCCTTACCAAGGCATTATAAAGTGGTATTAACACTTCACGTGATGTTGATTCTATCCCTCTGGTAATGCAGCCTAGCACTGTGTTGATTTTTTTGGTAGCTGCAGCACACTGCTCGCTCATATTTAAATGATTGTCCACTAGGACTCCGAGATCCCTCTCACAGTTACTACTATTGAGCAAGGTACCATCTAAAGTTTTTTTATTATTTTTTTAACACAGTTCAATAATAATTATTCAACAAAAAAGTGTTGTCTGAGTATCTTATTCACTAATACAAATTGAATTCCTAATCCCTAAATCTTTTCTTTAACCATTGATAAAATAGGTCCCAAGTTTGAAAATATTCTGTTTCTTCTTTTTCTTTCAACCTTAAAGTAAGTCTGTCCATTTCCGCACAGTCTAATATTTTTTTGATTATTTCTTCTTCTGGTGGTATTTTTTTGTTCTTCCAATATTGTGCAAATATAATTCTTGCCGCTGTTATCACATATAGAATCAAATATGTACTTTGCTTATCAAGTTTTTCTGGCATTATACCTAGTAAAAAGAATTCAGGTTTATAGTTTATGTGTTTCTCTAACATTTTTTCTAACCAAGTGTGGATTATTGTCCAATATCTCCTTGCTTTAACACATGTCCACCACATATGATAATAAGTACCTGGTTTGTGTTTACATTTCCAACATTTCTCTGACATGTTTTTAAACATTTTTGCTAATCTTGTTGGTGGCAAATGCCATCTATAAAACATTTTATATAGGTTTTCTTTGTATGAAGCTGACATTGTCAATTTATAGTTTCTTTCCCACAAACTTTCCCACTTTTATATTATATCCAAAATTCTTTGCCCATACTATCATTGTCTCTTTTACTTGTTCATCTTCCATTTTGAAATTTAATAAGAAATTGTACATTTTTAAAATTAACTTTTCATCAGAAGTTAATAATGTCTGATCAAACATAGTCTGTTCTTTGTAAAATCCATATTGTTTAATATCTTTATCATATCTGACTTGCATTTGTAAATGTGACCACCATGTTAAATTGATGCCCTAATTTTCCATCTATTGCCTGGATTTTAAATTCCCTTCAGAATTTAGAATATCTTTGTATGTCCATATTTTATCGAGACTGACTAGATTTGGATGTATGAATGCTTCCATTGTTGAAAGCCATCCTGGAATTTTCAAATAAATTTTTCATTTAATTTTTTCCCAAGTTAATAATAATGCATTTCTAATGTAGTGGTTTTGGAAGTATTTATGTATTTTATTTTTCCCATACCATAGAAAAGCATGCCAACCAAGTTGCAGGTCATGTCCCTCCAGATACAGCAATCTTTTATTTTTAAGAGTTATCCATTCTTTTATCCATGTTAACACTGATGCTTGATAATATAAAACCCAATCTGGCAAGCCAAAGCCTCCATTTCCCTTGGTTTTCAATTTAATTCTAGCTTTCTTTCCTTGCCAGAATAATTTTTGAATTAGAGAGTTTAAATCGTCAAATAATTTTTTCTCCAGTTTTATAGGTATCGTTTGAAATAAAAATAATATTTTTGGTAATATATTCATTTTCATCGTAGCGACTTTCTGACCTCTTTGGGTCTCCAGACGAAGCAAAATCAGACTAGGAAATTGTAACTCCGGTTTCTTTCATCCGTGTTGCCATGACGCCCGGGGTGAACTCTGAGCAAGGTACCATCTATACTGTACCTGTGCATTTGGTTTTTCTTGCCTAAATGTAGAACCTTACTTTTCTCACCATTGAATTTCATTTTGTGAAGATCCCAATGTTCAAGTCTATCAAGATCCTTCTGTATCTTAAGCCTATTTTTTGGACTGTTGGCTATTTCTGCCAGCTTGGTGTCGTCTGCAAATCTGATGAGTTCCCCTTCTATCCCCTCATCCAAATCATTGATGAAGATATTGAAGAGCCCTGGGCCCAGAACAGAGCCCTGGGGCACCCCACTACACACTTCCCTCCATATAGATGCAGTTCCATTGAGGACCACATGCTGAGTACGAACGGTCAGCCAGCTATGAATCCATCTGGTGGTGATGCTATCTAACCCACATTTTTCTATCTTATCAAGTAGTAGGTTGTGGTCTACTTTACCAAATGCCTTACTGAAGTCCAAGTAAATTATATCCACAGCATTCCTCTGGTCCTCTAATTTTGTCACCTGGTCAAAAAATGCAATAAGATTTGTCTGGCATCACCTGTTTTTGACAAACCCATGTTGGCTTTTAGTAATGACTTTGTTTGCCTCTAGGTGTTCACTGATTTGTTGCTTGATTATCTTTTCCAGAATCTTCCCAGGTATTGAGGTCAGACTCTGTAGTTTCCTGGATCCATTTTTTTCCCTTTTTTGAAGATGGGAACTACATCAGCTCTTTTCCAGTCCTCTGGTAATTCCCCAGTGCTCCAGGATCTTTGAAAGATATAGTTCAGTGGTTCTGAGATCACATCTGCCAGTTCCTTCAGAACCTTGGGGTGTAATCCATCTGGTCTTGGTGATTTGAACTCATCTAGGGCAGACAGGTGCTCATCTACCACTTTCTTGCCTATCTTGACTTGTGTTTCTAATCTGTTTTTTATGATACTGTTTTTGATAGGTTGGACTGTTTGTTCCCTTTATGTAAAGATGGATGCAAAAAACAAGTTAAGTAGTTCTTTCTCCTGTTGCTTGTCACCTTCTTGCCACTTTCTCCCATTTCCTTAACTTTTTTCTTGTTTTTTACATGTTGAAAGAAGCTTTTTTTGTTATTTTTGTCTTTTGTTGCAAGCATTAGTTCATTTTGAGCCTTATTGTTCCTCATTTTATCTTTGCAGGCTCGGGCTATTTGCTGATATTCTACCTTAGTTATGTGCCCCTCTTTCCACTTTTTATACTTGTTCTTTTTGTCTTTCAATTTATCAGAGAGTTCTTTATGTAGCTATGCTGATTTCTTTTGAGAGCTGTTATTTTTCTTCTTCATTGATATTGCTCTAGACTGGGCTTTTATAATCTCACTTTTCAAAATTTTCCAAGCTTCTTGAGTTGTTTTCTCCTTGAGGATTCTCATACATGGAATCCTTCCCAAGGTCTCTCTAAGTTTATTGAAATTAGCTCTCTTGAAGTCCAAGACTCTAGTTTGACTATGTTCTATTGCTTGTGCTTGCATAATGTTGAATTCCAATATTGCATGATCACTCCCTTCCCCAAGGTAACTGTGGCTTCAATACCTATCATTTCATCTCTGTTAGTGAGAATTAAGTCAAATATGACTGATCCCCTAGTTCCCTTCTCTACTTTTTGAGACAAAGTTGTCTGCTAGGTTTGTCAGGAACCTGTTTGATCTTCCACTTGGTGCGGAGTTTATCTCCCAGTTGATGTCAGGGTAATTAAAGTCCCCCATTACTATTGTGATGTGCTTCCTACATAACTTAGTTAACTGATTAGCAAAAAGTTCATCTATTTCCTCTGTTTGGTTGGGTGGACTATAGTATACACCTATGGCAATGTCATCCCCCCCCCTTTTATATTGACCCAAATGCATTCAAGACAGTTTTCATCATTGTTGTGCTCTATTTCTGTAGAGATGTAGTTATTTCTTACATAGAGAGCAACTCCACCTCCTCTTTTATTTGGTTTGTTTCTTTTAAATAATTTAAATCACTCTAGCTGTGTGTTCCATCTGTGGGTTTCATCCCACCAAAGTTTCTGTAATGGCAACAATATCATATCTGCCGTTATTTACCTGAATTTCTAATTCACCCTGTTTATTACTCATACTCTGTGCATTGGTGTGTAGACATTTGAGTCCTTTATGACTGACCCTGTGTTTACTTTCTACATAACCTGTGTGGTGCCTGAGTTCCCCTATTTCCTTAACACCTGTTTGATTAGTGCACTTGGTGTGGCACTCACTATTAAAAGCTTGATTTTGCTTGACAGCAAGGTTGATATTCTTATCCACACACAAATCTATGTTACATGCACTGATAACCCTATTAGTTTTAGATTGCCAGGGACAGGAATGTTCTATATCAATTAATTCACTGTCCCCTTTGTTCAGTTTAAATATTTCTTATAGAAATATTTATAGACAACTCATAGAAAAACATTTAAGAAGAACTGGATTTAAGAATGCCTTCATCTTAGAGGAGTCACTTTTAGCCCAACATTTTTTATGGAAGTACTTCCTTAAGCATTGTTTATAACAGAATAACAGAGTTGGAAGGGACTTTGGAGGTCTTCTAGTCCAGCCTCCCACTCAAGCAGGAAACCCTATGCCATTTTAGACAAATGGTTGTCCAATCTCTTCTTAAAAACCTCCAGTTTTGGAGTACCCACAATTTCTGGAGGCAATTTTTTCCACTGATTCATTGTTCTAATCATCAGGAAATGTTCTCCTTAGTTTTAGGTTGGTTCTTTCCTAGATTAGTTTCCATCCATTGCTTCTTGCCCTGCCTTCAGGTTCTTAGGACCAGTCTATAAGATTAAGAAACATGGTGTTTCTTAAATCAGTAGAAACCAATGGAAATGATTTCCATTAGAAACCAATAGAAATTAAATTTATTTATTTATTTATTAAATTTTATTAAATGTATATGCCAAATTACTGAGGTAAGGTTGCAATATTTTGTGCAGTTCCTCTCTATAACAGTGCCACTATGTCAGTACTTCTAAAATTCTAGTTTCTAAACTTCCTGTCACTACTTCGTGATTAATCCTCTATTCCTCTGCTTTACCACTGCCTGATGTCACCTCACATATGATTCCTGACAGCCTTTCAGTAACAGATGCAAACTCCTTATCACCACTCATTAATACTTAAGATAATCTTATCTGTTTTTTAACTGCTAGGAATAAATATTAGGATACTTCTCTTTGCTATCAATTCCCACTCGAGTAACTAACACACAATGATTAAGAATGCCATTTATCCTAGCTGTTCTTAATATTTTCTTTTATGTATCAAACAGTTGTTGGAATATAGATTGGGCTGCTGTGTCTCTTCTTTGCCAAAAACAATGTTGCTGGTAGTCATTCCCTCAATCAATAAACTCTGAGGATGGCCCAACAGTCAATTGGATGTGACCCAAAGCCTCCAGGAAAGTAGTAGGAGATATCAGAATGCTGACATAAACCCAAAGATTTGCATCAGTTCAAAATATTAGAAGAAGGAGATCTGAAAATAATTCTGAGCATATTAAACAGCCTCTCAGAGTTATGGAATGATAAAGAGGAGAAAAATTCGTTCCTGTCGATAAGAAGACATGGCTGAACAGAAGCATATCTGTTAGAAGGTAGGAACATAAAGCAACATACTGCATTCTACTGTGAAACATATACTCCTGTCTAGCATCCCCTGAATGGAAGGGGTGAAGGGAAGGTCCTTTGAGAAGAGTAAATCAGGAAGAATGTTTGGAGATGGTGTTTTTTTAAACAAAAAAAAACACAGTGCTGTAATTTACAGTAATCCTAGATGAATAAGATGTTCAAGTAGATCTTCAGGTTGTCACTTCATACCATATTATTCTTGCAAATACATTAGCGAACATGATTAGTTACACAAACTATTATGCCAGTCTGGAGAGCTGGGATTTCAAGATACAGGAAACAAAGCAGCTGTTGTATGGTATATCTTTCCCTTTAAAGTAGCACCACAGCAATTCTCCTTTGGCTACCTGGTCCTGTTGCTTCCATGGTGACTGTTCTTATTGAGATAACTGGGTCTGCTTATGTCACCTATGAAAAGTTCTTTTATCTCTGGTATGCCAGCAGCTTCACCTTCAGGGACAGCTCACCAATCCATCTACCTGACTGATCAAGAAGCCATTCATGTACACCATGATGATACAAAAACAAATGTATCTCTGAAAGTCATATGAATCCTGCTTAGTTCTGTGAAGCTTTGCCAACACTTACACTACTTGGCACAGTTTATTTTAATTAAATCTTTTGTCTCGGAGCCTGTGATTACCTGAGACTGACGGCTGCCCTCTGCTTATGAATGGGAGAGAGGATAGAGTAGAGAAAAAAATCTGGCAGGAGTTAGATTAGGTGAAATCCACCACAATCCTGTAAATGTTGACAGTGCATGATACATACTCAAGCAAAATATCAAGCAGCTGAGTCTACTCAGTTCCTCTACATTAAGACAATATCTTAAAGAAGGCTTTGCATTCTTTCTTTCAAGAAGTATAATATAATATAATATAATATAATATAATATAATATAATATAATATAATATAATATAATATAATATAATATAATATAATATAATATAATATAATATAATATAATTAATATAATATAATAATATAATATAATAATATAATATAATATATAATAGAATGGAATGGATTGGAATGGAATGGAATGGAATGGAATAGAATAGAATAGAATAGAATAGAATAGAATAGAATAGAATAGAATAGAATAGAATAGAATAGAATAGAATAGAATAGAATAGAATAGAATAGAATAGGAGCAGAGCTGGAAGGGACCATGAAGGTCTTCTAGTCCAGTCCCCTGCTCAAGCAGGAGAACCTATACCATCACAGACAGGTGATTGTCTAGTCTCTTCTTAAAAATCTCCAGTGATGGAGCACCCACGATTTCTGGAGGCAAGCTGTTCCACTGGTTGATTGTCCTCACTGTCAGGAAGTTTCTCCTTAATTCCAGGTTGCTTCTCTCTTTGATCAGTTCCCAATCATTGTTTCTCGTCCTTCCCTCTGGTGCTCTGGTGAACAAAGTGACCCCCTCTTCCTTGTGGCAGCCCCTCAGACACTGGAATACTGCTATCATGTCTCCCCTATTTCTTCTTTTCTGTAGACTAGCCAAACCCAAGTCCCGCAGCCGTTCTTCATATGTTTTAGTTTCCAGGCCTTTGATCATCTTAGTTGCTTTTCTCTGAATTTTTTCCAAACTCTCAACATCTTTTTTGTGATATGGTGATCAAAATTGGCTGCAGAATTCCAGGTGTGGTCTTACTAGGGTTTTATAAAGCAGTACTAATACTTCACGTGATCTTGATTCTATTCCTCTGTTTATACAACCCAGGATTGTATTAGCTTTTTTGGTTGCTGCTGCACACTGCTGGCTCATAGTCAAGTGATCGTCCACTAGGATTCCAAGGTCCCTCTCACAGTTACTGTTTTTAAGCCAGGTCTTGCCCAATCTGTACTTGTACCTTTGATTTTTCCTGCCTAAATGTAAAACTTTGCTTTTCTCCACATTGAAACTAATTTTGTTGGATAGGGCCCATTGTTCAAGTTTGTCAAGATCTTTTTGGATCCTGAGTTTGTCTTCTGGGGTATTGGCTATTCCTGCCAGTTTGGTGTCATCTGCAAATTTGATGGGTTCCCCTTCAATTCCCTCATCTAAGTCATTGATGAAGATATTGAAGAGTACTGGGCCTAAGATGGAACTTTGTGGTACCCCATTGCTTACTTCTCTCCATGTGGATGTGGTGCCATTGAGGACTACTCATTGATTATGGTTTGCCAGCCAGCTACAGATCCATTTGGTAGTGATGTTTTCTATTCCACCTTTTTCTAGTTTATCAAGCAGTAGATTGTGGTCTACTTTGTCAAATGCCGTACTGAAATCTACGTACACTATGTCCACAGCATTTTGCTGGTCTACTAATTTAGTCACTTTGTCAAAGAATGAAATAAGATTGGTTTGATATGATCTGTTTTTAATAAACCCTACTGGTTATAACTTTGTTTCTAATTGTTCGCAGATTTGTTTTTTGATTATCTTTTCTAGGATCTTCCCAGGTATTGATGTTAAACTGATTGGTCTTTAGTTTCCTGGGTCTGTTTTTTTCCCTTTCTTGAAGATGGGAACCACATCAGCTCTTTTCCAATCCTCAGGTACTTCCCCGGTGCTCTAGGATTTATGAAAGATGTGGTGCAATGGTTCTGAGATAACATCTGCCAGCTCTTTCAGAACTCTGGGGTGTAATCTGTTGGGTCCCAGTGATTTATATTCATCAAGGTCGGATAGATGTTCTCTTACCATTTTCTTGCTTATTTTAATTTTTTTTTCTAGTATGTCTTTTGCAGTGTTTTTTTTGGTATGTTGGGCTATAGTTTCTTTTTGTGTGAAGACTGATGCAAAGTATGAGTTAAGCAGCTCTGCTTTCTCCCTGTTGCCTGTTATTTCCTTGCCATCTTCTTTCTTTAGTGGCCCTACAATTTCCTTGACTTTTTTCTTGTTGTTAATATGTTGGAAGAAACTTTTTTTATTACCTTGATTTCTGTTGCAAGTCTTCGTTCGTTCTGAGCCTTTGCTTTCCTGACTTCATCTTTGCATGTTCTGGCTATCTGCTGATAATCGGCCTTAGTTATGTGCCCCTCTTTCCATTTTTTGTATTTGTCCTTTTTGTCTTTCAGTTTGTCAGATAAATCTTGGCTGGCTTCTTCTTGAATGTCTTGTTTTTCTTTCTCAATGGTATTGTTCTGGTCTGAGCTTTTATGATCACATTTTTCAGGGTTTCTCACACTTCTTGGGGTTCTAGAGATTCTAGAGATTGGTCACCTTCCCCCTCAGTTTTAGTTTAAAGCCCTCCTGATGAGTTGGGGCAGTCTTTTTCCAAGTATATTTTTGCCTGTTTTCGTGCAGCCCATCCCCTGCCAAGAGTCCTTCACATAGGAAATGTAGTCCATGATCCAGGAAACCAAAATTTTCTTGGCGACACCAACCCTTTAGCCAATGGTTCATTTCTAAAAATCTTTTTTATCTCAATGGGTGTTGGCCTTTTGTTGGGAGTACTGATGAGAACACTACTTGTACTCCTAGCTTCTTAACTTTATTGCCTAGTTGTTTATAATCTCTCACTATTGTACTCAGGTTGTTTGTTGTGTTTGTTCCAGTGTGGAGGAGGAGGAAGGGGTAGTAATCTGTAGTCCTAATTATTTTGGTTAGGTTCTCAGCCACATCTTTAATTTTTGCTCCAGGGAGACAACATACCTTCCTGGTCTGCAGACAGATGATTCTGTTCCTTTGAGGATAGAATCTCCTATTACCAACACTTGCCTTCCTTTTTTGGGGACTGGAGTCTGGGCTGCTTTTCTGTTTATCTCAGGTGTGTTTGTTGCTGTGGCTTTTTTAGGGATATTTGAAGTGACTTTTTAAGGTATATTTGAAGTTGTTTCTTTGCTAGGTATCTGCATGTTTTCTTTGAGGGGGAGGTTGTGGGTCTGCGTGTTTCCATCTAAGGGGAGAGATCAATTGCTCAGTTTTAATGGGGCTGCTTTTGTTTGGGTAGGATTGGGCAGAAGGGGTTTGTTTTGTTGTATGCTGTTTCTTTCTTTGAGTATTGTGTTTCTTTCTGTGTGTGACATACCTCCATTTGTCTTCCTCCAAGGGTTTATCAGTAGGGTCAAATCCTCTGGGAGTTATTTGTTCATTATTTGGTTCAGTTTGGGTGGAGCTTTCTTTTGTACGTTGGGGTTTGGCTAGAGTTGCCTCTAAGTTCCTAAGTTTTTCCTGTAGTAGTTCACATAATTTGCATCTAATGCATGTATAGTTTGGGTGTTCTTTGGGCATGAGCACATACATGGAACATGTATTGCATACCACAATAGTATCAGTCACCTGTTCCATGAGTTTGTTGTTTGAAAATTCCTCTTTTTGGTAGGTGGATGTGCTTTGCTGTTAGCCTTGTTTCTAGTTTCTCTGTTCTGGGTAATTATGCCTATTTTTCTATCCTTTTTTCTGCCTGTTTGTGCTACCTTGTTATTTATTTAACCTTCTTACTATTGTGTTAGTTTTATTTATCCTTTTCTTCCCTCTATTTTTTTTAAAAAAGTTTTGAGCTCCAATTCCCTTTTGTTCTTTAATGGGGATCTTCCCTCCCTTCCTATTGGGACCTTGTTCTGGAACCTGAACTAAGATGCTTTGTAATTGAAGACCAGACAGGGACAACTCAATGAAGATGGTTATAAAACAAATATTTATTCCAGGAATACTTGGCAGAACTCACAATTCTGTAGTTTCATCTGGATGCTGTACATTTGTCCATTTTCATAGGTAAATTCAGTAATTCCTCCATATTCACTTTAGCCTGGTTACAGACAATGTCCATGCGTGCGGCATGGTTGGTATCACACAAAAACAATTCTACACAAGCTGGCACGTAGCCAGGATATCCTGTGATGAACTTAGTGGCCCCTCCCACTGACTTGATAGATATAGGATTCACCGAACAGCTAAAACTACATTACCCATAAGCCATCTCTTAAGGAGAAAGCACTTAATCCTTTAAATACCAAACATTCTAACATACAGTTCTCAGTTACTGGCTGGTCCAGCACACTCCCCGCTTGGAAATATAAATTTCCACTACTAACTAACAAAAATAAGCAAAAAACATAGCATCAAACATGCAATTTCACTGTTAGCTAACTAGAATAAGCAAAACATAACATTGACTATTAAACTAAAATAGGCAAACATGGTATCAAGACATGTAAAATATGCATAACTGTAAGGTAAATACAAAACATGCACAACTATAACAGAGATAAACAAGGTGTTACATCAAACAATGCAATCATGAGGTAAACACAATATACATGGTTTGAGGCTTAATCTTCCAATTCGGTCTTCTTCAGCAACAGGACCAGGTCAGTGATTGGCCTGGTGTAAAGCCTTTTCATGAGAGTCTTTGAGTCACAATCTGACTCATGTGGCCTCATGATCTGGACCTCAACTTGACGAATTAGTCCATCAGAACTGGGTAAGGCCCGATGCACAAGTCTCATGAGTCAATAGTTCTGGTATGTGCCCTTGTCTCTCAGCAAGACAAGGTCTCCTTCCTGTAGGAAAAACTGGAACCAAAGGAATTTGTGGATCAGAAAAACTGGAACCCAAAAATTCTTAGGAACAAAGGAAACTGGATCCACAGGATTCACAGGAACAAAGGAGACTGGAACCACAGGATTCACAGGAACCAAAGAAGCTGGGATCACAGGAGACTCAGGAACAGACGAATCTGGAACAGAGCAAGCTGGAACCACAGGATACTCTGGAACAAAGGAAGCTGGAACCACAGGAATCTCAGGAACAGAAGAATCAGGAACCGCAGGAATCTCAGGAACAGAAGAATCAGGAACAATGGAGACTGGAACAACAGGATCAGCGTTGATGATGGCTGTGACTTCTGTCATGCGGGTAGTGAGAACCTGTGTCAGCGTGGGTGTTTTTGTCAACATAGAGTCTATGATTGTGCGGGGTATGCCAATCATGCGCTCCCACGCTTCTCCCATGTGGGATGCATGGGGAGGATTGAATGCCCATACACAATTCTGGGTCTTCAGGTATTTGTCAATCACTGGGTCATGACAAATGCCTTCAATAGTCTGAGAGTCCTTGCAGGCTCCTACAAAGTTAGTTCCTTGGATGCTAAGACAAGTGATCAGGACGATCAATACTATGCCCAATCTGATGGGTCTTTGTTTGGAGGGGCGTTCAAAGTGGGCTGGTTTTAAGAAACGTTTAGGGGTTGGTTTCTCTGTCTCTTTACTCATTGTGGGTAAGCAGATGGTCTGGATGATCGATTTCTCATCCTGTCTGAGAAATTTGTTGGGTGCCTGAGGTAGAACGTAGTCATCTAGATCTGTAGCTAGAAGCACATAGTGTTTTGGTCTCTGTGACATCAGGCTGTCTGGACGAGCCAAGAACTCAGGACCTTTTAGCCAGATCCATTCTGCTAACTGTGATGCAAGGGTAGACCGCTTAACTTGGTCCACAAGGTTCTGTTCTGTTGGCACATGTTGCCATTGCTCAGGCCTTGAAGATCTTTTAATCATTTCTACTCTATTGCTCACATAGATGTAGCAGCATCTGCTTTGGCTGTAGATGTAGCTTAGTGCCACCTTGCTGTTTGTGTAGAAGGTGGTGGTTTGTAGCTCAAGGCATATCATCTTCATTGTCACGATGGTGAATTTTACTGCCAATTTGGTGCCACAGAGTTCTAATCTTGGTACGTTGTGGCCTTGTTGTGTTGTTAGTTTCCCCTTTCCAATGATGAAAACGACGTGAATGTGGCTCTCCCCACTGTAGACTCTGATGTATCCTATGGCTGCAATCACCTTCATTGGCACATCTGAGAAAGCGTACAATTCTTTTGTACGGTGGCGGGTGAGCTGGAGACATACATGCATTGCACGTGTATGCTTTGGAGACAACTTAGGAATGTACTCCATGTCTCCCAGTCTTGCTTCTGTTTTGACAGACGTGGCCCATCCCAGTGTGTGGTGCTCTGGGAGAGCGCACGTAGCTGCAGAAATTGTTTGTCCACTATGGACAAGGCTGAGTCATTGTGATTCTCACTGGTCTGGAACACTGTTGCTTCCAAAACGGGTTTGGTTGTCACAAGCGTGAAGTGTTCTTGGCGTGATTTTAAGTGAGGTGCTCTTCCATTACTAAGAATGGAGGTTGTTGAGCTATTCTCCTGGGTTGGAGTTTGCAGTTGGTCAACCCAGACCGTTCCTGGGATGACCCATTCAGGTTCCATCTTAATGGCAGTTGAGGGGCTTGTTGGGCCTCTGGCCATTCCATGGTAGGCGGAGGTGACAGGGGCGTCTACTCTCAATGGAGCCAAGATTTTGGCTTCAGGATTTAGGAACCGTAAGGCAATTGGGGGAAGCTGGTCAATACAGAACGTTCCTGGGATAACCAGTCCAGGATTTAGGAACCGTGAACTTCCATCTAATGGTTGGATGCGTGGTCCAGTGACTTTCCTCCCCGCCATGCTCTGTGGTACAGAGTACGTTGTAAAAGATGTTTCTTTGCTTGGGAGTTCACTGGGGGATGATGGGTCGCTACACACTAATGTGCAGTTGACCTTGGTGGGTACCTCTGGGTGCACTTTGGAGCCATGCTGGGGCTCCTTGGCAGGGAAACTTGGCACAGACATCTGGCATTTTTCCTCAGAATACTCCTTGTTGGGGGTAACTTCCAGTCTACTTGGTCTTGGGAGATTTGTGGTCAACCATGGCGTTCCTGCCTGCTCGTGTCGAATCGCATTCTGGTCGTCGACGTAGGCCTGCACATGGTTCTCGGGGCTTTCTCTTTCTAGCCCTTCCAAATTGTGCATAGAAGTAGTGCCTTCCAGTTCTCTCTGTAAAACTGCTACTCTTACGGCTGCCTCTTCTGCTTTCTGTTTGTGCTGTAAAATCTCAAGGTCGGCCTCAGCTTTGACCATGTCTTCCCTTTGCTGTAGCTGTGCCTCTACCACATGTAGTGCTCCCGCAGCCTGAGCTTTGGCTACTTCTTCCCTTTGCTGTCGCTCTGCTTCTGCTATACGTAGAGCTGCCGCAGTTTGCACTTTGGCCATTTCCACCTTTTGCTGTTTTTCTACTATTGCTGCTCGTACAGCGACTTCAGCCATAGCAGTATCGATTTGTGCTTGAGCAAGTTGGACAGCTAGGCTCTCTGCCCAGGCGGCTCGGAATGTTTGGCTATGGCGAGAAGATGTTCTAGAGAGACGGGAGGTGCCTGAGACATAAGAGTTGTAATGGGAGGATAAGGATGCCACGACTAGGGAAGACTCAGAAGTTTTCCTAGACAATTTGAATGAGTTTAGTGAACTTCATTCTTTGGCCATCAAGGTGTTGCTATCTGGGTAGCCACTTCAGGGAAATTCCTTCCTTGGCCGCCAGGGTACACTATTTGCGTGAGTGAGAGCTTCGGCGAAGTTCACTCTTTGACCACTAGGGGTCTCTCTATCTGGGTGGGCACTTCAGGGAAATTCCCTCTTTGGCCACCAGGGGATGCTGCTCGCGTCCGTGGGTACTTCAGCAAAGTTCACCCTTTGACCACTAGGGTCACTGCTTGCTTGAGTGATTGCTAGTCTTATCAGGGAGATTCTTTCCCTTGCTACCAGGTTACACTTGCTGCGTGAGTGAAGGCAAGCCTGCTGTTTCAAGTTGCTACTACTCAGTGTTGTTCCTAGATATCGCTTTGAGAAAAGCCAGCCAAATTCTGTCTTCTTAGAACCACCTTACAAGCTTTGGGCCACCTGGAGATTACTGAGCTCTAACTGGCTCCTGTAAATCTCTACCTGGGTCGTATAGCTTCGTGATAATAAGCAAGGTTAATTTGCTGCTTGTTTCTCCTTGATCTGTGCTGAGTAGGTGCACCACTAGGGGACGTTGCTTGCTTGCTTGGGTACTTCAGCGAAGTTCTCCCTTTGACCACTAGGGGTCACTGCTTGCATGAGTGATCACTTCAGGTGAAGTTCACCTTTTGCCCTCTAGGGGGTGCTGTTTGCGTGGGTAGGTGCAAGCCTGCTATTTCCAGATCAGCTACTGGATGGGCGATGCTGCATCTAGACTTTCTTAGAAACAAAGTTTTTGAATTCTCCAGCAAGACTATAAAGCTAAAGGTTTGTAGTGGAATTTGTTCTGCTTTGAAAACAGATGTCCTTTCCCCCCCCCTCCGCTCGGATTCTTCTTTGCAAGGGGAGGGGGAATAAGTCAGTTTCTTCTCACTAGATGCTCGGTTACTATGATGACAGATTGTTTCACCATAGCAACAAATGAATTTATGGCCCTTGTATTGTCTTGGCTGTTGGGGCCAGGGAGGGAAATGCTTGTTTCGAGCAATGCTGAGCTTACAGGCAGGGGGGGTTGATGGCTCTTTGCAACAGCCGTTTAAAAGTTATGTGCAGAGTTAAATACAAAGATTTCCTCTTCAAGGCAGTTAGGTAAAATACAAGCACACATTTTTTCTTTGAAGGCACGTTAAAAGTCAATTACAAGAACTTCCTCTCTGTGGGAGAATGCATTCCTTTAACACACACATCTTCCCTTCTCATTTGCATGCGGAGGGAGGAGGGGGAAGAGAGGTTTGTTCTGCTAATTCTTTCAGGTACCGCCTTCGAATGCAAATTCAGTTGGCTAGCTTAGATTACAAGCAGGCACACACACACCTCTCCATTGATTTTAGCAACAGTCAAGTAAAATCCTTCAGTCAAGTAAAATCCTTTACTTGTTGCCAGCAGATGTATAGAACACAAACAACAAATAAACTTTGCAGCCTATTATGCAAAAAGTTAAATACAATAACTTCCTTTTACTTCAGTTAAGCAAAGCGTAGAGAATTTTCATAATCTTTTAGCGAAGAGAGAAACATGCAATACTTCTTTACTATAAATGTTGGTTGGTGAACAGAGCACTTTCTCAGAGCAGACATAGAGAATTTTACTGATGTTACTTTGAAACGTTCCAAGCTGATACGAAGATAATAATAATGAATTCACTGGCAAGGCTGCAGTTTACTAGCATTAATTCTTCACTTTAAAACGGTGACTGGCAAACAAATCCAATAGCATTTTTAGATCAAATATGAAGAATAATTATTGATTTTACTTCATCCAAGCAGGACATAGAGAACTCTGAATAACTTTTACTTTTCTTACTCTAAAGTTACTATGGAGATAATATACTGAATTTACTGTTCTGGAACCTGAACTAAGATGCTTTGTAATTCAAGACCAGACAGGGACAACTCAACGAGATGGTTATAAAACAAATATTTCAGGAATACTTGGCAGAACTCATGATTCTGTGGTTTCATCTGGATGCTGTACATTTGTCCATTTTCATAGGTAAATTCAGTAATTCCTCCATATTCACTTTAGCCTGGTTACAGACGATGTCCATGCGTGCGGCATGTTTGGTATCACACAAAGACAATTCTACACAAGCTGGCACGTAGCCAGGATATCCTGTGATGAACTTAGTGGCCCCTCCCACTGACTTGATAGATATAGGATTCACTGAAACTACATTACCCATAAGCCATCTCTTAAGGAGACAGCGCTTAACCCTTTAAATACCAAACATTCTAACATACAGTTCTCAGTTACTGGCTGGTCCAGCACAGACCTCAAACTTAATTGTTGCCTTCACTTCTGTTGCTCGCTGCTCCGGCCTCTTGTTTTCTCTGTTGGCTCCCTTCTGTCTTTGGTGCTTGTCTCTGCTCTGGTCAGGCCTCCGTTGAGCTTTCTGATCGGCTCAGCTGCTGTGTCTGGTCTGCTCTTCTCAGCCGGCCACTCAGCTTGAGAAATCAGAGAGGTCTCTGGCTCGAAGCCTCTGTGTTGCTGCTGCTGCTCCATTTCTCCCCCTCCCCCCTCAGATTTTGCCACCTCCAATTCCTCACAGCCGTTGGATTGTTGTAGGCCTTTTGTCCTCTGCCAGGCCAGGTTAGCAGGAGGTGGGGGAGGGGGCTGCTGGTCTCGCTGGGGAGGGAACGCTGATCCAGTCCTCCACCTAAGACAAGTCTCCCGTGGGGAAGGCTGCGGGGCTGGAAGGAGGCAGGAAGAAGGCTGTGGGAGTCGGGCTGTCTCTGCTTTGCTGGGACCTTGGTCGGGCTGCCTGGCTGCCCCCTCGAGCTGGGCTGACTTGATTGGGGTGTGGGCCTAGGCAATTGCTAAATAAATGCTGTGACCCACCGGTTTGCTGCTTCCAACAGTCTCCCTCCTTGTCTGCTGTTCAGATGCTGGTTTGCTGCTCTCAGTTGCCTTTTTTTCCCAGTACTGGGCTGCTTAGTTGTCCTCCGAAGCTGGTTCTCTCATTCTCTGTTGCCAGCTGCCTCCGACTCCATGTGCAGCCATTCATTCACTCAGCTCCTGTTTGCTGGTGTTTTCCTCCTTGTCCCAATTTCTTCTTTTTCTTTATCCTTTCGATCTTCCTTATCTAACTTTCTGCTTCTTTTTCCTCCCTTTCCCCCCACTCTCCTAGTACCTTCCTGCTTAGTTTGGTTACTTCTCTCCCCATGATCTGATACTGCTGCCATCTTGTAGTTCCAGAGATTGTAGAGAAACCACTAAATCACCATCTTCTAAAAGAAAAAAAAATAGAAGAAATGCATTATAAGCTGGTGGGCAATAGATAACTGAATATAGTAGCCTTCTCAAAAGATATTATGTGCAAAATGAAGAGTCTTGAAATGATCTTGCTGTGTCCTCTGTGGCCATCTCCAGAAAGGGTCTCAGGGAATTTTGCTCAAACCCCTGACATTTAAGTGCTGAAAGGTTCCATTTTATCACTTGTGTTATTTAAACCAGACCAATAGAGACAGTTAGTCAGTGATTTATATACTCAATGAAGTGGGCTTCAACCTGTTCTAGATGGGGTTACATTCTTCCTAATGGATCAAAGTCATATCTTGGGGTGGGGTGGAATAGCTTTTCATCTATTTTTAATACTAAAGGATGAAGGGGCTGATGGAATGTGAAGCACTTTTTACCAGCTTAGGCTGATGTGTCAGCTATGTTCTGTTTGGATAGAAGAAGCCTCACAAACGTAGTTTCTCAGTTAAATTAGTGCAATGTATTATAGGTGGGCCTGTCCTTAAAGTCTGTTCAGAAACTTCAGTTAATACAGAGCATTGCTGAAACTGGAAGATCTTTATGGCCTTCATTTCCAATCCAATAATAGTGCTGGATTTAACCTATGACATCTTTTGTACCTCAGGACCAACATGTCTTCATAGGGACTTTCTCTTCCATTATGCTTCTACCCAAGCTAAGGTCTTCTTCAGGGACCTGCTTTGGGTACCCTTCCTGCTGAAGTACAGTGAATGGCTACTTATGAAAAAAACTATTCAATAGTACCAGGCAAAGACATTTTATTCCCTTGTGTTTTTTAATAATGCATTCATTCTGCTGGGATTTTTAATTTTCCCATTGCTGTTTTTACTTACAATTTTAATATGTTTTTGCTGATTTTCCTTTGTGTCTTTCAATGCATTTTTATAACAAGTCATCATGTTTGTGTTTTAATTTATCATTGTTAATTGTAAATGTAATTTTAAATTTTAAACTGCTTTGCGTTTTCTCTTAATGGGAAACAGTATAGAAATGTTCTCAATAAATAAAAAGTAAAATTAATGTGTTTATTTTACAAGGAAATTTCTTAATTTAGTTTATTGCAAAGCTAATATGATTTGGTTGTCTCTCAGTAATTCAACAGGCAGGATTGAAAGAGATTATTAGATAAATAGATATGTATCGTACTTTACAAAAAACCCCAAAAAACCAGCCTTATAATTTTCTTGGCTCTCTATAAAGCCTGATGATCATGAGATGATGCTCACCATTTTCTAGACCCAGATATAAGCTTGCAATGTACACTTAGATATATACAAGTTGCTATGCTATTCATACATAACATCTAATAATTTTCCTTGTAGTGCTGAAGTGCCCTCCTGAGAATTAAATGTGTGACTATTTCATTGTAATCCAGACTGCATGCCGGAAATGTACCCATATGCTTTGCACAAGGACCTTGACAGGTATTTTGAAGAACAAACAAGGGAGTTGTGGGATCATTCCTGAGAATGCCTTTTATCTGGAGGAATCCTTGGCACCCACATTGACATAAAGCAGAGGTATCCATACAAAGTTTTCCCAAGGAAAGTTCTGAAATAGGCACTGTAGATAATGAAATTTAGGAAATGTTTAACATTCCAAAACTCAGTTTACTGAACAGGATGTCTCAAAAGTCTCAAAATACTCCAAAATAATTGCATGTCCAAGAATACATTGCTAGATAGCTCTTTATCTTAATCTAATAAAATAAGATAGATGACTTTAATATATGTAGTTTTAAAATAGCCTCTGCTTGTTTCAAATAATTTCTGAATTATATTGTGAAAGCTATAATGAAAAAAATGTTCATGTATAAACATATTCAATAACATAAATGAAACATTTGAGAGATGAAGAGGTTGAGTGCCAGCATTTTTCAGTAATCATCATCTGGCATAAGATTTCCATGGTATTTTTAGAACAAAAGTAATATACAAATATACAAACGCTACAAATAATATTAAGCAATAAAGCTAGGACAAGGCATTGCAATTTTCTTCATGTTTTTCTACTAATACTGCAAATCTGGCTTTTTATTTGTTTTTATTTACCTATTTATCAAATGAATATTGGTCACAATTATGTGGTCAGTAACCATTTAGATCTTAGATAGATCTTATTTGAAAGGTCAGCAGGATGCTTTACAAAGCCTGACTAGATAGATAGATAGATAGATAGATAGATAGATAGATAGATAGATAGATAGATAGATAGATAGATAGATAGATAGATAGATAGATAGATAGATAGATAGATAGATAGATAGATAGATAGATAGATATATATATGGGTGGGTGGGTGTGTGGGTGGGTGGGTGGGTGGGTGGGGGGGTGGGGGTGGGTAGGTGGGTGGGTTGGTGGGTGGGTCGGTGGATGGATGGATGAACGAATGAACGAATGAATAAACAGACAGACAGATAGACAGCAAGTTTTTTTTTTTTTACTCTTAGTGACCACATAAAGGGAGATCATCTGTGGAGATTAGAGCAGTGACCAGGGAAATGGCTTGACAAGGACAAATCTGCAATGAAAGGAAAGGAAAGGAAGGAAAAGAAGGAAAAAATTGAGGATAATGATGCCCAAAGGAGTAGAATTTGGATTTAGTCTTTTATAGTGAAACGGAGGGGGAAAAGTCACAATATAGAAGCCATAGTAGGGTTAATTCAATTTTGCCTTGAAATAGATTTGTTTGTAATTCTATGATTTTTTTTTCCACCCTTATAAATAGAAGTGAGCTTTGCAGGCAATAAAGGTAGTTGAGCAGGATGAAATAATTACTTCAGACTCAAAATATGACTCAAACCTCTTGAGGAAGCTTGGTTGTTTAAAATGTCTATCTAAATAAACTGTGCAGATCTCTTAATATAGACCTCTCTTATCCATGACTCTCTGTTCCTTGGTTTAATAATGATACCAAGTTATTGAATGGAGGAAAACAAATCAATTAAAGTTGGTTTCAATTTTTCTTTGGGGATATGCTAGACAATTTTTTTTATAAGAACTTCCCAGATATGATTCAGTTGGCCTCCTAATTAATCAAAATGGCAGAACCAGTTAGTAAAAAAGGTGAATGCAACCCACATGCTACATAAGATTTCTTTGTATTTTTACCTTCTTCACTAAATGTAATTAACATTATAGCTTTTGGAATAAAACTTTATGCTCAATATTATGAAGACCAGTGTTATTCCTGTTGTGATTATCTGTAACCATTATGTTTAAATGATGGCACACTCACTTTTTAATACAGTAGTTAGAAAATGAAGAGGTTTGGGTATAATGACTTTATTACAGTAATGACTTTATTACAGTTAATGGGGAAACCAATATTAACAATATTAATATTGTGTTTTTTTATAAAAGTAAGATTCGGACATAGCAAATTTTCATTCAGCAAATGTTATAATTACCATTTCTTTTCCATAGGGCTTCCTCTTCTTGAACAGACAAGTCGCACCGGACTCTTCTTTTGCCCATAGTCAACCAGACAGTCAATATACACAAATCCCAGACTTGAGTAGACAGGCTGGAGAGAGTCATATGGGCAGCAAAATCCAGGTCTGGACCAGGGATGGAGAGGAAAAAAAAATTGAAGGAAAAGCAGATATGATATAAAGCAAATGCCTTGGAAGAGAACCAAGGAGCAAGAACACCTGGAAGAGAAGCACTGGAAGATGTTAGCAAAGAGAGTGGAAAACAGCCATATGGTTTTGAAAAAAAAAACTAGTTGTGAGGAAAAGTAAAGAGCTTAGCAGCACTTGGCTAGAAAAAAAATCATGGCAGGAGCAAAACTCAACTTCTCTGGGATTAGATGGAGGGAAAGGACAGTTTGCAGCTAAGGAAACCTACAGGAAGCAGAGCATGAATGAAGAGGATGAAGAGGAGACAAAGTGTCTAATGGACTATTTAAGGCCTTTGTTGAAAACAGAGTTAAGTATCTCTGGGCTGGAGGTAAGAGAAAATGTCAGATCATGAACCAGTAATCTCTAGGGAGTTAAGAGGAAGTACTCCCAAAATTTGACTGAAGGTTCCAATCTATGCTTATTATTACTGCTTTTTACCTTGTTTACAGGCAAGTAAATTTCTCAGACTGCAAGAGTCCCATTTGTCTCCCAAGCCTGTATTAAGAAAGAGTGATCTATTCAAGATTTCCTTCTTTCAGGAAGATGGATGGCAGCAGGGTGAAAGTATCATGTAACCCATAACCAGAAACTGCACCATGCAGTTGAGTAGGAAATGGATGCAGACAACAGGCACAGTTGGGAGGATCAAGACTCCTTCAGCCACTCCACACACTTGTTGGCATCCTCTTCATTTCCAGACATTATTAATGCAGCATAATTTACATGATCAGCTTCACCAGTTGCAGAAAAAGTACCTGGCATATTTATAAAAAGTTAAAATGTTAACAAGAAAAGGCAATTAAAATCAAATTTAAGAGAATGTGCTTATCTGAATTGCAACTTAGTCTTCAGTCCTAAATGAACAGCACAGATCCAGTCATCACTTTCTTCATTTTTATGTCAGACTTGGAAACCATGGAAGAATCAAGATCCCCCTCGCCAAACCAAAAGTACCAGCGAAGTAATGAAAAGTAGCTGAAGAACAATGCCGTGATAAGGCTGATTTAAAATTTGTCTAATGTATGATTCTGAGTTCTGTAATAAATATGGAGATGTAATATAATCAGTCTCCATGCTTAAAATTTACAATTAGACTTTCTTGAGTGTGCTTGAGAGACTTACAAATAAGCTACAAGAAATGCTCTTGATTTCATTTAAGTGTCAACAAAATCAATCAGTTACTAAGATGCTAAGAAAGAGAATATTATTGGAAACTGACCAAAGAGAGAAGCAACCTGGAATTAAGGAGAAACTTCCTAACAGTGAGGACAATCAACCAGTGGAACAGCTTGCCTCGAGAAATCGTGGGCGCTCCATCACTGGAGATTTTTAAAGAAGAGACTAGACAGTCATTTGTCTGAAATGGTATAGGTTCTCCTGCTTGAGCAGGGGGCTGGACTAGAAAACCTTCAAGGTCCCTTCCAGCTCTATTCTATTCTAAAGAGAATAGAGTTGGAAGGGACCTTGGCGGTTTTCTAGTCCTGCTCCCCTGCTCAAGCAGGAGAACCTATACCATTTCAGACAAGTGACTGTCTAGTCTCTTCTTAAAAACCTCCAGTGATGGAGCACCCACGATTTCTAAATAGAACAGAACAGAACAGAATTAGTTACATGTTCAAGGCAGGAATCTTATTTTCTAGTGTACCATCAAATGAATTGACCATAAAAATTGCAGAAAGTTTTAAACAAACTAGTTTTCACAAGCTCCAGAGAGAGGGTTAATCATCAGATTAGTATATACTGAATACACCCACAGCATTTTTTTATATTTATCAGTCAAAGATTCAATGTTAGTTTTGTGTTTTTTAATAAGGAAGACTAGAAGTGGTTTGATATGCACTTACAAGTTCAGAGCTTTTAGTCTAATTGTCAAGGAAGAAAGTAATTAATGGAACTCCAAGATCTGAAAGAATTAATGGTATTATTAATTTAAAAGCATTATCCAATGCAGTATATTTGGTCTCTCTAATTGCGCAGAAGTTTTGCCACATTACATCTATAGCAGAATTACTGATATTAAAGCAGTTTCACAGAGTTGATAAAAAAACAGAATAAGCTACAAGATTTCCAGATTTCCATAGACTTAGGAAAAGCTGAGGTCATTATGTGCCAGTATTCTTTTCGGATGCCCTTAGAAGGTATCAGTCATCAAACTGCAATCTGAATCATAATGGACTCCAACGGTTTAATAATGATTTCATCATGTTCCTAATGAGATTGGGGCTGTCCTCTGATGTGAATATTCATAAAAGAAGTTCTATAATGGCTTTTCTCTTGATTAGCAGGCTTGGTCCTATATCACATCAGACATCTTTTGCTATACCAAAGGGAGGGGAAAAAGAAAACAAATTAAATCCTTGTTTCAAGCAGAGTAAATTAATTTGACTTTAGGTGATCAAAAGAGGAAAAATGTCTAATTAGACATGCAAGCAATCACTATGTTCTTTAAAAAGAGGGCTATAGAGACAAAATCTTAATAACCCTCCTTATTCTTCCTCTGGCTGACAAATCACCTTTTAGATAAGAGTTGAAGATAAAATTCAGAGTAATTAAAGTCCACTAATCTGTATAGCTTTTTTTAAATAAAGCAATGATTTGCCAATGCAAATTAGTCTATATAGCTCTTATATAAAGGCAATTATTTGCCAATGCAGTCTCAAACTCTCTATGCAGAGATTTTCAAATATACAGACAGTCTCTATGTTTAACTGAAGAACTATTGAAGTTACCAAAAAAAATGTAGTTGCCATATTCAATTTGCTCAGACATAGGCTAATGTCTCACTCTGAGCCTCCATCTCCATCTCCAAGTCCAAGATGCCTTGCTGACCTGTCCTTGTTGAGGACCTGTCCTTGAATTCCCATCATGTAATCAGCCTGCTGCTTAGACAGGATGAAATCAGATCAATGTGATTGGCAGGAGAGTGGCATATTCCATCAGAAAAAAGAGACCTTCTAGGCCAGCATTCTACATGGAGGAGATGTCTTCAGATGGTTGTCAACTTGCTCGCTCCAATTGGCTTCCCATTAGTTGTAGGGATCTCTATTTCCATTGTCATTTCACTTGGACTGCCAAAAGGCCATATTCCTCTTTTGCAAAGATTGTTTTTGTCTTTTTTGAGGAGGGGGTAGGATTGAGGATGATCTGGGAAATATAAAGCCAGTTTCCTTTCAATAAGTACTATGCAGCCCATCATTGCCTCCCACCACACCATTGTCAGCCTTTATTGTCTTCCCCATTTATTCTTCTTCTGCATATCCATCTCTCTCCACAGCATCTCCAAACCACTGTTTATTTAAAAACCTTCCATGCTTAAAATATGCTTGGAAAACTTTCAAATATACTGCCCAATGTCCTCCCTTTCCTGCCTCCACAGACTGGCAGTTTGTCTTGTCTTCCCATTCTGCTGCTCTTATTGGAGATAGTGTTTGGATAGGGAACAAAACAGAGCTGACTGAAACTCTATTTCGTTTGGGAGAATAGCCTTGCAAAGCCATTATTTTTGGCAAAAAAACCAGAGGCACTTGTCTTCTAGAGACGTTTAACCACTAATCAGATTGTTAGTTGTAAGCAACGTATTATTATACAATAGAAGCACTTGGCATTTATTTTTATTTAACTAGTTGACTAGGAGAAAGCAAGACCAAATGAGAGATTCTTGATAAAAGCTTGAGATAGTAGAAAGGATCTCTTGCCAGGCAGTATGGCTTCTCACAGCTACAGAATACCATGATCCCAGAGTAAGGGCAGCAGATCTCCTAATCTTGTTTTTCAGGCATATAGTAGGAGCATCACTTTCAGAAATAATATTAATTTCTTCCTGTTTTAAGAATAGGTTAATGCTCATCAATTGGGCCATGAGGAAGAGCCCTAAGTGATGATTACCCCATGCTTGCTGAAATTAAAAATAACATGGTTGGATACACATCCACTGAAATACAATCATGAACTGATATTCCTCTAGAATACAGAAACATATTAAAGCTGAAAATGGCACTCATATGCGAGATTTGGGGTGCCAAAATCTCTTTGGAGCAAGGAGAGATCACAAGATTACCCCACATGTACTCCACACAGGTGTTTTTTTTTTTGGGGGGGAGGGATGATCAGACAGCATGAACTGCATTTTGCAGTTGGCTTACAATCAGCTGAAAGTCACAGAATTTCATTATACTTATCGCCACTAATGTCACCTATATGAACTTTAAGTTTAATTGAGGCTCATGTCTTTATCATTTCAGATTTAATTTGATTGTTTTTTTTAAAGGTTGAGAGACTGGCAAGTTTTATTGAAATTACTGGAAGGGTCTGCTTCAATTACAAATTTAAAGGATTTTTTTAAACTTACAGTCAAAGGATGATTATTGTTGGCTTTAGAGAGTTTTAAACAGATTAAGGGCTCAAATGAACTTGATTTAAGGCTTTAAAGCTAATTGAAAGGATCCTTTCTCTTTGGAAAATAACCTTGTTTATACTTAGAAACTGATAAGATGACTTTGAAGGTTGGACACTAGAGGGCACCAGATAGCTAGCTTACAAGAAATGTTTTGTTACTGAGTGCAGGAAACATTTCAGCTATATTTAGTTCTATAATACGAGGGTATCAAATTGGTGGCCTGTGGGCCAGATGCATCAGGTGCAGGCATGCCCACCCTGGCTCAGCAAAGGCAAAAAACATTGAGATCTGTCACAATATGTCATGTGATGTGATCAGGTTTGACACCCGTGGTATAGTAGAATCAGCAGATGTTATGGAAGAGAACAAGCCCCATTGAATAAAACTGAAATTGACTTACAGGGATGTAAACATGATAGTTTACAAGAAATAGATGGAAATAATGGATTTTCAAACAAAATTAGATGATGATCTAAAATTTTAAACAGAAATACAAATAATAAATCAGAAGAGTGATGTGCATTATTTTAGGCCTGATAAAGATGACAAATATTTTGAGAAAAGAGACAAAGAAAGTATGAGAAAACATGTTTAGATTTTTCTTTGAGAAATTTAAAGGCTATTAGGAGAAAGAAGAAAAATACAAAATTGGTTTATTTGAACAAGGTTAAAATAATGGATTGCTGTTTCTGGTGATTTTCAATAGCTTTTTGATTGGGACTGAATGATGATAGGTATTTCTGGTAATGTTTAATTGAGGTATTTTTTTTCGACTGGGACTTTTATCATTTAAAGAGAGGAAATAGTGAGATCTGTTTAAATAGAAGGGAAGGGCATAAATTGGGTATAATAAATAAACTTTGTAATATATTATTATTTCTGATAACCCTTACTGGACTTTTGCTGATTAATATGGAGAGATGAAGTTTTAGAGACAGGCTCTCGGAGAATGGGGTGAGTATAGAATGAAAAGGTGTCAAGTTGTATTTTAAGATATAATGATAAGTTGTTAATGTTGATTATTCTTGCTGGGGTTGAAGGGGCAATTCTTTTTCTATTTTTCTTTTTTCCTCTTTTTTGTTTTTTGCACTTTTTAGGGTTTTTTAATTTTTAATGTATTTCTGTACTATGTAGTTGTGTTAGTTTTACCTGTATAATATACTCTTCAATAAAATTATGGAAAAAAACCCACAATAACATGGACTGGCCTTGAAGCTCATACTCATCTAATTAAGACATCAATGTCAGACAAGGCATGGCTTAAATTTTCACCAGTACTCAAAATTTATTTTGATCCTGTTTGCTTTTCCTTAATTCACGCCTTTAGCTTCCTTTTTTTGTAACTTCATACTTGTCAGAAAGAGTAGACAAGTAACAATGTGCAAAATCTTTCAAATTCAATACATTTTAAGCTTGAAAGTCTACTGATGGGGTTAGGAGAGCATTGGAATACTTCCTAGGAGGTCATAAGGAGTCTTTTGAAATTGAGAAAGTTCAGATTGAAATGTTTTGCACTCCTCTATAAATAGGTCAAGTCTACTGTGGGATGTTGACTGCCCACTTACATCAGCTTTCTAACATTGCATTTTGGGCAAGCAAATAATGTCCCCAGTGCCTGTCCTTTCTACTGATACTAGAACCCTCCAACATAAACAATGTCCTTTATTGTATCCATGTATTTACTCATTCATACCATAGAAAAAACAACGACCTGGTTTTTGTTATTCTGTCTCCTTTCTTTCCAATATTATCAAGAATTTTCAGTTTTTCTACTCTGTCTGATATGTACTTCAGAATCATATATGTAAGGAGAAAAGATTATTTCTCTCCCAGAGGATATGTTGCAGTTATCCAATCAAATGCATATAGCAAAGGCATCAGATTCATGTAGCCAAGAATTTCCATCTACGGCACTCAAGGACAGAAGAAAAACTTTCCAAAGCAACAATGCACAATTATTTTTCAGTACAAAACAAATACCTTTTTGGAAGAACAGCAGCAACACATTCTTAGAATGACTTATAGCAGGGGTGTCAAACTGGCGGCCTGCAAGCCAGGTACGTCACATGCAGGCCACGCCCACCCTGGCTCCGTAAAGGCAAAAAAAATCATGATACATCACGATACGTCACGTGACATGATCGAGTTTGACAGCCACGTATATATATATATATATATATATATATATATATATATATATATATATATGTTTTCTGAGGTTTTCACGGGTGTTTGTATGTAGGTCTTTGGTAATTCGGGTTTTCTCCCGCGTAAAATTGGAAGTGTCTTGGCGACGTTTCAACTAAGTCTCACACAGCCAAGCTCCCACCCAATCAGTTCATACCCCCACTGGCAGTTAAAAGGAAGAAACAGCTGCGATCACACATTGCTCCTAGAAGCACGAGGCCGAAGACACCAGCCTGAAGATGACGAATGAGACTTCGTCGAAACGTCGCCAAGACACTTCCAATTTTACGCGGGAGAAAACCCAAATTACCAAAGACCTACATATATATATATATATATATATATATATATATATATATATATATATATATATATATATATAAAGAAGACATATTGATCTCCGGGACAGAAAATATATTTTGCCTGAGCTTTCGTTAGCCACTGCTAACATTATCCCTATCACACGTTCGATGGCTAAATTATTGATAGTTAAAGGGCTATAAAAACTGTGTCTCTAATGTTGGCTTACTCTTTGATAATGTTAGCAACGGCTAACGAAAGCTCAGGCGAAATATATTTTCTGTCCCAGAGATAAATATGTCTTCTTTTTTACAAATAAATACACCTGGGACTCGGATTTTTAAAACGGTTCTTGATATATATATATATATACACACACACCACAGATATACAGACACACACAGAAAGAGAAAGAGAGAAAACCTGATGTTCAAAATTCTATGGGGTGATTTATTCCTCCGTGTCAGTGTATGCAATCTGATAAATTTAAGTAATCAAAGCCTAGGATAGCATCCACTGGCTTAGTGCTTTTTATAAAGCTAGGCTCCCTTTAAAATAACAGGCAACACTGAAAGCTGATAACTCATTATCTTTCTACCTCTTAATCCATTGGTAGGTCTCCCTTCAATCAAAAGATATTACTGCACCCCCCCCCCCAAATAGCAGACCATTGACCACATGGACCTGCCTTCCAACATAATATATGTTGTATGTGAATTTATAAATGTCTATGTGCTTGGGAAGCTAGAGCCCAAAATAAGCAAAGGTGTGAGGTAAATGAAAGGTGTGGGATAAATGGTGGTGTTACATTAACATCGTTACCTGTCACATTATGGGTTCACAGCCCACCCTATAATGAAGTGACTAAGCCAAGTTTAGCTTCATGATTGTTGAACAGACATTTAAACCCTTTCTTCTACAGTCTTCCTCACTTCAGCCACAGCACACCTGGCCCCTACCTCATGCTGGCACTTTGCTATCATTTTGGAACAAAAGCATGAGCCAAATCTCAGCCCTGAGTCCTGGGCAGCTGGGGTTATAATGACGCCATGTGCACTTTCATGCTTCCCTGGTGACTTTTTAATTCTAGCTCTCTGGTTACAAATGCAGTTTCAAGTATTTCTAGTGATCCGTGTGATAGAGCAAGACTTCCAGCGACAATTGCCGAACTGCAAATTTAGGTTCATAATCAGTAAACATTAATTCAAGTAAGATTTTCTTTCTCGCTCTCCCCTCTGTACTTCATGCTAATGCATGCTGAAATCTTTAATTCATAATGGCATCCTGCTTCTTCTTTTCCTCTCCTTCTCTGCTTCTAGTCTCCTCCAGAACATGGACCCACCTCTGAATCCTCCCCAACAGGCTCTGTAAAGCAGAAGAGAAACAACTGTTAAAGGGGGGGGGAGTTGTCTTCTCTTCATGTCCAGTGGCATTTTAAAAAACCCAGCACGTAGGTGCTCAATTGCAAGGGTGCTTCAGTATCTCAGTAAGCAGATGTTGTGTCACCAACAGGCATCTCCTGCCACAGACCTGTGGCTGTCCTCAGCCAGCTTCGTTTCAAGCCTAGAGACCAGGAGAAGCTAGTAGGCAGATGGCTTATCTCTCTGTCTAATTATGTCCTTTGTGACTGAAGCCGGCAGTCAAAACTGGCACTAAAATGGGGCATGTTGGTTTACGTTTTACTTATATAAATCTGCTATACTTCTAGTTGTATTATTTATTCTATAACTAAAAACACATTTACCTCTTACACAAACATCTTCTAATGTCGAAACATAAAGTATACTCCTACAATCAATTATCACATTAGCCCAAAGGTTGCAACTTTTCATTATAAATTCTGCTGGATGAAAGCCAGGCTATAAATCTAATGAATGAATATGAAACAAAAAGAATCTTACAGAAATTGTGGTTACTAGTTTAGATATTTTACATCCATTCTAGATGTTAACAGCAAGATTTAACAATATCCTCATCTCACCAGCTCTGCAAATTTAACAAAGCTAAAGTGATGGATGGAAAGGTGAAGCAGGCAAAGGGAAGAGTTAGCTATATACAAAAGAGAGAGATTATCTACCAACAGCTTTCCTCCTGTCTCTCTTCCAAACAGAGATAACAGAGATAATCATTTATGCACAAAGACAAAGCATCAAAGACAGAGCAATATTTTCCTTTGCCCCATCACACTGGCTGGGGAGGGATAAACATGGCAGACTCAAAACTGCTCCCCCCTTTCATCACAGTGATACCTATTGGGAAGGGAAGAGGAGACGGCAATCTCTTAGGAATGACCCAAGTAAATTAATCCAGACACATGCTGGATTAGTTTATTTGTTATTTTTTTGACAGCCACTCAGATAATCTTATTTTCTTGGGTGACATACCATTAACTCTTTCAGAACAACCAAGTCACCCATTCAGTTAAATATAATTACAGTACAGAGGAAATAATTGGATTGCAAAGCTAAAATAACCTCCAACAGGGCAAAATTCCCATTCTGTCTATCATAAAATCAGAAGTGTTATTATCACTAGTTAATTCAACTTATATTAAAGAAAGACCTGAGGAAAAAAGCATTTACCTGCAGTATTATACACACACTTTGTCCGTCCGTCCATCCATCCATCCATCATCCCTCTGAACATTGTATACACTATAAATAGTAAAGAACCAAGCAAGGTTCTTTAGGGAGAGAGTGCCAACATTTGGGACTGCGACCAGTGGTGGGATTCAAATACCTGAACAACCAGTTCTCATATTTGATGCAGGCCTGGGCCTCCGAGGCCTACACTGGACTTCCGTCCGAATTCAGGTAAATTTAGCTACCAGAACCGGTGCGAACCAGCTGAATTCCACTGTGAGAAACAAAGGAGTTTAAAAATAAAAGATTTCAATTGCTTAACAATTAAGCAGGTAGGCACTAAATCCCAGGAGGCTTGGCTATCCACGAACAATTGATCCTCGGATAGACTGTACACCCGGAGGACCTATCAAATGGGACCAAAGGGGAGGGAATGGGGCATTGCGGTAGAACTGTATATAATGCCATGAATTTGAATGCTTGTGTGTGGTGTCTGGTTTAGATCAGGGCTTTTCAACCTTTTTACCGATTGTACCACTTTTAGGATATGGCAATATTCGAGTACCACCTAGCAAGGTGTCAAAAACTTGGTGACAAAAAAAAACCCTGTTCGAAGTTGCAATTTCACTGAAATGACTTGTGACCATTTTTCACACTTATGACCATTGCAGCAACAGGGTCATGTGATTTAAATTTGGATGCTTGGCAACTGATTCATATTTATGATGGTCACAGTGTCCCAGGGTCATGTGATCCCCTTCTGCAACCTTTTGACAAGCAAAGTCAATGGCAGAGCTGCTGGTGGCCAACTGCTAAGGCCACCAGCAGCTCTGCCATTGACTTTGCTGGAAAGTGAGACCTCACTTTTGATTGATCTTTAGCCAAACTGCTTTCCTATTGGTACAGGCTGATAAGGGCTAGACTTTGATTGGTTCTGTGTTTGTTCCCAATCCTGATTGATTGTTTTGGTAGTGTTAGTTCCTGATTGGTTCTTTGTTTATTCAGAAAATTATTTTCATTCTCCAAAATCTCAGAACAAGGATATTATGCTTTGCTCAGTGCAATCATTAAAAAAAAAAAACTTTTGGTCATCAAGTTTGAGATAGAGGATATACTACTTTGCAATCTACCGTGTGCAGAATGTGGAGGGAAGGAAAACTTCAAGCAGGTTTTTCCTTCTAGTATGCATTCAAAGCTGCAAGTTGCTTTGTATTTCAGTATACATAGCTGTATTATTTTTTAGGACATGGTCTTAATAAAAAGCATGGTCAGCTGATTCTCTCAACAAAGACACCAAAACCACAAATCTAATCCGGATGATCTTTCAATTTCAGAAGATGAATCAATTATGCATTCTTCATAGCATTATTAAAAATATAATATAGGTAACAAATTACTTTAGTGCTACAGCACACAATTTAAGTGAGAATTTTATAATGCTCAGTCTGTCAGATCTTCCTCAAGTTGCTATGAATGTGCCTCTGTTCCTTCTATGACTTTAGTCTGCTGTTGATTCATCACTGTCAGCCTCCTTTGGCTATTTCACTCCCGAAGGCAAAATATTCCTAAAGGTCAGAGCTGTTATCTAAGACATTGTCAATTGTGTTAATCCATTTCTAAAACCAATGATATTTTCACACTACTAGGTAAGTATCTCCTCTGGATTAATCCCTGGAGATTGGAATCACATTGAATATATAGGGATTTATGCCAAACTCTGACAAACGATAAAGGGAAAATTAATTCAAGAACAGAATTAAGTAAAGTATCCTCTTGATTTTGGTCTTCAGACTATAAACACATCTGGATTTTCTGGGTAACCCAAATTTAGAATGCAAGGAAGTGTACAGTATTTGTCTCCTATGTTGTTCAACTCTTTCTTTCTGGGTAATTGAGAACTGATTATAATAATGGAATAGAGTTTTACAGTATCTATGTGAGTTAGGAATGGGTCCCAGGAAATATGAGGCAACCACTATTTCGTCTTATCTATATGTGTTTCATAGCCTACATAAGAATATGTGAAAAAAATCACATTTAGAGTTAAAAGTAAGAGTTGGCATAATCAGAAAATAGAATGAACAAACAAGATAGAATGAAGAAACAACAAATTGGATATTAGGATAAATGATTGTGTTCTTTTCTTTCTAAGAAGCATAATAAATGTATCTCCAACTTTCAGTGGGGATCATCAATTATTTGGTTGCATCTACAAAGAAGATATCCTATAACACAGGGCTACACACAGTTGATCTTGAGCACAGGTTCTCCTCAGGGCTGCGTCCTAGGTCTTCTGCTGTTCACCCTGTTGACCCATGACTGTTGTGCTAGGTTTGCCACCAACCATATTGTGAAGTTCGCAGATGATACAACAGTAGTGGGCCTTATTCATGATGACAATGAGGGTGCTTACCACAAGGAGGTTGAGGGTTTGGTGAACTGGTGTAAGGAAAACAGCCTAGTTTTAAATACTGAAAAACCAAAGAGATGATTTCAGAAAAGGCAGGCACAGCCACACTTCTCTGTGCATTAATGATTCACCTGTGGAGATGGTTACTAGCATCAAATTCCTGGGTGTGCAGTTAACAAGTAGGCTGGCTTGGTCGCTCAACAGCGAGACACTGGTGAAGCAGGCACAGCAGCACCTGTATTTTCTGCATCACATGAGAAAAGCACATCTTCCTTCCCCTGTCCTTACCACCTTCTACAGAGGGACAATCGAGAGCATCCTATCATACAGCATCACAGTCTGGTTTAGAAGCATCACTGCTTCAGACAGGAAGGCGGTGCAGAGAGTGGTGAGGATGGCTGAAAAGATCATTGGCAGTTTCCTCCCTTCCATCCAGGACATAGCACATAAGCATTGCTTGAGCAGGGTCTGTAAGGTTGTCTGGGACACTATACATCCTCTTCACGACCTGTTTTCCTTGTTACCTTCTGGGAGGAGGCTCCGTGGTATCCGAAGCAGAACATCCAGATTCAGTCACAGTTTTGTTCCATACAGTATTAACCTTGTGAACTCTAAAGCTTCCTCCTTCCATTATGTATTCAAGATGGACAGTGATTAGTATTTATATGTTGCTTCTATGTAAGGGTGTAGGTCTATACATATGTTGTATATAGTATGTTTAAATGTGTGTTATGTATGTGTATACTTTGAGAGCAAGCAACTAAATTTCATTTTTAATGTGTGCCATTGTGCCCACAGTAAAAAATGACAATAAAGTCTGTCTGTCTGTCTGTCTGTCTGTCTGTCTGTCTGTCTGTCTGTCTGTCTGTCTGTCTGATCGATCTATCTATCTATCTATCTATCTATCTATCTATCTATCTATCTATCTATCTATCGATCGATCGATTGATCGATCTATCATCTCTATCCATCTTTTATCTAATCCATCCATCCATCTCTATCTATCTATCTATCTATCTATCTATCTATCTATCTATCTATCTATCTATCTATCTATCTATCTATCTATCTATCTATCTATCTATCTATCTATCTATCTATCTATCTATCTATCTAAAATTAAAACAGGGTCCAAGCTGGTGAGAACTTGAACTAGATACCACTGGTTCCCTAAGTCACTGGACTATACGCTAGACCTGGAAGTGAAAAAGGTTATAAAAGAAGGCAATAGAATACCACATTCATATTTTGTCAAGAAAACTACATCCATATTGTTGTTAGTGTCCTCGGGAGTTAACTGAGCCTGAAGAAATCTTGAGTTTTTCTATAGAGAAAGTAAGATATAGGGAAGAATAGGAGAGATGAAGCATTATTGCAGAAATAGAAAAGAGATAGACAAGGGCAAATGAAACCAAGTATAAAAATATGTGGGAAACAGAATCTCTATATAAAGAATGCCAGTTTAAATTAAAGAAAAGGGCCAAAGCATAAGCCAAACTTACTTGAGGCAATGTGGATAGCACTTTGGAGAGGTTAGGAGCAAGGAAAAAACTTAATTTGAAAGGGCAAGGAAACTACAGTACAAATATTACCTCTCCGATGGTAAAAGAAATAGGAAATTGTAATCCAGGAGTTTCATGTAATGTACCAACAAGCTAAAATAATACCCTATTTTTCGCAAATATATTCCCCAGCTCAAAAGAAGCTGGGATGAAAGATATGGCTGAGAGAGTCCAATTTGTTTCAAGGCCTACATTGAATGGTGGATGAACCTAATCAAAACCCAACCTATGTTCCTGGCTATACAAAAATTATGCTATGTAAAACAGGGAAGAAAAAGCTTTCTTGATTTCTTGGTGCTTCTTATAAAGTGTTATTTCATTCTTGATATTCTAAATAGCCAATTAATATATAATACTGTGAGGCAAGTAAAACCTTTATATTGTGGCATGCTTATTTTTGTGGGTTAGTGCATCAACCAAGCTAAGTGATATGTTAGCTATGCAGCATATCTTAGAATGTTACATGAATCACACACTTGTAAATTATTCTATAAGTTGTCCTTAAACGCCCTAAGCTAATGTGTGATCACATTAATGTAATCTTTTAGGTGCTTCATCCTCATAGGCAAAACAGACATTTTTTTGAGTCATGATCCTGGGGAAATGGTATTGGTACAGATTGAACCCAACAGAGGAAATTATAGTAGACAGGAAGTATATTTTTCCCTTAAATCCTATCTACCGTCAATAATTACATATCAAGAACATCCAAAGCAGAACATCCAGATTCAGTCACAGTTTTGTTCCATAAAGTATTAACCTTGTGAACAAAAAGCTTCCTCTTTCTGCTATGTATTCAAGATGGACAGTGATTAATATTTATGTTATTTATATGTAAGTGTGTAGGTTTATACATATGTTGTATATATGTTTAAATGTGTGTTATGTATGTGTACACTTCTGAGAGCAACAAAATTTCATTTTTAATGTGTGCCAGTGTGTCCACAGTAAAAAATGACAAAGGTTATTATTTATCTATTATATATCTATCTATCTAAGTTTCAAATGGTATTAAAGCTGCTATATTTATGTACCTTCCAGTTCATGTAAATAAACATCATCTTAGAGACATTATTGATCCTGAGGAGATGTTTATTTACATGGCCTGGAAAGTACATAAATATAGCAGCTTTAATACCATTTGAAACTTGATATGTAATTCAACATAATAATATGAATGGTATCATTGTTGACAGTTAAGAATTTGCAGATTTTGCGTATGGCACATTATCATATCAAGAAGCCTAACCACTTTAATGATGAACCACAATTTTATTTTGGAAATGTAAAGTAACTTTATATTCATTTTTAAATTTGAAGTAATCTAACAGGTTTTTTAAAGTAAGATATTTGAGTTTTGCAAATATTACAATCCTGTGGATAGAGTAATCAGGCAGTATGACTCATTTGATTAGCCTTATTCATAGAAGACAAATTTTTGGAGTAATGGATCCTTGGAAAATGACATTTTGGTAACTTTAATTCTAGTTTAGGAAATGGATATATAGTAGGAGAAACAGCAGCAAGGTGATGTTTTTGAGTTCTGTTTTCTAAACACTCATTTAAATTCTGCTTTAAGCTATGCTCCAGAAAGGATGCGTTTTTTACTTTTAAAATAGTTCAGATTAAATATAGTGAAAGAGTAGATAAAAAAGAGATAACCAGATTCATTGATAGCAGCACGATAGATTATACACTGGAAGACACCGATAGATTAATAATAATAATAATAATAAAGTTGGAAGGGACCTTGGAGGTCATCGAGTCCAACCCCCTGCTCAGGCAGGAAACCCTATACCATTTCAGACAAATGGCTGTCCAGTCTCTTCTTAAAAACTTCCAGTGTTGGAGCATTCACCGCTTCTGGAGGCAGGTTGTTCCACTGGTTAATTGTTCTAACTGTCAGGAAGTTTCTCCTCAGTTCCAGGTTGCTTCTTTCCTTGACTAGTTTCCATCCATTACTTCTTGTCCTGCCCTCAGGCAATCTTCCTCTGCATTATGCCCTCTGCCAATCTTCCTCTGCATTATATGTTCAATTTTAAAGGAAAACATATAGACACAATTTGTATTGTACTTCATTTCATATAGTATGTTAAACAATGTTATCATAAAATACATTATGCATTTAGCAACCACGGCAGTAGATTACCCATTTTATGAGTGTACCAAGACATAATGACCAAGAAAAGTAAAGTTAAAAAGATGTTAGCAATGTTAAAGGCCACTTTATCTAACACTTTCCTATAATAAACCCATCTCTGTGCTATTACAAATTAAAGTTTGGTTTCTGTGATTACATTGGCTGTGCCAATTGAACTAAAATCACTATGAAACATTCTCAGATTCCAATGCATTCAAAATAAAGGAAAGGAATATATTAGGTTAAGTTTGCTATTTATTTAACATTCAGTCCCCAGAGGTAATTACTAACAACGTAAGAAAAAAATATCCTTAAGCTATATATCCATTCATAATATTAGTTATAGCCTACACATCACAAAAGGATTTCTCTCAATTGTCGCTTCATAAATTTTCCAGAGCAATATCACAATATGCATAATTTGAGCTGTTCAGCAAGATACAACACTGATTTGTCACAACTCAGAAAATCACTAACAAGCTAGCCATTTGTGTAAAATATTACTAGGACTATGAAAAGTTATTGGAATGAAAAAAAATTTAGGGAACAATCTGGTGGGAGCTACCACAGATATTTCAGGAGTTTTTTTTTTAAAAGCATTGCATGTACCAGTAAAGAGAGTTGCTCAATTTTTAGCATTTCTATGAATTAGCCTCTTTTAGTAGGGAAAAAATAGATTACACTTCCCATTTTTGCCATTCATATTTCTTTTGTAACATATGTTTGTGTGCTTTCTTCTCTCTGAAACATTAACCCTTTCATGTTTCATGCAAAGTATATGCGAAACCAAAAGGGAAACCAAAAATACTGAACACGAATTGCCCTTTATCTAATACTACTCAAAGGCATGGCTTGCCCCTCATTTCTGTAGCAGAAGTTCCCTTACGGAAAAAGTAACATGAATAAAAGGTTTTAACCTTTTGTCTATTTTATCTCTATGGTGATAAAGAGTCTGGATTTGCAAGAGAAAATAATGGGCTGTAACTAACTGTGCGAATAGAATAGAATAGAATAGAATAGAATAGAATAGAATAGAATAGAATAGAATAGAATAGAATAGAATAGAATGATAACTTTAAATGTACACTAATGTACACTAATTAACATACATTAAAATGAGATTTTGTTGCATACAGCTCTCAAAGGGCAACCATCTCCAATATACACTGCATAAACAATAAATAAATAAATAAATAAATAAATAAATAAATAAATAAATAAATAAATAAATAAATAAATAAATAAATAAATAAATAAATAAATAAATAAATAAATATTATGCATATACCCACATACACACATATGTGGCCCAGAGAAACAACACAGTCCAGTTTGGATGTATACATATACATGGTGAGAAAAACGAATCTTGCAAGTTTACCAGACGGATGGCATACCATAGGGGGACAAAGCTGTTACTGAATCTGGTAGTCCTGCTAGAAATACTTCAAAACCTCCTCCCAGAGGGAAGCAACAGAAACAGATCATGAAGTGGGTGTGTGGAGTTTCTTACAATGCTTCAAGCTCTAACCACGTAGCGCTTTTAAGCAGTGTCCTGAATAACAGGAAGCAGGCTTCCTATAATCTTCTCGGCTGTTCTTACCACTCTCTGTAAGGACCTTCTATCTGAGGCTCTGCTACCACCAAACGAAACAGTGATACAGTTTGTTAAGACACTTTCAATCGTTCTTCTGTAAAAAGTGGCCAGGACAGAAGGAGAAATACAGTATGCAGTCCTCTTCCTCTTGCAGTCTGTCCAATTGTTCCCGCCCCCTCTTTACTTTAGAACAGAGGTGTCAAACTGCCGGCCTGCGGGCCAGATGCGTCACGCCAAAACTGTACCCACCCCATTGCCAGCAATGGGGAAAAAGCTACAATACGTCGCGCGACGTCATGTGACATCACGAGTTTGATATGTCTGCTCTAGAAAATTAGGAGATCTTCAGGAGCAGATTTGGTGGAGGTGATTGAAAATAGAAGAAAGAAAAGGAAAGGAAAGTCCAACTGAGTAGATTATGTTGGACATAAGTCTTGGTATTATATATGTTTATTGTTTTCTAAGTTTAGGCTACTCATTATCTAGTCCCTTTAATCAGCCCTCTGGACATATGTAAGGCAGACAAAGGCCCTTGGACAAGTCTTCCAAATGCTTTCCAATTTCACTTCTACTATGCAAATTAATTGCACAAATGAAAGGAAAACATAATAGATTTACTAGTGCACTTTATTTATTTATTTATTTCTCTATCAAATTTATACGGCCACCCATTTCACAAGAAATGACTCTGGGCGGCACAGAACAGAGACCTAAAACAACAGACATGTCAAAAACTTTTTAAACAAATTAAAAAGGACAAGGCACACAAGAGGTCAGTTTAGTAAGGAAACCACCTCAAGATCTCATCAGTGTCCTAGGAGCCCCAGGCCTGATGATTTGGCAGGTCTTGATGAACCTTCAGGAAATAATTAAGGATGGAGTTGACCTCATTTTGGGGAAGAACATGTTCTATAAGGAGGAATACCACAGTAGAGAAAGCCTGACTCCTCAGATCCATCAAGTGTAAGACCTGATAGGATTGGCATATATAATCAGAGAGAGGCAGTCCCTCAAATAATGTAGCCCCAGAAAGGCTTGAAAAGTCAAAATTAGCATCTTAAATTGCATCCAGAACCAATGCAGCTACAGTATCTCTTCTAGAAACACACATAACTTTGCGGCTTCATATTTGAATTGGGTAGAAGAAACACTTGGATTATTCTTTTGTGCCACCAGTACAATACATCCACAGAGAAAATTAAGCCCAGAGAATTATCACATTAGCCCCAGATTTTACAGACGTGTTCCCTTAACATTCATTATAAAGCCAAGTGAATCCTGGCAAAACATTTATAATTCCGATTCCTTCTTCAGTGGCAAAAACATTTGAAAAACCTGAGAGAGCTAGAAGTAAAACTGTAAAAGAGAAAACATCTGAAAATGCAGTCTTGACTTCTGCTCCTCTACCCTTCTTTTAGACCTCAAAGTAATGCTAACAGAAAAGCTTTTATCCAGAAACTTTGAACTTTTTGAAGGAGTTACAAGACAAAAGGTGCTTTGCAGAATATTATTCATAACCTCAGAACTGAACTTCTGAAGGAACATGGCAGGAAGACAGTAGCAAAATAAAATTAAATAGCCCTCAGTCCTCCCCCACACACAAAAACAACCTCCAAAAAACCTACCACATATCATAGACTATATGATATTCTATGATATCATCAGATTTATTGACCTTAATGAGAACAGTTATTATTTTTACAGGTCTAATTTTTTTCTGCTTTGCTGGTAGAATTTGGAAAAGAAAGAGTAATGTTTAGTTGTGTCATCTTTGGATTAGAATAGCCTCCCCAAAAGAAGTTCATCTGGTCCAAATTTGCTGACTTTTTAAATAATACTGTTAATTTTATTTGTAATAAATTTTTGTGCCAGAGTTATCAAGAATGTTTGGAATTAAGGTTTTTTTTTAGGGCAGATTCTTTGATTATATGTTGCAAATTATGGTAATATAGTTTATTTTATTGTAAGGATGGCTTAACATTTTACCTGAATTCATGTTATATATGCATGATACTTTACATTTTATTCATTTGCAGAAAAGTTGGGCCTTAATAAATTAACATTGCAATATGGCACTATAGAAATAATGAAACAAGTCAAAATGCAGCATATTAACATTTATATTTGAATCTGATAAAGCTGTTACTTCCAATACTCAAGCATACTCTCAGCACATTGCTCTCAATGTAAGTCCTTCATCTGCCTCATTTCAGGAATCCTTACAGTAAAAACCACTCTGAAAGTAGTTAAATGATGCTGACAATTTAGCCACCTTGAGCAATTTGATGGACCAACAAAATAAGGCATGGTTAAGATTCAGAGAAATAATATAGACTAAGGAGGACTAGGAGAGCTCAAGGATATTAGATCAGTAACTGGAAGAAGCTAAATTACTTCAGAGTGCAAAATAAATGAGTATGTTCCACCTTATGTTTGGGGCTAATTTTGGCTTATAATATTCTCTGGTTCCAGACTAACAAAACCACACTAAGATCCATTAAAGATCAGCCATGCCAGCTAGAAATTCTGTGAGGTGTAGTTTCAACATGGTAGGAAAACAGCTAGGGATGGCATTAGATAAATGATTAGAGTTTCATGATCTATGTCACAGGTACAGGACCTAAGGTCTAGGGATTACATGCAGTCCTCTAAAGATTTGGTGTGGCTTCTAGAAATCTTTAAAATCTGTTAACAAATTGTATTTTTTTTAAAGATGCAAGACCAGAAAAAGATTAAATACATGACGGCAGAATTTAATCTTAACTGAATGCATTTTTTGTATCTTGGCCCCTTCTACTTGTTTTTAGGATGCAGTTCGTCCCTCTGAAAATTTAAGTGCCCACCAAACGTTGAGCATCTTCAGTCTGCTGAGAGGCCCATTTGGACACTGAGTCTACATATTTCAAGCAAAGTGGTAGGTCGAGATGTAGCTAGAATATCTGCAGATACTCACTTACAGAGCCTTGGTCAATAGAGTTGTCACGAAAGTAAAATTTGACCAGTAAGAAAGAAGCTACTGTAAAGTTAGAAACACTGTTGCCAGTGTTGCCATGCTCACAAAATGAGCAAGGCCATATAATTATTAGAAATTGAGCTCAACTCAAAGGAAACTGAACTTTTATCATAAAAGACAACTCCTAGATCAAAAAGCTGGAAAAGAAACAAAAAGTCTTCTTTTTAATATGGCCTTCACAGTGATTAGACATGGTATAAATATATATTCCAATAATGTTTGCTATAGAGGTCAAGAACTGGTGCAGCTAAATTAATCAATTACTTGGTATTAGCAGATGTTTCTCCTCCTGGCTCTGATTCAAATACATTTGTTTTTGAAAAGGTGATGATGCCATTGAGAGCAAATTATACGGCTGCTATTAAATACAGGACAGGCAAAAAAAAAAACCGGCTGCATTATTTCTATTTTTTTTTTTTAATGCTTAAACTGAAGACTGTTAGGGAATATTTTGTGGGTCTACTTTATTTAGTGATTGTTTAAGATATTCCTACTCATCTTACTATCCCCTACTTGCATTATCTACTTTAATAACAAGTAAACTGATTTGAAAAGTGACATTATTCTAGTGCAGGGATGTCAAACTCAATTTCATTGAGGGCTGCATCAGCATTGCGGTTTCCTCGGGGGGGTAGGTGTGGCCAGGGTGGGCGTGGCCTACTGGGTGGGTGTGGCTGGAGTGGGTGTGACCTACTAGGTGGGCATGGCCAGCTCTACATCGTTCGCGTCAAGGGTGCCTGTGGGGGCCTGAGCAGGAGTGGGACAGTGTACATTGGCTCCCGGGCGGCCTGGGCCGGGGCCAAAGCAGCGGGGGCCATTCCCTCTCTGTTTCCAGGATGGCTTCGCGGGCCACATGAAACCACGTCGCGGGCCGCATCCGGCCCCCGGGCCTTGTGTTTGACATGTCTGTTCTAGTGGCTTTCAAATTACTTCAAAGTTTTTTAGATGTTATGGAATGCAATGAGAAGGTGGATTTCCCAGGAGGGAGGGTTATTCCAGAAGAATAAGAGGCAACATAGCCCAGGCATGATGTGTGTGTGAGAGAGGGTGAAGACAGCCTCTTACCTAATAGTTCATAGAATATATTGCATATGCAGAAAGTAGAGCAGGCATGTCAAACTGCCGGCCTGCGGGCCGGATGCCTCATACTGAAACCGTGCCTACCACATTGCCGGCAATGGGGAACAAGTTGCGATACATCGTGCGACGTCATGTGACGTCGCGAGTTTGACATGCCTGAAGTAGAGTCAAGATTTTATCTATAGGTGTGAAACAGTAAAGAGCTTAGAAGAATTGCCACGTGTCATTCTTGGTTTTGAGCCTGACATCAGATGATTCAACAGTGAATGTTGTGATGTTGTTTGACTCTTTCAATTTTCTTTATAAGAAAATTATAAGAAATTTATAAAGAAAATCTTTATATTTTCCTTGTCTTTTTAAGATATAATGTTCTTCATTGATTTATGTTCTTCATCCTATGAGTTTATCTGAGTTTGTATGCTTGCTATAATACTTTTGTATATTTCTGTATAATGTACAGAAGTTATGGCTGTCCCAAAGGTGCTTTTTCAGGAGGCAACTGGACTTTCTGGTTTTTCTCTTTAGTTTGAGATGCAGACAACACAGACTCATCCCCAACAGCCTGCACCTGTCTTCAACAATGATGGGACACAGGACATCCTGCAGCCAAGAAGGCTCCACACACATTTGCACTACTCAGGTGACTCTGAGGACACAGATAAACCTCCAAATGGCCTCAATGACTCTCTAAAAGAATGAAAATGACCAGATGTCTGCAAGGAATATAAATCCTTCCATTCCCCACCATCTAGTCAGAGCTGAAGAAGTGAAATGTCTTCAAAGAAAAACAAGAAAGACCAGTTGCCTCCTGGAAAATACAATATAGTGCATTCTATACTTTACATGAAAGAGAAATAACATACACATCAAACTTTGTTTATTGTTGCACAAGCCACATATAACATATAATTCCCAGAAGAGGGTATCTTTACAAATGGGCTATGGCTATGCTAATAACCCCCCTCTGCCTTCAAGGAAAGTAAATAGTCAAAGTGAATTCTTCAATCTGTAATAGAAAGGTAAAATTTAAAACTGTTTTTGAAAAGATTTAAGCTGTAGTTAGACAAGGACTGTGTTAGTTCTACATAACTTCTCTACAGGCTCTTTGATGGACTGCTTGAGGGTTGCCATGGTGACCTTTCCTTGTTGCACTGTCACTGCCTTAAAAGAGTTGCAGGAAGAATATTAAAAAAATGTATTGTGGTAAAACCTTTGAAATGATCATAAAGGAACTCTGTGAGGTTGATTAACTTCTAAACAATTTACTGTCCCTGTTATTTTCATCTCATTCAACAAAAAAAAAAAAAAAGTGAAGCAACTAGTGGTATGTTCACATTTCTCCATTATAGTTTATACTCAAAACTTTGAATTTTGACTAGCATTTAATCTGGCTGCTTCAAATCTCAAATAAAAAATTATGCTACCTTCAAATTTCATATTGGATCTCAGTTGGATTCACATAGTCCCAGCACAATCCACTGCCAAACAACCAAAAATTATTTCTGAGGTTCTTTCTTCTTTCCTCTCTTCCCTCCTACAGACTTCCAAACTTTTCCAAATTTACTCTAGAAAAAGGTTGTTCAAACTGTGTTCCACCGAACTCTATGGTTTTCTGAGAGCTTGGAGTTCTGAGAGGGAGGGAGGAAGGAAGGAAGGAAGAGAGTGAGGAAGGAAGGAAGGAAGGAAGGAATGGAGGGAGGAAGGAAGGAAGGAAAAGAAAAGCTCATATATAGCCAGTTTTCTATCACTAGAGCTTTGCCCCTTGATCAAGCGTTCCCACAAATTTTATTTTTAACTGAAAGGCTCTTTCAATTTGAAAAATGCCACCAGACTTCCAATGACTCTGGCCATCTCACAGCTATTTCTGAGACCCTCTGCAACTCTGAGCCCTCAGATCTCTCAAGACTTATGGCAACAGGGTTTTTGATGGCATTTGCAGCAGGAGGAGGAAAAAAGATTTCTTCTGGATTTGTCTTTTCCTTCTTGATTCGATCTTTCCAATATTTAGAAGGGCAGTGCCTCAATATTAGATGAATGGGGGGGGGAATTATGCTTCTAATCCTATGGCATTGTCACAGCAACAATCCAAGGAGGGAGCGACCTGGGCAAACGGGAACACTTTTTCCCTCTGCTTTCACTGCACATAATTAAATAGGAGTGTTTTGTTTCTGAATCAGATTACAATCTTAACTCCAAAGCAGAGCTAGTGAGGAATTGTATTGCTTTTGAAAGTTGCTATACTGCCCAGATATATCTGTACACTAAGAATACCAGAGAATTCAATTTGGTTATATATTTTATATATTGGTAAACTGACCTCATTTGTACCTTCCAGTATTATATGCAGATAAGAATACAGTTATCTTTTGATCTAAATTTATTTAGCTTTTATAATGCAGCTTTTGATTGAAGATATGAATACTATGACTATTTTGGAAAAAAGTACTTTATAGAAATTCATGCAAGCTATGTACATTAAAGTAAATTGAGTATAAAAATATTTATACCAGGGTAAAGGGAGGAGATGTGTGCATATTTTTTTTTGTTCTTTGTAAAATGATGCAATTAGTGGACAGAATAAAGATAACTAACTATATGTAACAAGGAAACAGTATGCATGAAGACTGAATCACTTTACAAGACTTACTTAACAATGTAGTAGTTGCATTTACTAATTAAAATTTCTTTTTAAATGGCAATCTCGCACTTTGTCAAGAAGTAGTTCAAAGAAAGGAAAGCAGTTTGTTAAATTTTCAGTATAATAGGATTAAAATGCCAGAAGTTTTGAAAAACACAACCAGGTTACAACATTTTAAGTACTTTAAATGCCTATGATGGATTTTTATCCTAATTTCTTTCTTTCTTTTTACTGAAGATACAAAAGGAAAGTAAGTAGCTTTTTAAAATCATTCTATTTTTTAGGTGCTTACAAAACCCAGACAGCATTAACTGCTGCAACCCCCCTCAACCCCGATAATGTGGCATGCATACTAAAAAGCTCAATTTGCGTGAGAAGTCATGAAGTAAAGAGGCTCAATTTGAATGAATAAAGAAAATACAAATGGAACTGTGTCTGTATTACAGGTTATTGCAATGGGTGAACCCACTTGGTATCGACTTTGCTAGGTAAACTAAACTGCACCATAGATACATTTGTTTATCAATTAACCCTTTACATGGAAACCCTTTGAATGATATGTAATTTTATGCAATAGTGGTGAATATCTGTAGCTCGGGTTTAGGATGAGGATGAAGTTTCATTCTCTGAGCTTGTGGGTTGGTTTCTGAACATTTCATTACCAGGCTAGGTAACATCTTCAGCAGAGTTTAGGGGATGCCAGTGTCAGTGTTCTTGTGTTTATAAGGGCTTCAGGTGTGGGTGTGTCAAGTGAGGGTCTGTGATGGGTCTTGTGATATGACCCATCACAAGACCCATCACAGACCCTCACTTGACACAACCCACCCCTGAAGCCCTTGTAAGCAGAAGAACACTGACACTGGAACCCCCTAAACCCCAAGCTCAGAGAACGAATATTCACCCTCATGTAATTTTATCTCTCTTTTATAGAAAGATTTCATAATTCTTTAGAAAAGTCTCATAAATCAAATGGCACACACGGAGGATCCAGGGAGATGCTATGATTAGGTTTTTGAACCAGGAAATGGAAGATTGGGTTCAAGTCCATTGTCTGCCACCCAAGCTCAGTATTGTTGGGGCCATACATTTAGAGGTTTCTATGGAGAATACTATGTAGTGTATGTAGGCTGTTTGACTCCCCAGAGAAAACAGGAAATATATATCTAACTGATAAATAAATAGCTTGCATGGCCAGACATACATGCAAATAAAATTAAGTACACCAGAGAATTGCCTCACTAAGCTATTTCTTCAAAGCAAGATGTACACACATGGGGGAAATAACCAAGTATATAAACACTTATTCATTTACTCTTATACTTTCAAGAAAGGTCATCCTATTTCACTAAAATAGCTTAGTTTCCCACTTTAATTAAAGTCCTCTATTAAATCAAGAAATCGGCCAACCTGATACTCTTAAAAGAAACACAGCCATGCAAGAGGTATTTTAACAATAGCATGCAAGGGACAGCCACACTTATTGTAAGAATACTTTTCTGTAAGGACTATTATTTAAAGCAAAAGTTTTAAAAGTCCAGTATTCCTCCGACGCTCCAGAAACTCTAGATAAATTACAGCTCCATTCTTAATGATTGCTTCACCTTCATTAGTTGTATGGAAAAAGGGTAAGTAAAGGACTACAAACATGTATTCATGACTCTCATTAGCAAAAATGGCACTGTGCAAATCAATTTTCATGGATCCTGCTAGGATAGGCTTTCTAATTAGTGTATCATTAGACAACTAACTTTTTACTATTTCTCAGATATCAAATACTCCTTTACCCCAACATATCACCAAAGCTTACAAGGAGAATGCTAATGAAAGCACATGGTCAATAAAGTTCGTAGAGAACACTGAAAATCTTATGTTTTTGAATTTTCAGTTGTTCTCAGTTTATGACTCATCATTATTTAGTTGTCATTGATCAGTGAAATCTGCTATTGTTATCAGGGTCTACATAATGATAAGTTAGCTTCATTAGGAACCTTCTATTTAGAAATGCCAATTTTCTGTTTGCAGATTTTAATAGTATTTGTCTATAGATGGAAGTAGGAAGGATTTAACTGCTCCAGTGTGCTGAAAAATAACATTGAGCATGTTCAGAATACCTTGCTCATTTAGTCCCAGAAATGTGCATTATTTTTCAGAAGATGAGCACCAACAGATATGGTATACGTGCATTACATTCAGAATTAATATTGGTCAATGTGTCTCAAACCGCAAGTCAATGCTACATTCTGAGATAATGTTGTTTCAGCAGAGATTGTGGTCATTGGGATGGTTACCCTTCTAGTTCAGATAGGAGCATGCACTGTTGGGAAACCTATCCCATGCTTTTTAGGTAATTTTAGAGCAACAGAATCTGGAGCAGCTTCAATTTGCAACATCACATAATGTGGTGATGCATGGGAATACCGGGAGGTGCCCATTACTATTCACGCCACTGCATTTTGAACCAGCTGGTTCAAGGGCCGTCCTATATAGAATACCTTGCAATAATCCAATAGTGAACATGACCGCATCATGAGTAATTATGTGAAGGACCTCCACATTTTAACCTTTGAGAAATTTTTCCACATTTTTCTACTTTTGTGTAATTTATTTTGTATTTTGCATAAACTAAACAATTTTATAAGATAAAATTTCTATAAGATAACCCTTCAGACACTTGGAGATGGCCATAATCCCTGAAATGTTTTCTTCTCCAAACTAAACAAACTCAACACTTCCAACTCTTCTGTAGATATTGTTTTTTCCTTACTGACCCTTTATCATACTGGCTGCTATTTTCTTGAAGTGTTCCAGTTTGTCAATGTCCTTCCTAAAATGAGGTGTCTACAATGGAACACAACAGCATCTGACTAAGAACAGAGAGAAAAAAATGTCTTCTATTAATTTTGGCACCATACAGTAATTCCAGTTTAATTAAAAATTTCTCCCTTTTTCTCTTTGTCTATAAACTGGTTCTCATTAGACATGTGAAATTATTCTGATTGGTAAATCAGTAATTATTACCAAGAATTCTTTTTTAATAAAATAATATTTTGTCTAGAATAAGTAGTTACCTGGTCCAGCAGAAATAGGTAATTAGCACCTTCCTCTACAGTTCTATAGTTATAGTTCTGTATAGTCCTATAGTTCTTTGGATTATAGTTCCTGTTAGCTCCAAAGAGCCCTAGTTAGTGGGGATGGTTACTGAGAACAAAAGTTTTGAAGCACACTAGATTTTTTTTTAATTTGTTACAGAAATTAAATAGTTCTATATGATAGCTGAACTAAGGAATTCTAATCCTATATATTACAAAATGATAGTCTACAGTAATTTATGGAAGGATATAACACAGGGGTGTCAAACTCGCAACGTCACATGACGTGTTGCGACATAGCGCGACTTTTTTTCCATTGCCGGCAATGGGATGGGTGCGGTTTTGGCATGACACATCCGGCCCACAGGCCGGCAGTTTGACACCCCTGATATAACACAATCATCTGTGAATTTGAACTGTGGCATACAGATAATGGAGTAGAAGTCAATTTATATTTTAAATACCTGGTAAAACCATGCAATTATCTGCACATGCAATTATCTTTGGGTTTGTATGGATTTTACTTTATGGAAAACTTCTGTTTTAAGGAATGCTTACTCCATTGCTCCTTCCAATTTTTTTGGCTTTCTACTAGAGCTGAGCAGAACTTTAGATTTAATCTCCATAAAGTACTCAGAGCATGTAGAAGTATGAACACAGCAGCTGTCTGACACCTTGGAGCAAATTTTCTTTTGCCAGGATTGTGCAGCTGGACAAGGAGCAATTGCTTTAAGGCATCGCAGAACAGGTGCTACATTTGCCCTTACATGTATTAGAGACTGAACTCAAAACATTGCACAGTCCTCCTTTCTGGTTTATTTTCTTTTCCTCCACTTTACACGGAAGCCGATCTTTGCAGTAAAGCATTCATCTGCTCCTGCAGCTTATCCCAGCCTCCCAGTTGAAGTCACAGTCCTCTGGGACCACTTTATAAGTTGTACTGCAGCCTTATAAATCAGTCTGTGATAAATCGAGAATTATGGCTTTAGATGGGAATAAACAGGATGAACAGATGAATATTTAGGAAGCAAAGATCCTGTTTTCATGTAAAAACCCAAAAAGAGAAGTGTTGAAGAAAAAACAAAAGTCTATGTCAAAAGCAAGCAAATAGAATGGGTGCTAAGCAGAAATTCTTCAGTGATTTCCAGAAGGCATTCAGCTGTTTTTCCAAATTAAATTCCTGCAACACTGGGAAATGTTGCATCCATGAGACTTCAGTATCTGTGTCTTTCTAAACAAATGATCAGCACTGAGCTCCATAATAGGGATTACTGACAGCCTATTGTCAGTCTTAGATATTGGTTTACATATGGATAAACCAATAATGACAGTGATATTAAGCAAGAACACAACTCTTCAAAGAAACAAAAATCTTTTTTAGCAGGAAGAAAAATGCCAAATGAAAGGAACCTTTCTGGCCTTGCAACATCACCAGGAAACAATCAAAACTTACTGTGACTTGGACACATTTGACTTGTTAAATTAAAATGTGCATGCCCAAATGGTGTGCTGTTTTCAGTTCTGTAAGTAGTGATAATAGCAGATGAAGCAAGTGGATGGTCACTGAATGTACTAAATTCAGTTTAAGCGTAATATTGTTAAGAGGATACTGAAAAAGGGGGATTTGGAATGGAGTCTAAGAGTTGTCCTTTATTAGAAGGCAGCTTCTAGTAGCAGAATAGAGTGCACCCAGTGGTGGGATTCAGCTGGTTCGCACCACTTCGGCAGAACCAGTAGCTAATTTTTTGTTACCCAGGCCCAGAACGGACTTCCAGAAGTGGCATCCACACAGAGAACCGGTTGTTCACATATTTGAATCTCACCACGGAGTGCACCCTATTTCAATGTTTCTCGCCAATTTTAAGTTGTGTGTACTTCAACTTTTATTTTATTTTATTTTATTTTATTTTATTTATTTTATTTATTTTATTATTTTATTTATTTTATTTTATTTTATTTTATTTTATTTTATTTTATTTTATTTTATTTTATTTTATTTTATTTTATTTTATTTATTTATTTATTTTATTTTATTTTATTTTATTTTATTTTATTTTATTTTATTTTTATTTATTTTATTTTATTTTATTTATTTATTTTATTTATTTTATTTTATTTTATTTTATTTTATTTTTATTTATTTTATTTTATTTTATTTATTTTTATTTATTTTATTATTTTTTATTTTATTTTTATTTTTTTATTTTATTTTATTTATTTTATTTATTTTATTTTATTTTATTTTATTTTTATTTTATTTATTTTTTTAATTTTATTTTATTTTATTTTATTTTATTTTATTTTATTTTATTTTATTTTATTTTATTTTATTTATTTTATTTTATTTTATTTTATTTTATTTTATTTTATTTTATTATTTTATTTTATTTTATTTTATTTTATTTTATTTTATTTTATTTTATTTTATTTTATTTTATTTTATTTTATTTTATTTTATTTTATTTTTAACATGTTTTAATATCTAACAATTGTGATTGGATTTTTTTATTGAATACTAATTACTTGAATACTTATTTTATTGTGAAGATATATACATATTTTTAAACAAATAAATTAAGCCATAGGAGCATTCATTTAAACCAAAGTAAGGTAGCCCCTGGCCATAGATTTCACATAGGTTGTGCCTCAGAGGTTCTCTTTCTAGACTATACCACCAAGTTCAGAGGCAGTGGACTTGCTTGCTTAAACATAAGGACCAAAATAGATGGATTTAGTTTCTTCTAATCTTGTATAATGCATTATGTGCCATCAAGTCTTGGACTTCAAGAGAGCTAATTTCAATAAACTTAGAGAGGGCTTGGGAAGGATTCCATGGATGAGAATCCTCAAGGGAAAAACAACTCAAGAAGCTTGGGAAATTTTGAAAAGTGAGATAATAAAAGCCCAGTCTAGCACAATACCAACAAAGAGGAAAAATAACAGCTCTCAAAAGAAACCAGCATGGCTGCATAAAGAACTCTCTGATAAATTGAAAGATAAAAAGGACAAGTATAGAAAGTGGAAAGAGGGGCTGATAACTAAGTCAGAATATCAGCAAATAGCCCGAGCCTGCAAAGATGAAGTGAGGAAAGCTAAGGCTCATAATGAACTTTGCGACCAAAGTCAAAAATAACAAAAAAAAGCTTCTTTCAACATGTAAAACACAAGAAAAAAGTGAAGGAAATGATTGGTCCATTAGTGGGTGATAGTGGCAAGAAGGTGACAAGCAATAGGGAGAAAGCAGAACTATTTAACTCGTTTTTTGCATCTGTCTTTACACAAAGGGGAAAAAAAGACCAACCTATCAAAAATAGTGCCATAAAAAACAGAATAGAAACACGTTAAGATAGCACCTGTCCAGCCTAGACGAGTTCAAATCACCCGGACCAGATGGATTACACCCCAAGGTTCTCAAGGAACTGGCAGATGTGATCTCAGAACCACTGAACTATATTTTTCAAAGATCCTGGAGCACTGGGGAACTACCAGAGGACTGGAAAAGAGATGATGTAGTTCCCATCTTCAAAAAAGGAAAAACAATGGATCCAGGAAATTACAGACCTATCAGCCTGACCTCAATACTTGGGAAGATTCTGGAAAAGATAATCAAACAATGAATCAGCAAACACCTAGAGGCAAGCAAAGTCATTACTAAAAGCCAACATGGGTTTGTCAAAAACAGATCATGCCAGACAAATCTTATTGCATTCTTTGACCAAGTGACAAAATTAGTGCATCAGAGGAATGCTGTGGATATAATTTACTTGGACTTCAGTAAGGCATTAGATAAAGTAGATCACAACCTACTACTCGATAAGATAGAAAAATGTGGGTTAGACAGCATCACCACCAGATGGATTCCTAGCTGGCTGACCGGCTGTACTCAGCGTGTGCTCCTCAATGGAACCGCATCTACATGGAGGGAAGTGTGTAGTGGGGCACTATTCTGGGCCCAGTGCTCTTCAACATCTTCATCAACGATTTGGACTAGGGGATAGATGGGGAACTCATCAAATTTGCAGATGACACCAAGCTGGCAGGAATAGCCAACACTCCAGAAGACAAGCTTAAGATACAGAAGGATCTGGACAGACTTGAACACTGGGCGCTATCTAACAAAATGAAATTCAATGGTGAAAAAGGTAAGGTTCTACATTTGGGCAAGAAAAACCAAATGTACAGGTATAGTATAGGGGGTACCTTGCTCAATAGTAGTAACTGTGAGAGGGAACTCGGAGTCCTAGTGGGCAATCACTTAAATATGAGCCAGCAGTGTTCTTGCCAAAAAAGCCAACACAGTGCTGGGCTGCATTAAAAGAGGGATAGAATCAAGATCACATGAAGTATTAATACCACTTTACAATGCCTTGGTAAGGCCACACTTGGAATATTGCATCCAGTTTTGGTCACCACGATGTCAAAAAGATACTGAGACTCTAGAAAGAGTACAGAGAAGAGCAACAAAGATGATTAGGGGACTGGAGGCTAAAACATGTCTAGTTTAACGAAGAGAAGGACGAAGGGGGACATGATAGCAGTGTTCCAATATCTCAGGGGCTGCCACAAAGAAGAGGGAGTCAAGCTATTTTCCAAAGCGCCTGAAGGCAGGACAAGAAGCAACGGATGGAAAGTAATCAAGGAGAGAAGCAACCTAGAACTAAGGAGAAACTTCCTGACAGTTAGAACAATTAACCAGTGGAACAACCTGCCTCCAGAAGCAGTGAATGCTCCAACACTGGAAGTTTTTAAGAAGAGACTGGATAGCCATTTGTCCGAAATGGTATAGGGTTTCCTGCCTGAGCAGGGAGTTGGACTAGATGACCTCCAAGGTCCCTTCCAACTTTATTATTATTATTATTATTATTATTATTATTATTATTATTATTATTATTATTATTATTATTATTATTATTATTATTATTATTATTATTATTATTATTATTATTATTATTATTATTATAGTGTTGATTCTATGACCACATAGATAGATCTTTCCAGATCCTCACATCTATTTTCATTTCAGGGTTAAAATGTTGCTCTTGTTCATTCCAATGATAACATTCCTTCTTTGCTCTTTTCCCTGTAACTTTCATAGATTTACGGTAAAAAAATAAAACAAAAATATGGTTCCCAGCTCCGATTTAAAGCTTTCCTAAATTGTTCTGTTTCTTTAAGCACAGCCTGACCTTTGAGGTAAGGCAATTTCTAGCCTTCTTGTTTTCAACTCAACTGCTGCCCTTTTCCTAAAGACTGTTACAAAGCAATTCATCTTAGTGTCTACCTGTTGCTGAAGCTGAAAAAAGAGATCTGGAAGGCAGAGTTCTATGCAATGACTCACAAAGCGAAGGAATCTGAGGGAGGTTGGTGACCAACAAGGCTCAAATAGGTCTGGATTGGTCCCTCCCATCTGTCTACAAGGCTCTGTTCCTTTCATGGCCATTTCTACTTTAGCTGCCAGAAAGAACAATGAATGTTTACATCACAGGGTGGTGGTTTTTTTTGGCTGCAATCAAAGATTTTTCTCTCTCTTTTTTTTAGGTTCAGGTAGCTGAGAATCTCTGTTACTATCTCCTACCAAATAATGCCTTTTTCCCTAGAATTTCTTCCTCTCCAGAAAGCATGGAGACCAGGGAGGAAAAGAAAATAAGCAGGTTTTCTACTTTAAAACTGTACACAAAAACACTACTAACACGTAATGCAAAAAAGAGTAGGGTTTCAAACACATAGTTGTGGCTGCTATCTTTATTTTTTTCTTTATCTCTGCCCCAACTCCTCAGAAGGACAGGCCTAGTGCAATTATCCTCACTTTTCTTCTTCCTTGCTCTTTCTCTCTCTCTCTTTTTTTGATAGCACAACCTTATTTTGAAATTATCTGTATGAACTAGAAAGCAAAATATGAATCAGAGATCAACTGATTTTTGGTGTTGAGTTTCTTTCAGCACAGATTTTAGAAAATAGACCAGAACTGACAAGCCAACTGTTAGTACTATTACAGTTCCCCTGCTGTCTAAACTTCCTTTCGCAATTTCTAATCCTTATTCATACATAGATGTCTTGTACAGCTGAAATACATAATATAGCCCACTATGATGAGACTCAATTTGATCTCTGACTTGTAATTTCACAGTTGCTCTGTATGTTACACTTTAGTTTCTCGCTATCCATCTGTTTGCATCTGACAAAAGTCTAGAATGTAATTTTCAATGAGTTCACTGTGTGAAAATTCATACAATCATATGAATACTGATGTAAGAAATAGCCAGAGGCTCATCGACACAGTAGCAGTTCTGTATGTGTCGATTCATTTGTACATAGAAATCAGTTTTACACATGATTATATTAAAAAGGTATGTTTCACACTATTTTCCTTTGATAAAGCAGCAGTGCTGGGCTACAGCACAGAAATGAACACTTTGAAGTTGGTTTATAAAATTGAGTTTCCAAAATTGAACATAATTAAGTTCTATCACCTGGCGTGATGGTATGATAGGTTTAATATTAAAATGTATTATTGAAATGATATTCAAGTATTTCTTACATTATTTTTCACCTCTGTTTTTCTGTTTTGTTTACTACAAAAGTGTATTAGGGAAGTAAACTACTTTGTCATTATAATACAATTACTATGGCAAGATGAATACAAAAATCCCTACATTTATTTATTATCCAACCCCCTCCCAAGTCTTAAGAAATATATACATATGAGAAAGAAAATAAATTGTATCTATGTTGGTTTGCAGAAAGTATAAGATAAGGCTTCGATTATGGAATGTAAGTACAAAATATGAGGTTGAAAGTTAATCAGAGTGAAACAAGAACAATATATTATGAAAATATTATGGAATTCCATGAGTATAAATTGAATGCTTAGCAAATGGTTCCACACAGAATAGGGAATAAAAAAGGAAGTATTATATCTCCTCTGTAGTTTATGATACTTATAGATAAATGTATAAGAAAAGTGTGCTGACACTTTACATCTATGTTGGTAAATACATGTATATATGTGTAATTTTGTATGAGGACAAAGATGAATAGTGGAATGAGAAATATATGATTTAAAACAAATGTGGGATGCAACAAGGAAATCTGGAAATTAATGTATCAAAATGTGGTGTGGTTGTGTTTGACAGAGAAAAATTGAATGATTTCATAAACATAGGAGATGGAGATGAATTTGTATGATTTAGTAAAATATTTACTAAAAAGCAAGTGATGGACAGAGAAATTTTTAAGGGGACAAATGTTCGTAGAATGGATCTGAAGCAAGAAATGAATATCAAAAGAGGCAAAAATGTGTGCAAGAAGGTGCTCTACTTATTTTGTTAAAAGAAAGCGAGAGTTTGGTATGTCATCTGATAGGTAAAAGGAAAATTGAGTGCAATAAAACTGGCATGTGTTGGAAATGTGAGCTAAAATATGGATGATGAATGCTGAATGTTGTTTGGAACCAAAGTGAGTGACCAACGTATAACTGAGGTGGCTCAGTCATCTACAGTAAATGATTGAGAATGGGAAGATTGAAGAGGATGAAATAAAGGGGAAGACCGAGCAAGTTGTGGTTGAATGGAGTTGATGAGATCTTCAAAAAGAAGGAAATGAGAACAAAAGGCAAGGTATAAATCAGTGGATGGATGTAGTTGAAGCAAGGGACAGAATTTGCAGGGACAGAAAGGTACTGAGAGGTATAACCAATAGTGTTGGTGTAAACAAGATGATCTTGTTCTTTTACTCTACTTTTTAGTTCTTGCTCTTTTTCTGTGCTTTGCATAATGTTTACCCCCAAAAGGATTAGCATGATGGGTACATGTGTATTTATGTATGCAGCAAAATGAAAAGTAAAAATGTAGAATATAATAATACGCTCCTATTGCTGACCAAATCAGAGAAAAGTCTCATGCAACAGATGTCTGGGGACAGAATTAATTCATATTCTAGAACCAAATATTGCCTGGCTCCAACTCAATCAATTTAGCAATGTTATACAAAGTAGGATATGGTAGTTCTTGACAGTAGGATATGGTGGTTCTTGTTTATGAATTGATGGTTCATTAGGAAAAACTTTCAACTCCACATTTTGTGCACATATGGCTTATGACTTTATCATACACTTTTTGCATATCCCACTATTCTTGTTAAGGCTAAGCATGGACCAGGCTATTTGTGGGATTGATTTCCACCCACTGTTTCTCCTCAGTTCACTACATTTAGCAGCGGGGGCATGCTCCAGATCCCCACTATTAAGCAATATCATCTTGTTGGATCTACGAGTTGTGCCTTCTCTGTGACAGTGCTTGCCTTGTGGAATAGATCCCCGTGGAAGTCTAGATGGCCATGACTGTATTGGTCTTTTGTAAACCTCTGAAGACCTGGCTGTTTCCCCAGGTGTCTGGGCCAGAAAGTTAGTCTAGTCCTTGTTGCTAATGTGTATATAATTGGAAGGTGTTATTTACTCAGCATGCCAAGGACTAAGATAGACCTTGGCCTGATTGAACAGAATTGTTCTTATGCTTTTATGTAAATGAAAAGCAAGAGAGAAAAGAAATCTAATGTTATCTAGTTTAGACCAGCATTGTTCACTATACTTCTCCATATATTTCTATCTTGTAAACCATCCTTGGGTTCCATCAAGTCCACATGACAGTTCAGTTCAATTCAGATAGTGTCATATACTTGCTGTTTGGTCAACGATCGTATCCATAGATTAACATTTCTCCATTACACTGTCTATATTTGCAGCCAAGCAATTTTTCAACATACTTACAGAATGACTTCCTAGTAATTATTTTTTTTCATGAACAGAAACTTTTATCATATTCATTTTAGTGATACTGAAATTCCTATACAAACTATCAAAACAATAATCTTTCCAATAGCCTCTTACTTCAACTTCATCCCTGATAATTTCATCACTTTTATTCTTAATCTCAGTCATTTATTTCCATTAAAATTGCTTTGCACTTTCTCTGCAACTTCTAATCTTAACTTTTCTCTCCTTTATTTTAATACAGTCTTCTTTTCATTCTTCAGTACACATTTTTATACTTATTGTTGCCCTTATTTTTGCAATAATTATTTTCTTATATGTATTTTCATCATCTGCAGCCTCTTTCACTTCATTCCACCAAAAATAGCTTTTCCTATTATTGTAAATCTACAGTACACATTTCTCAACCATAATCCTTTTCACTCTGTTCAAAACACTTTCCATTAATCTTCCCACAGATCCACTTTCCATGCACATTGATAGAGATTAATCTATCTACTAATACTTTTCCATACGGGAGTCATACTTTCTTTTCCTGCAGTTTTTCTCCTTTCTCTCAATTTTTTCCACTTTTTTTCTTTTCTTTCCCAAGTATGTCAGCCAGTACTTACATTTTTTTTTCTTCCTTAAGTGTGGGCTGGGCTCCTTACTTTCCTTTCTAGCCAGTAGCTAATTCTTAAAGGGGAAGTGCCTTTTTAAGCTAGTTCACTCAGCAGCTTGTCTTTTCTGTCTCTGGAGGCCTTTCCTTGTTTGATCAATATATGGAAGAGGGAAAATATGGGGGGGGGTTCAAATTCTTCCTTCAGAAGGAGATGGGAATGAGAAAAAGGGAGGCAGGGAAGGGAGGCAGGGAATGAAGTCCCGCCTTAGCACTTGGCCACCAGCAGCTCTGCCATTGACTTTGCTTGTCAAAAGGTTGCAGAAGGGGATCACATGACCCTGGGATACTGTGACCATCATAAATATGAATCAGTTGCCAAGCATCCAAATATAAATCACATGACTCTGTTGCTGCAATGGTCATAAGTGTGAAAAATGGTCATAAGTCATTTCAGTGCAATTGCAACTTTGAACAGGTTTTTTTTTGTCACCAAGTTTTTGACACCTTGCTAGGTGGTACTCGAATATTGCCATATCCTAAAAGTGGTACAGTCGGTGAAAAGATTGAAAAGCCCTGCCCTAATCATCTTTGTTGCTCTTCTCTGTATTCTTTCCAGAGTCTCAACATCTTTTTTACATTATGGCAACCAAAACACGATTCAGTATTCCAAGTGTGACCTTACCAAGGCATTGTAAAGTGGTATTAACATTTCATGTGATCTTGATTCTATCCCTCTGTTAATGCAGCCTAGAACTACATTTCATATATCTGGTTTAAACATGTTTTTTGTTGAAGGCATGGTTTGTTGATGATTATACATAGTCAAGGAAGGAATCTAAATCTAAGCCTGATTGATTTGACCACTTATGATATAATATTGAGAGAATTAGTGAAAGATACACAATGGCTCTGGTTGTGGAATAGAATAGCTTTTGGTAGTGTCAAGACTGAATATTGGAACAATGATGATCATGTCCTATTCAATCACCAAAGGATCATGATGGACCTCTGTACTTCAAAATATAATAATACACAACAAACTTTTGAGTTGCTCCTTTTTTCCTTTTCATATTTCACAGCTTGAAATAAGAAATACATTAAAAGCTATTCTTGCATCTGAAAATTTCAATCAAAATGTGTGTTCAAGAAAACGTTCAGGGAACTGAAATAATAAAATACCTCTGAAATGAAATGATCAAGAAGATTCTTAGAGTGTGTATTCTGTTGCCAGATTATACCACAACAGCTACAAAAAAAAATTGATCAAAAAAAATTTAACATTACAAATTGTATTAAAGGTAATGATTTATGCTTTAATTTGTATAACAACTTTAGAAAGGGTAGAAAAACAAAAGAACATTTGGGAAATGCAGCATTATTAAAACTATAAATTCACCCAGAGGAAGAAAAGTGGTCCCTTTTTCATAAATATCAAGACGGAGGGATAAAGAAGGTACCTCTTTTTTCCATTAGCTCAGTATATGATGCTTTAAATTTTACTGACTTTGGGTTTAGTTGCCACATAACCCCTCAACTTTCCTTCTTTTCTTGGCAGGGTATTAAAATGCTTATAAAACTGAAATAAATGACTCTCAGTACACTCTTGAAGTAGAAGAAATAACCAAAGGCATAGTTAACAAGAAAAAAGAAAGAAGGAAGGAAGGAAGGAAGGAAGGAAGGAAGGAAGGAAGGAAGGAAGGAAGGAAGGAAGGAAGGAAGGAAAGGAAGGAAAGAAGGAAGGTGAAAAATCATTTTAAAATGGTTAACTATCACGATCCTCATGTATTCTTAGGGTTTTTAGGAAATAAAAGGTATTTTCTTTATTTGCCTATTTGCACAATATGCATAAATCTCTGAGATTTTTATATTGGTGAATCTGGTTGGTATACAGCCTTACTAATGCAATCAAAATTCTTTACTTTGGAACACTGAGTCCCCACTCATTTTCTTCAGGCAGTGTTTGGTATCCCATGAGCCTGTGTACCAGAAGAGTAATGAGGAAGTTTCATGACATCACTAGCCTGTTTTCCATTAGCTAGAGCAGGGGTGTCAAACTTGCAACATCACATGACGTGTTGTGATGTATCGTGACTTTTTTTGCCATTGCCGGCAATGGGGTGGGCGTGGTTTTGCTATGATGCATCCGGCCCGCAGGCCAGCAGTTTGACACCCCTGAGCTAGAGAGAAAGTTGTAGGAATTGATTGGTTGCAGTCAGTCAGTCTTTGGGAACTATGTTCTTTGCTCATTGTAGATTATTATTGTTATTATTAGTATTAGTAGTATTAGTATTAGTAGTATTAATATTATCATCATCATCATCATCATCATTGGTCACTTAATGAGTGGGATGCTTAGGCTGGATTTGGCATTTTTATTTACCTATCAAGTCCTTCCCAAAGACCTTGGATAGGCAGATGTTGTTCAATGGTGTTAAAGGTATTGTCACAGGATCTAAATTGCTCCAAGTAAAGCTTCCTTTTACAATCAACTAATGGTGATTTTGTTGATGGTTTTCAAGTGGTGCTCCAGATGTTTTGGGATTGCACCCAAACTGCCTATTACTATTGGCACTAACGTTGCTTTCTTTTGCCACAGTCACTCTACTTCTTTGTATTTTGGAAACCAGCAAAAAATGCTGGAAACCAGCAAAGCCTTTGCAAATTGCCGTTATGGGACCATAGGACACTGCGACTTGTCATAAAAGGGAGCCAGTTGCCAAGCACCCAAAATATGGTCACATGACCATGGGGAAAAGGACATTTTATGATGGGCAAGAAGTGCTTTATTTTTTCATAACCCTGAATGGTCGTAAGTTGAGGACTGCCTGAAAATGTATGTGAGTCTAGTATTCATTGAATATTAAAAAAACAAAGCCAAGGTTATCAACAAGGTTTTGCTAATAAAAAATCTGAGAGGTAGCAAACACAGTGAAAGTATAATAAGTAAGGAGTTAAGCAGTACATTATATTGTACATTAGAACAAGGGTGGCCACTTTCTATCAGTCCAGGAATTTGTTTTTGCATATGAAAGGTTACTGCTCAGGTTGATTACAAGATTCAGGAGTTTTGTGAATGCAGTTGATGTCTTAAGCATACCAGGCTTAAAGTGCACATTTCCCCTTTAAACTCCAAATTCCAAACAAATTCAAAAAGGGCTTAGGATGTTTGACCCCCCCCCCTTTTAGGAGGTGGGGTTTGGAGGTAACCATTGGAATGCTCTAGGCTTCCTGCATCTTCTGGACTGCGTTTTTAGATCATTGCTGCAGAATATACTTTAGATGAGTTTTGAGACTAAGAGAATTTGCTGAGTGAGCCAAACATTTGCCCTCATGCATCTAATAAAAGTAGAACAAAATCAAGAGGAATTGGCAAAAGAAAAAATAATGACATGCAAGATATTTTACAAAATGTGAAAATGAATGAATGGACTTTTATCAGATTTCTTTTGGCTCAGACGAATGCTACAACTTTAAAACTTCAGAGTTTGAGAAAAAGGTCAAAGTTATGGAAGGGCACCAAAATGAAAATAATAATGAGTGCAATATAGAGTTGTGCCAAATTGTCAGATCTGATTTTGTTCAGTTCTCATTTTTTTTCTGAATTTCTAAAGTCCAGGTTATCTTGTTTCTTCTTAAATTTGCATATTTTTTAAAAAAATCTGCATTCACAGCTGCATGTATTTTCATCCCCCTTTTTTTCTAAATATGTTCGTTCAGTGTGTGTTGTGTTGTTTTGTTTTACATAGATAATTTTATCAGCAATTTTATCCAATATATTTCTGCACACAATTCCCCATATGCTGTTCTAATACAATTAGCCCCAGGTATCAAACAGCATCTTTGCTCTCTGGTATAGGAAGCTGTAAGACCAGACCTCAAAACAAAGATAATATAGCAATTCAAGTAAGAGACAAAGTGTGAAATAAAGTCGAAGTTCAAGAACAACATTCCAGATACAGCTCAGAGGTCAAGAAGCAATTTCTAACAAACAAAGAATAATGCAGAATAAATGTTCACCCTGCAGATATTTTCCAGGGATCAGAATCAGGTTTAATAAGGCCTGGATTCTTAAAATGTCACATTAAACCTTTCAGAAGGAATCCTTCCCATGAAATAGAGCTCCATGTTGAGTAAGACTTTACCCTACGAGGAAACCTATTGCTTAGTCCTTCACTATCTATTCTGTTTGGTCATGAGTCTCAGTTGCCAGTGGTTTCTGGAAAGACTTTGGCCTCCTAGTGGGCTTCTCTTAAGAAACCTTCAACATCACAGCAGTCCAATTTGTTTTATACTTAGAGGATCAGGTTGAATATTTCCTCTGGCAATTTAGAGACATCTTTTGGTAAGGATTCTTCCACAGAAGGCTTTCATCTAATATAGGAAAGGAAGCCTTTTTTAAAAAAAAATGGTATATCTTTACACATTTTGGAAAAAATGCATTCAGGTATCTAGTTATGTCATTATGTAGTTATACCTCAATATTGTATGCACTTGATAGGAAGACATTTTTTTTCTTCTAAATAATTGTATGTTTATAATCAGTGTTTTAGGGAGTCTGTCACTGTATTGCTGTTGTTGCTATTGTTTGTTATCTTGTTGGTTATATTTTGGTTATTCTATTTCACCAAATCATATATATATATATATATATATATATATATATATATATATATATATATATATATATATATATATATATATATTATATATATTTGTTTTCTGAGGTTTTCACGGGTGTTTGTATGTAGGTCTTTGGTAATTCGGGTTTTCTCCGTGTAAAATTGGAAGTGTCTTGGCGACGTTTCGACGAAGTCTCATTCGTCATCTTCAGGCTGGTGTCTCTTCGGCCTTGTGCTTCTGGAAGCACAAGGCCGAAGAGACACCAGCCTGAAGATGACGAATGAGACTTCGTCGAAACGTCGCCAAGACACTTCCAATTTTACACGGGAGAAAACCCGAATTACCAAAGACCTACATATATATATATATATATATATATATATAACAACAGATTATTCTGTTGTTAAATCCAATCAGAGCACAGCCAAGCCCCTAACCAATCAGAACACACCTCCACCCAATCAGAACACAGCCAAGCTCCCATCCAATCAGTTCATACCTCCACTGGCAGTTAAAAGGAAGAAACAGCTGCGATCACACATTGCTCCTAGAAGCACGAAGCCGAAGACACCAGCCTGAAGATGACGAATGGGACTTCGTCGAAACGTTGCCAAGACACTCTCAATTTTACACGGGAGAAAACCCGAATTACCAAAGACCTACATACAAACACCCGTGAAAACCTCAGAAAACAAATATCGTACCTCTACGGGGAGGAATTCTACCATCTGACCAGGACCTATGAAAAACTCGAAGTCCAAAGAGCTTCCATTCTATGTGACCTCTCATTCTTACGCAACTGCCGAGATCAAAATTTAATCCCCACATGCTTCCAATTGAAATTCCACTCCAACTCTGCAGCCACCAAACGCATCCTGAAAAGAACAGAGTTGGCCCTAATCAGAAATGAACTTCACACAAAAAGATTCCTCCTAGACCGAATCAACAAAGATCTCCTCACACTTCACCTCAAACTCAGCAACAAGATCCACCCCGCACTTTGGGACAAATCCAAACAACTCGCCGTCTGGAGAGCCGAAACACAGACCACCCTCAAGACAGACACACATACCAAGAAATTCCGAAGACTACAGGAACGCCAGAAACAAACCCTTCCTCCCTCACAGCCACACATGAAACAAACAGTGCATAACATCTCAGATAGGACCCTCACCAAAGCCGAAACCGATGTCCTTTCCAAAGGATTCAACTTTGCAGTCGCTCCCAAACACATCCCCACTGAAACCATTATATGCGGAGTTGAAACCAGCCTGACCAAAATCAACCCCGACGATGCTAACAGAATCAGACTCGAAATCACCAACATCCTCTGCACCAGCAAACCCCCCAAAAGCAACTTACACAAAGAGGAACAGACAGCACTAATTAACCTGAAAGAAGACACCAGCATAATAATCCTACCAGCAGACAAGGGCATGTGGTTATGAACACATCTGACTACCAAACCAAATTAACCAACCTGCTCCAGGACTCCACATACAAACCCCTAATCACAGATCCCACCACCTACCTGGAAAAAACCACTAGATCCAAAATAAAAGCCTCCCCCATCAGCGAAGAGATCCAGCAAAGAATCATTCCCAGAGAAAAATCATCCAGATGTCCTAAGCTCTATGGTCTCCCCAAGATACACAAAGAAAGAACCCCACTCAGACCCATAGTCAGCTCCATAGGCTCACCTCTACAAAACCTAGCCAAATTTCTCGCCAAACAACTACAGCCCTATTCAGAATCCATCACCTCACACGTAAAAAATTCATTCCAATTCATAGAGATCATAAAGAAACAAACCTTACAGCCCAGCGACCTACTCGTGAGCTTTGATGTCATTTCCCTCTTCACCCAAGTGCCAATCCAAGAAGCCTTGACAGCTATCCAAAACAAATATAACCCCCCCAAGCACATCCTAGATCTGACCAACCATTGCCTATCCAACACATACTTCATCTATAACGGACAAAAATACAAACAAATAGAAGGAGCACCCATGGGGTCACCCCTCTCACCTGTCATTGCAAACCTCTACATGGAACACTTTGAAACCCAAGCTCTAGAAAAATCTGATCACAAACCCAAACTCTGGCTCAGATACGTAGACGACACCTTCATAATCTGGCCACATGGGAAAGAAAAACTAGACAACTTCCTCACACACCTCAACAGTCTACACCCCAAAATACAGTTCACCATGGAAACAGAAGCTAACAAGCAACTTCCTTTCCTGGATGTCTTAGTCTACAAGAAATCCAATGGCTCCCTAGGACACACCATCTACCAGAAGAAAACACACACAAACCGCTATCTGCACGCACTCTCACACCACCACCCAGCACAGATCAACTCCGTAGCCAAGACACTCATCTCGAGAACAAAACGCTTAGCTGACGAACAACACCTAAAAACTGAACTACACACTCACTAATGTACTAACATCCAACGGATTCCAAAGAAATAAGATTACCAACTTAATCCAAAAAGAAACCCCCACCAAAATCCAAGACATAGAACAAGAAAACGGCAAAGCCCTCCTCCCATACATAAAAGGCACCACAGACAAAATCAGCAAGATCCTCCACAAACACAACATCAAGACAGCATTCTGCACAAACCAAAAAATATCTACCATCCTAAGAAACCCCAAAGACAAAATTGAGTTAGAAAATCAAGGAGTATATGAAATCCCATGCACCGCCTGCCCCACCACATACATCGGACAAACCAACAGAAGAATAAGCGCACGCATTGAAGAATACAAGAACTCAGTCAGAAAAGAGGAACCAACTTCCTCCCTGGTCCAACACCTCAAAGCCACAGGACATAAAATTGACTTTAAAAATACCAGAACTATCACCAAAACTGAACACTTTAACAACAGAATAGTCAGAGAAGCCATCGAGATAGAAAAACGCCCACACAGCATGAATAAACGAGATGATACCTCCCGCCTACCAGCCATTTGGAAACCCAGCCTTATTGACAGACGAATCCCTAGCACAAGGAGCGACACTGGACCCACACTCATGAAGACCACACATGATGTCACCACCACACATCCACGCAAAAAGCAGACTCAAACCCGCACCGATGATGAGGCACGACCGCGGACCAGAAGCCAGACCACAGCTGCATCATTGGCCATTTTAAACCCCTCCATTCCATACGTGAAGCAAACCGACACCCACCTTGAAGATGTGGCACGACCACAAACGCGAAGCCAAACTACAGCAATGCAGCTCTCCATCTCAAATTCCCCTGCAACTCAGACTAATCCTAGCACAACAGGGCCCCCACCCAAGCAGAGCACACCCCCATCCAATCAGAGCACAGCCAACCCCCCATCCAATCAGAGCACAGCCAACCCCCATCCAATCAGAGCACAGCCAACCCCCCATCCAATGAGAGCACAGCCAAGCCCCTAACCAATCAGAACACACCTCCACCCAATCAGAACACAGCCAAGCTCCCATCCAATCAGTTCATACCTCCACTGGCAGTTAAAAGGAAGAAACAGCTGCGATCACACATTGCTCCTAGAAGCACGAAGCCGAAGACACCAGCCTGAAGATGACGAATGGGACTTCGTCGAAACGTTGCCAAGACACTTTCAATTTTACACGGGAGAAAACCCGAATTACCAAAGACCTACATACAAACACCCGTGAAAACCTCAGAAAACATATATATATATATATATATATATATATATATATATATATATACATACATACATATAAATCCCTTTTAAGGGGAAATAAAGAAACTGGGCAAGATTCCATCTGATATACTCAGTTTTGCTGTCCGCTGCATCTATGTTTTTCCTAGAATAATTTTCAAACTATTTTTCCTGATCTATCCCCACACGGATTCAAGAGGTTCACAGCCTACCTGTGTTGAATAGATGGAAATGAAAGGTAGATCTGGGTGCCATTCACATATAGGTGGCATGTCAATCCAAGTCTCTGAAGACCTAAATAATACTGGTATTTTAACTGAAGTGTCATTTTGATTCTTTCTGTTCTTTTTTTCTTTCTCCTGCAGCAGTGTTTCTCTCTTTCATTATTTATTTGCTCTGACAAGCTTTTATCTTTGCCATTCCTTTCATTTAAATCCCACCAACAGAAAATAGAAAAGAAAGGGAGAGGGGAAAAAAAAACTTAAAATTTTATATTGAATTTAAAATTGTATCCTGAAATGAATACCAAGAAATTACTGGGAACAAAACGACAGTTCAAGATGTCTTCTTGTCCCCAAACCTATAAAAGCGTTCCTCTCAATCTGATGCTCTCAAAATACAGTGGGACCAATACTTTCAGCAGAACCTAGTTGGAGAGCAATAGTCTAGATCTTACATGTAGGAGAGCCTGCATCCAAAGTATTTCAGTATTTTAAAGATAGACAAATCAAAGGGTTTTTTTATTCAAGACAGTAAAGCTAAGTATTTAATACATTGCTCTCCAGCAGTTACTCGAATATTTGGATTTCTCACAATAATACTAATGGCAAAAAAGAGAGCAAGAGATAGATTGCACATCTCTGGAATACAATGAGGAAAAAAAATAATCCGGTTGGTGGGCCTCAGGAAATAATTCTCCCTCTGAACTTCCCCCAAAGCTCCTAAGTCCAATATTTCTCAGTTATTCCTTATCCATACTGTCTATTATCAATTATCCTGAAGACAACTGGTTGGGGAAGAACAAAGAAGCACAATAGGTAACTTTCAGATAGTATTGGACTACAAAATCCTTCACTACTGGCTATATTAGTTAGTTCTAAGGGCAGTGGAACAGTATCTGGTCTAACAAATATTTACCATTGCAACAGAAGAAGCTCCGAGGCCCCTACCAAAGCCATTATTATTAGAACAGGTTACACTGCATTGATCTGAAAGCAATTATTGACTAAAAATAACACATGCATCTGACAATCTACTTGATTGTAGCAGATAAGATGCCCCATGCTACCTTTAATGAATTAGAATTTTGGAGGGGTGTGTGTGAAAGGATCTCTAAAAGAAATTATCTAAACAATATCTGAAAACATTTCAAGATGGCTATTAGCAATGTCTTTTCAATCCCACTAACAAACAGTTGTGCTAGGAATTCACATTACTGCATAAATCTTAAACGGCTACCGTAATCTCACTTCAGTTAAATTCCAATATGCTACTTCTACTTGCAAATTTTTAGGATGTCAATTCTTTTTCTGATTATCCTGCGTATCCCTCCTCCTTCTCCTTGTCTTACTGAAAAACAATCTTTCCTTGCCTGACTCTCCTCCTTCTGCACATTTTTTTCCTAATGGGCTGAGAGAGCAGAGGAAAAATGGATTAATGAAATGTCATATTTTTGTTCCTGTGTATAGCAAGTATGCAGGCTCAACCTTCCAATCTGTTTCAGTTTCATGGCAAAAGGAACAAAAACGCCCTGTCATTATTATGCTCATTTGCTAAGAAATGAGAAAACTGTGCACTTTCAAAAAGGAAGGTGAAAAATGAAATTCCAGCACAAAAGCTACCTTGCATCAGTGACTCTCAGGTGGAATAGGGATATAATCGATTGTATGGGAAGAAGAAAAATATCATCCATAGTGGCATTATATCTCTTAGCTGGCCTAAAATAGTTCTTTTTCTTTGCAGCATAAAATTAACAAATGAACTCTGGGTTTGCAGAAAAACAGGAAAACAGAATTTATACAGCTTAACATGTATGCCCATGGCTATGTAAATAGACATGCATCCTTTTAAAAATAATTTTATTAAAGATTATAATTGCAATAATACAAGCTAATACAAAAGAAAGAAAGAAAGAGAAAGAAAGAAAAGTAGAAAGAGTAAAAAGTACAAAGAAAAGGAAAAAAATCACAGAAAAAAGAAAAAAAGGAAAGAAATAATAAAGAAAAAGAAAAGATATACTGTGAATGAAGAAATGACTCCTAATCTTCATCACAGCAAGAAGTATAAAGCATTTTGGTAGCTTTTCACCTCCTCTTAATTTACAAATCTTTTCATCCCATGTCCTATTTCTTATCTATAAACAAGTCCATAAAGAATCAACATTTCAGTCCTAGTGTCAGCAAAAGTCCATTAAGGGATGCCAGAAACAACAACATATCCATCTATTTAAACATACTTTATATTCCCTCCTTTTACTTCTAACAATCTTATTCTTTAGTCTATTTAAAAAGTGTCAGAATCTGATTTCATTTTTTTTCACCCCTCCTCGTAAAATCCATCCAAGCTTTAACAAACCTCTTTTGTAAATCCAGTGTAAAAGAATTGTGCAGGCCCCTCTCTTGGTTTACTGTTTGTAATTCCCTTTTGATTTTTAAACATCAATTGATGTCTTTAGTATATCCAATGAAATATTGTTTCCCATGTCATTCTTGTAGCCTGTCATTTGTAGATTCACTTTCAATGCTAACTGAGTCTCTGCCTTGTTAGATAAAACTTGTTCTGTTATTTGTTCCAAAATTTAATTAATGAATATAGACAGAGGTGGAAAATCAACTCCTGATTATCATTTCACAGAGCAGTACCAAGTCCATCAATGTTTTCTCTTCTACTCCACAATATAATCATTATTTTAAAAATAAAAAAAATATTTTAACAAGTTCCAAAAATGCCATTACAAAGAAAATGTTCATAGCAGAAAGAATGGTCCACTTATTGAAAGGTGCCAAATGGAATATAGCCGACTTAGGAACCTCAGAGAATGACGAATTGGAAGAAACATTTTAAAGAATTCGGCAGTATTTTTCTAAAGGTTTGGGAGTGGCGAGGGGACAAATTCAATTAAGAAAGGCATGCTTGAAACATTTGCAAAATAGAAGAGAACTTAGCAGAATGTTATAGGTTAGTAGGGAAAACCTAAACAAATCTGACAGATCCCATCACTCTTGCAGCTGAGGGAGGCCTATGTCAGTGCTGTTTAATTTTAAAATGTTCCTTTGTTGTTTCAAAAGCAGATTTGTTGTGAATAAGATGAAAATCTGTTTTCAGCTCTGACCTCACCTTCACCTTTAGGTCCTTGTGAGATCTGGGAACTGACAGCTATATAAGAAGCAGCTGAGACTGCAAATAATGAAAAAATAAAAATGTGAATAGAAATGCACCTGTAACACAGAGCAGGAGTTCAAATAAACGTTATTAAGTGCTTATTCTGAAATAAAAATAATACTTTGTAGAATTTACTTATACTTATCAGGAACTATGAAGATGGGCACCACTCATTTACATTCCAATCTTCTATCCTTTTTGGGGGAAAGACCTTAGAATTACCAAGACTGAATCCACTGAATTTGGTTATAAAAGATCTTTGGGGTTACCTGAGACATAATCTGGCCCTTTTATCTGGACAGAGCTTAAGCTTATTGGCTCTGATAAAGTGGTTAGGGCACTGGGGGCTGTATGTTCAGCCACTTATGTTTTAGATCTCTGCCTTCCTGGTGGATTAAGGACTCCCGCGAGGGGACAGATGACTGGGTTCTGATGATGATGAATGCCTCACTGCCAAAGGGGATAATTCTATCTGTCTTGAAGGAGGTGCTTGTCTGCCCTCTCCTTAAGAGACCATTGCTGGACCTAACAGATTTGGACATTTTTTGTCCAGGGCTCAACTTTTCTTTTCTTTTCTTTTCTTCCCTTTTCCTTCCTTCCTTCCTTCCTTCCTTCCTTCCTTCCTTCCTTCCTTCCTTCCTTCCTTCCTTCCTTCCTTCCTTCCTTCCTTCCTTTCTTTCTTTCTTTCTTTCTTTCTTTCTTTCTTTCTTTCTTTCTTTCTTTCTTTCTTTCTTTCTCTTCAAGTTATTGAGAAAGTGTGACATCCAGCTATAGAAAGCCTTGGAAACTCTTTATAGTCGTGATTCAGGCTTAGCCTGTGCTGAGGTGGCATTAATTACATTTATGGGTAACCTCTGGTGGACTCAGGATAGATAAAGGCAATAAAGGTTTGGTTGTAGTGTTTTCTGTGTATTGACAAGCACACTATAGTGATGGATGTGCAAATAGGAATTCATAGTTACTTCATTTTTTATGTGACATTTTGTGGTATAACTCACTTTCCTGAGTTACCAGATTGTCTGCTGCTATTTTTAATCTGATCCAAGTGCATTGTCTGATTTTTTTCAACTAAATATTAATGGATGGATGAAAAATAAATAGAGGCTCAAAATGAAATGTTATGTACTAAATGTACTTCCATTTAGGATGCACCAAACAGGGCTTTGCAACACTCATGTAAAACTATTTGCTTTCAAAATACAATATACTGTTTTATGCCATGCTACACTTGAACTAAATTCAGAAACTGTACAATGTAGCTGTAGAGCTGCTACGTTATGCTAGCTATATTTATTATATTAAGCTAGCATAGACAAAGCTGCACTGGCTGACAATGTAATACTAGGCCAAATTTGTGCTAGAGTGAAGAAGGACCATCTAGGTAGATATGTAGCAAGTTCAGCAACTTTTATCTTTATGCCAAATCCTTCTTTTCACTGGATAGCATTTCACATTCAGAGAAAGGCTTGAAGGTTTGGAAGGAAGCCTTAAGGATAAAATAATCCAACAACTAATATCTCAGGAACTCTCTAGCCCAGGGGTAGGCAACCCAAAACACTCAAAGAGTCACTTGGACCCGTTTCCCACCGAAAACAAAACACTGGGAGCCGCAAAACCCTTTTGATATCTAAAATGAAGATAACACTGCATATATCCTTTTTTACCTTTATTATTATTATCTCCGATCTTCTGCTCACCTGGCAAGCTGGCTTCAAGCTGTTCTCCAACCAGCTCAGGGGTAGGCAACCTTGGCTCTTTTATGACTCATGGACTTCAACTCCCAGAATTCCTGAGTCAGCATAGCTGGGCTAGCTAGCTCTCTCCTGCCCTTCCTGCTTCCTGCAGAGACGCAGCAAAGGGAGGAGCCCCGCCCAATAAGCTTTTCAGCTCACCGGAGAACACCGTGAATCCACTCTTTTTTACACACACAGAGGGGGGGGGAAGCACAAGTGCCTCTCTCTGTCTCTGTCTCTCTCTGCAAATGGCAGAAGAGGCTGGGAGCCACAGGGGAAGGCTCAAAGAGCCACATGCAGCTCCGGAGCCACAGGTTGCCGACCTGTGCTCTAGCCAATTCTGCATCACCAGCTAGTTGTAGGTGTGAACTATTAAGGAGAGCTCACTGGACTAGAACGGACAATAAAAGCTAAGCCTGAAAAATATGAGCATGAATGTGAAATAGTCTGGATGACCAAAATAACATTTTATATAGCAAAAGGTAGCCATATCCAAACGTTTCTGTCAACAAAAATTGTATCAGTCTCCTCAATTTGTTAGAATCACAAAAGTTTCATAATATCCAATCTCTGTCTTTCTCTCTTTGGCAAATTAGAAATGCTATCACTTTCCAGTCACTGAAAATATTAATTGCGAGGCAATAGGCTTATTTACTTATTTGTTGTAGTAGTTAGCTTGCTTATTTATTTAGCACATTTGTATATTTTATAATTCCCAGCAGACCAATCCCAAAGTGGTTAGGAGTTGAAACTGAACAAGAACAATAAAATCCATAGAAGTGCAATTTACAGAATCTATTAAAAACTGTAATCAAAAATGAAGGGTATATAAAAACAAAGGTGACAGGAGGCAGTTTAAGAATATAAATTGCAACAGAGGAAAAGCTGACCTGTATAGATAGGTTTTAAAGTTCTTTTGAAGGTAGACCAAACAAATTGAGCAGATTGAACCTTTAGAGGGAGAGAATTATTTATTATTTCACACCTCTAGACAAAATCTTGCTAGACTGAGGATTCTACAATCTGCATCTATAATATAACTTGTGAGCCATTAGGCAAGGTTGCTTTCACCCTCCTCTGGAATGCATTCCCTCCCCTATGAGAATCCACCTCCTTGTTATCCCCAGAGAATAAAATCTGCCATTGAAGGAGCCTTCTCCTGGCTTGACTCTAGGCAGAACTCTGTCTGCAATCAGATATGCAGCGAGGCTTTGACCAAAGATTATAGCTCCTAGGCTATAGCATATGATAACAGTCATCCCTTTAAGTAGTGGAGCTCAAGACTTCTAAGGATGTATAGATATTAAACACTTTAATTTTAAGCTAATGTAAACTGGTGCAGTTGAGTCAGGACAGATGTCACATGCTTCCATCCAGAACATCCAACATTGGTCTGGCCAGGGCACTCTGGACCCATTGTAATTTCTGGGTTTCCTTCAAGTACATCCCCATAAAGAAGTTATTATAATGTCTTAAATGGAAGATAACTAGTGCATGGAAAATGGCAGACTGGACCTTGTCCCAAAAAAGTTTCATAATTGATAGACTAGATGTGGTTAGAAGTAAGGTCTCCAAATCACTGTGCTGATCTGAACCCTTAGGGAAAAACCAAGATCAAAAAGCACCCCAAAATTGTAGACCACGTCTAGAGCAGGAAGGAACACTCTTTTTTTTTTTAAGGAAGGAATTTTTTTGACTCATTGAAATCTCCCTCACACACCCCCAATCCCTTTTGTGTGGATTCAGTTTAAGCAGTTAAAACCCATCTTATCCACAATCTGGTCTAATTACAAACTAACCAGGATGCTTGGCATACCTGACAAAGAAAGAAAGATCCACATAGACCTGCATATCACTCATAAAAAAGTGGGCACCCAGCCCCACAACATTGGAGATCATACCCAGCAACTTTATGTGGGAGTCAGAATAGAATCCTGTGCCATCCTGCATTATAAAAGTTGTGAGATGCAGCAACATTGCCCTTGTATACTTAGATACTTACATATTTAGATACTTTCTAAAACTTGCCTTCAGGTGGGATCAGAACCACAAGAAAAACAGGGCTCCAGAAGCCAGAATTTGATTTCATCCAGGAGTGCTTGGACTTGGTTTATTATCAGCTTTCAACTGCCTTGGCAATAAAAAGCACATTTAACACCAGCCTATATTGGACAAAAACAGAGGAATCTAATGGGATGTACCACCAACTTCCTTCATTACAGAGGATATTTCCTCCTGATTGAGGGAGGTGCTAATGATCAATTGAAGTACCACTCTGAGTGAATTCCTCCAAAGAAGGAATGGAGCTGAAGTACAAGTGGTGGCACAAACATATTCAAGTGCCTTTTCCACATCTTCAAGGTATATAGATGTAAACTCAACAAGCCAATGCCCTGGGCTACTCCCTTAGAACCTTATCAAAGGTGGCATCTATCTCAAAGTGAATATGAGTGATTAAGTTTGAAATATTCCATAAGATTTTCACATTTTGCTTCCAAAGCCACCCACACTAGTTACCTTCAACCATAGCATTTCACAACCTCTCTCAATTTTTCTATCTTCCATCCTTTCAATCAAACACAGCATTGATTCCACAACCATACTTCACACACCCCTCCATCTTCTTTTTCTTCTAAATCACAGTCACTTCATTCTTCTTCTTCCACTTACCCAGGTCCTACTTCTTCAGTCTACAACTCCTTCACCTCCTCCCCTTCTTTTCTTCTATCTTATTCTACTCACAACTTTTTTTTATCTTACTGAATGCAATTCAGGAAATACTTTCTCATTTCTATAAATGCAAAAATAAAACAGCCTTTAATCAATTAATGCTATTTAGATGACATTCACTCTGATAATTATGCCTTTTATTGAAGAAGTACAGCAATCTGAATATTAAAACTAGTTTAGCAAACCATTCCCATAAAATTCCTTTATAAACGACAGCTCTGAACTAGAACAATTTCTTTTAGAGAATAATTTTTAAGTTGACCTTTAGCTATTCTTCTGAGGCCAAAGAAGAAACATCCAAGAATAAAAAATTAATCAATGTAAGTATTTGATTCAATTCTTAATGGGAGTTCACTGGGAATGATGCAACCCCAATGTCTTTCTCTAGATTTGTTTTATAGCTCATATTTGAGTACACCATACCTCATAGATGAGATGTTCATTTACATCCAATATCTCAGGATTGTTTCTTGGACTTCTCTATGCTCTTTCCTGCATGCTCCTTAGTAGAAGTACCAGAAGGAAAACTTACTATAAAACATGAGCTGTTGAAGAAACAAAGCAAAGTTGCATCTTCCCTTACTCTGAGGATCATTGACATCTGAGTACATCCTGAAATATATGATATGTACACATGTTGGCATTTAATGTGTACCCTTAAGGAGGGTATAATTTAATTGGAATATAGGGATACCTTAGATACCTTAGAGATATTGCAGGTTGAGTTTCAGACCACCACAATAAAGCAAATATTGTAATAAAGTGAGTCACATAAAGGTTTGGGTTTGCCAGCACATATAAAGTTATGTATACACTATACTGTAGTGTAGTGTGTGATAGCATTATGTACATACCTTAATTAAAAAATACTTTATTGCTAAAAATGCTAAACATCATCTGAGCCTTTGATGAGCTGCAATCTCTTTGGTGGTGGAGAGTCTTGTAAAAATAATGCCATAATCTATAAAGCACAGTAAAGTGAAGGGCAGTAAAATGAGGTATGCAGTAATATGCACAAAGACATTCTCCCTTCCCTTCTTCCAACAAAAGACGCAAAAAAGAAGGGAAAACTTGGAAGTGGGGAAAAGAGTAACAATGGCTGTCGTTGAAAGGGGGGGGAATAGAACATATTGGGAGTGGAGGAGGGGGAGAAACTAGAGAATATTATATGAAAAGAAGGAAGAAATAAATAGCTACCCAGCAAAGAAGGAAAGAAAGATAGAAACTCTGTTTAGCACTGCATAAAAGGTTAAACATCACAAGATGGATAGCCCCTCCCAAAGAAATCTTCAAAGTCATCCCAGTTTATTTGCTGTAGTGTCTGCAGCTATTTCATGTCATGTCCACTGGCTTTTTTGTATTCCTAGTGAATATAAGATGCCCTCCCCAGTTCACTGTTAATTATGTCAGGCTGGGGTGGGGACTGTCTTCCTATCATATAAATGGTATATATCACATCTTGGAAATTAAATCTCTAATTACAAGTCAGCTACAACTCGAGGTCTTGCCCTTTCTTTGAAAGGACCATTCCAATCTTCAGTATTTGTAGCACAAATCCATGTATAGGAGGAATGGGCTGTCACCTTAGAACAGATCAGGCCTATGGGGATGTGGGAAGGAGAATCAGTGACAGGAGAATACCTTGTTTTCTTTTCTTCTGTCAACAGCGTTCGATTTCCTAATCCCCTTCATCTCTCCCATAGTTACAAGACAAGGAAGCTAATTATGTCAACTGTAGAGCTCACGCCATGGGGAATAGATCAGGTACAAGTGTGACCTATTTTCCCTAAAAATTATCAACAGCATCTTTAAGACAAGGTGTTCTCATAGGCTGAAGGTCTCTACTCCCTCAAAAGTCTTTAAAAACAATGTACTTTGAAGACTTTTCTGTAATGATATTGCAAGGGAGAGCACTTCCATTTCTTCGCTTGTGGACTCATTTTTGTAGAGGTTGATAGATTAGCTCCTGTCCTCCCGGTGGCCTAAGGTTCCTCCGTCCTCCCACCTTTTGTGCTTCTCAAATCCTCAGAGACAGTTTCAAACAAACTCATGATCATCCTCCTGACCTTGAAACATACAAAACTCAGCATGAAGTAATTAAGGCAGCATCCAGCTGACCAAATAGAAAATACAAAAAAGGTATCTAGTCAATGTCCTGTCCTCTCTTCAGTCTGTTTTGTTGGTATTCACAAGCCAAGGGAGGATCATGCCCCCAACACAAATTCTTCTCTTCCATTAATTAAAAGAAGGAGGAGTGCTAGCATGAAGCCAGAACTGCTTATGCAACCAATGTAGGAGAACGGAAGACTGAAGAAGTGAGAAAAATGGGGGGAAAGCCCATCCCAAGTTCATGACAGCCAGTCTGGTGTAGTGGTTAAAGCACCAGTCTAGAAATCAGGAGAGTGTGAGTTCTAGTCCTGCCTTAGGCATGAAGCCAGCTGGGGGGACCTTGGACCAATCACTCACTCTCAGCCCTAGGAAGCAGCCAATGGCAAACCACTTCAAAATTTTGCCAAGAAAACTACAGGGACTGGTCCAAAACTGACTCAAAGGTGTGCCTGTGCACACATCCGTGTATGCACGCACGCACGCACCCCCCCACACACACACACAAGCTTTGCACAGCTCTGTTGATCTTATTTGGAAACCAGATCCAGGGTGTTTCCTGTTGATCCACAAGAGAGCTGAAAATAAATCTACTAAGTTGGCAAAGGACATCCTTGCTCTGCATGGCAAAGAGCTAATTGGGGAAACTATTGAAATAGATTTCCTAAGTTTGAAACAAATGGGAGTGAAGAGGAGTGGGTGGAGCAACAGTCCATTCTTTAAAATAATAAAGATTAAGTTAGAAATGAAGAACTGCTAGCTGTGCTTGCTCAGGAGCACTAATTCCAGAATACCTCATCCTGGCTTTGTCAGTCTGCCCTTTAGATCCAGAAAAATCTCAAGTAGCATGAAGAGATAAAAGAAAATATACTTTTTTATTTTTAAAAAAGAGTTCTGAATTCCATATATTAACTCTGTTTCAACTACCCTTAGTATAATTTCATATTTTATATATCATTGTAATTTAATTCTTACTAACTGGTGTTTTGTAACAAATTGGAAATTAGGGCTAGGTAGGTGATTTTATTAATCATAATTTACCATGTCAAAGTAGTGGACAAGCTCACAAATCTTCAGAATGGGTTTTTTTTTGGGGGGGGGGTCTGGTTTGTTCAGGCTGAATATTAAGCAAACTAACAAAAGTAGTGAGGTGAAGAAAAGAAAGAAATAGGCTTTGCAGGAAAACTCCAAATCTTCCATTTATAATATCCTTAAAATGGAGCACTGATCACGTAACCCACAATTTAATTTTGACTGTGCTAGCAAAGCTTCAGATTGTACTAAGGGTTATTAGACAAAGAAACAAGATGGCTTCTCTCATTTTGATCACTGTAATAGCTAGTCATTACTTGTCTGTCTCCAGATTTTAAAAATGCAGGCTTATACGTACTGATGTGTTTTTCCCCCCTCCCTTCGGTCGCATTCACCTTTGGTGAACAACCTGAAATTTATTTTACATCTACTGTCATCTAATCTATTTTAGTCTGCATAACACTTCCTTTAAGACTGTTATAAATGGCAAATAGTGGAATTACTGTCATACCTAACATTTTCTTTGTCTAGATTTTCCTTTGTTTTTCTTTGACTTCCGGTAAGAAGAAATACTTTGGAAATTCAAACTCTTCCTTAGTTGCTGTGCTGTAATTGATTCTAAGAAGGATATTATTTGTTTGATTTTTTTTTAATAAGCCCAAGTGGGTCACTTACAATTTTTGTCTCTACTTTTATTTTATTTTTTTATCATTCCAGACATCATAAATTATAGGAGATAGGTGTTAATAAAACATTCCCCATCAGGTAATGCCTTGCTCATAAAATATCTTTCTCAATAATTTATTTCAGCATGTGATTCAGAGTTATAGGAAGCACCATAAGTGAAGTTTTACCAGAGGAGATAATATATCACATACACAAACTCTGCAGGACACGTCAAGAACGTAAGACACGCAAAGCAGACATTTTATTTCTACTTAAATCTGTGGTGTGGAGTCTACTCGAGCTCTCTGATATGTTAATTCAAAGGTTAAACTACAGGACTAGTGTGTGTAGGAAGTGAAATGTAGCCACTTTTATTATATTTTTTAAAAACTACATTGCAGAATTTACGGTGCAACTACATTTACTGAAAGACAGGAGCAAATAAACTACACTTTGAATGGCAGCTTTGTGACTAAGAATATTGTTTGTAATAATCGAACTGTCGTTTTCCAGTTTGGAGGAGGAGGAGAAATAGGAGGAGGAGGAGAAGGAGGAGGAAGAGAAGGAGGAGGAGGAGGAGGAGGAGGAGGAGGAGGAGGAGGAGGAGGAGCAGGAGGAGGAGGAGGAGACAATGTTAAACAATCTGATACTTATTCCAAATTAGAGAGAAATTTCAGGGAGTGGGACGTCTTCACAAAAAAGTATTACAGGTAGTCCTTGACTTAACAACCATTTGTTTAGTGACCGTTCAAAGTTACAACAGAATGAAAAATGTGATTTATGACTGTTATGACCATTGCAGCACCCTGTGATATCTCCCTTGGGTGATTCCCCAGATTCCTCCTCAGATGTCAGCTCAGGGGAGTTTGAGCCCATTGCTGGCTCATCACGAACTGGGTTGATTGATGGCTCTGATGGCCATCTGAAAGAGATTTGCAGGAGGCTTCAGCTGGGGAAAGTTTGCAGTGGCAGATGGCCAGCAAAGAGGAGGAGGAACTGCCTTCTGTACCTGATCCGAGAACACGCAGTGCCTTTTCTCTGCCCTCCGTGTATTTATGACACTTGCATTGTCCTGGGATCATGCGATCACTATTTATTTGTTTGTTTGTTTGTTTGCTGCCCATCTCACCACAAGTTGCCTCTTCCCAGCGAACTTCTGACAAGCAGAGTCAATAGGGGAAGCCAGATTCACTTAATGACCACATGATTCACTTATAATTGTAGTGAGTCACTTAACAAATGTAGCAAAAAATGGGGCAAAGAGGTAGATCATAAAAGTAAGAAATCTTTCTGTTGGGGTTTCTGAGTTTGGGACTTAGTTTTTCTATTAAATATTTTTTGATCTTGACATGTTACTTGACTTCTGAGACAAAAATGCCCTGAGAAAAAATAGGTAGGTGGAAAAATTATTAATATTTTTCTCTTCACAACCTTCATTTTCTTTGTCTTGCTAAATTGCAGACTCAACAGGCTTCACATTTTTAATGAATTTCTCTTTTTATAGGAAATCTGACATGAAGAGAGAGCATAACTTCTTCACCAGCATCTAATAAAACCATATTTTGCAGACATACCAACTAAATGCTGTTTAGTACATGCACACAAACACATACACAAGCACATACCTGGGTATTTCATTCAACTAGCCTCAGCTGCCTGACATTTTAATTTAAATATATTTTTCTCAGAAGTAATACCTGGTGCGGCAACAGACAGCTGTTTCAACAATATTTAATTTACCTGTGAGATGAAGGGTAATATGAAAAAATCAGTCTCTGAGGTTGTGCCAAAATAGCTGCACAAGACTGATTCAAGGTTATGACCTAAAAAAATTATTTTGGCAAATTAGCTTATTTAAAACAAAATGAGATGCTGTCAATGATTGATTAATTCAGCAGGTTTTCTTTATACTTATTCTCATGTAAGACAACTTCTTCATTTTGTCTTTGGAATATTCCCTTCATAAAAACTAGTCAAACTAACAAAACGTACATATATGGTAACAATACAGGAGCACACATACACACATATCTGTTCACACCTATTTTAAGAATGCATTTTATCTCCTGAAGTGAATCATGTAGATTAGTGAAGAAGCTATATGTGCAAATTCATTAGACACTTTTGTCCAGATAAGGGTGTTCAGCTGTGCTGAACCTCCCCCCCCTTTCCCCCCCTCTATACTTGTTTTTCTTTTCTGATTTCTAGTTTGCTCTCCAACTTTTCTAACATCCTGTTCCTTGCTTCTTCTTGGCTGTCTCCTGGATCCTATTCACTTCCACGTTGCTTTCCAAAGCCTAATTTTGCACATAGGACGTGTTCATTTTTATTCTCCAAACAATCACAGCAGTTGGAAGGTACTGGGTGATCATCTTCACCTCAGCTGATGTGAAACGTTGACCTAAGGGGGCCCACCTCCATGTCCTGTCTCAAACTGCCATAGCTCCAGCATTACGAAAAATCTCTCTGCTCTATATTTCTAAAAAATAAAGAATCAGGGAAGGGAAAAATAGCACGATACTTGGCACCTTAATGGTCCGGTATAAGAGAAGAGGGAAAGTGAGTAAGTTAATTAAGTGCATCAGAGTTGGGCCAAATTTTTGATGACCGAATGGAAAAATGCCTGCCATCTTGATCTGTCTCCGGTGATAATTTGTAGTTCTTCCAAGGTCATTCCAGCAATCTCTTTGATCCATCTATCTTATCCATGTCTTTATCCTCTACTTCTTTCAACCTTGCCAGGCAGTATATATTTTTTTCTAGTTCATCATTCTTTCACATCACATTCTAGTCTCTGCTTGCTGATCAGTGCCCAAGGGAAGAATCAGTCTTATTTGACCTAGGACCAACATTAGTTTTTCCCTGCAGCCCATGGTGTTCTTAGTAATCATCCCAAACCCCATAATTCAAAGGCATCTTTTTTCTTTTGCTTACTTTTCCACAATGTCCAGCTTTCACAGTCAACTTTACCATGAGAAAGACCTTTGTTTTAACTATTCCTGTCTTTGTTGTCATAGAAATATCCTTATCTTTCATGATCTTATCTAAGTTTGTCATTGATTTCCTTCTTGGAATTAATCTCTTTCTATTTCTCTAGCATGCTGTTCACCTTTGGGTATATTCTTCTCTTATTTTTAAGCATTTAAACAATTATCTCATTTTTCTTTTCTTATTATTTTCTTCAGTGCTATAGTCCACTAGCTTTATGTGTGGGTAATGAAGTTTCTGAATCACAGCCTTTGACCCAGCTGGGTCAAACACAGTACAGTAGCTTTGAGACTACATATACTCTCAGCCTATACATAAGCATAAAGATAATGCTCTGAGAGTAACATATTGTACAACCTAGATGTTAGAAAAAGAGGATTATTCTTCCATTTTGCCATTGTCTAACTGCCTGGAAGGTAAGGTAATGCTTTTTGCAATGAAGCTGGATCTTACATATGTATGTTCTTCAGAAGAAAGCAGGTGAAATGATGGAATTAATATCAGCAATACTCGTTTCTGCATGAACCTCAAATTTATGCACAAGTAATAAAAATGCAAAAGTTTTAGGATAAAAAAGCGCCATTGCAACATTGTAACTATCGCCCAGACGCTTGCATTTCTTTTGGAACTTGTTTAAACTTCTGCCTGCTGTTTTTGATTTTATAATACAAAGTATACTCTCCTGAAAAATGGATTTTTTTCGCTTTAGGATTACAATATAATAATTGAGACACCAGTTGCTATTATTTATTTGGATTATAAATTAGATATTCATAATATTGATTGGGACTTTTGCTGTTTTTATTTTTGTACTTGCTTTTTCCTACTTTTGTTTGGATTTTATACTAAAAAAACGAAGAATGGAATCCCATTCACAACTTAACTATGGATTTATATTAGAAAAAATCTTGGAAACGAAGGAGGAATTAAAAGAACATTTTAGAATGCTTTGGAAAAGGGAAATCCCAGAGTTAAAAACTGAAATTCAACTTATTGGATATGATACACAACTAGGTCTACAACTTAACGATATGGAGGAAACACATTCACAATCTATTGAAGAGGAAGATACTACATCTTATACACAAATGACGGAGACTTTGGATGACCAAAGGCAGAGTTCAACTAAAACATCTATAATTTTAAAAGCAACAGGAACAGACTTTCAGATACGAGACGTTAAAAATGCTGACAACATGAACAAACAACGAACAATCACCATATTGATTAAGACTGATTACATAGTCCAGACAACATTGGAGAAAAGAGAAGAAGACTATGACTGGATTCAATTGTGGAAAAATGTGTATGGTCAAATACTATGGAAGGAATTAGAAGCCTTATTGTGGAAACCTGCTTGGCACAAAAAGAAAGCTAGAATTAGGTTTAAAAGTTAGAGCTAAAATTTTATTGGATGGGTAAAAATGGCTTTTAGAGACCTTGACTGAACTAATATGCTTGAGATTCCTAAGGTTCAAGACTTTGATCTGAGTTAATATTGATGTAAATTATTGATTTGATTATGGTCCGGATGGCAAGATGGAAAATTGGAAAATCTAAAATTAGGAGTTTGATAGAGATTGGTGAAACATTTAACTATGATTTATAAAAATATTTGATAGAGTACAGGAAATAGAATATAGTTGAGAGATATTAAAATATATATATATAGATTATAAGTCTATTTTAGAAACAATTATTGTCTTATTATTTTAGGCTTGAATGTAAAATGGTTTTAAAACAGAGAACTATAAACTGAACAATTGGAATAATATGTATATCTTAAAAATAATCTATACTATATGGGTATCCGAATTGTATACTATATGTTTATATAAGGCTAAATTGGAATATGTTAATTGTGAGTTAGTTAAGCCTGAAAACGGGTGGAAATATTATTGATATTGTGTGTGGTTTTTTTTTCTATTTGTTTTTTCTTTCTTTGCTTAGAGAGGGAAACTTTAAAGAAGTAATTCAAATTGTCTATGTATGATTATATTTTTTACTTTGTTGTATGGAGTGCCCTATCTCCACGATGAGTTCCAAGCACTTGGTTGTAAAACAAAAAAAATTCAATAAAACTTGTTATATATAAAAAAAAAAGAATATATTTACATATGAAGTAAGTATCTTCACCTTTAAAGATGCTCTCAAAGCTCCACAATCAACAGGACCAAAGAAAATGCATGGGATGCACACGTACATCTGAATTCAATGAACACATTATCAACATAGTATTGACCAGTTTACAGCAGTTTTCCTTTAGTGTTTCAAGTGTAAAATGAAGGGTTGTTTTGCTGAGCAGTATGTGTGTGTGTTTGTGTGTGTGTAAGAGAAAGATATATATGATTGATAACTCTTTTGTACTGTGTGTAACCAGCATACACCATAGAGTTAAAGACAGAACCAAGAGAATCCATGGTGCACACTCAAATTCCACTCACAAACTCATCTCTTGTGATAGAATTCCTCAGAAAATCAAGTGGGATCGGTGCATAGAGAGAGACTACTCAAGTGGAAACCTACCAAAAGCCGCCAATGTGCCTCATTTAGAATTGGAAAGGTAATCTTAATTTTAAAACATTGAAAAATGTTTAAATGCATCTATTGGCTGCATCTAGCTCTTGTAGCAATAAATACATTATTAAATTAAATTCTTATGATGTTTTTCAATTCTTTTATTCTTATTGTATATGTCATCTTCTGTGAATTAATTAATTAATTAATCAATCAATCTATCTTTTTTGTATTCATTTTTTTTAAGAACTCATTTTGTATACTGCTGGGATAGTAAATGCCTCCAGTTGCATTTGATGAAGTAAGATAAAGTGTAATAAATATATGGAGCTTTAAGTTTTATTGTTACAACTCAACTACACTTCTCAGTATGGCAGAAGGGTCTGGTTCTAGAGCAAACACCTTAAAGCAATGCTAAGAATGCCTGCTATATATAAAACATGAAACTTATATACAGTAATATTACCTATTAAAGGCTATTATGTAAAAGGTCCATAGAGCAAGCTGGGAACAAACACATTTCAATGAAAAATTAATCTTGGTATTTCAAAAGCAATTATTCATATGTCTTTCAAATACAACCATATAACAGTTTATACAGATGCACAGAAAGACATGGGGGAAAGAATCTTTCATGTTTCAATTGTGGATATCTATAATCTCCTTCAAATTAACAAGATTTCAATGAGACACACAGACAATATAGATGAGTTGGTAGTGGTATCACCACCTCTCACCAGCAAATTAAGAGTGCTCAATTTATGCAGTGAAATTAAATTCTTATATACATACAAGAAAAACATTTATGGACACTTTGAATCCACATTAGAAAATCAGAATTTTAATATTCATGCATGCTTCTTTATTTGAGATCTTAAGATTAATTTGGGGGTGGTAGTCTCAGCCAATTAAGTATTTCATTGTTCCATTTTTTTCAAAGACTCCTTCTTCATTCTTGTTCTATCCTTTTTGAGATGCAAGAATCCATGTAAAGTACTGTCATGTTAATTGCTCATAGGTACTGTAATTTACGTATGCACCCTGAATCCTAGTTTTGCCTCCTTCTAAGATCAGGCAGCCAAAATTCTGAGACAAAATAATAATATTCTGTGACAATAACTCAAACAAACATGGAAACTGGGTTTCTCATACATGCATTGAGTTGATACTTCTGAATGCCATAAAAAGGGGCCAAAATTTTAAATCTTGCACACTCCAATGATTTTAGAGAGTAACAGTTAAAATACAATACATTTAAAACATTTTAGAATGAGAAGGAAATGGGCTTCTGGTTCCGGATCGCGGCGCTGGCGGACGTTCAGGGCAATCGCTCCCTCCGCCGTCCGGTTTTCTCTCGCCGGGAGACCCTGAAAGGGGTCAAAAGTCATCTTGGAGGGGTGACGAGCAGGGAAGAGGACCTCCGACTGATCGCGGAAGGGTGGCAGCCCTTCCGTTTGATCCGGAGCAGCTCTTCGGACCGACGGAGAAAAGATCGGCCATCCACATGACCCATCATTAATGCCGTTTCCAGCCGGGGCCAAACTCACAACTAAGCATTTGAAAGCACCGCGGAGGAACTGGGTGAGACCCTACCTTCTTATTACCCAAATATTTTTTCCTGTAAAAGCTCTCTGAAATTGCTTCCCCCTGTGAGAAGAGAGGGAAGGGAATGTCTTTCTCTCACCCTCTAAAATGGCGGCGGCTGCCTACATTGGGGAGATGAAACCTTGAAAAATATATTTAAGTAATTGGACTTACATGTTTTCTGGATCTGGCAACCCAAAAAGTTCCTACTTTCACGGGAACTGGCTATTTTAACTACTTGGAAAAAAACTGGATAAAAGTCTAGCCTGTTTGAAAAGGATTCTAAAGGCCACCGGGGACATCTTGTGGTGAAGCCTGGTATAGCAAGTGAATATCCCTGGCAAAGAGATCTATTTACAACCTAGATCTGGCCTTGGTATTATCTAAAGATAAAAAGCTCCAGCTGGGAGTTGAAACTGGCTCTTAAGAACTGTGGAGGTGAACATTCACTGACTCTTGCTTAAAAAATTAGCCTCCACTAAAGGACTATCTACAAATATTTCAGAAATGGAGGGGGACCAGCAACAAACTTTCCTTGACTATAAACTTATACTTGAAAAAATCCTTGAAGCTACTGAGATAATTAAATCCAGACTGCAAGACAAAGGCACCAGCTTGAACCTACAAACTGAAATCCAGACTCCAACTAAAGAATTTACAACCCAGAAAACAACAGAAGCAGGAGAAATCAATACTAAGGCAGAGGACTCTAAGGAACAACAACAATATATTGAAAATTCTGACAATCAAATCCTGATTGCAACCAAAGAACCTACAACTCAAAAAGTAACAGAAGTGGAACAAAGTAATACCAAAACAGAGGATGCTAAAGATCAACGAGGACAGCACATTGAAAACTTAGTTAATCAATCAATAACTATAAAATTGGACATGACCTTTTACCTAAACCAGAAGAAACCTGAGGAAGACGAAGACCAGACCGAATTGAAGATAAAGATACTAGAATAAACATCAAGACTTGAATTACCAGGGTAACAACTTGATGATTATAAATGGACCAGTTCTTTTGAAAAGTTGATAACTAGATGGTCTCCTTTGATTCAAGTAACATATACCAGAATGAAAGGAGACCTATTTGATAATTTAAAGATATGGGTATGGAAACCTGGTTGGCAGAAAAAGAAAGCTAGAGTCAGGTTTAAAAAATGGGGCCTTCTGAAGTCTCGACTAATGGGCTAAAGGGAGACTTGGAGATGAAGGGAAATATGACTATTAGATTCAAATGTTGTTGGATTAACTGACTTAATAATTAGGGTACAGATTTATAAGGGAAATGGAAATTAAATGCCAGGAAATACCCTTAGCCCAGAAAAATATAGATGATGGATAAAGGTGGATAAAGGTTACTCTATTAGTAAGCTGTGATGTATCAGGATGAGAATTAGAAAATGTCTATGAAATAAAAATAGAATATATTTAAGTATGTAAGATGTGTATTTTAGATATCATAACTTTTGTGTAATGAAATAAAGGAAATTTGGGTTACCAGAAATTTGAATATTATGGATGTTAAAGGTTAAAATTGGAATACTGTAATTAGAAATTAAGAATTAGGTAAAACTTAAAAACAGGATACGTATATGTATAAACAAAAGATAGATTGATAAATGCTTTAATTGTGCCTGCTATGGCTAGAAATTTACTAGTTTAACTATGTTATATCAAATGTTAATGGGAAATAGAGAAGGAATTTTTGACAATGTAACCTGAGATATGTACTAAAAATGCCGTTATTGAATTATTGATTACCCAGTCACCACGTTGCTTTCTAAATACGTGGATGTTAAAATTGGAAAACTAATAAAATTTGTTACAAAAAAAAGAATGAGAAGGAAATGGAGTGAACATGCCTAGGAACACTTAATTTTCAGAAAAGTAATTGTAGACATTCCCATATTTTAAAGAGATAGAAACTAAGCATTAACCTTCTCTTCTTTCCATTCTGAGGAAAAGAAACAAGAACTTTCTCAATTTTCACTTTTCTCTATTTTAAGTAAAAAAAAAAAGCACTAAGGGCTCAGGAAGATTCTATAATTTCTAATACAAATACATTTTTATGATTTTACTATTACTTAAAAGTATATTCTTCATTACTTCACTATTGTCATTCTCATTGCACAAAACAACTATTTAGAGTTTTTTCCCTAATTAATTATCATAAAAATGGAGTGTTTAGTACTCAGCAAGGAGAAAAATACTTATGAAGTCATTTGTTGCCCAACCAAATCTAATTCAATTAATTGTTGTGGATATATGGAAGATGTATTTATTTCGGTCACTGTAGAATAAACTTGTTTGTTCTGTCTGGTTTTCTTTAACAAGCAGCACAAATAGTAACAAACTACATGTTTGCATTAACTAATTTATTTATCAGTGTTTCTTTAAGAAAAGTGAAAATAGCAATTTCAGCTAAGTTAGAAAAAGAAAAGGATTACTGGGTGGTATATTCAATCTTATTGGGGTGTCTTCCTGTTTATTCAGACTGAAAAAGAAAAAGAAACTTTCCTGATTTTTCAGTTACTCAGTTTTGAATTAATTACTCCGAAAGAAGAAAATACTATTTTTGCAGCAAAAGTAACGGCTTCAAGAATTGCTAAACCTCAATGTTTACATTATTTTCCCCAGCTCCCTGATGTAATTCAAAATCATCAAATTTATCTCCTGAAACTGATCTTCCTTTATCCTGCACTCGTACTTGTGGAATCATTAATAGTTGTTTTGAAAGTACTTCACAGTGCCTACCATATTAGTCTTAGCTTTTGCAAAATTCTTTTTCTAGGAAAACTATAGGCTATTAATTTGTGACTTCACTTTCTTTTAAATCTCATCTTAGATACATTTGTAGCATTCTTCATGACAGAGATGAATACTAGATATGAACGTGTGAGTTTTTTATAGCTTCCATGGTTATTTCTTTAAATATTTAGCACTGTACTTTTTAAAGAATCTATTGTTTTAGTAAAAAAGGAGTTTCTTTTTCTGACGAGGTACATACATGATAGAATCATTATGCTCCAACATTCAAGATTTATCTGTCAATTATTTGCACAATTTTCAGTTTCTTCTATGTATCCACTTTATTAAATATGTTGAGTGAATTGCATCCTAAGTTGAAGTGATTGAATCATACCAGTCATATCATGTAGATTCTTGGAGACAACAAAGTGACATATATAACAAATATGATAGCATTACAAAGTTATATTCATAAGCTCACTTTATTTTTAATAATATTTTTGAGGAAAGGTTTCAGTTATTTAAATTTTCAAAATCCATTCCTTTAAAAAAATATTTCACTTTATCTTTATTTGCCCTGCTAAGCATTTTATCTATTTCTTCTTTCCTAGAAAAAAAATTGTTTAAAATAGGAACAAACTCCTGTCACCTCTTTAATCATTTTAAAAAATTATTCTTAAAATTACATTGTACCCTCTAAATCAGACGTCCTCAACCTTTTGGGCACCAGGGACCAGTTCTGTGGAGAGAGGTTTTTCCGCGGACCGGAGGGTGCGTGGTTTTTTGTGCTGCCTGCATCCCGCAGATGGGGCTTTGCTTGTTTGTGCGGACCGGTTGCTGGCATGCCGCAGTCCGGTACTGGTCCACGGACCGGGGGTTGGGGACCCCTGCTCTAAATACCATCTGGCAAAGTGCCTTACAAATGCAGTAGTTTAAGAAAACCGTATATGGAAGGGGAAAAGATTCATGAGTGAGGAAAATACTATTATATCTTTAATAGCTTTGGTTAGTAAAAACAGAATCCAGCAAAAATATCTACTTCAGGGCAAGTTTTAAAATGACAGTTAATTCTGTAGACACAATCCAGTCCGCTAAGATATTGATGGAGAGACTATCTGTCTTGACCCAATCAGACCAATGAATAATATACAGCCTCCAGTCAAATATTGTTTACTTAAGAAAATTTGAAGATTTGATACAAGTCATTAAAATGTTGAGCTTCAGGACATAGGAAGTCATCTCTGTACATTGCTCTTGGCTGCTAGCCCCAGATTTTTCTCTTCCCAGCACGGAAAGATAGACCATTTACAAAGCAGCCCATTGCATGTTTTTGACAACAAAAAGTGATTTATACAAGTCTGCTAAGTCACACCAGTGCAGGGGAAAAAAAATTAGACACTTGAAATTCTGATTCTTACAACGAATGGGGAGGAAAAGTGCCTGACTAGCCTTTTCAGACACTTGACTTAACTAGCACCACATATCAGTCTAATGGACATTTGAGGACATCACCCCTGGGCAGCAGAAGCCTGGCAATCAGAAGGAGACTGGCTAATATTCTATTTATACTCTACCTCTAAAATGACAATCTAACCATGCTCCCTTGGTGCTCACTTTCATTATCAGGATGGTGTTTTTGTAGAAAAGGCTCTAATGGGTCAATAGAATAATCCATGCTGCAGAATTAACAAAAATAAAAAAGAGGGGGACCTCATTTCTATATATTAATTTCCGATGTATTAATTTCCGCTTACTCTATGTTCCTTTTCAAAACAGTATGAGAAAGGAAAGACAGCTGCCATTTCTAATGTAACACAGCGATATATGAGGACTAGCACATTTGATCCTACAGCACATACAGATAACTAGCAGATCTGGAACTGCTGTATTTCAGATGAACGAGGATAATAAAATACAGCAAACTAATCACAGAGTCAGTGGACACTTAAAATAAGGGGTAGCACTAACAAATTTAATGAGCACAAAGGCATTCACTTGTATGATCTAAACTTCCACAGCATTACTAGTGGGGGATTTTCAATTGCAATTTCATTCTAACCATAGCTCAAGTCTGTAACTTGGGAATGCTTGGTTTGCAATAAGCCCCAATACTGCCTAGCTGTTACTATTCATCAACTTTGACATGTCTATCTAATCTCTGAGTTTACACTGTACTTTTCCTTAATGTGAGTTGTACAGTATAGCATAACATATAAACACAGCTTTTGTGCTATGGCTATATAAACTGTTTCATAGCTTAGAGCATGGTGTGAACAATACTTAAAACCATGTCTAAGCAGATGAACGAATTCAGTAATGAATTGAGATGAGCAATAGCTTAATACAATCTGTGTACCTAGCTAAAATGTGAAGCAGCTCCAGCTTGGTGTACAATGGATCATCAAAGCAATTATAAAAAAAAAACACATATTTGAGTGACTTTTTTAAATTTACAAAAATATAGTCTCACAAATACATTGGCACAAACCTGTGCACATGAAATATACTATCATCAAAATAAATTTTATTGTACCCACCCAGTCACTTATCTGTGCGATACAGCCATATAAATTTGACAGATAAATAAATAAATCAGGGATGAAACTTAATGGGCTCATATGCTCAAAAACAATACGTAGTATTGCTTACTATATAAGCAGGCATTTTCTTGTTCTAGATTAAAACAAACACACATACCTGCCTCAATACTGAAGCAATGTTGCTTTTTATTTAAAAATGACAATAAAGGCACAATAGGCTATATTAAGCATAAGCATAGCTTTTATCTTTATAGGCTTGGCTAAAATCTATCATATCAAAATGACTATTAGCTAAAATGCTGAAAAATAAATAAACCGCTATTATAAACTGAGACATTTATGACCTGCATGCACTTCCAACAAGTGTTTGAGCTTTCCCATCAAGAAACACAAGTAATAAGTATTCCAGTGCACATATTGCTTATTTAAGAATGTGAGCTTACAACCTTTTGAGTAAGGCTCTTAATGCAAAGGGTGTGTTGCATACAAAAGAGGATTTTGAAGCAGTCGTAACCAATTAAGTGGTTTTATAATCTTTTGACTTTTTAATATCTTGACAATATATGTTAGAATTTTATAAGGCTCACATGTGTATTTTACAATTATGAAGATTAAATAAAAAATATACTGGTATATTAAGTAACATTTTTTTTAATGTCTGCAAATAACTGTAATTAAAAACCAAGTGTTTAGACCACTTTGCTATAGCTATTTATTTATTTGCCACCCATCTCGCTGTGGGGCTACTCTGGGTGGCTTATAACAATAAAGGGGGTTAAAAATGTAAATACAACAATAGCAAAGGAATACAAATAAACAATGGAAGTACAATAATATGAAACTTAAAAAGATGGGTGGAGAGGAGCCAGGAAGTGCAGGGGATGGTGGTAGGGTCATCAGAGAAGGCTTTTCTCCTGAATCTTGTCAATTGGATATATAACAAACTGGATCTTGTCAGCTGGATATATTCAGTGGTGGGATTCAAATATGTGAGCAACCGGTTCTCTGTGTGGATGCCACTTCTGGAAGTCCATTCTAGGCCTGGGCAACAAAAAATTAGCTACCGGTTCTGCTGAAGTGGTGAGAACTGGCTAAATCCCACCACTGGATACATAACAAATCTATAGTATGGTTTTTGCATCTATGTTTCTGTCTTTGAAAAAGATATACCTCCAAAATACACCAAGCCTGATTAATAGGCCAACACAGTGCTAGGCTGCATTAACAGAGGGATAGAATCAAGATCACGTGAAGTATTAATACCACTTTACAATGCCTTGGTAAGGCCACACTTGGAATACTGCATCCAGTTTTGGTCACCACGATGTAAAAAAGACGTTGAGACTCTAGAAAGAGTACAGAGAAGAGCAACGAAGATGATTAGGGGACTGGAGGCTAAAGCATATAAGGAACGGTTGCTGGAATTGGGTATGTCTAGTTTAATGAAGAGAAGGACGAGGGGGGACATGATAGCAGTGTTCCAATATCTCGGGGGCTGCCACAAAGAAGAGGGAGTCAAGCTATTTTCCAAGGCGCCTGAAGGCAGGACAAGAAGCAACGGATGGAAACTAATCAAGGAGAGAAGCAACCTAGAACTAAGGAGAAACTTCCTGACAGTTAGAACAATTAACCAGTGGAACAACCTGCCTCCAGAAGCGGTGAATGCTCCAACACTGGAAGTTTTTAAGAAGAGACTGGACAGCCATTTGTCTGAAATGGTATAGGGTTTCCTGCCTGAGCAGGGGGTTGGACTAGATGACCTCCAAGGTCCCTTCCAACTTTATTATTATTATTATAACGTTTTCTTCAAAGGCACTTAAGACTCCATCCTTTCTCCTATTATTATGTTTTTTTTTTTACTTGCATTTATAGTTAATCCGAGCTTCGTTTAGTTCTTTATTATCTGACTGAACTTTCCCTCATGGATAGTCTTGCGATGGCTCACAATAAATCCAAAAGCAGAGAAATAGCAACTAAAACACAATAATTAAAAATTGAAGGAATTAAAAACAAACAAACCAGTTAAATAAATAACAAGCACTAAAGTTGTGTTTAAGATGCAGCACAAAACCACACAAGTATTTGCTGCTTTTCTAAAGGGTAACTGGAGTAAGGGGAAGGCCGTTTGGCCTTTTTTTGGGGGGGGGGGAATTATTCCACTCAACTGGAGTCATTGAAAGCCTTCTTTGGGGCTATTTCTCTCCATCCATGGAATGGGGAAGGATCCAAAGCAGCCCTTCCTGACTGAACACATAAGAGAAACTTGATCTAAGGGTCACAGGATTTTAGATGTCATAACCAGCACTTTAGTCAGAAACTGTGCTGTGCAAAAATGATTTTCCCGTATCGGCAAACAGGCTGCCATGTTCTGTGCCAGCTGTCATTTCCAAGTAATTTTAAAAATGTTGCAGTAATCCAGTCTGCAGTTAATGAGAACCTGAATTTCAGTCACTCAGGCCCTCTGTTTCTAAACCAGTTGCAGCAAAGGCCACCTGGATATGGGCTGTACCTGTTGATTAAGGTGAAGCTGTGAATCAAAGAAAATCTCCAGTTCACAGACCTGTGTAGAGCCCACAAAAGAGCTAGCAGTTAGGCAGATGGTTTCCGAACAGTCAGTTAATTTGTCTGGTAGGATTCTCTTTGAGTTGGTTTAATCCTCTCCAATTCCTTATAGCCCCCAATATTGGATAATGACATCTACTGCATCTCTTGCAAAGAGATGTGCAATGCATTTTATCATCAGTATACTGATCTCTTATTCGAGGCAGGTTATTTATTTATTTTATTTTTAATTTATTTTATTGATTAGATTTGTGTGCTGTCCATCTCATCTGGGGGCTACCTCTCAGTGATTTTATGTAAAAATATAATATCTCATAGAACATAGCCAAAACAATCCCCTGATAACAACAACTGGAATTGCTGACTCAGGAAGGAACATTTTTTTCACTTTTGTTAGTGGTCCAGAAAATTGCCATGAATAATGGTACAGAGTCACACTGAGAGGTCTCATAAAACCAGAACAGCATTCATCTGTCTAGGTCCCAATGAAGGTCACCCATAACAGTAACGAATGTGATTTCCATTTGACAGCCATACTTGAAACTCAAATGTAAAAGATCAAGATAATCTTGATACAAGATTCTCTGCCATTCATTTTCATAGAACCCCCCACAATCTTCCTTAAAGGAGAATTAAAGAATAGGTGGAAATTGTCCAATGCAGTTGAATCAAAAGACAACTTCTTCAGGAAAGAACAAAATATAAATGAACTAATTCACTTCTATTCTAGCTATTAGTGAAATCTGTCTGTCTGTCTGTCTGTCTGTCTGTCTGTCTGTCTGTCTGTCTATCTATCTAATCCATCCATCCACCCATCCATCCAATGAGTATAAATGTGCATCTAGTCTGAAATTGTGTCTGCTTGTTAAGGCATGTCAAGAAACATGTTTATTTCAAAAAATTAATTATCCAGTTTACATAAGTAGTTAATCAAGCAGAATCGATTTCATGGTGGATAGACACTGAGATCACATTGCATCATACACAAGATAAGGAAAGAATTGAAATTGCTCTTTAAAACAGCAACAACCAACCTGGGAATACATATCCCATTGCAACAGTTCTATGTACTCCCTCTAAAGTACTGATTTGCTTCACAAGCCTGTCCCCTTTAATTTAGATTTTTGTTACTGCAGAAGAACATATCTCAGTTGTTTGAACATGCTGTTCTCCTGCACTCTTCCTGCAATTCTCTGCATATAAAACACAATCAAGTATTGTACAGCACAGGATAATAAGTAAGCACTCTCACAAGAGTAGGCATAAATGCAGAAAAGAAATATATTCATGTGCTTGTAACAGAGAGTAAAATCTGTTATTATCCATCTAGTGTTCCTCAACTTTGGCCAATTTGAGACATGGGGACTTCAACTTCAGTGCTGGTTAGAGAATTCTGGGACTTGAAGTCCACACATCTTAAGGTTGTCAGGGTTGAGAAACTTCACTGGAGGCTTTTAAATATCACTGCTCCATCAGTGGAGACTTTTAAGAAGAGACTGGATAGCCACTTGTCTGGAATGGTATAGGGTAGGGCTTTTCAACCGGTGGCACGCGTACCACCTGTGGTACTTTGCCACGTGGCAGGTGGTATGCGACCATCCTAGAGAAGTGTAGCGGGGGAGGGGAATGAGCCGAAGCGATTCAAGCCTGAGGGAGAGGCAGGGGCAGCTGCAGGACTGCCTGGGCTCGACAGAAGCCCCAGGAGCTGGCAGGGCTCCAGCTGATTGGCTCCAGCTGATTGGCTCTTCCAGAAGCAGCACGGAGCAGCACGGAGCTGGAGGTGAAGAAAAAAAGGGGGGGGAGGAAAGGAGAGGCTATAAAAGGTGTTTTGGGCGGGAAAGGGGAAAAAAGACAACAGGGAAAGGTTTAATCCCTTTAAACAAATGTAATTAGTTTTACCCCCTTTAATTGAGTCTGTCTATCACTTTTAGAAAGTTTTCTTTGAAGGTAAACAGGCTTAATTTAAAGCTAAAGCGTTCAGTGTCGGATTGCAACATTGTGATACGCCTGAGGCAGCTTAAAGGAAAAAAAATGGAGTTTATGTGTTTCTTTATTTTGTGAGCCTTTCTTGCTTTGCACTTGATTCCTGTGTCTTTAAGGGTACAGGGAAGGGATTGGGGGGGGGGTTCATTCTTACTACACTGTGGAAAGAGCTCAGAAGGGAGAGAGGAAGAAGGGCCGACCAGCTAGCTCAGGGGTCTACAAACTTAGCAACTTTAAACCTGTGGACTTCAACTCCCAGAATTCCTCAACCAGCCATGATGGCTGAGGAATTCTGGGAGTTGAAGTCCACAAGTCTTAAAAGTGCCAAGTTTGAAGACCCCTGAGCTAGCTGGTAGTGGTGTATATTAATAAACATGGATAAATTCATCATACATTTGTCAGTGCAAAGGAAAAGTGATTCAGCAAAGGAACAGCCACCAAAGAAATTAAAACTGGTACTTTTTTCTACAGTTTGTAATATTTTATTAGATTATAGAATAAAATACAAAAATATAAAAGCAAATTGTAGGATACAGTGGGGAGGAAAAAGGGAGAAAAGTGAGGGGGAGAAGGGAAAAAGAACAGACTTCCTCTGTTGCAGTAGAAGGAAGCATTAACATTGAACCTCAACTTTTTACTTTTCCATAATATTATAAACTAGCCATTTCTATAACAACAAATGAATTTAATCAGTAAAACCCAAAATCCCCCCCTTTTTTTAGTCAACAAGTTTTTGACACCTTGCTAAGAACTGGTGGTACTCAAATATTGTCATGTCCTAAAAGTGGTACAATCTATGAAAAGGTTGAAAACCCCTGGTATAGGGTCTCCTGCTTGAGCAGGGGGTTGGACTAGAAGACCTCCAAGGTCCCTTCCAGTTCTGTTATTTTGTTATTCTGCTAACATTGATCTAAACCAGGGGTGTCAAACTCGCAATGTCACATGACGTGTTGCGACATATCGTGACTTTTTTTTCATTGCCGGCAATGGGGTGGGTGCGGTTTCGGCATGACGCAACCGGCCCGCAGGCCGGCAGTTTGACACCCCTGATCTAAACACTAGAAACCTTAGGTGTGTTAAGGGGTATTTATGAGATGAGGGAGATCAAAATATCAAGATGGCAACCATTCCATTGAAGCTCTGCCTATTTTGTGTCCAATGTGATCGATTTAATAAAGGGATGAGACTTCAAATACATGGTTATGGTCACCATCTTACTATTTTTGTTTTTTTTTAAATATATTTTATTGATTTTTTTTACAATAACAATCTTTAGTGCTTAGTAAACAGCGTGTTATCTGAGTTCATATATTTAAAAAACAATAATAATTTCTATAATTCCATAATCAATATATTAATTAATAGTTTGTTTCCTTGATCTTCCCTTCTTCCAATAATATTCTCCTTTATCAGCATTAGACAGATATAATTCTTAATATTTTCAATGCATACAAAGTTGGATATAGATTTTTTGTATTTGTACAAGCAACAATGACATCCATATATAACATCTTTTCTGATTGACTTATATTTCAATTGTATTTGTAAAAGTCATCTTATTAAATCACTATGCATCCTGTTTTCAGAATTCTTATTTATATTTAATTTCCCCTCAATATCCAGACCATTCTTATCAGTCATAATTTTCTCGAAATTGATTACCCTTAAATATCCAAACTTTTCATTTATTTATACCATCTCAATATTTTCATATTTTATATATTATAAAGATACTATACTACTTATATATCTTATAACATCCACATATAACATCTTTCCTGATCGGCTTACGTTTCAATTATATTTGTAAAAGTCATCTTGTTAAGTCACTATATTCCCTGTTTTCAAAATTCTTATTTAAGCTTAGTTTTCCCTCAATATTCAAATCATTCTTCTTGGTCATACTTCTCTCAAAGTTAATTACCTTTAAATGTCCTAACTTTTCCTTCACATACATCATCCCAATATTTTTACGTTTCATATATTATAAAAAATACTATACTACTTATGTCTCTTATCCCTCTTACTATAGCTCCTTTATATTCAAAATTATCCATTCTTTTAACCATATTCAAACAAGTGTTTAATCATGTAGTACTCCATCTGGTAAGTCGAATCAGGTCTCTTGAATCTAACTTTAGCCTTCTTCTTTTGCCAAGTAGCTTTCCAAGTTAATATATTCTGCTTGCCAGGGGATTCCTGTATTTTTGTAAATATTGTTGGGAGTGAGAAAGACAGGTTGTATATGATGTACACTTTTTGTCTCCCAGACTCTAATGATTCTCCTGGCAGCTCTATAATCCATTTTATTAAATCTTTTTTCTTATCCTCAAGTTTGTTTTGAAGTCCTGACAGATAAGATATCTTTTCCATTTTCATTGTCATGGCAAAAGTTTGTAGATTTTTTTCTGTTTGTATTAAGTTGTAGTTCTCTTCATTTGTAGCTTCCCTGTTTAAGTCACTTCCTTCTAGTTTGTGTTCTGTTATCTGGTTTGTTTGTTCATTCTTTATTGTCATTTTCTGAGAGTTTTTAATTTGTGATTTTAAATTGAAGATGTGCTCATTTATGTCATCAAAGTGTTTTTTAATCTCATTGTGGTTTGAAACCATTGTTACATGAATCTGTTGTAGCATTGCGTACAATTCCTCTTGGAAACTATTTGTCTTCTCTTGGAGTATTGCTCCTGCAGATCTCTGATGTTCCAGGCTAGGTCCTTCAGAAGGGAATATAAGGTGTGGTTTCCTGTCACTTTTAGATAGGTATGCAATATCCATTTTGTCTCCTCCCTCCAGGTAGTCTTTCACTAGTACCATAGTCTTTGTGTTTAGCCTTATCAAACCAGCCAATCTTAAAATCCAAACAACCAAATCTCATATAGTTCTTATCTTTATATATGGTTTTTGTAATCCAATGTGTTTCCAATTATCAAGGCATCAGTGAAAGCAATGTTTTATAACAATTCTTCTGTTCAGGGGTCTTTGAATTATCAACCAGTCAGAATTGCAGTAAAATGTTTTGCCACCTTAAAACCTTCCAGTAAATTCTCCTCTAGAAGATTAGCCAAGAGTCAAAGTTTTTCTTTTTCTGCAAACAATTCTTAAGCTTAGACAACAGTTAAAGTTTTTTGTTTTTGTTTTTGCAGACACTTCTTAAGCTTATGGGTAGCCCACTATGTTTTCTTTCTTTGTTCCCAGCAGTTTTCTATTGAGCTGAGGGTTATTAAAGTTCAAGGGAATAGATTATTCTTTATTTCTGGGTGTCTTGCCAATTTCTGAGTCAGTGTTATACTGTTGTTTATGCTCTAGTTCTCCACTAGATGTCAGTAGTTATTTATTTTCCAACTTTTTCAAACAAAGAATTATTTTTCTTTTTCTTTTTTTAATTTCATCAGGACTCTTTAGGATATAAAATCTTAACGGTTTTCTTAATTTTCAGATTTATCCAGACTATAGTAATATTAATTTCATTTCAGTATATTTTCCCCCCTTGGAAGTTAATTCGCCGCTTCTGTCTATGGTGGGGTGGGGATGTGATCCCCTCCCTTCACTTTCAGAGGATTTCTTGTTTTGGGGATCTTTTCCAAGGAATCAGTTACAAAATAGAAGAGAGAAGTTTGATACTCTCACCCAGTTCCAAGCACGCTGTTCACCGTTATTCTAGTTTGTGCTCTTGGACTTCGGCTGCTGGCAGCTTGGGCTAGACACTGGTGTGCAGCTAGCCTTTCTCCTGTCAGGTTAGAGGGCTTCCTCCGGATCAATCGGATTGACTGCCATCATTCCGTGATCATTGGGGTGCCCTTCTTTCTTCATTGCCTCTCCGGGGCGACATCAGACCCATTTAGGGTCCCCTGGCAGGGCAAAACCAGCTGTGGAGTGCGGAGCCCCACAGTCCCTTGGCCGCATCACTGCGAGGCAGAACCGGAAGTCTTCCATCTTACTATTTTTGATTTCCCCCCCAAAGACCTCCCTGTGTCAGTTAAGTTCATACATTAGGGGTACTTTTATTGTTCTAGTTCTAATGTTATCACTGTTTGATTCAAACTACAAATGATATCAAATGCACCTTTGGTTCCTCTTCTCTGGACTCTCTGGTTTTTCTTTAAAATAAAAATAATTGCAAGAGGAGGCAACTGCAATGTCGGCATAGAGCAATTCTACTTTTCCCATGCCATTTTCCCTTTATACTTCTATTGGTTTCTGAAACAAAGATCAACTTCAGAAGAGCTATTTCAGCATTAAAATTATGAGTGAAAGCATTGATGCTCTTTCCTCTCCATTCTGCAGTGTCAGAGTCCCTTGGAAATAACTGCTGATCCATGTAACACTTTAATACAATAAACAAAAGTCAATCAGGTTGGAAGCTTAGGAAATCAGTAATAATTGTGATAGGATATGCAAAAAAAGGAGCTGAAGAAGTACCTGTGAAGCTGGGACATCAGACAGATGCCATGAGGAGGAGCAGCGATGTTCAATATCCACTACACAAATCAGCATACCTCTTTCTCTTCACAAAACAGATTTTTACTCACAAAACAGATTTAGTTGCAAAATAAGTCTTAGATGAACCATTATTTACAGTACTTCTAAATTACAAAATATCCTTCTATTTTCTAATTTGCTCTTCTGTTTATATTAAAAAGTCATTTTTGTTAAATGTTATATTTTTCCACATCATAAAATTTTACAGCTGTTTTCTTATTTATACATTAACTGATAACCTTCAGTCCATCTTGTCATAGTGAGGATGCAAGTCAAAGAAACTCAAAAGGTAACATAATACAACTGTGAGTGACAACATTTTCAGGCTTCAGGAACCTATTATTTTCTCCTCTCCTCTCCTCTCCTCTCCTCTCCTCTCCTCTCCTCTCCTCTCCTCTCCTCTCTTATCCTCAACCAATTTATTCAGCATGCTAAAGAATCATAGATACAAAACAATTACATGTACTTAGAATACATGTAATTCAATTATATCTTAGTGTAAATGCATATATACTTCAGTGTAGACATAAATCTGTGGAGAATTCTCTCTTCTTCCAAATACAAGTAACCCAACACACCTACAGCTTTCTATATACCAGTTCACTATAACTCAGTTCTTTATGAAAAGATGACACTGATTAGCTTTGCCCTCTGAAAATGCAGGTTTCAATTTAGAAAATCTATTCTAGCTATTTTTAGGGGGCAAAATATGCAAAGTGATCTGAAGAAAGTGACTTATTTTGCTTTCCTATCCTTAAGGCAATGCAATCCATTGCCTGATAACAGGTACTACTTCATATACATGCAGGGGAAAGAGGAAGAATAAGCGAGAGCATTGCCATCTGTTTTGAGCAGAAGGTAATGGCAATGGAGCTAGGCAGACGTTTTGCTGTGTTGAATGTGCTTTGAGAGAGAACTTTTTTTCCAAAGGGAAAAAAGACAAAGGAAGTGGCATCCTCCCAGAACATATCTTCATCCCCACCGCCAAGAAAACAAAACATACTTCTTTCCCACTTCTAAGGGCTTTTCTGGGCCAAAACAATTTGATTAAACTGTTTCAAATCCAAGACATTCAATTTACGCTCAACTCAATCTTCAAAAGCATCTTTTAAGTTTTTTGCTTGTAAAAGCTCTATCAATAGCACTTTTGTCTACATGCTGGAAATCTTTTACAGGAAAAATATAAATGAGGACTTTGATGCTTTAATTTGTTATATTTTCCCCCTTTATTATTCAAATGATACATTTTTTCCCCTATAAATACTGGCCTCTCTTACTTATTTCTGAAGCAAAATTCATTCTGAGAACTAAATGGTAATTTAAAAGCATTAAGAATCAATATTTCTAATGTAAAGTATTTATCTAGTTTCATTAAACTGGTATTGGTATTTTTTTAAAATCTAGATCAATGAAAAATGTATGACAAAATTTCAAGACTGTTGTCTTGAAATATTTTGAGATATAATAAAAACTAACAGCTAGCAAACTCTTTTTCTAGAGGTTTTAAAAAATTGAGCAGGCAATGGGAAGTAGAGAAATATTTTCCAAAACTTTCATCTAAATGTTTTCTGAAAGTGAGAGAAATGTGTGGAAAAATGAGAGGAAAAAAGAAGGAATGCAATCCCCTCTGAGCTCTTCCTTCATACTATGACTGGATTCATGTGGTGCATAAAGCCTTACTGTGGCTTTGTTTCAATTTAAGGCATTGGTTTATTATGGTTCTGTGTGAAGTCTTGCTCTTGAATGTCACTTCCATTTGTGCTGTGCTATGAGAGGGTGATCTAAGAGACTTTCTGCATGCTTTGAGGTTAGAGCATAGGCAGGGTGCCTTCCTCTATATTACTCTTTCTCAACCTTAGCAACTTTAAGATGTATAAACCTCAAATGCCAGAATTCCCTACCAGCATGTTAGCTGGGGAATTTTGGAAACTGTCATCTATACTTCTTAAAGTTGCCAAAGTTGAGAAACCCTGCTATACATTAGCATTCCTTAGGCTATGAATGTGACTGGAACCACAGTCCCATAGCCACTTTATTCAATGTAGTTTGAAGAATAGGTCAACTCCACTACCTGCACATAAACACACTCTTTCTCAAAAGCCAACTTGTCAACAATGACTGTGCCTCAGCTGCACAAATCCCAATGATCACCAAGCAGAAGCCAAAAGGTGCAGAAAACTGTAACTCTTGGCTGCTGGTTAGTGATCAGGAGTTGACAGATGGATAATCATTTTGGAAAATATTCTGGCTCTCTCTGACAGCATCCAGTAGCTTAACCCATTTCTCCCACCCACAAAAATTCCAAAACCATTTATGCAGTGGACAGCACAATATTTGGGTAGTACAAATCCAGGTCATCACAACATAGCAAACAAGAAAGATGTACTCTTTACTATCACTAAACAGATCTTAGTTAACCTTCCCAAATGATTGGATGGAGTGCCTGGGCTGTATAAGCATTGCCCTGGCATATGTTCTGATTGGTGATTGGCAGAGACTTTTTCCATGATAAGTGACACTTTATATTCAGTTATGAGAAATCGGCAGTCACTGCTCTTACCATCCCTATGCAGTAGAGCTGTATGGACAGCAGAACAGCATGGTTCCATATAGGGAGAGGGAACACTATGGGGACAGGTTTAGGACAATGGAAGTTATACCTGGTCTATGGATGGAAAGAAACAATAGCAAAAAAAAAAAAGGTTGTGGAGATGAGTCCTATGATGCCACAGCACTGATAAGATTGTCTGATAAAGTTCAACGTATTAATACAAAAACTTCAAGCATGAGCATCAAGACCCAACCTTATTATACAGTAATGTCTATTGCAAGGCTATGTGATCAGGCTCAACACTTCTCCAGACTTCCCTTTTCAGTCACAGCCTATTGATCCTAGCTTTCAGTTTTAGAATAGTGTGGTGTTTTTTCAAGATGTGACGGAACCCAGCAATTTGTTTAAATTGGGTGCTAAGTAGAAAAAGAGTGATTTAAATCAAGGCAGTTAATTTAAATCACCAAGAAAAATAAAATACTTGTTTAAGCTATTAATTAATTAATTTCAAGCCTTTTAATTCATGTATTTCGTTAATTTCCTTAGTTCCTTAGTTTCAAAAACAATTAAAAGAAAACCATAACATCTTGCAAATAAACAGCTTTTATGTTACCTGAGAGAATAATCCAAAACCTCTTGTTATGCCTTCCCTAGGTCTGTATTTATATGAGCTTAGAGGCAGGGGACCAATTGAAAAATTAAAAGATTTCTATTTGACTTTCTTTACATATGCAAATACACTACACTTGATAGCTTACTAAGCAAGTTTTCTCAGAATTAAATCCTATTTAGTTCAATGGGACTTATTCCCTCTTTAAATTGCTTAAAATTGCTATCCTAAATTGGAACTTATTATCTGTGAGTCCTGATACATCCATCAAAGTTTACAAAACAACTTTAAACTTAAGATGAATTGGTTGGAGAGGCTTATCTGATGTAAACATCTACCATGTTTGCTATTTCTGCTGGCAATAGTTTTGAATTCATGAATTCCATCAAGGTTCATGGAAAACTGCCTTTGATCTGCTAATCCACAAATCCTTTGTCTTCCAGAGAGGTTCCAAGATTAGAACATTCCTTCCTATATTAAAATAAACAAAAATGGATTTTTTTTAAAAAAATGTCAGAACTAGAAACTTCCTTAACTAATGCCAGTGACTAATCTACTAAGTACTTCTCTATTAGAATTCTGTTCTTCAGTGGCCAGATTGTTAAGTATAAAGAGCTGACAGTTACTAAATAATGTAGTATTTCATACTCTGATTACCTGAATATTTATAATAAATATAACAATTGAAAGCAGTGGTGTATGTAGTAAATGATACTACCAAAATGATAACATGCATGTAATGACATCAGCAGATGGACTTGCTTCCTGATATCTGGCAAAAGTATGTCAATCACAGTATTTGCACGATGAGGATATCAATATTAAAAAAAAAACCCTGATATTAATCTATAAGTCCAACGTAGCTCACTTCTTCATTATCTTCAGGACCATTTCTTGCAATTAGACTATGCCCTTACTGTGGAATCAAACCAAGAAGGGATTTTTAGTGTCCCCACCTCACAAAAAATCCTAGGGATGGGTCCCAGAAGAAGTTCTCCTCCATGACAATCCTAATATTGTGCAATAGGTTACCTCCTAAGGATTTGCAATCAGCCCCCTTGAATTGTAAAAGCAGTCTATTTGGGCAGATGGCTGCATATTAGTGATGGTGTTGTGCTGCTCCTTTCTGTTTTGGTTGACTTTTAATTCTTGTTACAGTAAGATGATGGATTTTATTGGGTGCCTGAGATTTGTTTTGTATTTCTATTATCATGTATTCTATTGTTCTATACTGCCTAGACAACTTGTGATTCGATAATAGGCAAATCTGTATAACAAATAAACAGAATAGAGGTGAAATGAGAAGTCCAACTTCCAAATCAGTAAAGGAACTATGAAACATTTTTGACAAATGGTGATCCAACCTAGGATTGAAAAACTTTACTGAAGGAGACCAAACCATTTCATGAGGCAGACTCTCCCAAATCCTACAGTATATTGTACATCTGCTTTCCTATAGGTTCAACCATTGGCTTTGATCCTACTCAGTAGGATAACCAAGATCAAATCACCATCTTCTATCTGACAATTCCTTAGATACCTGAAGATAACTATCAAGCATTCCCTCACTCTACTTGGAATGCTGTGACCAATTCCTTTAGCTGTTTGTCATAGGACTTGGTTCCAGTTCCTCACTGTCTTTATGATCTTCCTTTGAACTCCCTTCAGTTTATCAATTTCTTTTAGTTATTGTTCTTAATATTCTTCATAGTATTCTGAGTTGGAGCCTGATCAAGGCAGAGTATTGTGGAACATTTTCCTATGATTTTTCATATTTATGAATGCTCTTGTCAATATTGCAATGATCTTGGCTGAAGCCATTTTTGCTTTGTTTTCAATTGCCACAGTAATGGGAGGGGGTATGAGTGGTTTTAAGGTTAAACTAAACAATAAATTGTCCCATGGGAACCAAGGTCATTGCTGCCTGACTTTTGGCAGGCTGAGCCTTCCGTTAGAAAGTCCGCCAAAGTATTCTATTGGGGAATGTGGATAATTACATAGTGCTGGGGTGGGAAGTTCAACTTTGTAACATTGTAATGCTTGGGAGAGAATTCCAGACTTGGTTTCACTTTTGACTGTGCCGATACTTTGTAGCCAATAAATATGTTCTTTAAGGAAATCTCTTGCCTTGGAGTTCTGCTTTTACTGGTCTCATCTATCGGAACCATGACAGCTCTTTAGGTACAGTCAGTCAGTCAATTATGAATCTATCTCTCACTTGTGTCATCATATTTCCCATTTTATAAATGAAGCTATAACAGGAGACTTTTTGAATGTGTTGCTGAGATCCAGGTATGCTATGTCCACAGCATTTTCACAATCTATTAAGCTAATAACTCTGTTGAAAAAAAGGGATAAGGTTAGTCATGCCATACACATGTTAGCTCTTGTTAACTGTTGGATTCCTAGCTATGATGGCTAATAATCTGCTCAAGGACTTTACCCAGAATACTCATCAAGGTCCCCATTTTCCTTTTCAAAAAATCAATATGTCGAAACAATCACAATACATAAGCTTTACTTTGTGCTTTAACGTAGCATTTTGCAGAAGAGCATTGATTCAAGTTTAAATTGTTGTAAGTGGAGTCATGGCATATTTATGTGAATTACATGAATGCTGCTAATAACTGGAAAAGAGAAATGCTTTTAAAACAAAAACTTTAAAATATTTTTCAGTTCTTTTTTTTAATCATTCTATAAAATGACTTTTAAAATTATATGCTTGAACTTTAAATCCTTGCATGATGCATCTGTTGGGACTAGTCTTTTGAATATATGATTAATAAGCTTAACGCTTATGCATTGGATGATCCTCTGAAGCACTAAAGAGGCTCAGATACTTTCAAGGAGACAGTGAAAGATACTCAAGACTGGACCTTTTTGTTGAAAGATGGCTGGGTGGAGTCATCTGTTTATAAAGCATACAATGCACTCATTGTACAAAGAGGCAAAGTGAGACCTTTTCCAAATAGTACTGTATTCCAGCCAGGCAGGAATTATTGCAGGATCATAAAGCAAAAATAATGTTTAGTGTATCATCCACCTCTTGTCCTGAAAGTCTACTCTAAAATTGCAATATGCTTAAAGTCCTCCCACTTTTCTCCCCACAGATTAGCTTGTCTTCAGAAAGCAGCAGGTCCTTTTTTTTTTTTTCAAGTCAGAGATGACAGAACATTGGCAATATATATATATATATATATACCCAATACACTGGCATTGCTATTGATCAACCTATGCTCTCAGTCCATGAGTATTAGAGTCACACTTTAAGAAGAAAAAAAAAGTAAGAAAGTAATGGCTGAGGCAATGAAGCAACATACGGTTTCATAAAAAAATTCTGTAATGAAGGCACTAATCAGGAACCAAATCAGATTTTTCACACAAGACAACAGCCAACTAATTGTGAGTAAGGCAAGGAGAACAATCAGAACAGATGGGACATTGCGCTGTCTGCCTAAAATGTAAATGTATTCAAGATCTAAACTCTAATAAAGAAAACACCAAAGGAGAAAAAAAGAAATAAAAGCCCGGTGTGAAATCTTCACACTCCATTCCAGCTTTTTTTTTTTTTTTAGACAATCTTTTGCAGCTCACTGCCAAAAAGCATTTGGGTTCAATTTGTTAGCTTCAGATGTATTTCATATTTTAGGACTTCTTTTTTAAAATATTAATAGTATTCATATTTAAGGATCTTTCAAAAGAGACAGGGATACTGAAAATATAAGATATGATGCTGGTAGGAAAACAATAACAAAAAGTGAGGTCTGTTGATGTACATTCACATGGAGATACCAACAGTTTAGATTCAGTATTATTGCATTCATGAGTATCAAAGGCAATATCCCTGGCGGGGGGGTGACCTATAATATGCTATTTATGGGAAATGCTCTGTTTTGTTCATTTAAGTAGGAAGAGTTTTAGATTTAGGCAGATTAGGTTATTTAGCATTTTATACATGCAAATTATACCTCTACTGGCATTAGTCATAGGTAGCCATCTTATTGTGTGAATAGAAGAATGACAAAGCTGAAAAATGAAAACAAGCTGAAATAATGTAATAAATTATGTAATGTAATATAATATGTATGTAATGTACATATCTAATGTACATAATGTAATGAAGTAATGAAGTAAAAATGAAAACATGACCAGAGATAGCAACAAAAATGTTGAAAGTACACAGAAGCAAGAATGGAGACGTGACACAACCACAATGTGGAACATCAACATATACATCAGCCATACTGAGACAAACACCAGGCTCCTGGAAAAGTGTTGAATAAGCAAATAGAATCAGTCAGAAGTAAAAAAAACAACACAAAAAAAACCTCCCTTATCTCCCCAAGTGTATATCAACCTATGGAATAGGCAACTATGTCACTGGACAATCTCAAGCAAACAATAACAACAGAGAAGGCCAATATTTTAAATCTCAAATTATTCACCTTCCAACTTTGTCTAGAATAGAGTTCATTGTTTACAGCAGGGATCTCAAACTACCTTGAGTCAGTGATAGATTTAGAATATTGAGACAATATTGGAAGTGGTGTAATTACAGCTGTCATGGCAGCAGAGTGGCTGCATTGATTGCAACCAGTCACAAAACTGTCACGTAAGATGGCAAAACTCAAAATTCAATGTCAGACAGAAATGTAATGTGATTCCCCCTTTAAAAAAAAATTAAAAGTCCTAACACTCCTTGAAAGAGTAATTTGCTCCAGTATTAAGTTCAGAAAAGGCAAGGCAATTTCTCCAAATCAATGCTAAAATAACTCTCTCTAAAATCAATTTGTTTTCTCAATTTGTTTCTTAATTTTTAAGAGAAAGATCGCACCAAGCTAATTTCTTCCAAACTATTATGCAATAGAGAAAATAAAATTATAATTACAAACTCCATAGCTATTTGTCTCTCAACTTATTCCTCCCTTTTCTCAAGTCGTCTCTTTTTCATGCCCATTTTTAGTCTATTTTCTCTTCTTGATTTGCCATTTTTTCCAGAATGCCTGGAAAAATAGGCCCAGAAAATGTGCCTAAAAAACTTTTTTTTGAAAAAGAAAAGTGATTGTAAAGAAGATCTTAAAGTGCTCACAGTTCTGGCCTAGTTCATTGTTTTACTATCTTCCATTTTCATTAAATTTTCATTTTTTTAAAACAAACTATGTTGGTCCTCAAACCAAATCCAATTTCACAGAAAACAGTAGCAACTCTGAATACAAGGTGAGTTTATTTCAGCTAATGAGCCCTTTCGTCATTTTGAAAGGATAAGAGGATGAGTAACAGCATAGAAACCTGTTGGCATTTATCCACCGGCTTTTTTCCCTAAAGACTAGTTTTTGTGTTGTCCTGAACACCCCTTCTCTTTTATAGTCTTTGGCTAATTTCTAGATTTTGTCTCTACTGAGACAAAAGAGCAAAAAGAATCTCGCTAAACACTGCATTCCCTCTGACACATAGGTAACCATCTTGTATTACATTAGGCAAATTCCAAATTAAATTGGGTTTATTTGGACTTATTAAAGAAATATAGAAAGCAGAGTTCCTCAGATCAGACCAACCCTAAATCTAAGCCTTTCTGAAGTTTCAGAGAATCATGGCATAGAAACCATATGTGCACAAAAACGGACATTGTTCTTCCCCCATATAAATTTTAGGGTGTGGTGGCAGTAAACGTGTGTGTGTGTGAGTGTGTGTGTGTGTGAGAGAGAGAGAGAGAGAGAGAGAGAGAGAGAGAGAGAAAGAGAAAGAGAGAGAGACTGTTCTAGCTTCCTTTATAAAGGTTCCCAAGCTACAGTCCTTTGGGGAGCAATTCTTTTAATTAAAAATATATTAATTTTCAAAAACACAAAATTAACAGACAGAAGGGGAAAAAATTGGAAAAGAAAAAAACAAGAAGAGAAAAGATAGTGATGCAAAAAGAAAAAAAAGAAAAGAAAAATAGAAAAAGAATGACTTCCAACTTTCCTTGGTACAGATAAGAATAAAAAAAATACACCAAACTGTTATTCTAAGATTAATATTTATGTATATTCTTTCTATAATCTACATAATTTTGATCATGGAATCTCCAAATCAACATTTTGTTTCTTTCATTTTTTTTGCAAAAAAATACTGAAGTAGTTCCCAAGTGACAATAAAATCAACATTTCACTTGTGGGCTTTTAGCAGTTCCATGCAATTTGCTAGTTTTTCATCCAGGAATGGAGATAGTCCCAGAGTAGGAGGAATTTGGTGGCTTTTTTCAGATTAAGTAATTTTATTAAAAGGCTTCATTTTCATGAACTACAGATGCACGGAGGATTTAAACTGGGATAAGGATGGAGGAAAAGGAGGAGAGCAGGAAAGGATGATTATGCAGATTTATATGTGGGGCAAATTATAAGTACCTTATCAATTAACAATTAAAAGATATTAAAATCCGGCTTCCGGTCCTGGAACGCGGCACGCGCAGTCGCACGGAGAGAGCCGTCTCTCCCACCGGCTGCTTTCCCTTCGCCGGTAGACCCTTAACCGGGTCGAAAGTCGCCCCGTAGAGGCGACCACCGCTTGAGGAGGCTCCTGCTTGACTGGGGAAGAGCGGCAGCTCTCCTCAGTTCAAGCTTTTCTCCTTAGGGCCATCGGAGGAAAAGATCGCCCAGTAAAATGGACGATCACTTCGTCGCACCAACTGAAAGCCAGAAGAACAACTAAGCGTAAAGAACCCCCGTGGAGAACCCGGGTGAGACCTTTCCTACCCCTTCTTTCCCTAATTACTCTCCTGTCAAAAGCTTTTGTGTTTAAATTACTTCCCTGCTGTGAGGGAGCAGCGTTTGGGCATTCGGGAAAAACAGCTTTGGAAGAAAAAAAAAAAAACCAGTTAATTTGTATGGACTATTTAAATTTTGGAACACTGAGGGGACCTGAAAACATTTTATTCTTGATTATTATTGTTATAACTACGCATCTATTACTTTGAGAGGCATTTCTTTCTTCATTTTTTTCAACACGAAAAATAAAAAATCTATTAATTTGGAAAGGAAAAAAAAAAAAAGATTTGATGGTCTGCTGAGGACATCTGGTGTCGAAAAGTGGTACTGCAACTGTATATTTTTTTTATTATGGCTGGGAATGGCTATGACCTTTAAAAGATGATAAGCATAAGGATAAGATAACTGACACAGCTGGTATTGAAAATTGGAGCTGAACATTTGTTTGATCTCTACAAAATAGAGCCTTCTCTAAAAGATTAAAAAATCTTTCTATTACTGATATGGAACCTAACACACAGCTGGACTATGAGCTCATATTGGAAAAAATTCTGGAAGCCACAGAGGATATGAACTCTTACTTTCAAACTTGGACAGATCAAATTATAAACCGAAAGACAGCGCAGAAGAAGCAGATTGGCGCCAAAGAGATTAGTGAACAATATGTACAACCTAAAGAGGAACCATGTCAACAACTTAACTATGAAACTACACTGAGAGAAACTGTGGAAACCAAAGAACAAATTAACTTTATACAACTCCAAACGCAATCTATGGAGAAGCCTGATGATCAAAGAATAACTTTAGCGGAGATGTCTGAAGCATCAACATCAACAGAGATTGACACTCAGATACAAGTTATTGAAAATTGTGAAAAGGTGGATAAACAACTGGCAAATATAACATGGAATAAAACGGCTTTTACCATCCAAAGGCTACCAGAAGAAAGGAAAGAGAACTTTGACCAATTTGAAGCGTTAAAGAATATGGATCTTTTAATATTGTGGTTTGATGATGCAGGAACTTTATTATGGAAACCGTTATGGCATAGAAAGAAACCAAGAGTTAGATTTAAAAATGTATTTTAAAGTTTTATTTAATGGGTTTAAAAAGGCTTTGATTTTTTGACTGAGTTAATAACTAATGGAACACGTGAAATTTCTAAGAGGATACCCTTTGTAACAATACTTTGTTTTAGACATGATAATTACTGGAGAGGTAAACTTTATTTACTGGTTTAAAAAGATTTTCATAGATATAGATGAATTGATAGAATATACACTTAAATTAGATAGCATTCTATTTGTTGGTTTGATATTTTTACTTTAAGATAATTACTTTGAAATAGAAGGAGAATAAGAGAGATGGGTGACAAGAGAAGAAATGGTATTAATGAAGAAAATATAAGAATATTACTGCGGAAATAATATACCAGATATAATTACTACGTAAAAAAAAAAAAGGATACCCGAAGTGTTAATAATATGTCTATCTAAGGCCAATTGGAATATGGTAATTGTAAGTTAGTAAAGCTTAAAAACAGGACCTGGATCTTTAGAATTGAAATGTGAGTGATATTTGATAGGATTGTTTGAAGCTTATATAGAAATGTATTAATCTGAATATGCAAGACTAAGTGAGGGAATTAGAGAGGGAATTTTAAATCAATTGATTTGGGCTATATATTGGTGATTGTTTTTCTTTTTGGATGTTCAATATACCCACCTCCACGGTGGTTCCTAAGCACTTTGATGTAACCCTTTTACCCCTATAAAAATCTAATAAAATATATTTGGAAAAAAAAAAAAAAGATATTAAAATCCATTGTGTTTATTAAGGCTTTTAAAGACAATCTAGAATCTTTTATGCATGCAATATCTGCAGTTTCTCATTCCATTGAGGAGTTGTAGTTTCTCAGAAATCTGCTGTGAGTTTAAAATGCTTTGTTAATTCTTTTCATCTGCAAGTAAAGGTAGAGGATTGGTTTAATGGAGAATATTTTTTTTTTAAAGTTTAGGCTCAGTAAAAGGGCTCTTTTTAGAAAATGACGGATGTTTAAATCCTTTCAATATTGCTCCACATCTACTACCCACTCTTATCCAAGAGCACAGAATGATCATGAAATAGACAATTTTAAGGATATCAGAAATGAATCGGTCTCAAAGTGGGCTGTTCTAAACTTGACAAGGGAATGTTTCTCTGCCTATAGTTTTCTGCCATACCTGACATTTCACTTTTAAAAGGTTTTAAAACCCTAGATTTTATCTCATTGGCCATAATGTTAAGGAGGGAATTGTTCACATTTTGCTCAATTCTTAATATTCTGGCTGTTTTTGTGAACCCCTGATCTGATTTCAATATTAGCATTTAAAATACTAAACTTCATATAATTACCATTCCAATATAATGTGATTTGTAACAATAATAATAATAATAGCATCTGTTAGGATGCTATAAATTCTTCATGTAATAGGTGTATGTGTTTGTGTGTGTTTGAGTCAGAGTTGACTCTAAGTGACTGCCTGGTCAATTCCATGCAGTTTTGACTTGGCAAGATTCACAGGTTTGCCATTGCCTTCTTCCTAGGGTAGAGAGAGAAGGACTGGCCCAAGGTCATCCAGCTGGCTTTGTGTCTAATGTGGGACTAGAATTCACAGTCTCCCAGTTCATAGCCTGATGCTTTAACCATTATACCAAACTGGCTTTCCGCCTGAAGTAGAACTAGAACTCCCAATATACTGGTGTCTAGCTTAATGCACCAAACTGGTGTCTAGCTTAGTACACCAAACTGGCTCTCATGTAAAATGTAAAATTGTTACATTTTGTAAATCCAATGAACTCTCTTTCTTCTGTTTCTGTTTTTATTCTGTACATATCTTTAAAAATAAACAAAAATAAAAGAAATCTGGAATGCTTCAACCCTGAAATATGTTTCATACCTCTGCTTTAACACTGTCTATTTACATTTGACCTGTTTAAATAAATTTTGCTTTAAACTTCATGAATTTACTGCAGACAGATGGAATAATTCAGTTTTAACAGATTGCACTAGCCATTACTCTCCACTCTTCTAGTGTTCAGAATGTGGACTCCTGAAGATATTTCTCAAAGGGAGAGAAAGAGCAGAAACAACTTCTTCAAAGTAAACAAAGTTCCATCTTTGTTTTACTTTCTACTTATGCCATTGTCTTCATCATTGTATTTAATGTGAGGTTTACCCAAGGAACTGTACAAGTGTGTTCAGCAATTAAAAAGACTACAGATTATATACGAAAGCAATCCTATGCATGTTTGAACAGAAGTAAACATCACCCAGTTTATTTGTAATTACTTCTACCTTAATGTTCATAGGATTTCAGCCTTTGCTATTAAAAAGTAAAGCTATCCATGCTTGTTTCCTTTAAGATATAATTATATAGCTGGCTTCACTTACACAGACTGTGCCAAAATCTTAGGCCAGTACAATCTAGAAAAGAACAAGGTAGCAGCAATATCAAACCTATAAAAGAAGAGACCCAAAGAGGACATGAATACTGGGAAAAGATTTTCCATAATTCTCAGCTGAAATATTTTTTTTTAATCTACAGGTTGCCAACAGTTTCATTGTACAGATTTATATTGACCCAGAAGGGGTTTCAGATCCCCTGTAACTAGCTGAAATGTGAAAAGAGGACATGTTTTAATTCATACAAGCCAATATGCTGTAGTTAATTGGAAGAATTCTGTCACTTTAACAGACCTGAGCCTATTAAAAGAATATCACTGGCCTAGTAATAATGCTACAGTCACTTGGAATTGGAGAAAATCACCCCCTTTTTAAAGTCACCTGTTAAAACACTGATGGTTCATTCCCAGATTTGTCTGAAATTTACCATTCAAGAACTATGAAATAGGGTTAAAGGGTTTCATGAACAACTTGCAAGGAAAAAATTAGCTCTCAGAAATAACAGGTGCTTTTACTTATATACTCAGCATACTTGTATGTCTATCAAGCAAATGACAAAAGCCTTCATTTCCTATAACTGATACAGAACCTAAAGCTACGCGAAGTAGGAAGGTGAATTCATAGCCTGAAATATACAATTTCAGGTATATTTCTAATTCTTCATTGTAGTTTCAATGATTCAAACACCTGGGTGAATAGAAAATTTCCTATCTGGACAACTGAAGATGGTTGAAGAATGGATAACTCATATTATCCTCTAGAAGCAGAGGACCAGTCCATAGCATTGCATTAAATGGGAGAGCTGAGTCAATTTGGCCTTTGCATAACTCTAGCACAGAGGTCCCCAACCTTTTGGGCACCAGGGACCAGTTCTGTGGGGAAAGTTTTTTCCATGGACCAGAGAGTGCATGGTTTTGTGTGATCCCCGCATCCCACGGATGGGGCTTTCCTTGTTTGTGCGGACCAGTTGCTGGCATCCCGTGGCCCAGTACCAGTCCATGGACTGGGGGTTGGGGACCCCTGCTCTAGCAGAAGAATACATGGAGGAAGGTTGTCAATGCTGCTATGAGGTAAGCATGGATCAGATGGATCATAACAAATCTTGATCACGATTCTCTTCGGTAAGTTCTTTAGGGACCTTATGAGGTCAGGAACAAATGTTGGTTCTGGAAAAATGGCATGGCCTAAATTTATTTATTAATCAAATTTATATAGCCACCCATCTCATGAAAAGTGACTCTGGGCAATATACATCATGTCATTGCTTAATTCACCAGAGGCTAAGATTTATAGTTGGGTGTCATCAGCCTATGAGGATACCTTACCCTGTGTTGAGCTTACCCACTTGATTTATGTAGATATTAAACAAACAAACAAACAAACAAACTAGATAGATAGATATTCAAAGAATGAAGTGATTGTTCCAACTCAAATAAGCTTCAAATAAACAGAAGTACAGTTTTTTTGCTGAATTTCTTATGTAATATATTTTGCTTCATCAGCAGTATTTAGAGGGAAATTAAGAGAGGGCTTGCAAACTATCCATTTCCAACTTATGTTACCATTTTACCAACCCAGGCTTCAACAAATACAGTACATAATACAGAGAATCTCATCTAATTTTATTGCAATTTGATTGAAATGCCTTCAGGTTTTTGTAGTTTGGAAAGCAGTCCTTTGGGCAAGAGAAAGGGATAGCCCTGGAATGACCTGGTGATCTTAAATAATACATGTGTGAGAAAACATGTAATCCTTTCCTCAAATATCTCTTACAAATATGAAAAGTCATATATAATGTTTTATTTGGAGGACCTTAAAGTGATTTTTTTAATAGAATCATTCAAGGGATGCTAATACAGTATGTGATATGGCACTTACCAAAATCAGGATAATGTTAACAGTTTTGACTTGTTAGGAAAAAGAAAGAAAATTTCAGCAATTCATTCATAGAAAACCCACAGAGAGTATTAAATATACTGGATTCAGTACTTTTCATTTTGCATCTCTTAACTATAATTTGCCATATGGGTAATCTTTACAACTGAGATGTGATTATTGTACGGGTCAAAAGCAACTAGGAAAATAATGGCCAACAATCTGAGAAATGCCCCTCTAAGGACTTAGAATGATATTTTATTGACAGGTAACAAGGTATCATTTAGTCACCTTGTTATAAGCAAATTATATTTTATCATATTAGAAATATTCTAAGAGGAATGCTGGAAACTGCATTTATATATTATAGTGGGAATTTGCATGGATAGTTCTGAGATTTCTTAAAAAGAAAAAAAAAACTCCAAGAAACAAAAGTTACACCATCAGGAATAAATTTAGAGGAGTAGACATACATTTTACCAGGAGCAGCAACACTTAAAGGACACAACCACTTGTGGCCATTGCATTTCTTGTTTATCAAACTTGCAGAATAATTAATTTTCAACATCACTTTGGGTCCCACAAGATATTTCATAATATGCAGCAAAGATAATTGTTCAGTATCCAAATAACATGTTTTATGTTGGAAAAAACTCTAGAGGTTTTATAATTTTGCTTTATTGTTCTTACGTTATCTTGTTTTAAATATTGTTAGCTGCCCAAAGTCATGCATTTGTGATGGGCAGCCATATTCAAGAAATACTAAAATAGGTATTTGGAACATTCTGTGTAATTTTAGAAATAAGAATTTGGTCCCTCTGTTAGTGGATCTTTTTATGGAGTAAAATCACAAAGTAATGGTGTATAATTAGGAGTAGAGAAAAATAGCATGTTAGAGGATAAACATTTGCACATTAAAAGATGGAAATAGTTATCAGATAAATATTAATTGCACAAGACTTGGATGAGAAACATGTGGGTTTTTTTCTTTATCTTTGAAGATTACTTTGTGGTTCTGTGGTTGCATACAGTTTCCTGTAAAGTACAGGAAAATCAGGAAGTCCAGTTAGTTCAAATGAATATAAAGGTTTATTGCAAGCTTATGCTGTCTACAAGAATCTGAACTACTAAAGCAGGGCTTTTCAACCTGTGGTACGCGTACCACTTGTGGTACATTAACAAGTGGCAGGTGGTACGCAGCCCTGCCTAGCCAAGTGTAGTGGGAGAGGGAAAGAGCCAGCACAGGCAAGGACTTACAGTGAGAGAGTCCTCTGGAGCTGCAGAGGCACGGAGGAGAGAAGGAGGGAGAGAGGGAGATGGAGAGTGGAAGGATTCTTATGTGCTTTTGTGACTTTGAAATTCTGGGATTTGTGCAATGTGGGCTTTGTGTTCTTAAGGAGTGTTTGGCAATTTCTATTTGGCTGATGGTTGATGTCTCGTGTTAGCTTCTATTGCTCTCCTATTGTTAGCTGTAAGTTTTGCTGCAAGGGATTTTAAGTATTTTTCTCCTGAATGGGTTTTGCCTGTAGATTCCTTTACTTATGAATGGAGCCATTTGGGGAGGCTGCCTTAGCCGGCAGCAATACTTACTACATTTTTTTTTCTTCCTTACTTTCCTTTCTAGCCAGTAGCTAATTCTTAAAGGGGAATGTGCCTTTTTAAGCTAGTTCACTCAGCAGTTTGTCTTTTCTGTTTCTGGAGGCTTTTCCTTGTTTGATGAATATATGGAAGAGAAAAAATATGGGGGGAGGTTCAAATTCTTCCTTCAGAAGGAGGTGGGCATGAGAAAGAGGGAGGCAGGGAAGGAGGGAGGGAGGGAAGTCCTGCCTTAGCACTTGGCCACCAGCAGCCCTGCCATTGACTTTACTTGTCAAAAGGTTGCAAAAGGGGATCACATGACCCTGGGACACTGTGACCATCATAAATATGAATCAGTTGCCAAGCATCCAAATATAAATCACATGACCCTGGGCATGCTGCAATGGTCATAAGTGTGAAAATGGTCATAAGTCATTTCAGTTCAATTGCAACTTTGAACAGGGTTTTTGTTTTGGTCATCAAGTTTTTGACACCTTGCTAGGTGGTACTCAAATATTGCCATATCCTAAAAGTGGTACAATCAGTGAAAAGGTTGAAAAGCCCTGTACTAAAGGTCAGAGCAAATAGATGGTAGATAAGAATCAATGAAATTCAAGGTGGACTGGATGTAGATCTCTCATGGGTGCAAAGGGACTTGAGATTGATGATGCTTTTGACCCTTCCCTCAGGCTCAGCCTGGTTATCTCCTACAGATATGACTCAACAGTTCTGATCCACAAAGAAAACTAATACCAGAATTCATTTCAGCGATATCCTATACGGAGTATATATTTCCATTTCTTTGTAGTAGATATCCATAATGCTGTCTAAAGGCTGCTACTGTCTTTCTGTAAAGTGCCTTATAATGAAACATCTCTCTCTCTCTCTGTGTAATTTTTTAAAAGAATATAAAAATGAACACAAATTAATGTAAGAAAAAAGAAAGAAAAATAAATAAAAGAAAAGTGCAAAAAGGAAAAAAGGAAAGAAAAAAAGAAAAACATTTAGAGAAAAAGAAATTTATAAAGAAGTAGCCATTATTGACAATTTTAACAACTTATCATCTTCACTTAAAATGCAGCAATCAATCTTTTTATCCCATATCTCATTTCTATCTCTAAAAAAAATCCTTAGAACCTTGTCATTCAGTCATGGTCAGCAGAAGTCCATTAATGGTTAGCCTTTCATCCTTTTAAGGTTGGTAAATCAAGAACCCAGATTATTGAGGGAAATATGCTGACTCTATAAACTGCTTAGAGAGAGCTATAAAGCACTGTGAAGTGATATATAAGTGTAAATGCTATTGCTATTAAGGGTTAGCAGAAATACCAACATCTATTTAACTATGACCAAATAAACCAACTTTATGCTCTTTTCTTTTAACAATCTTAGTCTTTAATCCTTTCAATGTCCTAGAACTTGATTCACCCTCCCCCCCTTTTTTTTTTAACCTTTCTCACCTAATTCTTCAGTCCAAGATAGGAAAGTTATGCAAGTCATTTTTCTGGTGTGTGCTTTTACATCCTTTCAGTTATTAAGACATTAATCAGTTTCATTTCTATGACCAATATATTTTCTTTTTCCAGATCATTCTAGCAACCTGTCATTTTTAAATTCTCATTTAAAACAGTTTTACTCTTTTCAGGTAGAACTTGTTTCTCTTCTTTAACATCATTTATCCAAAGTGTATTTATGAAGGCAGAAATTAACTTCTTAAAATTAACTTCTGAATTCATAGTTCACAAATATACAGTACTTGAATATATCCAGTGTTAAAGTTCTTTGCTCCATTCTGTGTTAGCAAGTTGAATTTAAGAGTTCCTCTTTAATTGTAATCTTTAATTCCTTCTGGCTCCCTCTAGTTTCCAAGTCCCAATGTCCCTATATTCTTTTTTGTTCCAGAATGGGAAACAACAGCCATTTCACACAGGAATGATTCTTTAAATTAATTTCCAAATTTGGATCCTTAGTCCTTCTATAATTTTTAAAAAACAGCACTCTAACCACCCTTCTGCCATTAATTCTCCTGCAAAAAAGAATATTTATAAATCCTTAAACTTGTACTCAAAACCTGAACGAAACTCACCCAGTGAATATAGTAGATCACAACCTACACCCAGTGAATAAAGTAGATCACAACCTACTACTTGATAAGATAGAAAAACGCAGGTTAGACAGCATCACCACCAGATGGATCTGTAGCTGGCTGACCGGCCATACTCAGCGTGTGGTCCTCAATGGAACCACATCTACATGGAGGGAAGTGTGTAGTGGGGTGCCCCAGGGCTCTGTTCTGGGCCCAGTGCTCTTCAACATCTTCATCAATGATTTGGACGAGGGGATAGATGGGGAACTCATCAAATTTGCAGACGACACCAAGCTGGCAGGAATAGCCAACACTCCAGAAGACAGGCTTAGGATACAGGAGGATCTGGACAGACTTGAACACTGGGCGCTATCTAACAAAATGAAATTCAGTGGTGAAAAAAATAAGGTTCTACATTTAGGCAAGAAAAACCAAATGTATAGGTATAGTATAGGGGGTACCTTGCTCAATAGTAGTAACTGTGAGAGGGATCTCGGAGTCCTAGTGGACAATCATTTAAATATGAGCCAGCAGTGTGCTGCAGCTGCCAAAAAAGCCAACACAGTGCTAGGCTGCATTAACAGAGGGATAGAATCAAGATCACACGAAGTATTAATACCACTCTACAATGCCTTGGTAAGGCCACACTTGGAATACTGCATCCAGTTTTGGTCACCACGGTGTAAAAAAGATGTTGAGATTCTAGAAAGAGTACAGAGAAGAGCAACAAAGATGATTAGGGGACTGGAGGCTAAAGTATATAAGGAACGGCTGCTGGAATTGGGTAAGTCTAGTTTAATGAAGAGAAGGATGAGGGGGGGACATGATAGCAGTGTTCCAATATCTCAGGGGTTGCCACAAAGAAGAGGGAGTCAAGCTATTCTCCAAAGCGCCTGAAGGCAGGACAAGAAGCAACGGATGGAAAGTAATCAAGGAGAGAAGCAACCTAGAACTAGGAGAAAACTGGCCTGACATAACAATTAACCAGTGAACAACCTGTCTCCGAGCCGGTAATGCTCCACACTGGAAGTTTTTATAAAGAAGAAACTGGACAGCCATTTGTCCCGAAATTGGTATAAAGGGTTCACTGCCTGAGCCGGGGTTGGAGTTATGACCTCCAAGGTCCCCTTCAACTTTATTATTATTATTATTATTATTATTATTATTATTATTATTATTATTATTATTATTATTATTATTATTATTATTATTATTATTATTATTATTATTATTATTATTATTATTATTATTATTATTATTATTATATGATAAAATTTGCCATTCCAAAGTTTCTTAATATTTAAAAAGTCATTAAAAAATTAATTCCAAAGGTGGCTAAGGAATGAGGCTCAGCTAAGTTTTATGTCCACATAGACTATATTATGACTAGAGGAAATATCTCAACTCAACCGGCTGACAGCAAAATCCTCAATTCCTGCAGTCTATTTGGGAGGAGCAACTGCCCAGAGTATGGGTGATCTCAAAATCTCTCTTTCTCAGAAGAGATTTCAATAGCCAGGATCCCACCACGGATCCTGGCCATAACTTTCTCCCCACTCATTCAAGGATATCTAGCTCACCAGGTCCCCACCAGAACTATAAGAATGAAATATTCCTAATTGTTTTCAACTATGATTGTTCTATTAAACTATTTGATTATTTTGGTATTTCAGACTATTCCAATAAATAATTTCATTCTTAAAGTTATTTGTGGATATTGTACAATTTTAAGATAAATGAATGAAGAACTAACTGTATTGCTTATTGTTTTTAATGAATAGTCCTGGATATAATATTTTGGATTACAATTAAGGTTCATACTCTTATACCCAGTTTTTAAAGTTTCCTATTTCAGATAGATTCTTTCAATAATTTTTTTGTCTCAGAGTACTAATGTCTTGGTTTATAGATAATATTTATATAATTTATATTAAGGCTACCTATGATCCCAGCTAGAACAATCCAAGCTGACTTTTTCAAATTCCTTTTTCTCAAGTTTCAGTTGTGTACCTACTTATTTAGCTTTCTGAGTGCTCCTCATAATATTATTATTATTACTACCAAAAGGCTCCCAGGCTTCATATAGTCAGATTTACTTATGCTAAGCTCATAGATGTTACTTAGGAGGTATGTCTCTGAGGATGCTAAGAACCACTTTAAGCCTATCTGACTACATTTTCAATTGCATTCTTATGACTGCATAAATGTAGTATAGCTATAAGTGTAAGCACAGCTCAAAATCCTTCAGCCCCTGAAGAATGTTTTTGTTTTCTTCTGTTTGGCTGAAAACCAATGGACTGATAAATGAGAATGTTATTAGCATCCTGGCACTTTGTCTCCTATTTTGATCCTTGTGTTCATATTTGTGTGTGTGTGTGAGTGTGTGAAGTATAGCAGAAGCTGTTTTGCATGGAGGCCATTTGAAATTAGAATAAGGAACAGTTTTTAAAGCTTTATTAGAGCAACAGGAAGATTTTATTTACAAAATGACTAATCCACTATTTTTTAAAAAAAAAATTAAAGCAGTTCAGTTCGTTTAAAATAACTGCACATATTAAAATACAGGAAAATGTTAAAAATTTGTTTAGAAATTCTTAAATGAGTTTTTAAAGTCTAAACTATTGGACAGTACCAGACCAGAAAGGCCCACAAGCACCAATTTAAGCAAAAGTCTTGCTGAACTGATATGTCTTAAGCCAGCACCTCAAATTAGAACTTAAGATGGAAGGAATTCCATGAGTAAGAGAATGGCCTCTCCTAAGTTACTGCATAGTGAATCCCTGGCAGATGCAGACTACTTCAGGAAAACATCCTGGTTAGAATTTGCTGATGGACAAGTTCATACCTTGTCTTAGCTGAAGCTGAATCCATCTGATAGTGCTCATGATCTGCAGTGTGGCCAGCTCCACTCATTCACAGATGTAAACTTCTCATTTGATTTTGTAGTCTTAAACAATCTTTAGAGAGAATGATATAGCAAAGCTGTGTCCTCTGGCTGGAATGGCATTGAATGTAAGTCTGACTTCCTTGAAAGAGACATCTAGGCCTGTACCTGAAAACATGAAGGTCAGAGCACCCAACACATTGCTGTTTTATCATCCAGTAATCAAAGTTATAAAGTAAAGCCTGTTAGGTCTTGGCAACATAAACCTCACTATTGTTTACAGATTTAAAGAAATCCTTGAACACAACTTTGTGGAGGTTTTCATTTAGGCATCAGCACAAAAAGAGACAGGCACAAGATCATATAGATTTACTTTTTAAAATTGGCAGTAGCACAACTGTTAAATCATGTCATAGAATCAATATTCTGTAAAAGAAACGAAAATCTCTGTACATGGTATAAAACAATTGTTTGGTACAAATGCATATTTGAAAAAGAATGAAATAAATCATTTCAATTCCATTTGTGCAAAGCCATTACATTTTATTTTCTCTGGTATGCTTGTTTTCAGAGAAATAATAGTCTTTCCTCTACATACTTATGTAATATAAGATCAAACTGCGGCAGATATAGAGAGAAAAACCAGCAGTCAGAACATAGAAGAGTCAAACTACCTAAGAAGAGTTCAAAGCTAGAACAGGTCAGGAAGAAAGAGTGAAGAAAAATACAAACCCAAGAATGAAAAGATTCTTAGTTGACTACAGAAAATGTTTTTTCTGCCAAAGGAGGCGCTGCAAAGTACTGCAAAGTGTTTCCAAATTTTTGAACTTTCCTATTCCGTTCTTTCTTATTTAAAAAAAATAACCAACTGCATGTAAATAGTAAATATGTATTCAATTTTGTTGAAAGTTGTCATATTAAATGTAGATGTTGTGTCAGCTTCTGTTTGCTTAGGGAAATATACCACTCGAGTGTGTCTGAATTCATGGAAGCAACTCACATCTTCATAGTATCTCACAGCAATCCCTGATGGGACATAAAGTCTAACTTTATTACCGTAGTTTTGGAACAATGATGGCTGGATGACTAAATTGTGCTGTAAATCACTAATGTGGAACTTACTTGTTTCTCAAAACAAAATAGAGCTACAATGTACTTAACTCTTTACAAGTTAAACTTGTTGAGATGCTAGAAAGACTACAGAAGAGAGCAAGAAAGATGATAAGGGATCTGGAGGCTAAAAAAATATAATGAATGACCGAGGGAACTAGGTATGTCTAACAAAAAGAAGGGTTAGGGGTTATATGATAGCAGTCTTCCAGTACTTGAGGTACTGTCACAGAGAAGAAGGGATTGACCCATTGTTCAAAGCACCTGAGGGCAGGACAAGTAACAGGTGAAAGATCATTAAAGAGAAATCCAACCTACAACTAAGGGTGTAATTCCTGACAGTGAAAATAATTAATCAGTGGAACAGCTTGCCTCTGGAAGTTCTGGGTGCTCCATAGCTAGAGGTTTTCAAGAAGAGACTGGACAGCCATTTCTCCAGAATGGTATTGGGTCTCCTGCTTGAGCAGGGGGGGTGGACTAGAAAACCTCCAAGTTTCTTTCCAACTCTATTGTGTTATGTCTAATCTAGGCTTTCTTATAATTATTGGTTGATGTAATATCTTGACATAGATAATTTGTACTGACCTTATTTGAAGTGTAAAATCAATATCTATTTCTAAACATTATCCAGCCTAAGAAAGCACAAATGCCAAAGCTCATGATATCCTTCTACCTAGTCTTTCTGGAAAACTGGTTCCCTGCTACTATTGCAACAGAACCACAATGTTCTTATTTATTACATTTTTAGAACTGTAGCCAAGCACCTATGTATAGCATACCATATAAAGTTTACAACTTGAGTTGAAATAAAGATTGCTGTAGTAGTTTCAAGCACACATTAGTTTACAGGGCAAATGAAATAATATACTATACTATACTAATATACTATACTATATCATGCCAGACAAACCTTATTGCATTCTTTGACCAACTGACAAAATTAGTGGATCAGAGGAATGCTGTGGATATAATTTACTTGGACTTCAGTAAGGCATTTGATAAAGTAGATCACAACCTACTACTCGATAAGATAGAAAAATGTGGGTTAGACAGCATCACCACCAGATGGATTCATAGCTGGCTGACCAGCCGTACTCAGTGTGTGGTCCTCAATGGAACCACATCTAAATGGAGGGAAATGTGTAGTGGGGTGCCCCAGGGCTCTGTTCTGGGCCCAGTGCTCTTCAACATCTTCATCAACGATTTGGACGAGGAGATAGATGGGGAACTCATCAAATTTGCGGATGACACCAAGCTGGCAGGAATAGCCAACACTCCAGAAGACAGGCTTAAGATACAGGAGGACCTGGACAGACTTGAACACTGGGCGCTATCTAACAAAATGAAATTCAATGGTGAAAAAAGTAAAGTTCTACATTTAGGCAAGAAAAACCAAATGTACAGGTATAGTATAGGGGGTACCTTGCTCAATAGTAGTAACTGTGAGAGAGGGATCTCGGAGTCCTAGTGGACAATCACTTAAATATGAGCCAGCAATGTGCTGCAGCTGCCAAAAAAGCCAACACAGTGCTGGGCTGCATTAACAGAGGGATAGAATCAAGATCACATGAAGTATTAATACCACTTTACAATGCCCTTGGTAAGGCCACCACTTTGGGAATACGGCATCAGTTTTGGTCACCACGATTGAAAAAGTGTTTGAACCTTCTAGAAAGGAGTGCAGAGAAGAGCAACAAAAGATGATTAGGGGACTGGAGGGCTAAAGCATATCCAGGACGTTTTGCTGGAAATTGTATGTCTAGTTTTTAATTGAAAAGAAGGACTAGGGGTGACATGATAGCAGTATTCCAATATCTCCGGGGGTTTCCACAAAGAAGAATGAGTCAAGCTATTCTCCAAGGCGCCTGAGGCCCGGACAAGAGCACGGATGGGAAACTAGTCAAGAGAGAAGCAAACGCTGGAACTGAGAAGAAAACTTTCCTGACAGTTTAGAACAATTAAAACCAGTGACAACCGCTGCCCCGCCAAAAAAAAAAGCGTGAATGCTTCCAACACGGAAGTTTTTTTAAAGAGAGACTGGACAGCCATTTTGTCCGAAAAATGGTATAGGTTTCCTTCCTGAGCAGGGGTTTGCTAGATTGACCGTCCCAAGGTCCCCTTTCCACTTTATTATTATTATTATATTATTATTATTATTATTATTATTTATTATTATTATTATTATTATTATTATTATTATTTTTAATTTATTATTATTAATTATTATTATTATTATTATTATTATTATTATTATTACTACTACTACTACTACTACTACTACTACTACTACTACTACTACTACTACTAAAGCTTATCAAATATTAGCAGAAAAGCTGATAAAAGCAATGTTGCTCTTCCATCAAATGCTGATTGAACAAAGGAAAGAAGGAAGAGATTTTGCAATGATCTGATTTCCATACTAGAATAGATGCATGCAAAGCATTATGAGAAACACATAAGCTCTTGGCATGAATGTCAGTATTACAGCAGAATTAGCTGTATTATCGTTATTTTCCACAAAGATGGTGCCTTTAGGCCTGGTAGCTGAGTATCAATCATTAACAAATCCACTTTTCAACTATGATCTCTCTCCCAGTTTCTCTGGATAATACAAATAACCTGAGAAAGCAAAAGGAGAAAAACATTTTCAGCACTTTATACAATCTCTTGACAGAAACTGCTCAAAAGAAGGGAAAGGTATTCACAGAGAAATACTTCTTTTCTGCAAAGACTCAGCACAAAGCTAGAAAACATTGCTCCCACTCCCAGAATTATCTGCAATTGTCACAGCATTTGGGATAAAATGAATACACGATTGGAGATAAGGCCCTTTAAAAGAAAAGTCATGTGTGTTACCGGATGTTCCATGAAATATTTTACCTGAGCATATACAAAGAACTCAATTCATTCACACCCTGATCATTAGACATATTCTAGTATTAGATAAAACCAGATTTGTATCTATGACATTTTTTAATTAATACCACATTTTATACTGTTTAACAGTTTTTTAATAGAATAATTTTTCCTAGGACAACAACCCCATACCTGTTTACTTCATACCTATTTACTTGTGTTATGACAATCCACAACCTCAATCAAAATTCTAAGGATAGGTTACCATAGTGTCCATAAAGTATACAGTGTGCAAAGGTGAGTATCATTCCAACTTTCAATGCAGAGCACTAAACTTGTGCTAAAATGTTTGTCTCATTTGCCCATGACGTTTGAGTCATGTATTTTGAATGTATACCTCATTTATTCTTGCTCTTGCACATTGTAGAAAAGAACCAGATGAAATTTGGCAAAAGTATTTGCTTTAATCTCACACATAACAAATGGCATTCATCTCTCTTACAGCACTGTTTAAAATATTAATACAGGAGTAATCGACTGTATCTTAAATTTGTGACATTATTAATGAAAATGGCAGAGCCCTCAAGAAAACATGAAGTGCTTTCAGCAGAATCATTTTGTATTAAAAATTATGAAATGCATAAATACAACTCAGTGCTACCCTGATAAACATATTTCACTCATTTCCATAGGTCCAAAGAGCTATGTTTAGCTAGTGCAGCTGTTAAATTGTTATAGCATACGAACAGCATATTTTGCAAATATATACACAGTTTATTGTTTTAGTATATGCATGCTCAATATATTAAAAAATAATGAAAGAAGCAACTACAGAAAATTACATACAAAACTAGATGACTCCAATCTAATAATAAAAAATAGAAAGAAGAAGTAATAACATAAATGAGGATAATTGTTGCCGTTTCGGTTTTCATTTAAAGATTATACAGTTTTTCTACCTTCCTCCATCTGGATAGCATGCCTCAAGAGGAACTATAGCAAATTAGTTCATGGCTGTGTAAGTTTCTGCTTCATTACCCAACACAGAGATAATTGTGGAAAGTTTGTGGAGTTTCTCTTCTCCATCCCAGCCCTGTTATTAATCTTCCATGGAAAGTCCTCCCTCTTGGTGATCATCTTAATGCACCACGGGCTTATCTAGTATTTCATCTTTATTCAAGCTTTGTAATTGCTTTTAATGTTTCAAATCAATTAGTAAAATGAGTGACATCATCAGAGAATAAGATAATAGCTTAGGGAGAGTGAAAACAAAATGCGGAATTTCTTCTTCATTTTCACACTGTGCATGATGGTAGAAAACAAAATGTATTTCTATTGATTTCTGCATCTGGACCACAGATATATTCCAACCGTGGCTCATATAATTTATTTGTGCTTCACCTTTAGAAAGAATTGTGGGAAATGTATCTCTTTCTTTTAGCTAAAGCTTTCCATTTTGCTCTACACATGCCTCCAGGAAAAATCCATAAGATGTCCAAAAATTTAGCATTTAGTCCTGTTTAGGTGAGAAATACTGGAATATTGCATGATATATTGTGATTGGGGCAAAGAGGAGGAAGGGAGGCTTTTGGTCCTTCATTGCTTTTATTATTTCATTTGCTTTTGAATCTTGCTGGTGCTGCTGTGTTGCTCCAAAGTCATGGTTGCTTCCACTGCCAAAGCTACCATTTGAATGGATTACTATAACTGTCCCAAAGAAGCCAAACTAGCAATTCTTGTTGCTTTAACTCAGTACTCTTAGCCCAATGTGCACCCAGTGTAGATTTATGGAAAAGATTTTCTCAGTGGCAGCCAAATCCCTTTGGAATGTGTAATTCCTGAAAATCCAGATGGTTTTTACTGCATTAATTTTTCAGAAAGCCATTTGAGTTTGACTTCCCCAGAGGGAATTCTAGATCCTGTAAATACATTTTTTAACATTATTTCATTTTAATTTTTGTGATTATTAATTTTAACATAAATTGTCCTAGTTGTTATAGGTTTTAAGCTATTGTTAGTTGTCTACTTTGCAGCTGCCTTGAGTATTGTTTAACAGGCAGGTTTAAATCTCTCAAATAAATATGTATAAATGATAGTGTTGGCCTAGAGCAGACCCCAACCTTTTGGGCACCAGGGACCGGTTATGTGGAGAGAGGTTTTTCCGTGGACTGGAGGGGACGAGGTTTTGTGTGCTGCCTGCATCCTGTGGATGGGGTTTTGCTTGTTTGTGCGGACCGGTTGCTGGCATGCTGCGGCCCGGTACTGGTCCACAGATCAGGGATTGGGGACCCCTGGCCTAGAGCATTGGCACATTTGTATTCATATGGACATGTAGCTGTTGGTGTACAAATGAAAGCACAGACATGCTTATAATTGTATTTTTGTAGATGCATGCAGTTTAGCAGTGAATTAGGCAGTGGAATCTAAGGAACTGTTCCTAGCAAATTTCCCCTCTAAGAGAATAATGTATACTTAGTTAACCTGAAAGGAAAAGGAAAAAGAAGAAATAAAAGCCTTCAGTTCATATTACCTAAAAAAACCACAAGTAGAGATTGCAGGATGGACATTTTCAGTTATGAATTATGCTGCTGGTGGAATATTTAATCTAGTGCCGGAAAATAATCTAGCATACACTTGGAACAATTTCAAGCTTTCATCCCATCTTGAAGAAAAAATCAAAGACCTAATGGTGACACTTCAACTGATGAGAAAGGATAAGGAGTTATTAGATTATGATGAAAATAAAACAAAGAAGTAACCCCAAGGTGACCACAACAGTCAGAAGGAAAGGCTGTAGAAGATATTCTGCATCACTGGAACTCAAAAGTAGTTTTCAGCTCTATACAGTATTCAGCTCTATACAGGACGTGAACTTCCATGGGAAAGATTCCCAAGAGAGATGTAGACCTGAAAAAGTCAAAGAGAAAAGTTCTAGTAGTTTGTGACCTATTATGAGAAGTTTAATTCAGATGGTGGAGCAAAGTCACTGTGAGAAAGTAACTTCAGCATTCCAACTCCTATCTCAACTCCTATCACTAAACTAAAACCAAGATGGTGGGATAGTCAACTTTCTCTTTGGTTTTTTTTTTTTTTTTAGTTCAGAAAGATGCTAAATAACAATGATTTCAGTTACAGGGGAAATGGCTCCTGGACAAGATTGCAAATTATCTTGGAAGACCTTGTGTTCAAGAATCTCATCCATGGAAGTGAAGACATAGTTACAAATACAGTATATTTTCATAAAGCTCTTACTGGGTTAGAATCACATTCTGTAAAGTTGATACATTAACATTTTATTTCTCTAGAGCTTGAGGGAAGATTCAAGCCCACCACATCATCTATCAAAGTAGACTAAAGGAAATAATGAGAATTAAAAACAGCATGAGCTACTATTTATGAATATGTAATACTACATTCATATACTGAATAGACCAAAGTCATACCAGCTCAGATTCACGGTCCATTTAACCTAATATCTAACTGTTGTTGATGCAATATGCTTCAGGATTAAAACATTTAGAAGTAGGGCAACCCAAGTTTAAAGGAAATCTTTTGTAGGTCACATAGTTATTCGGTCTTTAACAAAATATCATTTTAATGGAAATCTAATTCTCCTTTCCTTTCTGTCATTTCTGGTCCTTTTTCTGGATTTAGTAAAAGTTCACCATTTGTAATTGCAGAAAGCATTTTACATATTTGTGCATTAGTTTAAGAATTAAACTCTTTAGGAGAGAGTGGCCAAACTATTTCATTATTCTGAGAAGACATCAAGTGAGTACAAAGCTTTGTAATTAAATTACTGCAACCTTCTGAACTTCAGACTTCTTCAGTCTTATATCCATACAGCTGCCTGATAACGTTCTTTTTTGTAATACCACATGCATAAATTATTATTTCTCAGTAGGTCTTTTCATTCTCATGCCAACAACCTTATCTTATAAGAAATGTATGCTATATCGTATACTGAATGGATAATTTTATACCAAATTCCATTAATGGAGGAACTAGGCTACTGTAGGCCTTATTGTCTTAAGGATGATAGGTTCTCAACTATTTATATTCTCAGGATATGGGCAAGTATTTCCAGCAGAATCCTTATAAAAAGATGCACTTCCGGCCATCATTTATATGTCCTTAATGCATGACAACACATGTATGTCTATATGTTTGTGTATGTTTGAGAACACATGTATGTTTGTGTGCATGCATGCTCCTCCATGTGTATGGGAGAGGATGTTCCTCTAGAACTAAAATTACATAGAGAAAGCAGAATGAAATGATACAGTTTTGCAGCAAAACATCCAGTTTTGCCACCAGGACTCCATTTTACAGGTCTTCTGCAATTGCTATTTAAGATATAAGATCCATAAATCTTATAGAAAAAAGAGGAAGGGATAAAATGAAACCTGAACCATCCTTCCCTGCCAGTGCTCAAGTGCATGACTGAAAGTGAGGAACAGCTGAGAGGCAGCCATTAAGCACCCAATGATACTGATTTACAGAAGTTCCTACCCGGTTAGTTGTCAAACTTTCTACACTTCTCCCAACAAATTCAGTCTGCAGTAATGAGAATCTTCATACTCCAGACAAATCCAGCAGTTGAAGGCCTCAGGCCACACATCGGTTCAACATGTGACAATAATTGGAAATGACAGACATGCCAAATTTCAAATGCCAAACACTGGAAGTCCCATTGGGTATAAAAGTTAATATAACTTGGAATGCTTTTCTTGGAATATAGCCAGTGCTGAAAGGTTTTTACTGAAAAAGCAATAATCTCCCTGATACGATGTAGTTTTTATTCTGAATGTGTTATAGTTGTTTCTTTGGATTTTAAATTGTTTGTGCTAAACCTAGGAAATGGGTACATTACAAATCTAAAAAGAAATCGTGGCGTTATATGAAAAAGAAAAACAAATCACTGTTCCTTAATTTACATTTGCATTCCCTTAAGTTCTGTCCTTATCCTACAATCTTTTTTTGATTTCTCAAATTTCTAAAGGAAGAGGGATATTATTACTCCAAATTAACTATGGTGAAATCTTTTTTTTTTGGGCGGGGGGCAGGTCAGAGATAGAATATATTGTACATAACATATATTATTATTGTTTTCAAATCAGATATTTCTTAACATCTCTTAGTTTGAGGACTCACTCAGGAGAAATACTTCCAATAATGTACAATGTTTGTTCTTTAGATGGTAGAAATAACGATATTTTCAGTCAAAGATACCAGAACATTTCTAAAGATCATGTTTTTCAATTGGAGCAGCATTGCCTATACTCTATGTGGATTCCATATCACAGTTTAAATATTGTTTTATTGAACAAGTAAGAGTGCTGGCTACTGTCTCTCTCAAAGAAACAGAGAAATTTCTTCATCTAGAAACTCTTGGAAAAGTTGGCTATCATCTTCAATGTCAAGCTATGAAGACTGCTTGCGTTAGGGCTGCCATGCTGCTTCTAGCTTGCCTACATTTGTGAGGGGGGAGGGAAAGATTTGGAATGCACAGGTGGATTCTATCCGGATGGGAACCAAGGCCACCGAAGGGATGTTGTGGTGAACAGAAACATTTTTCTCATAACAACTGCTCAGAGATCAATTGAACAATGTGACCTGACCTGTCAGAGAGGGGAGGGATAGCTTTATTCTTTTAATTATCTTTTCCCCACCATATTGCCAGAGCTTATTTTCTTTTTCAATAGTGCTGGTATGCTGTATCCAATAAAGTATTGCAATAGAGATTGGAATGGCTCTGGTGTATTTGCTTCGTTGGAATCCTTAGCTGAAAACTTGACACTCACGTTTTTTAGACTTTTGGCTTAGTTTGCTTATTAATGTATCTTGAGTATTCCTGCTGCATTTGATTATTAACAATTAAAATGAAGGAAACCTGTAGTTACATTTAATTAATAATGTAATTAAAATACACAATAATTAAAAAAAATAAAACTCAATCACTCTTCATAATTAAGAAAAACATCTATGTCTTGAAGAAACTCAAATTTGCTATTAGCAAGACATCAGTGTCGCCGTGTGTGAGTTGGATGGCCATATGAATGTGTTTAATAAATAATATAATAAATATTAGGAATAGATTATCCAGAAAATTTGCGTCATTGTTTCCCACATTCACCTCACTTTCCAACGCTACAGCACTTGTGATGTATGATAAAGTTTCTTTATACTTATCAGTATTTTTCTATTTGGTACCCTCCAAAAGTCTTCTTGATAAAATGAAACAATTACAAATTGGCATCTTAAACATGGGAATTCTGGAACCATGCTTGGCTTGAAATGTTTACAGATTCCCCATTCAAGCTGTGTTCCAATTTGTCAGCATGCAGCGAAATGCAAGAGACTTCCTGGAGAACAACAAAACACGACAGAAGAGAATATTTGTAGTTCAGGCTTGAACTAAGGGGTTGTTGGTGTCTGAGCTCGGTTATTTTCTTGCAGACATTTCATTACCAAACTAGGTAACCTCATGAGGGCTAATAAGGAAGGAGGTTTGCTTTCATTTTATATTCTAATGGCTTGCCCTGTCAGTGTTGATGGGAGTGATCTTGATGGTTTCTTTCAGTACTTACACTGCATCTTGTGGATGATTCCTTCTGGGTGCTGCTGTGTCGTTTGGTTTACTTAGGATAGAAACATAGAAAACTGATGGCAGAAAAAAGACTAAGTGGTCAATTGACCACTGCACTTTGAGTTTATTTGTTTTTGTTTATTTGTTTATTTTTAATTATTATTGTTATATTTTATTTTTTATATTTTCTGATGATGGACATTTGCTTATCCCAAGCATGTTTTGGTGATATCCTTGGTGCTTCAAGAGCACCAAGGACCCTGTAGCAGTCTCTTCCCTGATTCTTCTAATCCCAGAACATATTGAAACGTGGTAAGATCTCTGTTCATAAAGGTTTAATCAACAAACCTGAGCTCTAATGGTAGCGGTTGTTCTAGCTTTCAGATGAAATTATTTTGTGTTGCAAAATTTCATTTCAGCTCTGGATTCCTGTGATGTTTATGCCTGGTTTCAAAACTCTTGTGTGCTGATTGTAGTTCAAGAGTCATCAAGTTCTTCAGACTAATAATTTCTGACTTCTCATAGTCTGAGAGCCTTCATTCACCAGTCATAACTTCTGCATCAAATTTTAACTTTATAATTAATTCCTTAGTATATCCTAGTGCAGGACAATACGCCACTTTCTTCAAAATGGTTTTGCTACAAAACTGGCAAAAATACTGGAAGCACCAAACAGATTTAAATCCTAATTCAAATCTAAATCTAATTGTGGAGCTACTGATTCCAATCCCTAGACATTAGAAAAGGGATGGAATTACCTTAAATATAGTACAATATTTCTGCCTAAATCTTTGCTTTCTTATAACTGCACCCTTCTCCTTTATATCTATATGGATCAGGCCAAATTAAAAGCAGGAAATCTAATGGAACTTGTTAAAGATTAAACAGATGTGAAAATGCCTAGTTCAAATTAAATTTAGTACCTTAGCATGCTCGTGTCAGTTTTCTGAAGCACAGGAAAAAGGTAATTGTCAATTAACGAGACTGTTCACGTGTGTAAGAAAGAGTGTACAGAAATCAATAACACAGCACAATATAGAGCTATATAATCTCAATCAGCATTTTATAATGGAAAGGCTTTCAGACAGATATACAGAGTAATTGGCTACTCTCTTGTGGCTCATCCCCTAACCTATACAACAGTCCAATTAAAATGTAACATTGCAGCACAGCAGGTATGTGGTTTCTATATGCATCAGTCAAGGTTCAATCCAACTTCGCAAACAGCAAAAAAAAAAAAAAAAAAAAAAAACCCTGCTTGGAATAGCAAAATAGAAGTAGATAAATCTCAGGATCAGGCATGACAATCAGAATGCCTCTTAATAAAATTTAACATAGGAGCAAAAATCCAAAAAGTGGCACCTTAGAGAATGACGATTTATTACACCAGGCTATAGTCCAGTTTAAAATATAATAGAATGGTGGTGCTAAGAAAACTCACACCATAACATCCAACAATCCTCTATCCCTTGATTTTAAAAATGACTTAGGTTATTTTTTTAAAAAAATATGAAATAACTTATATTTTGCAATCCTGCACAAGTGATTAAACAATATAAATATCAAAGTCAATTCTGTTTAACAATGATGCATAAAATTAAACCAAGTACAATGAAAAAAACCTCATAATCCAAGATAAACCATTGAATTAATGGGCTATTGTCTTTCCCTCATCTCCATTCCTCCATTAAATCTGAGATTTTTCTACTAGGTAGCCCACATACTACTTAGCTGCATCAAATTAATACAATGCCCTCCCCCCAAATTACAATTTATAAACCCTTAAATCAGCAACAACCCTCATTAATATAGTTGTTGCTGGAACATTGTCTACAGCCCTATGAAGTCCACCAGAAATACCTTTTGAGCCAGCTGGAAACATTTGTAGGTCAACAACTGACCGTATCTGACCCTCATAGAGGCATTCTGTTCCTCCTTCTATTACTTTAAATTCAATAGTAATTTGTGAAAGCCTTTATGAAACTCATTGTATGATTTTTAATTACTAATTCACACTTGGAGTATATTCATGCAGGTATTGAATATTTCATCAACAAAATAGATTACTGAAGCAGAATATGTGGGTCAAAGACTTCTCTTTAATATAGCATCTTCCAAAAATAAAATTAAATGGGCAGATGACACGGCCTATCAGTGGAACAGATTTATCTTGATATCAGACTGCTGGTGGTTCCTGTCACCCTATTTGCACACCCCAAAATTTCTATCTCTGTTTTTGGGATTTAAGAATTTAAGAGGCATATGTATGCTTGAAGCCTCTGCAAGGATTTAAGGCTTACATGCTGTCCCTATTACCCTCTCCGCCAACAGGCAGAAAACAAATTAAAAATTGTTACCCCATCCACTCCATTTGTTTTATGGTATGGATTATTCATGCTGCATTTCCTAAATCTCAATCTAATAATCTCCATGTAACCAAGGGAGGTGAGGGACTTTCTTTCACTGAAGGTGTTCAAAGACTAAACAGTCATATATTGAAAATCCTCTATTTGGGATTCTTACACTGAACAAAAATCATAACTTGATGGCTTAAATCTATCCTTCCTAAATCCATATTCTAAAGTTTAAAGTCAGTAAACCTAGCACAACATTTTAGAATAATATCAAATTAAATACATAGAAATAACATCAAAATATGCTTGAAGTAGAGTAGTAGCATAGGTTTTTTGCACAAAAACCCCCTTTACAACTCTGAATGTTAAACATGATATAATTATATTACATTCAAACAACAGTTGTCCTGTAAGAGCATGATAGATTTCTAATTTTGCCAAATATGATTATGCTAAAGAAGTTTACATTAAGCTATTAAACAGATTCTTGTATAACTTGCTACTTCCAAAATGGTTGGGGAAAAAGAATAGGATAATACAGAAAAATGAGATAATTGTTCCAGTGGCCTTGGAATAGGATTTTTAACATAGGACTTCTAATCTGTCACTTAAGACAGCCATGCCACACCACGCCACGCCACGCCACGCCACGCCACACCACGCCACGCCACGCCACGCCACCCCACCCCACCCCACCCCACCCCACACACCACACCACACCACACCACACCATACCATACCATACCATACCATACCATACCATACCATACCATACCATACCATACCATACCATACCATACCATACCATACCATACCATACCATACCATACCATACCATAAAATTGATTTAGTCTAGTGGTTAAGGCACTAGGCTACAAAGCAGAAGATCATGAGTTTTAGTTCTGCCTTAGCCATGAAAGCCATCTGGGTGACCTTGGGACAGTCACTCTGTCTCAACCCAACCGACCTCACAGAGTTGTTCTTGTTGTGGGGAAATGGGAGGAGGAAGGTGTGTCAAATATGTTCACTTCCTTGAGTTATTTCTAAAAATAATAAAGGTGGGATACAAACAAATAAATTAAATAGTGAAGAGTAGATCTAAAGAGTAGAATATTTTACCCTCAACTCAAGAGGAAAAATATAATGACTTTAGCTTGAGTTATCCTAGATGTGGAACCAACAGCTTCATAATTTCTTTATAATTCTGACCTTCCCGAAAGCTTTAAAATATTCTAAAATATTCAAGAATTTACCAAATTCTGCCACTTTCTAGGGAAGCCATCTTGCCCACATTGTTGTGCCACAAGTCCTACACCTCTATTTTTCTTTAATATGACTTCTAGCTGAAGCCTGAATGGATATCCTACAAACCATGCTAAATGTTTTGTAACTTATATTGGAAACAATTTTAGAAGCTGCAGAGGAAGTGAGCTCCTATTTTCAATCCCTTTTCCCTACACTGAGAGAAACCGTGGAAACCATAAAACAAACTAATTTTATTCAACTTCCAACACAACCTATCGAGAAGTCTGATGACTATACAACAACTTCAACAGAGATGTCTGAAGCATCAATACCAATACCAACAGAGACTGACACTCAGATACAACTTATTGAAAATCGAGAAAAGGTGGATAAACAATTGGCAAATATAACATGGAATAAAACAGCTTTTACCATCCAAAGGCTATTAGAAGAAAGGAAAGAGAACTTTGACCAATTTGAAGCGTTAAAGAATATGGACCTTTTAATAGTGTGGTTTGATTATGTAGGAACCTTACTATGGAAACCACTATGGCATAGAAAGAAGCCTAGAGTTAGATTTAAAAATGTATTTTAAAGTCTTATTTAATGGGATTAAAAAGACTTTGATTTCTTGACTGACTTAACAACTAATGGAACACGTGAAATTTTTAAGAGGATACCCTTTGTAATATTACTCTGTTTTAGATATGATATGTATTGGAGAAGTAAACTTTATCTACTGGTTTAAAAGATTTTTATAGATATAGAGGCATTGATAGAATATATATTTAAATTAGAAAGAAATTTATTTGTTGGCCTGATATTTTTATTTTAAGAGAATTATTTGGAAATAAAAGGAGAATAAGAGGGATGGGTGATAAGAGAAAAAAATGGTATCAATGAAGAAGATATGGGAATGTTGTTGCGAGAACAATATACCAGATATAATTATGTAAAAAGATGAGTAATTTCTGAGTCTCCTGAATTTAAGCAGATTTCATGTGACATTATGATCTGTGGGAAATTTTAAAAGGGGAATGGGAACAAGTGATCTTCAAGAGGCAAGCCATGCCCACTCCATCTCCAGGTGCTTCTCAATCATCCCAACATATGCTGTCACAATTTGAACTCTGACCTTATTTTGGAGAAAAAAGAAAAAAAACCTCTCTGGAAATATGTTTTGCTTAAAATAGGGTATTATCCTGATGAAAATCAGTCACTTTACCACACAATCTTGGTAGTACATACTTAGGTTTCAGGCTACCTAATTTGTATTTACAGCTTTTATAGCCAAACATCGCAGGGTAGTCATGTGAATGATGAGAAAATGTTACATATTTATGCACAATTATTTAAAGCTGCAGTACTAATTTCTCTTGTCCCTAGAATCAACATCCTTAATTATTCTCATTTTTTGCCCTTGAACAAGAAATTCTCAAGAGCATGGCCTACTTTTAGTACATAAACAAACACTATTGTTTTCTCTGTTCAAAAGCTTTAGCATATTGATCTAACGGTGCTTCTGATAACTCTAACAAACATCACCCATTCTGAACAACACAGAGAAAAATACCTGTAATTGTCCATGTACATAACTGAGAGTGGTCTAAAACCCAATGTGGCTAAGGTCAGATTCTGGCAGCTCCCAGATTTCCGAACCAGCTTTTGGCCCTCTTGAGGAAGCTTGTTCTAGTTTTATTCCAGCTTGGGATAGGAGTGCAATTTGGGTGGCTGGTCTGGACTATTGGGCCAAATAAGGACCTACCTCAGCTAAGCCTCCCAGGAAAGCAGAAGTCTTGAAACAGGCATTGTCTCAAAAGGAACTTTTATTAGGGGCTAGTGACAGCAGGGAATCAAGGTGGAATCTGAGAGAAAAACCTGCAAAGCAATATATTAAAAACAACATTCAATACTCCTCCCCCCAGAGTCTCAGTGTTTGTTTGAATCCCAGCCAATTCACAGTTGGCATTATATTTTTTTAACTGGTCATTTTGGGGGGCTCCTCAAGGTTTTTCTCACTTTCGATTTCTCCTGGCTCCAAGTGCAAACCGTCCCTTAGATAAGGGAGAGATATTCCATCCCCCGTGGGAAGGGCATCCTACAGACAATGCAAGCAATCCCAAAAGCTCCTCTCTCCCACCAGAATATCAGGCCACAAAGAAAGGCTTCAGAAAGGGGAAAATAGGCATAGGGTTAAAATACATTTCTTTGGGGACCTGACATACGGACCCCCTAGAAAAATGGGTCATCCATCTGTGAAGACATAACAAAGGAAGGGAAAGAAAACAGAGAAAACAACATTAATTAATTAATGAACAACATTAATCAGGTTTATCAGGATACTTAGTGTTCTGTTCTTGCAAAGAAGACATCGAGACGAGGCTGGTTCACAACAAAGGATCTCTTTATTGAAACACGCTCACAGAACAGAAGCAAGAACACAATGGCCACTGGCCTTTTATATCCCCTTGCAAGGGGATGCACATCCAATCATTGCAGGCCGTTCTCCCACCTCGCGCATGCGCGCAAGGCCGGAGACAGCCTGTCTGGGTCCCGGGCAGACACGTGGTCTGTCCGGGTCTCTGCAGCCTTCCTGCAGTCTTCCTGAGCCTCGCTGAATGACTCAGCAAGGCCCAGGACATAACACTTAGAGTGAAAATGCTTTAGTAACTTGGGAGCTCTAACATGATTTTTATATACCCACCCAAAAGCTCCCCTCTCCCAACAGAATGGCAGGTCACAAAGAAAGGCTTCAGAAAGGGGGAAATAGGCATAGGGTTAAAATATATTTCTTTGGGGACCTGACAGACACCCTTCCCTATGCTTTTTCCTTGCCAGCACGAAAGCCATTATCAGTCTACAGTGTTTTTGTAAACTCTATGCAGAATTACGTAAAAGTCTCAGGCCAGTCTCTCTGCAGAACCAAAGTAAGCACAAACACATTTGATGACATTATATAGCAGTGGTGGCGAACCTATGGCACGGGTGCCAGAGGCAGCACTCAGAGCCCTCTCTGTGGGCACGCGTGCCATCGCCTCAGTTTTAGGCCTTCAGCTGGGTTTTATAAAACTTTTTTGCTTTAGGCCTCCGCCGCCGTGTGCAAAAAAAAAAAAAGATTAAATCAGTCAATTTCAACTTCTTGTGGGAAAAAAAAAGATCTTGCAAAGTTGGAATTGATTGATTGAACATTTAGTCCCACCCAGTCTGCCGTTACCACCGCAGCCATGCCCACCCAATGGGCCACGCCCAGCCAATGGGCCACGCCCAGCCAATGGGCCACGCCCAGCCAATGGGCCACACCCACCCGGCACTCGAAGATGCATAAGTGGGTTTTGGGTTGCAGTTCGGGCACTCAGTCTCTAAAAGGTTCGCCATCACTGTTATATAGTAAGACAATGTTTCTACCTACCAAGTTCACTAGTAGTTTTTTTTTTAAAATTCTACAAGAAATGCAACAAATGCTTGAAACTCCAGTGGAATAGGGCTCTAATGAAACTTATCAGCAAATTTAAAGATATTACAGTACTTGAAGCTGTAATTAAAGCTATGGATTTTTTCCCCATTACAGACGCTAAAGCAACATAACAAAATTAGGCCAACTGTTATCAGTGTTGTGCTTTAGATGTAAATGGGCATTATATTACATTCATTGGAGCTTTACATAGAAATGTCACAGATCTATGCTACATATCATGGCCTTTTGGCCCCACTATTTAAAATTTATTGTTTTTTTCTTTACCCATGCATGCAGCAAACATATGTCAATTGGAAGTCATATTTTATGACTCTGATGAAATGCCTCTGAGCTCCTGGAATCTTATGCCATGGTAAGTTAAGTCAGTCTTTAAAATATCACAATGCTTAGTTTTATATAACATTTGGAATGAACGGTAGAGAGTCATCGATTCTAAATCAGTTCTAGTTGAACACATGTTGGCAAAATTCAAAAATCAGATTTTTAGAACCACCACAAAGAAACTGGAGAGGAACAATATAGATAGATGATAGATGATAGATAGACAGACAGACAGACAGACAGACAGACAAGCATTTAAGAGGCAAGAAATAATGTTGTTTTCCAAATCAGACAATATACTTTAAAGGAAAAGAAAATAGTTCCCCAAAGATAGCATCATTGAAACACCAGACTTGTGCCATAAAAATGAAAGCATGGAAGCTCAGGAGAACAGAAAGCTGGTAAATACTATACTATGCCTGTGACTGAATTTGCAAAACATCTATTAACCCGGGGTGGGCAGCTATGGCCCCTTTTCAACCTGTGAACTTCAACTTCCAGAATTCCTGGGTCAGCATATACATATCTGAGCCATACTGGCTCAGGAATTCTAGGTGTTGAAGTTCACAGGTTGGAAAGAGGCCATAGTTGCCCACCTCTGCTATAGATAAAACCTTGTCTAGTGAAGGCATGGAAAATAAGCCTGACTAAAATTTGACATCTGACAAGTTTACATATGGCCATCAGGGCTTCCTCTAAGAAGCTTTGCCCTAATGGAAACCCATAGTATGGTCAGAAGAAAACCCAAGATCTGAGATTATAGTGTGAACAGAAGATCAAGTTAGGGTATCTTTTACAGGTGGTGGAAATTGGAATCTTAAGTGCTGACCTAGTTTTGCTTTAATAAAGGAAGTCAGGTCAGAATCACATTAAAGGGAAGGCATAAAGCAGTATGGAGTAATTTAATCTCTAAATGACTGCCTTTCATTTTTTCTTTAGTCCTTCAGATACTTTCTTTTAGTTTCTCAGCACCCTTAAAAAGACAAAAATGTGTTGACCATGTAAAACAAGATGCTGATAATTTTTCACTCTTTTGTTTTTGTTTTAATTTTTTTTATCTCAGTATGATGTTTTAAAGAAGCTTGCTTGTGTTAAATGCCTTTATAAAGGTGCTTCCATGGTAAATACATAATACAGAGACATCCTTTACACATGGCATGAGACCTGCAGGAAGGAAGAATTCAGTTCACTGCTTCTACTCCCTGTCTGCCCCAGACATATTCAACAATTAATACTGAAAGTTAAAAAGAATGATATACATAACTGAGCTATACTGGCTCAGGAATTCTGGGAGTTGAAGTTCACAGGTTGGAAAGAGTAGAGAATGAATGCTAAAAATTACAAAACATCAGATGTTTAAAAACATGATGGCCACTTTTAGTTTTAGATATGTCATTAAAAACATTCACAGGTCTACCAAACCAATCAGAATAACAATACTGTTGTTGTTGTTGTTAGTTGCGAAGTCGTGTCCGACCCATCGCGACCCCATGGACAACGTTCCTCCAGGCCTTCCTGTCCTCTACCATCTTCTGGAGTCCATTTAAGCTCACGCCTACTGCTTCAGTGACTCCATCCAGCCACCTCATTCTCTGTCGTCCCCTTCTTCTATTGCCCTTAATCTTTCCCAACATTAGGCTCTTCTCCAGTGAGTCCTTCCTTCTCATTAGGTGGCCAAAGTACTTGAGTTTCAACTTCAGTATCTGGCCTTCTAAGGAGCAGTCAGGGTTGATCTCCTCTAGGACTGACCAGTTTGATCGCCTTGCAGTCCAAGGGACTCGCAGGGGTCTTCTCCAGCACCATAGTTCAAAGACCTCAATTCTTTTGCGTTCAGCCTTTCTTATGGTCCAACTTTCACAGCCATACATTGCAACTGGGAAAACCATGGCCTTGACTATACGTACTTTTGTTGGCAGGGTGATGTCTCTGCTTTTTAGTATGCTGTCTAAATTTGCCATAGCTTTCCTCCCCAGGAGCAAGTGTCTTTTAATTTCTTGACTGCAGTCCCCATCTGTGGTGATCTTAGAGCCCAGGAAGATAAAATCTGTCACTACCTCCATTTCTTCCCATCTATTTGCCAGGAATTGAGAGGGCCGGATGCCATGATTTTGGTTTTCTTAATGTTGAGTTTCAAGCCACTTTTGCACCTTCACTCCTTCTTCACCCGCATCAAGAGGCTCTTTAGTTCCTCTTTCTTTCCTCTGCCATTAGAGTGGTATCATAATAATAATAATAATAATAATAATAATAATAATAATAATAATAATAATAAATAATATAATAATAATAATAAATAATAATAATAATAATAATAATAATAATAATAATAATAATAATAATAATAAAGTTGGAAGGGACCTTGGAGGTCATCGAGTCCAACCCCCTGCTCAGGCAGGAAACCCTATACCATTTCAGACAAATGGCTGTCCAGTCTCCTCTTAAAACCTCCAGTGTTGGAGCATTCACAACCTTCTGGAGGCAGGTGGTTCCACTGGTTAATTGTTCTAACTGTCAGGAAGTTTCTCCTGCATATCTTAGGTTGTTGATATTTCTCCCGGCAATCTTAATTCCAACTTTTGATTCATCTAGCCCTGCCTTTCTCATGATGTGCTCTGCATATAAGTTAAATAGGCAGGGCGACAGAATACAGCCTTGCCGGACTCCTTTCCCAATTTTAAACCAATCAGTGGTTCCGTGTCCAGTTCTCACTGTTGCTTCTTGACCCGCATATAGGTTTCTCAATAATACTGTGGAGCAAGGCAATTAGGAAAGGGATCCCAATGTTAGATGCCAGGAAAATCAGCAGGCCCTAACTCCTAATTTATTTTAAGACAGAAGGAAACTAGTAGACTTTACAGTACTATGCTTGCAACTGAATTTGTAAAACATCTGTAGATCTTCTAAATATATTGGATGATGGGAGATGTAGTCCAACATACTGCAATGGCACAAGATGCATCAAGCTTCCTTCTTTCAGTATTCACTTTTCTATATGTATTCTTGCAAAAAAGAACAACTGTAATATCCCAGAAAAACTGCCTACAATCTACTTCAGCCAATATAAAGAGATGCTGGCTGAGAATTCTAGAAGCTGCAGTCCTATTGTCTCAAGTACATCACAATAGGATATTTAATATGGAAATGTTCACATCCAGATAGTCATTGATAAATATATATATATATTTGTATAAATAGGTCATAGGTACATGTAAGCAGGTTGATTGTATGCTTATATTTAAATATTGAAAGGCAAGCAAAATAAGGAAGGCACGTGGCCAACAGCTGTGGTCCCAAATTATGAACTCTTGCAGGTCTGTGCAGAGTATGCACATGTTCAGATTATAAATCAAGTTGAATTATGCATCCAGAAGAACCTTAAAAAGAGTACTTAAATCAGACACTCCACAGATGGCATGACATTGTGATTTTACTGGATGATAGCCTTTATATAGGGAGGGGAGAGCAGTGAACATGCATAAAATAATCTAATAATGGTGAACATTTATAAGGGTGAAGGTCACATTCTATGGAGCTAATCCATGTTACCCTTGGACAGCATAAGTGGTATAAAGGGGTGCACTTTGAAGAAGGGTCAGCTTCTGATTTCAACTTCCTGGAAAGACTTGACACAAAGTTAAAGATCTCCAAGCTGTTGGATTGGTTTTACTACACAATCATAATCTCATTTGAACTGTTATAGGTTCTCATAAAAGAGCTGTATAATCTAGAAATGATTATTGGCTTCACACAGATTCTTGCACATGATGACAATTCTCATATGTCTGGAAATTCCTATGTCTTTTGTTTCACTGAATGGAATAATGTAGGTTAACTTAGCATCCTGTCAACTGTATATAGGTGTCAGTTCCTTTTACTACTGTCTATCATAGCATACAAATTAATGCCAGATACAGCAATAGTGATGTACAGTAAGTATACTCTATAACAGGCTACTTCAAGACAATGTGTGCACAGAGATATGATCATGCAGGGACAAGAAGATAATCGTTTTTCTCCTATTTTGCTCTCCTTTTCTGGTAGTATCCAGCAAAATACCCATAGTAGCAGAAACAGAGAATATTTTTTCTCCTGTTAAAAGGCACACTACTGTATATCACAACTTTGGTCAGAGGCCACATGTGATGATGCAAAAAGTCAGAAGCAAAGTGAAGAAGCATACTTTATTTCTCTTTCTGCCATTCCTTTCTCTCTTCCTTTACCTCTGCTCCTCATTCAGCTGAATTGCAAGGTAAAGACAATTCTTAAGAATTACCCATAATTAAGAAGCCACTCTATCTATAATAATAATAATGATGATGATGATGATGATGATGATAACAACAACAAAACAACAAAACAAAACAAAAAACAAAACAAAACAACAACAACAACAACAACAACAATAATAACAATAATAATAATAATAATAATAATAATAATAATAATAATAATAATAATAATAATAATAATAATAATAATAATAATAATAATAATAATAATAAAGTTGGAAGGGACCTTGGAGGTCATCGAGTCCAACCCCCTGCTCAGGCAGGAAACCCTATACCATTTCGGACAAATGGCTGTCCAGTCTCTTCTTAAAAACTTCCAGTGTTGGAGCATTCACCTCTCCTGGAGGCAGGTTGTTCCACTGATCAATTGTTATAACTGTCAGAAAATGTCTCCTTAGTTCTAGGTTGCTTCTCTCTTTGGTTAGTTTCCATCCATTGCTTCTTGTCTTGCCTTCAGGTGCTTTGGAGAATAGCTTGACTCCCTCTTCATTGTGGCAACCCCTGAGATATTGGAACACTGCTATCATGTCCCCCCTCATCCTTCTCTTCATTAAACTAGACTTACCCAATTCCAGCAACCGTTCCTTATATGTTGTAGCCTCCAGTCCCCTGATCATCTTTGTTGCTCTTCAATGTACTGTCTCTAGAGTCTCAACATAGTTTTTACACCATGGTGACCAAAACTGGATGCAGTATTCCAAGTGTGGGCTTACCAAGGCGTTGTAAAGTGTTATTAACACTTCACATGATCTTGATTCTATCCCTCTGTTAATGCAGCCTAGCACTGTGTTGGCTTTTTTTGCAGCTGCAGCACACTGCTGGCTCATATTTAAGTAATTGTCCACTAGGACTCCGAGATCCCTCTCATCTATATGTGTCCAGGTCACTAGCAGCACTAATCATCTTTTCTCTTTCACACTAGAATGTCAGTTCCTTTATGGTTTCCCTTTGTACAAAGTACAACATGCAGACCTGGAGGAACAAGAAGAGAAAGGAGCATATTATCACTCAGAGTGCACTTACATTCAGAAAACTTTGAAAATACAAAATTTCCAGAACATGAATAGGGTTGCCATGTCTTGCTCAGATAACCAAAAATGAGCTGCAAAAAATTAGAGCTGTCTGTATTTACCTCTATAAAGAGTTGGAGCTGTCTGTATCTCTCTGTAAAGTCTTCTATGTAAGGAAATCCAAAGGGCTAAATAGTGAAACTACGTATAAGTTGATTTTTAGATGTTTTTACAGTATTCTTACATTGCAAACTTTTTGTTCTTCTTACCCTCAAAAATTGAAACATCAAAACTTATTTTTGGATTTGCTTCCTTCTTAGAACCTCCCTCATCTTCCTTCTTCCATGTTCATTTTACATGTCCATGTTTTCATATGGCAACCCAAAATTCCTACCTTGGGTTGCCATATGACTGCCTGATCATTAGATAGAAACAGAGAGATAGACAGCTCTAACTCTTTGTAGCTCACTGATCAAAACATGGGAACCCTATTCATGTTGGACTGAATTCATGTTGGAAGGGACCTTGGAGGCCTAGTCCAATCCCGTTCGAGCAGGAGAACCTATACCAAACCAGACAAATGGCTGTCCAATCTCTCCTTAACAACTTCTGGATGCTCCATCACTGGAGAATTTTAAGAGATTGGACAGCCATTTGTCTGGAATGATATAGGGTTTCCTGCTCAAGCAGAGAGTTGCAGTGGATGAACTCCAAGGTACTTTCCAACATGAATTCATTGACAAGAAATTTCTCCTTAATTCTAGCTTCCATCCATTACTTCTTGTCCTGTTTTTAGGGTGCTTTGGAGAATAGGTCAAGCCTTTTCTCTGTGATAGGCCCTCAGATATTGGAAGACTACTATAATGTCACCCCTAATCCTTCTCTTTGTTAGACTAGACATATCCAGTTCCTGCAACTGTTCATTGTATGCTATAGCCTCCAGTCCTCTAATCATCTTTGTTGCTCTTTTCTGAACTATTTCTAGAATCTCATCTTTTTTTGTATTGTGGTGACCAAAGCTAGATGTAGTATTCCAAGTGTGGTCTTACCAGTGCAGTATAAAGTGGGGTACTAACACCACATGATCTTGATATCACCCCTGTGTTGATGTAGTGTAGAATTGCATTGGCTTTTTTTGGCAGCTGCAGCATTTTTTTCCACTTAAAGCAGTTATAGCATTTTAATATTTGGTTGTCAGCAGTAGCCATAAATAGCAGGCTATAAAATGAAATTGATGGTTAACTGTAAGCATGCACCCCAATAAAGACACTACAGTATAGAAGGATCAATTGAGGAATAAACTCAGAAAACAACAAGTCAGTTACATTCTCTTAGAAAACAAAATGGGATAAAAATGTCTCCGAGAGTTGATTCCCCAAATGAACACTTGGACTTTACTTCTGTGTTTAGTTTTTGAAAGCCAAATAGGTTTTTCTTTTCCTTGTAATGAAAAACAGCTAGAGGATATTACTTACAGGATCAAAGCCCAAGTATACACACCAGATGCCTGAACTCAGATGCAGTAATATTGAAGAATTGTATACAAACCAGCAATCCAAGGAAATAAGTGTTTTTGTTGACTGAAAACTTAGCAATTCCTTAGGTAGTTTCAAAATATTATTTAGAGCCTTGTGGTACCAAAAAAATAAAAAAGATGGGAGGATTATTTACCTCAGAGGAAATATATTCCCAAATTCAGCACTGCATTTATATACAAATCACTCATTTGTTTACAAATAGAATTTCATCCTTAAAAAAAGAAAACCAACCAAGCCACCAACAACAGCAGCAAAGCTCTCAGAGTTAAGCCCTGGGAATATCACAGTGTTTAGACACTTTCTCATGGACTATTACAGTTTTAATGCTCAGGCTAAGAGAAAGAATAACAACTTTGCAAAAAAGAGACCGGGAATGTAGCTGAATAACATATATAAAAAACCTTTTCATCAGGAACATTTTCTAAAAGAATTATTGAACTTATTAAATTTAATGTCAAGGTTGAAATTAAATACTCCGTATATTAAGTGCATTGGAGAGAGAAAGAACATCTTTAATCTCTAGCAGCATATCACATAGTTACATGCTAGACTGTTTATTGATGAATTGAAAGTGGGAAAATCAATATGAAGTATAAGACCCATCTCAGTCCAATAACAAAGGGTGGAAGCTCTTGAGGACAAAGTTGTCAGGCGATTATCCTGATAGTTATTTTAAAACAAAGGACATCAAAATCATAAAACATGTGGCTTGGAAGAGAGTTTATTTATCAACTCCAACCTCCTTCACAATGCAGAAGCTAATCTAGGGGGGGTCATTTAATTTCTTTTCAGAAATGTCCAGTGAGGGACAATCTACTGTTCTGTGCAGATGGTTCCACTGCTTAATAGCACTTATCATCAGAAAATTATCCTAATATTCCGGGTGAATTGCCTTTGTTTTAACTGCAACTAGTCTTTGTCCTTCTCTTAGTTTCAGCAGTAAATAGACCCCCCTTTTTTGCATTTGACAGCCTTTTATTCTGTAGTCATTATCAAACTTACCTACCAATCTACCCCCTTACTTTATCCATCCATCCATCCATCCATCCATCCATCCATCCATCCATCCATCCATCCATCCATCCATCCATCCATCCATCCATCCACCCATCCATCCATCTATCCATCTATCTATCTATCTATCTATCTATCTATCTATCTATCTATCTATCTATCTATCTGTCTATCTATCTATCTAAACTTGATCAGCTCTTTGAATCTTGCTTCATAGGACTTGTATACAGACAACTTACAATCCTAACAGTTCTCTTTAGAATCTTGCTCCTACTTCCCCACATCCCCTTTAAAATGTGGTGTACAGAAGTGAACAGAGTACACCAAGGGTGGTCTAATCAGAGAAGAAAACAGTAATTCCCCCCCCCCACCCCCTGAACTGAATGCAATGACTCTGTTAATAAAACCCTTATTGTCCTGGCTCTTTTAGCTGATGCATCATATTGCTTTCTCAAGTTTCGTAGGTAGCCCATTAGGAAACCTGGATTCTTCTTTTATTCACTGCCATCAAGTCAGGGCTCCCTAGTCCTGTGTTTATACATCTAGCTTTTCTAATCCAGATGCAGGACTTTAAACTTATCATTGTTGAATATCATTTGATTGGATTTGGCCAAGTATGAGGTATATTCCAAATCAATATAATGTCATTGAGGATGTAAGAAAATCCTCCTGGCTTAGTGTTGACGGTAAATTTCATAATTTCCTTTGATTTCACCCTCTAGATCAGACATGTCAAACTCGCGACATCATGTGACGTCATGCAACGTATCAGAGCTTTTTCCCCATTGCCGGCAATGGGGTGGGCGTGGTTTCCCGGTGACGCGTCCGGCCTGTGGGCCGGCAGTTTGACACCCCTGCTCTAGATCATTTACAAAATATTGAATACCACAGGACTGAGGATGAAGCCTGGATAGAGCCACTAAATGCTTGCCTCTAAGTCAATGTAAGGCACAGTTCAGCTGAAAATCCACCTGACCACAGTATTCTGTACAGAAGTATATAACATAAACTTTTTCAAACTTTTGTTACTGAGTACAAGATGCATTGCATCAACAACAATCTCTTGGCTATCAAAACTAATTTTATTCTTACCAAATTTATCATGGTAGTATTCATTCTCAAGTGCTTGCAGACATAATGATCTAGTGATCTACCAACAAACTGGTATCATTTTCTGGATTCTTCATTTTTCTCTTTTTTTGAATATTAGGACTATATTTTCTTTTCCCTGGTTTTCTGGGCAGCTGAACCATTCACTGGGAGCTTTTTTTTTTAATTCTAAAATCATTTCTGAGTGACTCTCTCAACACCCCAGATGTAAACTATCTGGGATTGGAGACTTGAATTCATTTGAGGTAGTAAGCATGGTCATGATTATACATTAATGATGCCAACAGAAGAGAATATATATAGCTCAGGCTTGAACTGTGGGGTCCCTCGGGTGTTCAGAGATTGGTTATTTGCTTGTAGACATTTTATCACCTGACTAGGTAACATCATCAGTGCCAGTGAATGTGCTCTGCTCCCTGTTTATATACAGTAGCTTGCCCAGTTGGTGTGGTGTGTATAGTTTTCCCCTTGATTGGTTCTTTGATTAGGGTATTGTTTCTGTTTGATTATCTACTTGATTGTTTGTTTCCTTGGTAGTTCCTTGATAAGACTATTGTTTTCTGCTTCATTGTTTGTCTGGTGTGAATTCCTGCTTACCTGCATCTTGGCTGCTGGAGAGGATGTATTCTGGGTTGCTTCCTTCTTAGCTTTTTAATTGTCTTTTTTCCAATGGTGTATAAATGTGATTTATCTCTGTGGGTCTATTGATGGGTTATGTGTCTGAGGGTGAAGCTTAAATGGCATTAATAGAACCATAACTTAAACAAAATATATCATACACTTTAATGATGCCTGAGCTACTTTCTCCTCCTTTCCTCCATCAAGTTAGAGAGGGCTAAGGTTAGAAAAAAGATACAAAGAAGATGCTAAGGCATCCCTTCTCTCCATTCCCTCAAATTATTCCCTCACTCTTCTTTTTACTTCATGCAGTTCTCCAAAATTGGGATAAATAATGCTGAGAGCTAGAGTTACCCAAACCAGGGAATGCTGATCATGTCAACAACCAATTGCCACCTAGCATCAAGTCTGAAAAGCAGAGAACATACTATGGGAAGCACAGAAAAGGATCTATACTGTAGTAGGTACAAGGGAGGATTGCACTCTTATGTTGACAGAGGGCAAACATCTCCTTAAAGTGGATTTATTCTAATGTCCAATAAAGATTTTTGTCTAGTCATGCTTTGTTGAGAGTGTGGAGAGCTCTCTTGAGTGTAAGCCAAGGTTTCAAACTAATATATTTTGCATCCTATGCTGACTCTCATTCTGAACCTTAATCTTTCTGAAATGGTCTAGGGTCTCACTTACCCACTTATCTGAAATGGTATTGGGTCTCCTGCTTTAGCAGGGGTTGGACTAGAAAGCCTCCAAGGTTCCTTCCGACTCATTGTTCTGTTAGTATTAGAATCTGATTCCAGTCCTAAAGACCTGAGCTGCCAATTTGTCATTTTCCTTAGTTATTTGCTTCTACCTTTATTTTCGATGTATGTCATTTTTTTTCCTTTTCAGTTATCAATGAGTGTACTATTAACCCATATGGGCCACCTAAAGTTTTCCACAGTTTTCCTCCTCGTGGGAATTATTTGTGTTTATGTTTTCAATGTCTCTCTCTTTGGAATTCCATAGCTGACTTCTGCTTGTTTATCCTTTAGGATATCAAATCAAGTTGGCCAATTGTCACTATTGTTCTAACTGGGTTATTAGAAAACTGCCTTCCTGATGAAGCCCAAGTTATGCAACTGACTTTTCCCAGATTTTCTTTTACAAATTATCTTGAAGTCCAACATAATGAGGTTGCTTTTCCCAGTTCTTCAACCTGCCTAGCAATTTCTCCTGTTGGTTAGGAGTAGGACTAGAGTAGTTCACCCCTTTTTCTCATCCCAAGAAAAAGAAGGTTTCAGGACCAAAAGTTAGAATGTGTTAAACCTGCTACACCTATTAAGTTTGTTCTCCAGTAGATATCAGAAGGAGATCTGAATAAAAATCTACTAAATTATAGTATATCAAAAAGTTCTATGTCTGTAGTATTGCCAATCAAATTGCTTTGTCAATGCTTATTGTTAAATTGTAATATAATTGTTGTTGTATGATCTCCATTCCATTCCCAACATTACTGCTAACAATTCTTTCCTCTCTGTGACAGTAACCTTGTTCATACTTCACACAAAGCCCCTTTTTGTTTTGGATTAACATGTCACAAAATCTACCCAGCTATGGTTATTCAATATGATAAGAGAAATGTGGCCTATCGTGTGGTGTGAATTCCAGCTCCTATTCATGTAAACTTGCAATTTAAGATAAAATTTCAGGTATCTGATGAAATTAGCTCTACCAAGAAGGTTGCAAAATCTTATGCTTCAGATCAGCGACACAATAGCCACATCTGTTGCTACAATCTCATACCACAGGCAAAAATAAGTTGGTGATAAACCAGGAGGACTGGGAGGGAATGCTAAGTAAATATCTGTACATATTTATGTGTGGTGTATGTGTGTGTGTATATAAAATGTGTGTTTGTGTGTGTTTATGTATATGTATATAAGTATGTACATAGTGGGAAAATGTTATGACCCAGGTGTGTGTGTGTGTGTGTGTGTATACATACATACATACATAACACACACACACACACATATAGTGTGTATGTGTATGTATATGTGTATACATATGTACATAGTGGAAAACTGTTATGACCCAGGTGTGTGTGTGTGTATACATACATACATACATAACACACACACACACACACACACACACATATATAGTGTGTATGTGTATGTATATGTATATACATATGTACGTAGTGGAAAGATGTTATGACCCAGGTTGCCTAGGCAGAGGCAGGCATCGATAGAGTCCTTCATTGCTCTGTTAAATGCCACAACAAACAGCCCTACAATGGCTGGTAGAGCTCCACCCCACACTTCCCTACAGGCAGTCCCTCAGTCCCATAAACAAAAGCCAGTAAACAACAAAACCAGTCTGCAAAGTCAGAGACGAAGTCCAAAAAGAAGGTGCAAGTTCACAGGGCAAGGTCCAGAAAGAAGGTCCAAAGGCCAAAGGCAAGTCCACAAGGCCAAAGGCAAATCCACAAAGCAAAGGCAAGGCACATGCAGAAACACAAGTCAAGGCTAAGTTTTTCCAAAGCTGGGGGAGCATAAGCCAAAGCAAACAATTGTTCCTGACAAAAACAAACTCCTCCAGCTTCTCCTTAAGACAACCCGCACCAGGTGTTGCTTGTGAGGAGGGGTGGGGAGACCTTCTCCTGAGCAGCCTCGCAGCCCTCCTTTGAGCTCACCTCCGCTCTACTCTCAGTGCCCTCAAGTCAAGCAGGGGAGGCAGCTGTTCCTCATCAGAGGGGATCTGCTGTCTCTCAGCACTATTGCCTATCTGCAGCCAATCCTCCCCCCTGTTTGTTGAAGGCAGGTAGTTCTTCATCCAGTCGACCACCTCTCCCAATGCCTGAGGATAGCATCGTCTTCAGCCCCTGGCCTTTCCAAACATGTCAAGGGAGACATGCCATTCCCATAGGGCAGTCCCGGTTCCAACTCCTCCTCCTCCTCTGAACTGGGATCCGATGGGGCCATGACAAAAGAGGAAAAAGTGGTATGCATGCCTGCACAAGAAAAATAGCAAGAAATCGAGTGGAAGTACAAGGAGAAAATGAAGAGGGTGGAAAAGTTGCAAAAGGGTAAGAAAAAAAAATGGACAATTAAGAAATGGAAGTACAGATACTCCTCTCTTAACAATTGGTCACTTAATGGTTTTTTGAACTTACAATGGACCTCCCAAAAGTTACTTACATCCATCCTTGAGGTTATAACTACTGCACCCCACAGCCATGGTCACATGACCACATTTTGGCCATTTGGCAACTCACTTGCTTTTAGCATTGGTTGCCAGCATCCCATGGTCACCGAACTGCAATTTGCTGCTTTTTTGCCAGTTTCTGAGACAATGGATTTATTTAATGACTATGTAGTTCACTTAACAATTGCAGGGTCTCACTTTATAACTGTTGTTAAAAAAAAAATAAACTCCAGTCAGGTCACATGGTGAGGTGCTTAACAACTGAAATGACTTACAACCAAAATTCCATTGTTGCCATTAAGTGAAGACTTTACCAGAAAGAAAAAACCAAAAAGATAGAGAAGTTGGAGGCTTCTGTTTTATGCCATAATATTTTTAAGTGCCATAAATATAAAAACTACGCTTCTACAGTGACTATTATATTCAACAAACAATAATAATAGGCTCAAACAGAAGATTTCCAAACTGTTCTGTAGAATCCTTATGTTTCCCGGATCTTCTCTAGAAGTTCTTAAAAAATATACCAATATTCCATTAAAAAAAAAAATAGCTTGCTCTTTACAGGTGAAAGACACCATTCCTCTCCTGCACTGAACGGGGAGAGATCATCTAGGATCATCATCATAATTCCTGTCAAAATCCATGCAATTCCTACTGGAGAGGTGCACACTAAAACAAACAAACACTCCTCCAAAAGTTTGAAGGCTCCAAAGCTTTAATAACTTGCACTGTGTAACAGAACAACTTTAAAAACCAGTTCACATCCAAGCAGTAATCTCCCTGTCCCCTTTGCTCCTTTCTGTTTCATCATTCTACCTCTTATTTCTGACTCGATAAAACAAATAGCTGGCTCTATAAATGCTTAGCATCTGAATATTTTCAAGAGTTCTGATGGAAGATATATATTTTTTGTTTTTGAAAAAAAAAAACCTCCACTAAGTTCAAATAATAACACATGATGCCATACATTTAATACAAATGCGGCTTGGAATTGTTCCAGGATATGGGCATGGCATCTGCATAACCTAGTTTGAAGTTTACTCCATTTCTGCTGACAGCTGCAAACTACAAAACTGTCAGTGAAAGAGCAGGCACAGAAAATGGGCCCTGAATTGTGCAGCGCTCCTGGCCTGTGGATGGTTCAAATGGAAACTGCACGATAAGCTTCCAGCTATTTGAATGAGGTCATAATGAATTAAATATGAAATAATGAATGATACAGGAAATCTAGCAATCTTTTTTTTTCCCTCCTTCATACACACCTTTTGGTCTATTTGAAGCAGCCTTTCTACTTTTTATGTGCTTTGAATTTCTACTGACAGTACAAAGCACAGAGAAAAACATTTTTTTTTGTTATCAACTAAAGGAGTATACTGATAATCAAGGAATATATTTTGTACCTGAGATTGGCTGTCCTGTAATCTCGCACCTGGCTATGCCTGAATGAGCTTGCTGCTGTCACTGGGCATACATGATCAAGGTGCAAAGATTCAACCTGGGAGAGATTTCCTTATGTTGTGACAATTTATTTCTTCAATGTTGTTTGCAACAAGACCAATCCAGTGCTGGTGATTCCAATACTCTTTATACTGTGAAGAGCAGAGAAATATAAGTACATTTTTGGTATAACAAACATCATTATCCAGAAGTCAATTCACCAGCAAAGAGAATATTCAATAGGGCAATCTTAGATATTCCTGCTCAGAAACAAACCCAAGTGGATTCAGAGAAACCTGTTCCAAGTGAAGTATATATGGTATTCAGAGGGTTGTAAATAACAATCCTATATTCATTTACCTGAGAATATATATTACATTGAGCACAGTGAAGTCTGTTTCTGAGTCATACTTAGAGTTGCATTGTAAATACTTCTGCCTACCTCCATCCAGTCTAATCCCAGGACTTTTGAGAGAAGCTTCCATAATCAAAACCAGGAGTAAAATTACTCTGAAAATACAACTCTGTGCACACAGTGTTAAGTATTACAAAAAAATCCAAAGAAAGCAATTTTTTATAGGAAAAAACCCAGAGTACATACTTAGTCACATGCAAAGTTACAGATGTAGGTACTTATTTACCACAGCATGGCTCCTGGGTGGAAGGGGACATTTCAACCAAATCCAATGTCTCATTTGCTACAAACCTTTTCTATAGTGTGTGGGGCTGAAAAAGCTGCACTGTGTGTGGTTTTTAATTTGGAGCAAGTGCGGGACAAGAGTATTCATCAATGTATGATAATATTCATTTCACTTCTCTAAACCCTCACTTAGAAATCAATCTGATGCAATCCAAGAGGCAATGGAAGTTGCATAGCTGTGATTTAGGAATGTTCACATTTGTCCCCTTCCATTAAAAAAGCACATTCATTTCAGCTCTGGCTGAAAAACAAGGCAATATATAATAAAAAATAATTAAGTAGCAGTAATATAAAATAGCTGTTAAAACACCTACGTATCAGAAATATTTTTTAATAAAAACTTTATGTGGCACAATGACTTATTTAGCAATATTCTTAGGCCATCTTTTAGCAAAGTTCTTATAACATGAAATAAAATACTTTCAGATTCAGGAACTTACAATATACAGACATTTGCAAACAGCAAATAAAGCTCGGCACTAATAATGGCCTTCTCCAATCTGGGAGCCTCAAAAGGTATTGGATCAGGTGGATGCTAGAGATTTCAGAATTGAAAAGACTGGCTGAAACAAATTAAAAGGCTGATACAAAAATGATCAGCAAGTATATTTTCACCTAGACAACACCACTGAAAATCTTTCTTGCCCTAGACCAGTGTAACACATGTGGACTTCAACTCCCAGAATTCCCCTGCCAGCATGAAATTGGAGTCCATACATGTTCAACACATTTTCAACTCCCATGCTAGCTGGGGAATTCTGGGAGTTGAAGTCCACCAATCTTAAGGTTGCCATGGTTAAGAAACACTAGCCTAGATCATTCATAGAGGCATCTGAATCTGAATAGGTAGCTAAATCTAGTAGAAGTAGTCCCAAGTATTCTGACTTCAATTTCTTAAAAGTCTTTATAGGTCAAAATCAACATCCTGAACTGAGCCTAGAAAGAGTTGAAGAGTTGATAAAAACAGAAGCACACATGTGCATTTTCCTTACTATAGTGCTATATTTTTAGCAATCATGGAGCCATTAATCAGCTGAATAAGATGGTGGCATTCTGGGACCTTCTAAACCTTCCTGGGAAAAAAGTTGTAACAACATATGAATCAAGCTATAAAGTGAGCCAGCATGGATGAGCTAACCTAATCATCTACTACAACTATCTCAAATATGCAATGCATGCACAGCGAATGTAAAGATGTTAAAGATAGTAAAACATAGGTTGGCAGTATTCATGATTCAGCCTTGCTATTTTTAAATTTTAAAAAAATCAGAATTAGAAGGGAGGGTTCTATAAACTGTTTAATCCAATCTCTTGTTTCATGCTGGGAAGTCAAAATAGACCATATTTTCTCTTTGAAAGCCTTCAACAAAAAATAAACAATCACTACTACTAACTAGATGTCTTATCAGTCTGCTATTACCATCATTTTTTTTCTAATGCTCAATCCAAATTTATTACCATGTACCTAAGCTTTGAGATCCAGTTCTGATTTTTGAAGTAACAGACAATAAATCTTTGCTTTCTTGTATGTGACAGCCTTTTCAAAATTTTAGAAATGCTGTCAAGTTTCTCTCTCCAGTCTTCAGGTAGTAACACATACCTCATTCTGTCAAACTTTCTTCATAAAATTTGCTTTACATGCCAGTTTAGCTACCTTCCATTAAACCTATTCTCAAATTTATCTTCATTCTTCATTATACACAAATGACTATAACTAGATTTAATATTTTTTGAAACAGGGTAATGTGAAATAATTATAATTTGCTTTATTTACTAACCTACTTTTCTATTAATGCCATTTAAAACTGCATTATACTTTTTTTGCAGTTGCATCACACTTCTGACTCATGTTCGGCTTGCAATTGATTGCAACCCCTAAATCCTTTAAAAATTTATTTCTGCAAAGCAAGACATGCCCAGCCCTACATCTTGTCTCTGCTGAATTTCATTTTGTTAGTTTCAGCCTGTTTCACATTCTCTCTGTGTGTGTGTGTGTGTGTGTGTGCAGTTTAAAAGGCAGAAACTAGAAACAACTCAGCTTCATTTCAGCTATCTCTCCGCACCTCTGAACATAGATCAAGCTCATGATTAAGTAAAAAGAAAAAAGAAAACATTTTTTCCAGTTAGTCCCATGGTTAATGACACTAAGCTCTTATTAGTGTAGCAAATGGAGTCTAACGCAGCAGACTCCCCTGGCCTGCCTGAAAAATTATTCTTGTCTATCAGCTGCAGATTGAAACAGATAGAATGAATTTCTGCGATTAATACAAATGGAAGTAAGGAAGGTGAAAATGTCTTCCATGTCTGCTGTAGATAATACTTCACTGTAACTATGACATTCTTCAATAAAATGGATCAGGTTATTGTTCTGGTCCTTGCTTGCAATTAACCAACCAGTTTTAACCAGTTTTTAATTTTCAAGAGGAATTTTATTTTATTTTTTACAAAGGTTAAAATCTGGGTTGAAATAGACATAGAAATAGTACCATCAGCGCCATGATGCCAGAACTCGGATGCATCAGTTTTCCATCAGAAACTCTGGAGTATTTTTTCAAATAATAATGAAACAGCAAGTACAAATTCAGCACCTATAAGTGACTGATCCACACAATAATAATAATAATAATAATAATAATAATAATAATAATAATAATAATAATAATAATAATAATAATAATAATAATAATAATAATAATAATAATAATAATAATAATAATAATAATAATATATAATAATAATAAGTTGGAAGGGACCTTGGAGGTCATCTAGTCCAACCCCCTGCTCAGGCAGGAAACCCTATACCATTTCGGACAATGGCTGTCCAGTCTCTTCTTAAAAACTTCCAGTGTTGGAGCCTTCACCGCTTCTGGAGGCAGGTTGTTCCACTGGTTAATTGTTCTAACTGTCAGGAAGTTTCTCCTTAGTTCCAGGTTGCTTCTCTCCTTGACTAGTTTCCATCCGTTGCTTCTTGTCCTGCCTTCAGGCGCTTTGAAAAATAGCTTGACTCCCTCTTCTTTGTGGCAGCCCCTGAGATATTGGAACACTGCTATCATGTTCCCCCTCATCCTTCTCTTCATTAAACTAGACATACCCAATTCCAGCAACCGTTCCTTCCTTAGCCTCCAGTCCCCTAATCATCTTTTTTGCCTTTCTCTGTACTCTTTCTAGAGTCTCAACATCTTTTTTACATCGTGGTGACCAAAACTGGATGCAGTATTCCAAGTGTGGGCTTACCAAGGCGTTGTAAAGTGGTATTAACACTTCACGTGATCTTGATTCTATTCCTCTGTTAATGCAGCCCAGCACTGTGTTGGCTTTTTTGGCAGCATGATACTGTGTATACCATACTACAAACATATATTACAGATTAAATCATATACTAAACAGGAATGCAATGTATTCTAAATAGCTCACTAGATCCAAGATATAACCCCTCCCCCCCTCAAAAAAAAGCCCTCAGAAAGAACTTGATGGTTCACATGCTGGCTTGGACTCTTAATGGATTTCTTTTTATAAACAGAACAATTCTTTTAATTATCCCCAAGACTTTCAATACAGTGACCTTATGTACATTAGCATCAGGTAGACCATTTTTGCATAGCATGGGCAATTTTGTTTAAATGCAATGACACATCTATGCCCCATGCCAATCTGAGGAAAATAATAATAGTTTTATTAATTTATTGAAAGTCAGTTTTGTGATTCAACCAGTGTTGTGATTCAATCAGTCTTGTGACTCAATCAGTCTTGTGATTCAACCAGTCACAAGACCAACTGACCACCCAGGACCTATATAAATGAACATGACACTTCACCCAAAAAACACTCACTGAAGATGTTACCTAGTTTGGTAATAAAATGTCCGGGAGTCAAACAGCAAACCAAGAGGACAAGCCTCTGTCTATATCACGGGTGTCAAACTCGCTGCATCACCTGACGTGTTGCAATGTATCGCAATTTTTTTTGCATTGCCGGAGCTGGGGTGGGCGCGGCCTTCGCATGATGCAACCGGCCCGTGGGCCGGCAGTTTGACACCTCTGGTCTAAATCTACAACCCAAGCTACGAATATTCTCTACAATTTCTAAGTCAGTTTGGTGTAGTAATTAAGGCACCAAGCTAGAAAACTAGAGACCAGGAATTCTAGTCCCGCCTTAGGAATAAAACCAGCTGGATGACTTTGAGCCAGTCACCTTCTCTCAGTCTAGCAAGGAGACAATGGAAAACCACTGTCTGAAATGAAAAACCTTGCCAAGAAAACTGCAGAGATTTGGCTGGCAAGTTCTCCGAAAATTGAACAAAATTGAACAGAAGAAAAAAAAACCCCTACTTTGTGCCTTTTAAAAAACTAGTGAAGTAGAAAATGTTAGGTACTTAATCTCAATTTAAGCAACATCTTCTAATGTCCATTAATAAAGTATCTTCTTGTTCTTTTCAGATATAAATGAGAATAGCAGTAACTTTAAACATTTCCACATGCTCCCCTACTATTTCCTTGACTTGGCAATATAATATCTGTGACGGTGCACTTTGTTAGTCTTGAAATGGACCGTACCAAGAAGCAGAAGAAGTAAGATGGTAGAAGCATAAGTAGCACTGCAGGTGTTAAGAAAACAGGAATGGGGAGGACATCTCCCAGACACCACCAAACAGAGCAGGTTGTGTTCTCCCCCAACAGCTGGTAAAAGTTCCTTCCTCGCTAAAGTGCTGTATACTACAACCATCACTGCCCTCTTCACTAATTATCAAATTTCCTGGAAAATATCCCAGGTCCCCCAGGGCAACTTAAAATTTAAAAACAATATACAGGTGGTCCTTGAGTTTTGACCACAACTGAACTCAAAACTTCTGTTGTTAAACGACACAATTATTAAGTGAGTTTTGCCCCACGTCTCGACCTTTCTTGCCACAGTTGTTAAGCGAATCACTGCAGTTGTTAAGTTAGTAACATGGTGGTTAAGTGAATCTAGTTTCCCATTGACCAGGTTTACCGGATGGTTGCAAAAGGTGATCATATGACCGCGGGACACTACAACTGTTATAAATAGGAGTCAGTTGACAAGCATCTGAATTTTGATCACGTGACCATGGGGATACTGCAATGGTCGTAAGTGTGAAAAACGGTCATAAGTCACTTTTTTCAGTGCCGTTGTAACTCTGAACAGTCATTAAATGAACTGTTGTAAGTTGTAAAATGTAAATTAAACCCATTGGAAAGCTATGGGACAAAGGTAAACATTGAAAATGGTGATATCAAGGAACATTATCAGACACTTCCATATTGGACTCCCCAAATTTGCCAAAGCCATGATGGCTGGGAAGAATGGAATTGCAGTTCAACATTTCTGGATGATATTGATTTGGGTCACAGGGACATAAAAGAGGAGAAGTAAGAAATAATGTGATCAAAGCATTAGTAACTTTGCCACATTAGATTTTTGATTTGTACTTGCCATTCATTTTTCATCACTCACTCATTCTTTTGTGATTAATTCCAACAATTTTATGCCTCCACAATTTTAATATGAAAGAAAACCAAAAAAGAAAAAAAAGGGGGGGGAGTGGATAAATTTATTCACAGCCAGTATGAGAGAAAGCAGAGGGAAGAACCCATTTACTTCCTTCATCTTTGCCCTTTGAAATGAATTAATTATGAAAGAGGAAAAAAAGCACATTTTAATGCCTTACACTTTAAACTCAGGCGAGTTGGAAATGTAAGCTCAACAATCTTTTTAAAGAAATGCCGATCTATTATTCTAAGCATAACAGTCTGTCTACATATCTTAAAGGCAGCTTTGATGGCTAGACTTGCAATGGTCTAGTTGGCTTCTGCTGCCCTCTATCGGCCATTTAGCATGATGGTCAGTGAGCTGAACAAGAAGGGAAAACTCCAGGGATGAAATTCAAAGGTGCTTTTTCAAAAGGCAACTGGACTGTTTTTTTCCTTGAGGAGGAAGGAGAAACTTCTTGGATGAGAAGTGAAACGTTTTCTTTTTCTTCTTCAAGGAAAAAATCCAATTGCCTTTTGGAAAAAGCACCTTTGAGACAATTATGACCTGGATGGCTGAGAATGTCCACAGAGATCAGGGATGGAAATCTTTTACCGTTTATTATTAAAAATTGAAATTTTAAAGAGGTAGCTCACACTGCATTACAAGTCTTCAGTTACTTTCTTAAAGTCTGATAGTGAAGTTGACAGTGAAGCTATCAATAACAGGAGAAAAACATATCCATTTAAACAAGCTGTTGCTGAGGATGGAAGAAAGGATCTGGGGCCCAGATTGCCAAATTTGACTTTTGGGTGACCCACAACAGTGACTTGGTTGTTAAAGATGAGGAGGAGAGGGCGTAGCAGTGAGAAAATGTTCCTTAGCATTCACCATTGCTAAAATCCAGCTTTTTCTGGCCCTTTCGCTAAAATAATAGAATGGTTTTCCCTGCCTTGCATATTCAGGTGAGACACCTGGACACAACTTAGTCAATGTAACATACAAATCCAGACATATTAATATAACGTAACTATAACTAAGCCTTACCAACTGAAAATGATTTAGGCCTATGGCCTTCAAGACATGAAATCATGAACACAATATAGATCATCCTGCCATTCCTCATCTTCAGACAGACTGAAGGAATTGCAAGGAGATGTTTCCACATTCTCATGGTCAAATTATCCTCCTTCAGACACATTTTGCAAAGACTGAGTTCTATGGACAAGACTCTAATTATGGAAAAGGTAAAAGAAAAGAGAAAAAGAGGCTGACCAGCAGGAAGGTGGATAGACTCAGTTACACTGGCACTGGGTAGGCCATTGGAAGACCTGAAGGACCAGCTTGGGGTAGATCATCATGGAAAAAATCTGTCTGTGTGGTGGCTAAGAATTGACAATGACTTGATAGCACATAATCAATCGATCAATCAATCAATCAATCAATCAATCAATCATTCAAACAATCAATATTTCACTTACTGAAGGTCAATGTACTAATCCTATTCAGTATTAAGAATTGTATTTGGTATTCAGTAGCCAGAATTAAAATTCATTTAATTTTAATTAAGCTAGAATAGCTGAACTCTAAACAGTTTTTTTCATATGAAATCATATGAAATTCATATATCCACCTTTAGAAAAGTCCAGATTTCACATAAAAAAAATACTGATATATGAAAAATATTTGTGGGGCTTTCTCCGGTAAAAAAAAGAATACTTTCTGTCAGATTAAACTATTTTAAAAAGAAATGGCGGGTGGTGGCCTGGAAGTCTTTCTCTTCCCATCCCCAGGAATAGCAGTTATTTGGCTTGAATATAACAAAATATAACAAAAATCGTATTCATGATTGAAGCTTTTCTGCTTTTCCTATAGCCATCTTCAATTTGCTCCTGGAAGATTAAAAGACCCTTGAAGTTGTGTGGAATATATTATGGAAACTGAAGATGGAGTTGGTGTAAATCCTTTTTATATGATTGAAAAGAAGAAGAACTGACTCCAAGTTAATGGTGGCTTTAACCATTTTACTTGGTGGAACATCAGTAGAGGTGCTAAAAGTTCAATTTAGATATTTTTTCTTATCTCAATTTTTCATACAAAGTCCTTGATATGGCAACTCTAAAGGCAGAGTAGGGAACTAAAATGCTTCAGATTGCTTAAAGTATTGGTTTTGATATATCTTGAAAGTGAGCGTAAAGGTCAAGTACTGAGGCCAAAGATACCCTATATTGGCATTGATCCTGAGAGAAGCAACATGTATCCAATATTTTAAACTTGATCTTCAGACAACTTCAGTGCCAAATACCAGTTAAAGATCTAAAGAACTCTAGAGATACTGTAATTAGAGCTATTTTTTTTTTACCAATTTCTCAATGATTCTGGAAAAAAGTATTAACTCTATATTAACTTTATATTTCTCTTGGATAAGGCATAGGTCCTATGGAAAGGAAATTTAAAAACTCAGCATCCGGAGGAAGAAGCAATTATGGAAGAAAAAAGATATCTTAAGATACTGAAAAGTCACTCCCTTATAAAGCTTGCAGAGGACAGATTTCAACCAGCACAATTAGAACTCAAGATCTATCTATCTATCTATCTATCTATCTATCTATCTATCTATCTATCTATCTATCTATCTATCTATCTATCTATCTATCTATCTATCTATCTATCTATCTATCTATCTATCTATCTATCTATCTATCTATCTAATCTATCTAATCTGTCTGTCTGTCTGTCTGTCTGTCTGTCTGTCTGTCTGTCTGTCTGTCTGTCTGTCTGTCTGTCTGTCTATCTATCTATCTATCTATCTATCATATGGTGTTTGTGCATTGAGAGCCAGGGAGTCTGCAATGTTATTACAGAGTAGTTTGGCTGCGCAAGATTGCTAGTTCATTTAGTTCACGCTCACAAGTGCATTGCAGGGGGCAAACTAGCTCCACACACAGATTGGCTAACGACATTCTGTGGAAGTGTTGGCATCATCTGAGGCTTTTCTCCACCAATTTCTCCTCACATTTGGGCAGGTCCAGCCCCAACTGGTTTCTTGCTACTGCATAAAGGGCCATTAGCTTCCCACCAAAGTGGTACCTATTTATCTACTTACATTTTTGCATGCTTTCGAACTGCTAGGCTTATGCTGAGGCAAGTGACAGGAGCTCAATCCATGATGCCGTGTTAGGACTAGAACCATTGAAGTACACAGAGTTGACCTTTTCTGGCCAGCAAATCCAGCATCTTTAAGCCACTGAGCCACTATGCCTCCCAGAACTCAAGGAATACACCCTGATCATACCTGTAATATCTGCTGTCTCCTATTATTCAACACCCATTTCTTACAAAGAAGTATATAAAATCAATAGGAAAATCATAGGGAATGTAAGTCTTGGAAAAGCTTTTGAAGAGAGCTTTTACTGGAACGAATGAAGCTTGCTGTGTCCTATTCAAGAAAGGAAAGATATCCATGCCATATTATTTACTCATAAACTAGTTTGGTCATGTTTATTTTTATAGTCTGTATAACTGAAAGAAGATCTCTTTTCCTTGATTGTGTTGCAGAATATCTAGATGCTTTCATCAAAGCCCATGAAGTTTGAATTTATATTAGTAGAGAGCAGGAACTCTATACCCCAAACTTCCAAAAGTTGTGTTTTGACATCTTTATTATTTACTTGTCCATTTATATCCCACTTTTAGGACAGCACAACATCAATGAATTAAAACAAACAAACAAAAAGAGCAAGCAATAAAATGGCATAAATATGATCAGTAGTAAAATGGCTTCCACACTAGCAATTCCTTAACTGGAGTTGGAAATATTGTTGCAGAAAACTATCTAGGGAGAAAAATGCCGGATGCTTTTCATTCTCATTGATTCTTCTCCTGCAGAGCTTTTGAGTGTAGTCTTCTGAAGTTGGCTTCTGAAACTAGAACTGCAGAGGGAAATGATTGAAGAGCCCTAAAGTGAGAAGATCAGCAAGTACAGAGAATAATTCAATAATCCACCAGTTGATTTTCTCCTACAAATATCTCCACTGTCCCATATCCTTTTTACCTCGGCAGATGCAATTTGCCAAGTTAATGGGTAGGTACCCTTTCATCTTGTGCTATTTTCCTGAGACAGAAAACCACTGAGAAGGCCTCTCTTTTCTGCATGCAGGTTCAGGTTACCAGTTTGAATAAGATGAAGAACAGTCGTGGAATTTTGTAGTATTTAAAGGAACGTTACACACATTTATTAGCTATAAATGTTGAGTGCATATGGTTTGCATTTTCAAAAACAGATGGAGTAATGTGACAACCAGCTTCTAGATTCATACTTGCCACTGTGCAACAGAGGAAACCTTCCAGGAATTTTCTGTGAAACAGATTTAAAAATCACATTTCTTTTTAACATATTTCCCCAATTTGCTCTAAAGATTATTTATTTTAGTCACTACAGCAAGGGATGAAAAAATATGTGCATGCACACACACTATGTGCATATTTATTTGTGTGTGAGTGAGACACACATAGACAGAGGTACTGTACATTTGTGGTCATTAGCATCTCACAACAAGCAGAAGGATTGTTTCTAGTGTCCAAGCAGCATTCAAAGTCAAGTGATTACATTATGTAAAATGGAAATATGAAGAATAAAATGCGGTGGGGTGTTACTGCTTCAGCTGTTAAACAGCTGCACTAATTTATAGGAAACGTGACTGCATTTCAAATAGAAACTGGAACAAACACGGCATCTTTCTGTCTACAAAGCACATATAGATCTTATAATTGTATGTTTAATGTTAGGCATCTGTGACCATGTTTGGACACCAAATTACCTCAATTTCAAAAACAAATCAACCCAATTCTACCCAGGAACAACTATTCAACATCTTTAATACTCTCTGTTCTCCTGTGAAACGTGTGAATATTCAACATTCCAACATACCAGAGTGTGTTTTAGGTATGTGGCTAAAGGTGCATTTTATGTATCAAATTTTGGCAGTGATTTGCATTTATTTATTAAGGTAAAAGATATAGTCTTAGGTAGCTAAAACACATTGCAGCACCTACCACTCTTGACAAAGCCACCAAGAGTTAGATCTGGTTACATTTGAGCTTGGAAGTTGAATTAAACTTCCTAAAAGAAGTCATGGGTAGTGACCTCCGTATTGTCAGCCTCAGAACACATGGAAACATCCATCTAATCCAATGCTGGCTGAAGACTTTTGGGAGTTGAACTCCATACATCTTAAACTTGCCAGGTTTGAAAAACATCAATCTGTCATTACTACAAGTTCAGCTTGAGTGAAGGAAGTCTTTTTTATGCTGGGAAAAAAATTGTGTGTGAAAAGCTTTTCAAGCAGAATCAAACTAGAGTCCAGAGCCTTTTAGAGCTATATGCCAGAAAAAGAAAACTTGGCAATATAGAGATAAAATACAGTAAGTTTGAGACCCAATCTGCCTTTCTTAAGGACTGTTGTGAATGCAACTTCTCAGAATCATGCTAACAGTGAGGTTTACAGACAAAACATAAGGAAAGGAGGGTTGGCTGGTGTAAATCAATCTTTTCATCTGAAAATCATTTGTCTCAATGTAAACTTGTACTCGTGTTATTGTTCATTTTTTGCTTTGGGACCTTCTGGTTCCAAGAGCTTCATCCTCACTCTTCTGAATCTGGAGAGAAAGGAGAGCAAATTCTCTCACAAAAGAAGTATGCTTCCTCTCCTTTCTTCTCAACCATCTCTAGAAATTGGAACAATATAAATGTAATCGTTGACTAGAGCAAGGTTACAAGCAATTCAGAACTACAAAATGTTACATTATTAATTTGAAGTCTAACCATAGATCAGTAGTTTCCCCTTTTATTCAAACTTTCACACATCAAATATCATTACAAATGATACAACATTTTGTAAGGTAGTGAGCAGTTACATAGGGCTGTTCCTGGACCTTAATCCAGATATCTTCTGGTACATATGCTCAAGCTTGGATGTACTTTATGACTCTCCAGACAGCTGCAGTATCTTCATTTTATGGATAGGAAAAACAAAATTAGATGAAGCATCATTTTAGAAGTGCTCAACAACTGACTAAAAGTTAAAAGAATGAAAGATTGGCCCATAAAACATGATTCAGATCAGAGATCCTTTCCAAAATATTACTTACACTTGAGCTGTGGGATTCAGTGGTGGGATTCAGCCAGTTTGCACCACTTCGGCAGAACCGGTAGCTAATTTTTTGTTGCCTAGGCCCAGAATGGTCTTCCGGAAGCGGCATCCACACAGATAACTGGTTGTTCACATATTTGAATCCCACCACTGGCTGTAGTTCATAACAGCAATAAGAATGAGCAACATTTAGTGATATTTAAAAGCAGAATCAAGACTCTTTAGTAGTTGGATGGGGCATCACCAGGAGATCCCTGGACTGTAGGGTAAACTGGCAAGTCAAAAAAGCATTTTGGATAAAGACAATGGGCAACTTTCATATTGTTGAAATAAAAACATCACCAAGAACCAAACTCAACTTTAAAAATTATTTATTTGGCTCATTGAAAAATGTGTAATCTGACTTATTTTTCTATCTCTTTTACATGTAACTACCCAGTTAACATCCAATATCAGAGATTTATAAATATCACCTCTTCTGCTTAGGAAGAAAGAACTCTATTAGGCTACAGAAAATGTTTTTAAAAAGATAGGCAGAGAAGATAGGCTTTTTTTTTACATATTCACCTTTTTCGGGGGGGAAATGATACAGAAATCATATGCACACATCTGCTCAGATAATCCCCCAGTCCTATTTCTGGCAAATCATTTTTCCCCTCAGATTTCTAATAGCAGGTGCTTGGAAATAGTCTCATATGCACTGCAAGCCATCAAGGAAGGGATTCTACATTACTGTCAGAAATCCAAGTTGTAATTCTGAGACTTCCACTTAGGCAGGCATAAGAGATACAGTGAATATGGTTCACTTCAGATTTAATCAAAATATATCCCAAAATAGATACCTCGATGGACCCTTTAAGGTGATGTGTAAGTATCAAATCTGGAGGTTGAAACGATGATTCTGATCTACTAGTGACAGGATAGGAAAGTCATCAAAAGAGTAAAGGTACTTACAAATAAATTTAAAAGAGTGTTTTTCAAACTTGGCAGCTTTAAGATGTGTAGTTTAAGATGCTAGCTGGAGAATTTTGGGAGTCAAAGTCCACAAATTTTCAAGTTGCCAAGTTTGAAAAACACTGATTTAAGCAAATATTTCCATTTAAAGGAAATTTCCTAAACCTGTTTGTCTTGACTTGTAAGCTTATAGGTGGAAATAAAAGCTATTTATTATCGCAATGAACCCATATTGATTTTGAATTATATAAACTAATATATGCCAGCGATACATTTTAAAATGACTACTCATGTAATTTATTTGCACTGCAGAGTTTCATCTGCGTAGAGTTGTGCAAAATGTTAGCCTAGGGTTTCTTAAATCTAATGATTTTCAGCAACTGAATTTTCTAAGAGGTAAAGGCCAATGAATAAAGCACCCATGATTACATTTATTTAGGATCACGTTACTCATAAGAAGAACTTTCTATAGGCAAGTTTCTGTACAACTTTCTCAGATTCAATTTGTATGGCAATACCCCTTGAGTAACAGAGCCATCACATTTTAACTAATAGGATATATCTGGCTGAACGTCTGATTACACATGATCCACATAGTCTAACAATGGACACTGTTAAGAGTAAGTGAAGCTTTCTGCAGCATGGTCTTCTGATGCACCAGGGTCTATGGTAGCAAATAGAGAATTTGCTCAAACTACATGAGGGAGTAAGTACTGTCTTCCCCTGGCTCTACAACCATGTCTCAAAGGGCCTGCTTTAAAGACTACTGCCAATGGGGGAAAACTGTGCTCTGCCTTTCAATGAGTTTCATTTGTGGAACTAATCTACTGCAATATTCTGCCAATGGGCCTGACCTCATTTCAGCCCCTGTGCTCTTCCTGATAAGGTTTTCTTTCTCCATTCTCCAGGATATATTAAGAATCAACGGGGGTTGTATGTGTTAAGACAGCAGGTAATAGAGTCATTTGTCACCGTGAGCCAACACAGAGCAACTAAGAGTCACCTATCACAATATGATTCAAGGCAAATTAAAAACAAAGAACTCCAGACTGTGTAATGTGCTGTAATATTAACTCTTCCCAGGAAATATACAAAGGGAGACAAGAAGTGGAAGGGGGTAATCCATTTTAAATTACAAAGCTAGACAAAGGTCCAGCTTTGTTCCTGTTCTTTACTTTTGTCTGTTGCTAATCCTACAAGAAACAACTATCCAGGAGGGCTATCAGCAGCACACTGGAACATATAGGCTTCTTAAAAAAAAAAAAAAAAAAAAACTATCCGAAGTTGTCTAAAAGTTTCAGTTCCTGCTATCATCTACTCATGATGAACTCATTTAAATTAATGATGCTCATGTGCATAGGGAAAAGACATATAGCCAGGCAGCTCCATCCTAATGAATGATAACACCTAAAGGCACCAGAGTAAAATATAAATGGAGTTCAATGCTTTCGTGTATAGAAGAGCAGACTACAGTTTTATTACTTTGGAACAAAATGGTAAACCCCCCCCCCCCCCCCGTAGAGAGTGGTCTTTCATTTTATAGCAGATAAGGTGTCATATGCTGCCAGTTCCTCTCTTCCAAGGAACTGATGGCCTGTGTACTGCAGAAGGGAAATGTGATGCCATTTCACCATTTACAGGAAGAAGCTAGAATAGCTGGTCCTCTGGAGACTCAGCTGTCCCTTAACTCCTCATTACAGGAAGGTAAGAGACAGGGTTTCCAATTGATAGATCATAGAAAATGAGACGACAGCACAATTGCAGTCACATTGTTTACGTGGACTTTATTTTATCTGCAAAGCGTTTGATTTTATAGGGGAAGGCCTATTAAAGGAGGAGGGAGCCATAATAAAAAGCGAAGACAGAAAAGAAATATATTTAATGGTATGTTCTATTAGAAGAACTTTAGAGATCCATTCTCATTGTAAACCACTCTGTTTTAATGATTTTGGTGTCATAGTTTAGAATCTGTGCTGTAGATCATATTGTTTTGTATAAGAAGAAAATGCAGCCTATCAACTATTGAATTTTATAATGTTCTTTGGCAGACATGTGCATAGCAATCAGTCTCTTCATCCTGTCACAGATGTCATATCTGTACAAATCTATAGTACCCTTCCATGGATGTTCTTACATTTAACCTAAAATAAAGATTTATTTATTATAGCTAGTCAAGACGAAAATGGTTAATGCTAATTCAAGCACTAACCTTTCCTTGCTCTCTATTTCTCTCTGTCTTTTTCTCACACATACCCCTCTTATATTAGTAATAGCAAAAAGAGCTGGAAAAAAGAAAGATGAGGAAAACTATGGTCAAAATGATATTCAACTTTTTAATATGAACCTTGATGAATGAAAAGAACGTATGAGAGAAGAACAGAGAGATTCTATTTCCTTGATTATTGAATGCTTGATGGAGAGGTGTGTTTGTGCTTGAACTGATGGATTATACTACATGAAAGAGGCTTAAAGCTATCTTTCTGGGAATTGGGTATGTCTAGTTTAATGAAGAGAAGGACGAGGGGGGACATGATAGCAGTGTTCCAATATCTCAGGGGCTGCCACAAAGAAGAGGGAGTCAAGCTATTCTCCAAAGCACCTGAAGGCAGGACAAGAAGCAACGGATGGAAACTAATCAAGGAGAGAAGCAACCTAGAACTAAGGAGAAACTTCTTGAAAGAGAACAATTAACCAGTGGAACAACCTGCCTCCAGAAGCGGTGAATGCTCCAATACTGGAAGTTTTTAAGAAGAGACTGGACAGCCATTTGTCTGAAATGGTATAGGGTTTCCTGCCTGAGCAGGGGGTTGGACTAGATGACCTCCAAGGTCCCTTCCATTATTATTATTATTATTATTATTATTATTATTATTATTATTATTATTATTATTATTATTATTATTATTATTATTATTATTATTATTGTTATTGTTATTGTTATTGTTATTGTTGTTGTTGTTGTTGTTGTTGTTGTTGTTGTTGTTGTTGTTGTTGTTGTTATTGTTATTATATGTCCCTTTCCTTTTTCCTTTTTCCTTTTCCTTTCCTTTTCCTTTTCCCTTCCCAAACAATCTTTGAATTGCATTTGATGAGTCCCTGCACATTTTTGACAACATTTTTGGGAACTGAACCATCTGTCTTCTTCTGATGGTTGCCCAAATCATTCAACTGGCTTCCGTGCATAAGGCAGGATGACAAGTCAAGGTTTACCACTCCTAGTCCATCATTTTAACCACTAGAACACACTATCTATCATGAATTACCGACAAACAACAATCCCTCCCACAGTATTATCTTTGTTTTAGACTAATCACTATATTTCAAAGTTGTAAATAAATTTATGAGTTCTCTAAAACTCTTCATTAGGCATAATATTAAACACATCAAGGATTAAGTTGCAAAGTTCTCTCTCTAAATAATGCTGAACTCCTTAAACTGTGACTTGCTTTTGTTTATTCATAGAAATGTGAGCAAAACTCATCCAACATCATTATTATTCAATGCACTGTTCAGTTACTAGAGTATAACCAGTTTTATAAGCAATTCACAAGTTACGTACATTTTAAAGTATCAAATTAATCAAAAAGATTACATCATAATGCTTCTTGTGATAATTTTAAATAAAGTACCCAAAATTTACATATTATATCTAACTTGATAACAAGTATTAATTTATCACTGATTTGTGTGTGAACTAGAAAGTTCAGATATTCATATGAGGCTAGAGTTGAACAATATCAGTCACATCTTTATAATAACAACAACAACAACAACAACAATAATAATAATAATAATAAAGTTGGAAGGGACCTTGGAGGTCATCTAGTCCAACCCCCTGCTCAGGCAGGAAACAAATGGCTGTCCAGTCTCTTCTTAAAAACTTCAGTGTTGGAGCATTCACCGCTTCTGGAGGCAGGTTGTTCCACTGGTTAATTGTTCTGTCAGGAAGTTTCTCCTTAGTTCTAGGTTGCTTCTCTCCTTGATTAGTTTCCATCTGTTGCTTCTTGTCCTGCCTTCCAGCGCTTTGGAGAATAGCTTGACTCCCTCTTCTTTGTGGCAGCCCCTGAGATATTGGAACACTGCTATCATGTCCCCCCTCATCCTTCTCTTCATTAAACTAGACATACCCAATTTCAGCAACCGTTCTTTATATGTTTTAGCCTCCAGACCTCTAATCATCTTTGTTGCTCTTCTCTGTACTCTTTCTAGAGTCTCAACATCTTTTTTACATCGTGGTGACCAAAACTGGATGCAGTATTCCAAGTGTGGCCTTACCAAGGCATTGTAAGGTGGTATTAATACTTCACGTGATCTTGATTCTATCCCTAACACTGTGTTGGCTTTTTTGGCAGCTGCAGCACACTGCTGGCTCATATTTAAGTGATTGTCCACTAGGACTCCGAGATCCCTCTCACAGTTGCTACTATTGAGCAAGGTACCACCTATACTATACCTGTATCTTTGGTTTTCCTTGCCTAAATGTAGAACTTTACTTTTTTCACCGTTGAATTTCATTTTGTTAGATAGCGCCCAGTGTTCCAGTTTGTTCAGATCCTCCTGTATGTTAACCCTATCTTCTGGAGTGTTGGCTATTCCTACCAGCTTGGTGTCGTCTGCAAATTTGATGAGTTCCCCATCTATCCCCTCGTCCAAATCATTGATAAAGATGTTGAAGAGCACTGGGCCTAGAACAGAGCCCTGCAGCACCCCACTACACACTTCCCTCCATGTAGATGCAGTTCCATTGAGGACCACATGCTGAGTACGGCCGGTCAGCCAGCTACGAATCCATCTGGTGGTGATGCTGTCTAACCCACATTTTTCTATCTTATCAAGTAGTAGGTTGTGATCTACTTTATCAAATGCCTTACTTTGTTCTTAATCCTTGAAGGTACTATCCTTGCTTGTTTAGTACAATGTCATAGGGGGAAAAAAGCTTTCTTCACATAATTTGGGTTATAAACCTGGAAAAATATCTTTATTTCTTCAACTCAGAATCTAGACTGAAAGACTGCCTTGCCTCATGCACAAAAGTAAAAACTGAACTCAGGTATCAAGGTGAGTCTTAAATAATTCAGATAGACATTTATCTTCATCCCTCTTCTATAGACCACACAAACATTCCTTTATATTATTAATCCAAAATCAAACCTCTGTTTGGTCTGTTATAATCCATGTCATTAATCAGAATAGCCACAAAAAATTTACATATGAATAGACAATTCTGTCTCTATTGTGATATTTCCATGAAGCCAGGTAGGGATAAAATGAGTTGAGAGTACCTAGGAAATATCAGGTCCAAGCCAGAAGTAGGGAAAAAAAGATGTTGGGATTTCTGGAGACTGGTTTTGACCTGATATACATGATCCAAAGGACTATTTTCAACAGCAAAATGCAATCCCATTTAGAAAGAGTAAGTTATTTGACATAACTATAAAGTTTAAAGGAAAGGTACAGAAGCTTTAACTAAGTTGCCTGATACTGGAACTCTATCATTAATAAAGTGGAATGGACTATTTTAAACCTATGTTATGGCTGGTTGAGAAGTCAAAAGGTTAAACTGAGATTGTTTAATAGAAATCTTATTAAAGCATACTTAATCTTAACATTACTGTGAAGCGTATTTCCTTCACTCAGCTGGAAAGCTTTGAAGTTACTTGAATTCCTTGTGGGAAGAATCCAGAGAAAGAAATATTTTGGAGAATATTAAAAATGCAGACTATATTTCCCCAAAGGATCTTAAACGCAGAAAAGCCCAGATTTTCTTAATAGCCCCAAGCAGAAACTAGGCAGAGGCCAGCTTTTAGAAATGCAGATGTGATAATCCTTTCAGAAAGGTTGGAGCCAGGAAGCTAGAAGTGGATGAGATTAGGAAGACATAGACCCCTAAAATCTACATACCCCACGCAAACTCTAAAAGACATGACCTTTGGGGACATAATAGGATTAACCCACCAGTACCAAAAAGGCACACTCAGACTCAGGTCAAAGTACATGACACAGGAAATACAAAGCCTCAAACAGGAATAGGAAACAATCTCAAAAGCCCAAGAAGGTATAAAAACCCATGACTCCCAGCAACATGTGGTCAGCTTTCCCAGAGCCACGCTTCTGTCTGGTTTTGCTCTTCAATAAACTACAACCTTCTTTCTAAAGCAGTCTCCATTTTGTTTATTCAGAGCTTGGACTGGACCCTGATGAAGATTTTTCCTTCAACATCCTATAGGGCAGTTAAATGAAATGGTAGCCCTCATGAAAGAATCTTGTCAGTTGTGCAAGCCAGGTTTTCCTTGGAAATTGACATGATATTTGTGGTGCTAGTTCATCCACTTTCCAAGTTCCTCCCCATCTGGGAAAGAGAGCAATTCTTTAGCTGTTGTTTCTGCTTTGTTTCCCATCTTTTGTTCTTCTGAGTTGGGACCTGTAATATCCAAAAGATGACCGCAGATGATGGGGAAAGACAAAACAGAAACAACATGGTATTCTGTAGCAAACTTAAACTTTGTAATCCTTCTTGGCTAATTATTTTAGGCAGGGGTTTTCACTTTTTTGGTTAGAAAGCTGTTTTTGGCCTTCATGTAGCATATCAGAGAGTCTCTCTCTCTCTCCCAAACCTGGTATGGCCAAGACAAAGAAAGGAGGAGTAGATAAAAAAGCATATTTGATTCACTTCAATTTAATCAAACATAAATATAACTAATTAAACAGAATAAATATTTTACCAGCTTATTGCATTAAATATTACAATAGGGCAATAAGATTGGGAAAAGCTTCAAAAATTGTGAGAGGCTTATGAGAGAATTTCATCCCTGATTTAGGAACTGGCAATCAACAGTCCTGATTTAGGACCCTCACCAATCAATAAGTAGTTTTTTCACTTCTTTCTCCTTCTCTATCCCCTGGCAGAAAAGTTGCAGGCTTAATAGATGTGATTTGGCAATGGCAAGATAAATGTAACAAGTGGTCTGCCCAGATAGCTGGAAGTTACATAAAAATAACAAGAAACGGTTCTTCCCTGATGTATTTGCTTTGTATGGATGGGCAAATACTGTATATAAACAGTTACCCAGTCAAATATATGCAAAAGGGACGGGTCACAGGTTTAGGTATGCCACTAAATTTTCTCTAACATAAATAGATGGGTTTGCTTTTATAACTATTGACTTGACATATGAGCCTATCACGAGACCATTTTTGCATGAAATAGCAAAACAGACAAAGGGAAGAAAGAAAACATGAATAGAAACTGAAATCCAGACAGTTCATTTCAAGCCAGAAAGCTGAACCAGTGAATCCACTGTGACACAACTAGATTAAAAATCATTTTATCTTTTTTCCATCCAGATATATGAAAAAGGAGAAAGAATATTTAATTTTTATAGGCTGTAATGATGTTTCAGGAGGAAATGATAAGAACAAGCTGGAAGAAAGGAAAGTAGACAATACATATGTTCAAATATATAGTAGACTTTGAGATAGTTCAATAATAATGCACACTTGAATTCATTGGGGCTGCTTTGTAGAAGAGAATCTACTCTTTTAGTGAGAAGCACCTTGAAGGATGTCACAATATTAGATGTTAAGAGTTACACATACTGTACCACCTTAAAAAACCCACAAAGATTATATAAATGCTTAGAAACCCACAGCATTCCTTAATTTTTATTATTTTCCTTGATTTTCATCTGTTCATTTTGTATAGCAACCATTTTCCATATTTAAATCTTTCTGTAGTGTAACTGTGACCACTATGAAAAATAATTTGTACATTCTTCATCCTTGATGGGGCAGTGACTATAATTCTTAGTAAGTCAGTACGATAGAATACAGATATTCATCTATCAATGTGTATCTACAGTACTGTCACAAGCTAAGAAAGAACTTTGAGAAAGTATTTTTTCTGAAATATTTGTTTTGATAGAATCACCAAGTTATTTCAAACCAAAGACAAAGAATGCATCCATCATAGAGAGCTCTTTTTTTTGGAAGTAGTTATCCATCACAGGATAAAGAAACACTCACAATCATATTTCCAATATAATACAATAACATTGCATTTCTAGTGCATATTCAGTGAAGGACATTTTCTGTTATTAGATGCTCAGTTTACACAAAATTTGTGTGACTAGAATTCAAACACATTACTTCCTTCAGCTATAATGAGGCTTATTTGCATTTTTTTAAAAGATCAGTATAAATTGCTTTAGGTTCATGAATACTATTTTTCCCAAAAAAAACATAATTTACAATTTTTGAAAAGCATTTTACTAAGCAAAAGGATTCTAAGCAATTGTCATAAATCCATCAAAAAGAGGTCATTGCATATAAAAATATGTTGAAATCAAAGCCTACCATACTGTCTGCAGAGCCAATCTATTTCTTGGAATAACAACACATTGTAATAGCCAGGAGTGTCCTTTTATATGAAGTACCTATACATTATTATGTATATTATGTGATTGATTTGAAGAAATAGGAAGGAAAAAAATCGAACAGGGAAATGCAAGTGAACAAGAAAAATGTGTTTGTTTTCCCTCTGTATATATGTATGAATATAAAAAGTTATATATATATAAAACTCTATAACTCTCTCTCTCTCTCTCTCTCTCTCTCTCTCTATCTATCTATCTATCTATCTATCTATCTATCTATCTATCTATCTATCTATCTATCGATATATATACAGTATAGATATATATAGATAGATATAGATATAGATATAGATAGATATATAAAGATCCGTTATAAAACAGAAACATGGAAGTCTTAAAATACAGTATGTCAGCTTCTATATTCTTACAGAACAACAATCTGAAAAAAGAGAAAAAAATATTTTGCATTTAAATTCTGTTTAGTAGTTACAATCAACAGTATGTTTCAAAGTCATAACTGAATCTGGAGATCAAGGAAACAGTTATTTGAAGTACAGTATGCAAGCAGTTTATATGAAGAAAAATAAATAAATAAATACTATATTAGAACCAGAAGGCTGAATCTGTTAAGCAATTCCATAATTATTTTTGTTTAATCACACATTTCCATCTTGAGGACAATTTGATGTTCCAGATAAATGACCTAAAACCTCACTTACCAAGCCACATTTACAAATCTCTTGGGAGGGTTTTTGTTCTTAATTTTGCACAACCCAGTCTTTTAATGAAAGCTTTGCTGGCTATATTTTAGTCCTGTGGGACTGCGAGTATTAGCATTAGAACTTCTCACATGCCAGACAGACAAAACAGAGTTCAATGGAAAATACTTCAATTTTAATAAAAAGTGCTTTATTAGCATGACAGAAAAGCACTACACATTTCCTAATTAGAGATATGCTAAAATCCTCAAAGTAAGATATCATAGCCGTTAAATTAGTGAAAATTATATAAATCAATGTAATTCAGAGCCAATGCTTACAGGTAGTCCTCAGCTTATGACCACAGTTGAGTCCAAAATTTCTGTTGCTAAGTGAAACATTTGTTAAGTGAGTTTTGCCCCATTTTATGACTTTTCTTGCCACAGTTGTTAAGTGAATCACTGCAATTGGTAAGCAACACAGTTGTTACGTGAAACTGGTTTCCCCATTGAATTTGCTTGCCAAAAGGTCGCAAAAGGTGATCACATGACCCCTGGACACGGCAACCGTCATAAATATGAGTCAGTTGCCAAGCATCTGAATTTTGATCACGTGACCACGGGGAGGCGGCAATGGTCATAAGTGTGAAAAACAGTCATAAGTCACTTTTTCCAGTGACATTGTAACTTTGAAAGGTCACTAAATCAATTGTTGTAAGTCAAGGACTATCTATATTTATTTGTTTAAATCATTTATATGGATGCCAATCTCACAACAGTGACTCTTGAATTTGCACTTCTGGCTGTGAGAGCCAACGACCTTCAGTTTATCAATGTGGCACTCAGGGCAAGAAAGTGAGACATAGTCCTGGCTAGGAGCCCCCAGGTACCACCCAAAGATATATGGAAAAGAATTCCTGCCGTTCCTTTGAGCCAACAAAATCCCTTAGTGGCTGCATACAGGAAAAAGGCAAGCAGCCCCTTTCATTCAGCTATAGCCCAACTGCTGCTAACCACCATGTGATTCCTAATAAGGTTTTAAAACATGATATTTTTCATGGAAACAGCAACAAGCAGCAATATGAAGCTGTCTTATAAGAGACGGCATAATGACAATCCTTGACATCTGTCATAAGAGCTACTGGTCATTCACTGAAAAACATTGCATGCCTGTTGCTCTCTCTCTCTCTCTCTCTCTCTTTTGTCCCATTGGAGCCAATGATAACACATAAAGCATCTCATGATCTTTGTACATGAAATGTGGAAATGCTCCAATTTTTGTAGAATTGACCATATACTTCCAACAAACTGCATTATGAAGTCAGGGCACTTTGAAACTCAAAAATAACCCCTAAATCAGACTCCAGAATTATATGGAAAACAGAAAACAGAGAAGTATACAGGAGTACTTCTGCCTCTACCATAGAAGCTGTGTACGAAAAGATTCAGTTTCATTTATTTTCCTTGAATAAATGTTACAAGGAAAATCACACTCCAAAATAAATAAATACAATTTTCTTCAAATCCGTTAAGATATACAATAGAGAAATCCAAAAACTGCCATACAATTTGCAATATATATATATGTATGTATGTATGTATGTATGTATGTATGAAATATACAAGGAAACATACATTGTGCTTAAGCATGTGTGCTTTAAAAAAAAGAAATAAAAGAGTTGGTAGAATTACGTGAATATATGAAAAGAAAACTGTATAGATTGTGACTGACCTCTTTCAGAGCATCCATACATATCAGGTCAGACTTTAGCATTAATCAGATCCCTGGCACTCTTAAAAATTGAACAAGTTTATGGTGCAATATGCACAATCTGCCACAAGAGTGCAACAACTAACCGTGCTTTGAATTGCTGTTATAGGAATCCAGTTACATAAAACAATGAAGAAAAATAGAGGTGTTTTTTCCCCCCCACAGAAACAACTTCAAAGATCAAAAGCTTGCCTGAACTTGCTTTTCTTTTATATGTTCCATTTACATAATATTTAAGCAGTATCAACTCACAGACCAATTAAAAAGTAGAGAGAAGCAATAAAATAAACTACTTAAATACAACTATGCTTCTCATATTCCCTTTCAGAGTAAGCAGTATTATGCAAAGCCCAGGAAAAGTATCATTAATACGAGGGCAATTCGGAAATAAACCTCAGTTTGGTTATCAATGACAGACACTCGCAGATACAGAATTTTTATTATACACATTAGAAAACTACAACATTACATTACCTTTCGACATAATCGCCATTCAAATTGAGGTACTTGTCATAACGTCTTACAAGATCTGAAATTCCTTCTGCAAAAAAATCTCCCGCCTGAGAATGAAGCCACTCTGTAACAGCATTGTGAAGTGCATTGTCATCATTGAGGCATTGCGATGCAAGCCATTCAAAAGTTCTTGGGTGCATCTAGCGGTGTGCGGGCGAGCATTATCGTGAACCAACACCACACTCCGTCAGCATGCCCCGACGTTTATTATGGATGGCTCATCTGAGTTTTCGTAATGTTTCACAGTAGACTTTGAATTGATGGTCGAACCATGCTCCATGAACTTCACTAGCAGTACTCCTTTGGCATCCCAGAATACTGTTGCCATAACCTTTCTGGCAGACAATGTTTGCCGAGCTTTTTGGGGTTTCTTTGGTGAGTGCGTATGACACCACACCTTTGATTGCTGTTTGCTTTCAGGGTTCACATACATCGCCGGTCAGAATTCTGTTAAGAAATTGTTCTCCTTCCTCGGCATAATGTGTGAGACAGTCCAAACCAGAACCCATTCGGTGTGTTGTGTGCTCCTCAGAAAGGAGTTTTGGTACCCAACGAGCACAGGACTTGTGGTATCCCAAATTTTCTGTCACTATCTCGTACAAAACAGTTTGAGAAATTTGGGGAAAGTGTAAAGAAAGTGCAGATATTGTGAACTGACAGTTCATGGACCCTTTTGTCAATTTCCTGCATGAGTTCATCGCTGACTACAGATGGACGGTCACTTCTTGCCTCATCAGTTCGTCCATCTTTAAACATGCGACACCATTGACATATGACACCTTCACTTATCACATTTGGTCCATAAACATTACACAGTTCATGATGAATTGCAGCTGCCAAAAGTTTTTTTTCGCACACAGGAATCGTATTACTGCACGCACTTCACATTTGGCAGGATTTTCAATGGCAGGGTTCATTTTCAATTGATCTAGCGGACGAGTCAATTGCAACACAACCTTCTCCTTCCACTCCTCACTGCCTGCTGAACTACTGCGCACGGCGCCATAGGATGGGCCTCGCTATCCCCGCCTATTTCTCGCACATGCTCAAACAGGTTTATTTCTGAATTGCCCTCATAGTATAGGAAATCAAGAGAACATTAAAGATATGAGATAAAAGAAAAAGAAATATAGCTAAAACTAGATGATCCCAACACCATTCATTCTACCTCTTACAGTGAAGGGCATTCCCCCATTCGCTCAAGCCTACTATGATGCAGGAATGTACTGAATGTCCAATCCTTCTGTCTCTCCCATTGCACATTCATCCAGACCACCAATACACAAAAGCTACAAAACCTCACTGAACAAAGAACAAGGAACTGATTTTTCCCAGCCCCTTTTGCTTAAAAAATGTGTGATAACTAATAGATGGGATGATTACTCAAGTCACCATCAACTCTCTTTCGGCTGAACTGTTTCTGGAATTCTGGCAAAAAAAAGGGAAAGGGCAAAAGGGGATCCTTCCCTGGTAAAGTCCAAAAGTCCAGCCACATTTTTTCTTGTGGAAGGTCTTGGCCTTGAGACAGAAAGGAGAGAAATTGCATGGAAATGGCAATAAGTGCAGAGGCACAGTGCAGATACAGCCTTGGTGTGAGGACTGCATAAGCCCCAGAGAAAGCTGATCTTGGAAAAGCAATAGATAAAGCTAATGCTGAAGAGAGACCATTGGCAGGTCTCCAAGGATTGTGGAGTGGAGAACTGCTTGAAGCTGCAGAGACAAGCTGATTTCTTGGGGAGCAAAGGTGGAGAACAGAGTTTTAGATTAGGACCTCTGAAGCTCCCAACTTGCATAAGCTCCATTTAAACATGTTATACTTACTTTCTGTGGGTGGGTCTGTCCGATGGCCTTGATAATTGCCTTTGCTGTTATATATGAAGTTTATTGCATTTGTGCACAGTAAACTGAGTTCTTGTCTGTTTGTTCCATTGCGAGTGCTCTTGAGCCAGAGAGCCCATAGATCTTTACCCAGTCTCCCAGTTGAAATTTAGGAGAGATTAATGTTTAAGATTCTGTGATTTCATCAGTGCTATGGTTTCTGTTATCCTTATGTCTACCTCGTTCAAAGGAAATCTAATTTTCCCTTGTTTTATTATCAATAAAAATGATTTTTAAATTATACCTCCTGTTCCAATTCCCCAAAATAGACGGGGAAGCTGGTTTCTCTGGTAACAGAGACGAGGAGGTGGAGATAAGGATTACATATTTCTATTGCTGCTTCTGCTGCTCCTGCTGCTTTTATCATCTTCCTCTTCTTGTCCAGCTACTGGCAAGAATCACTGTTTGGCATATGAGATCTGTCTGAGTATTAAAGGGGGAAGAGTTCAGGTTAAGGCACTCCCCCAAAATACATGATAGGGTCAGAAGTACTACATAACAGGTATGCCAATACATAAACAAGGGTCAGGGAATATAAAATCAGATGTAGGGACAAAACCAAAGCCCTCACTTGTAGGGACAGAGAGATACAGATGCAACCAGGAGGCCCAGTTTCCCTGATCTCTCCTCTGATACGACATATTCCTGTACCTTCTACCATCAAGCCATCCTTTCCCCCAAATCCAGAATCACTTCAGCAATACATTTTCTTCAAATTTTTCATCTTCCTTTTCAGAGATATCATCAACCATCAACCCCAATTACAATTTCCTTTGTTGAGTGAAGGTAAATATACGTGTCCTAGGATATCAGGGCACATTCAATTTTGCAGCTACTAAGATTGTTGGATGAGCAAGCACAATAACAGCCAGGGAAGTGATTGAAGCCTGGGAAACTAGCCCCTCATCAATCAACCGGAATGCTGATTTATCACCAGCCTATCAAGTACTTAGAAGACGAGGGCTGGGCAACATTAGCAAATGACAGCTAACAACTTAAAAGCCAGCCATCAACACACCCCAATCAACATCTAAAAAGCCACATACAACAGGCACTACAAATACCACACACAAAACAGCACACACTCTGCTAGAGAGAAGTTCCCTGAAGATGGGCTCCAGCATGAGTCCAAAAGCTCAGAAGACAAAACCTTTGGTCCTGGTGACCGACCCAGGTTGGATCCTGCAATTTAGTTCATTTTTCATTTATTCCATTTACTCTTAACCATTGACAGTTTCTTCTTCTATTTGTTCTCTCTATAAAATCAATCTTAGCATTCTTCGTTCATACTGGTCAGTAACATTTGTATCCAGTCCACACTCATTTAATATCCATACAGAATTTGGCTCTGTAACTTTTTATTGTATGCCACACCCTTCATACGTAATCCATTCCCATGACATTCAATTTTTGATATATCCCACTGTCATTTCCACCTAAATTGGTATCAATATTTAAGTTTATATGCTGCCAAGAGTTGTTGCAACAGTGAAATGAGTAGTATATAAATAGCATATAATAAATAAATTTTATATAGAGCTATTTTCACTTATTTCAACAAACATATATTCCTTGCAACACCTAACTATTATTCCAGTATTTGCCCATCTTAAAATTTCTATATTTTTGCATCTTTAGTACATATTTTATCATAGTACACAATGTTATCTACTTCTTCAAGCTTTCCTCCCTATAATGTGCTACTTGCTATTGTTCCTTCCATTTTCCCCTGTCAAGAGACAACTTTCTTGGTCATTGATGTATTCGTTTGCAAATCCTTGTCTCTCGCTGTGTCATACATTCTGTCTAACCTTCACTGCAAATCACTCAGGTTCTTAGTCAACAACAAAGCATTATCTGAATAAAAAAGTGACACATTCATGACACCAATAGACAAACCTTTAACATCCCTACAAGCATTCCTTATACATTTATCCATGAATGCAACAATGAACAAACCAAAGTGTTGTCAAAGTGACTTAAGCTTCATGATGCCATTGTGCAATGATGCAGTTATCTAATTTGTATCAGACACATCAAGGCATTATGATGGTACCTAGTACTTGCAGAGACATATGGAGAAAGACTTCAAATCATAATTGGAGGGGTCAATGTGAAATAATTCACCTGACCCTTAAGCCATTTAGAACTTTACAAGGGTAAACCATCAATCTGAATTGAGCTTGGAAACTTAGCGGAAGCCTCTGAAGAGATATAGTAACCTCTTTTATGGATACAAAGAGACATGACTTGTTAGAGGCCATGGGAATGTTCCTTGACCTTGTTCCCAAAGCTGTGAGACTCTTCTCATTCCTGCCACCGATGAGCTGGCAGGTCTAATACAGGGAGGTCTGCAGGCAGAAACTTCTAAGCATGCAGGCTTCATCAGATAATCTGATGGTATTTATTAGATATCAGATAGCTCCATATCTCATTGCTGTCCTCTAACATCATCTGGATCTTTGTAACTTGGATCTGGGATTCCCTAGATGACCAGGTACTTTATTTTATCCGTACTTTCACAAGAAAGGAGCAGTCTATTTAAGGCTTGTTTGTTTTTACTGGTAAGTCTTATTTTAATTGTTTACTGTTTCTGACTCTAAGCTTCTCTGGCATTTGACTGAATTACAATATCAAGATATCCCATTATAAATAAATCTCTCTTTATTTACTGACTATTGCCATGACAAAATGTAATTTACTGGCTGGCAACAAATGGAATTAAATTGGATGCTAAATACGTTTGGCATTGCTAGTCTTAGCCTCTCTTTCAAAATATCTGCTGGCATGATATTTTTGAATCATTACAACTATTGTCTCTAGCTGTTTGCGTGTGTGAAATAAACATGCACAAAAACGGAATTGGGTTCTAAGCTTTCTTAGAAGACAGAGATAAACAGGACTTTCTTGTTTTTTCTTTGAAGACATTTCACTTCTCATCCAAGAAACTTCTTCAGCTCTGACTGGATGGTGGGGAATGGAAGGATTTATACTCCTTGCAGACAGCTGGTCATTTGCATTCTTTTACACAGTCATTTAGGCATTTGGAGGTGTACTTGTGTCCTCAGGGTCACCTGAGTAGTGCAAATGTGTGTAAAGCCTTCTTGGCTGCAGGATGTTTTCTATCCTGTATCCAGGGCTTTTTTTGTCATAGAATGCCCAGAACGGAGTTCCGGCACCTTTTTTGGATGGAACCTTGTAGGGTAGGCAAGGCGGGTTGTATGACATGTGTGAGTTCCGGCACCTTTTTTTTTATTATTACAAAAAAGCACTGCCTATATCCCTTCACTGTTGAAGACAGGCACAGGCTGTTGGGGATGAGTCTGTGTTGTCTGCATCTCATATACTAAACTGCTGACAAAACAAGCCTGCTGAACAGCTGTAAACTACAATTTCCCCCACTGTAGCAACGGTCCCTAACTCCAGAGATCCGCAGTTTGGCAAATATGAGGAGGTATCAAACTTAAATGCAATTATAAGTAAATATATAATGGTGCAGAATTGGGTGAAAGATTCCACCTTCATATATGCTTATAGGATTTAAGGAAGCAAATGCCTATTAAGGAAAAGAGATCTTGATGGAAATGTTGTCCCAGTGACAGATACTATTGATAAATGACAAGCTGTGCATCACAATGAAAAGAATGAAAACTATACAAGTAGTATAAAGAATAAAACAAATATAGTGCTGTACAAGTCAATGCTGCAATTGCAACTGGAATGCTCTGTGAAACTGGGTTCCTTATGTGTCAAAATGGATATTATAAAACACTAAAAGAAATCCTGAGAACAACTCCCTAATGCTTGGATTTTTAGCTTCGAAAAAGGTCATGTGCAATTATGATTGCTGTGGAGAAAATGGACAGACCGATTGTGCCTGATGGAGAGATAAAAAAAGAATTGTTATGATAGAGACATAACAATAGCCATCAACATGGGCATATTTAGAAGAGAGAATATAACTACATGGAGAATGAAACTATTGGTGGCCATTAGCTTGAGTTAGATTTGAAGTAAATTGAACACTGAATGCGTACTATTATTTCCTGTTTTAACAACTAATCAGATCCATTCCTGAGAACTACTATGATAAAGCAAAGAGAAAAAAGATTGTTTGGGGAAAAGACTCTAGTTAACACATGCCTAGAGTTGCTATCATTCAGTTAGATAACCCCATTGTTTTGAAGTTATTTCATGCATTGATTAAATTGCTTATGTAATTCCAATTGTTTGTTCAGATTCCGTTCCATCACCTCCTCCCCAGTCAAACAGAGTCAATAGAAGTCTCCAAGATTCACAGATTCCTCCAAGGCAGAAGTCTGAAATTCCTTTTCCCTCAATCCCCCAGCTGGAAAGAGTCATCCAGGCTGGGTTCAGTGCAGTGACCTCCTTTTTGCTTCTTGTCTTTTCCTTGCCAGATAAATTTGCAATTGGCTGGTCTGCTATTTTATAACCTGCAGCTGTAGAAATAAGATTCCCTGTTTCCTTTTAATGTGATTCAGAATGGCATACTGAGCTGGACAATCTTACAGCTATCAAAATAACCAGGGTCTTAGTTCTTTGGTCATCGCTTTGAACTTACATTTACATATGGAATTGAACTGGATAGCAGGAGTACAGGGAAAGTAAATGCATGCTCCCTGTCATTCTTGTTACTTTAAGAATTGGAAATACACTAGCTAGAACACTGTAATACAATTAACTCTCTTTTAAATTCCACATAGAGATGTATCCATTTAAATGGAACTTGAAAATCATTGTTTTGTAGGGAACAAATTAGCAACTGTTGTTACTCAACCTCAGTATGATTCTAAAGCAGCTCAAAGTGATATCATCTGTTTTCCACAATATGCAACAGTATCAGATAATTGATTAAACAGTAGTCAGTAGGAGAGGAATCATAACAATTAAATAGAAAATGATTGATTGACTAACTGGATAATTATGCGTCATCAAATAGTCAACTGTATAGATAGATTTTCTCTAAAGGAATGTGTCCCCAAAATTGTCCTTAAAATCTTCGAATGATGCACTTATCATAGTTGTAATTAAATCCATTCACCTTGTTGCTGGTTGTCCTCTAACTTTCTTTCCTTCATCTTTACCTAGCACTATGGACTTCTCAAAACAGAATGGCCTTCATAGAATATGCTAAAAATATGTTCATTTGTTTCTTAAATGAAAATTCTGGTTTAATTTGTTTGAGGATCTATTTATTAATTTTCTTGACTATCCATGGTACTCTCAAGACCCTTCTTCAACACCAGCATTCAAAAGCTTCAATAGTCTTTCCATCCTGCATAGAGGCCCAGCAGGAAAAGCATTGCCAGCATGATTCTAAACTTTGTAGGTATAGACAAATCACAGCATCTGAACATTTTTTCACTCCAAGGCCTTTATTGCTGCCCTACCAAGAGTTAGTTTATAACATATTTCTTCTTTGGTGTTCCTTTACTGGTAAAAGTTGAACCAAAAAGGTAGAAGCTATCCATTATTGAGTCGTCGTGGCACAGTGGTTAGAATGCAGTACTGCGGGCTACTTCTGCTGACTGCCAGCTGCCTGCAGTTTGGCAGTTCGATTTTCACCAGCTCAAGGTTGACTCAGCCTTCCATCCTTCCAAGATCAGTAAAATGAGGACCCAGATTATTGGGGGTAATATGCTGGCTCTGTAAACTGCTTAGAGAGGGCTGTAAAGCACTATGAAGTGGTATATAAGTCTAAGTGCTATTGCTATTGCTATTATTTCAATGTCTTTTGTTATCAGTTTGGTTTTCTTTTTATTCAGTTGTAGTCACACCTTTTTCATGCACTCTTTGACTTTCATCACTAGAGTTTTCAGATGATTTGCATTTCTAGCTAGCAAAAGTTATTGATGTATCATTTTCTAATTTAAAAATATGCACATCTTCTTCCAATCTAGCTTTCCTTAGTACACATTCAACTTATAGGTTGATTAATTAAGGAGAAAGTGTATAGCTTTGTCCCAAAGGTGCTTATCCAAAAGACAACTGGACTTTCTTGGTTTTTCCTTGAAAACATTTTACTTCTTATCCTAGAAGCTTCTTCACTTCTGGCTTCAGCTTGGATGAGAATTGAAATGTTGAAACCATACTCCTCCCCCCAGTCCGCAGAAAAAACACCCTCTATGGAGCCATCCCTGGTACCCAAAAGTTTGGGGGCCACTGTCATATAGTGTTTATATATTATCACTTTAGCTCCTTGTCTGGCACTAGAATTTTCTGGCAGTCCTTGCAGTAATCTGCACATTTTCATCCTCATGACTAACTTTGTTTGGGTTGTGGACCTACAAGCTGGACTACTGCCAGCTTCCAGGAGAAAAGCCCAATGCTACGGGTGCATGGCTGAAGAATGGGCTCATGTTCCTAACACTTTTTTCCTTCTCACTTATGTACCGATTACTCACACATCTCATTATTAGTTACCCAACAGTTAGTCTTGCTCATATTGCAACATTCTTTGTTTTTTTGTTTTTTAAGATAAAGTAGCACAAAATGATCCCTGGCCAATTCTACTGGGAATTCTCACAGCTTGTTTCTTTCTGAGAAAATACATCTTGCCATCTAACTGTTATACAGTGATTAAAGCCAGCAGTCTTCACTGAAAATTGTAATCCAATGAGCAAATACAATCACTAGATCTGAAGAAGCAGAGCTCCTTGTAACTTACAAAAACCTGTGGGGAAAAAATTCAAAGATGAATCTTCTAGCACTATTGAGCACCTTATTGTTATCCTTCCATAGGCTTACAAGAAGTAAATCTGTCCAGGTGTGTCCTCAATCAGCTGAAGACAACTATCTTGACTTCTGCTTTGAAGAACTCACTTTTTGCATCTCTGCCATAGTAATACATTATACACATTTAAAAGATATTCTCTCTTTTGCAGGGAATTCTGGAAAACAAGGACTCAGGTAAGTTTGATTTATATTTATAACTCTTTTATAAATCATTGTTTTCTCACTCCTATGGATAGAATGCGTCTTCCTCAATTTCAGGTCCCCTACCAGAGATCTGGGAGTTTGAGGGTTCTGTGCAATATCTTAGCTGTTCCTAGCAATGCACTATTCTGTACAGAGAGCTTTGATATTGTTCCTGTGATCTGTTGAAGTCATTTTCCCAGCTTAGGAGTCACAACTCCCAGTGCTCCTACCACCACTGGAACCACTTTGGCCTTTACTAACCACATTCCACAAAACCAGTTTGGTCTAGTGGTGAAGTCATTAGGCTAGAAACCAGGAGACTGAATTCTACTCATGCCTTAGGCATGAAAGGCTTAGGCTCAGTGATTCTCTCAGCCCAACTGGAGAAAATAGGAGGAGCAAAGAGTATTATCATGTCACTGAGGTAAGAGAAAGAGGCAAAAGTGCGGAGAAAAGGAGAAAGAAAATCAATATAAAGAAGTGACTTCTGATTTTCTTTTACAACAGTTCTAAGTAGATTAACCTCTTACTTTATGTTTACAACATTACTAACATTTTCTGTAATCTATTTTTTTCTAATCACCAAGGCTACATGTCATATCATTTTCATCTTTTCTGTTTTGTACACAAAAACCAATAAGAGGTTCCAGTCAACATTAAACTTAGACAGTGTCTTTTCTCCAATCAAGGTTGTCATTTTGGCTATCAGTTAAGTTTTCAATTTTGTGCTAATGTCCCGAATTATAGCAGATTGTTTCTGGTTTATCCAGATAAGAGGAAAATTGTCAAATCTTTGAGTTTATAACACCTTCCCTTAATCTGACATATGGAAATAGAATTCCTGTCACATGGGAGGCTTTCTTCCTCCTTCTTCAAATTACATAAGTCAGTATGGTGGCTAGAAAGTATCGCCCCTGTAGGACTGTGCGTTACCTCATAAGTAAAAGCACAAATCACTCCAAAGCCACGTTTTGAAAAATTTCACAAGCTCCTTCTCAACAGCTCTGCAGGAAAGTCTTCAGACAATTAAAAAGAGCTCAGACAGCTGAGAGCAGGCAAGTGCATGTTATTATTCCCTGTTACTCTTCATAGACCCTCAAGCACAAAAATACAGCTGTTTTAAACTCTGGTGCAACAGCTAATTTCATAGATGACATCTTGGTGCATTTGGATTATCAGATAATCCTACTAGTTGAAATACAGTAACTGACAAAAATAATTGCTTCAAGGTCATCCTATTTTGTAATGTAAAACTCCTCTACAAGAAAAAAAAATGACCAAAGTAATTCTTGCCACTCCAGACCACAGCTTCTTTCCATGTCTCCATAGTGCTGGACATAGACTGGCTATAAAATCATAAGCGTAATAGCTTCTGGAAGTAAGGGACTATTTTTTTTTCATCTCAAAAATATCTGCAGTGCCATTTGCAGGCATCCCATTCTTTTCTTTCTCTCACTCCTGCACTTCTGCTTGAATTCTTTTCCTTGCAAGAAAAATACAAAGATCTCGCTGATATTTTTGCAGAAAAGGGAAAAGCTATCTTGCCCTCCACACATTGAGCTTGTGAAACCAACGTGAAACCAAAAGACTAGAACCAGCTAAAAGACACTATTCCATATATATTCAAGAGTTAGCTATTTAAAAAGACCCTCTGGATGACAATCTGGAGAAAGGATTCATCTGCCCTTTGTCTTCATCCACATCTGGATCATTAATTTTTTATTAAAAGAGAATTCTTCTTTGAAGCCTATTCATGATTATAAGCTGCTTAACCATGTGACAGTTGGGAACCACTACTCTCTGCCACTTATTTCAGATCTACTGGATAGCCTTCAGAAAGCAAACATCTTTATTAAACCGGACCTGAGAAGAACTTACAATTTGATCCCTATGAAAGAGGGCCATTAATATTTGACAACTTTTAGCACTCAATCTGGAAAATTTGAGTAATGCACTTTGGAATGGTTAATTGCTTCATAGTCTTCTACTGATTAATGGATGGAATATTTTCTGATATTTTAGGTGAATATGAAGTGTTTTACATGACACACTGATTTTTTTAGAGAAGATCTGTCCTTATATCAGAGTCATATTAAAAATGTCCCATAATACCTTTGTCAACACAAGCTGTCTGCTACATGGATAAGGGGTCTAGGATGTTTAGTCACCGACCCTTGGCCGCTCCCCCTTTGCACCCAACCACCTCAGCTGATTTACAGTCAGCTTTCCTCTTCTGCTGGCCCTCCCCCGGCCATTCTCCATGGCCAATGGACCTCTGGTCCTCCACCCTTTGCCCTTCTGTGGAACATGGGTTTAGCTAAGTGCAATCAATTCACCCATAAAAAGAATCTAGAAATGTAAAAAAAATCTCCAGTGTCTGAGGGCTTTGTCCATTTTTATCAATGATTCATCCCTAATTTTGCAGAATGCCCCAAACTATTCACTCAGCTTCTGAAAACAAGACAACAATTTAAATGGTCCACTCAAAAGCAAGCCACCTCCCAGGACTCAAAGACTCAATTTTAATTCTAGCTGCTACTTAGAATTTCACTTACCCTTGGACTATGCTTTCACGGGTGCTCTGAAGGTTTCAACAATGGTAGGAGAGGATCTCTTGCTTTGCAAATTTTGTTCCAAGCTTCTTTTCCTAGATGAAAGGAACCAGGATATTTTCAATAGACACTATCCATAAAAGCAGCATTTCAACTATGGAAATATTTCTCAGAGGGAACAATTTACCCCCTACAAGTACCCACATTACTTTGGAACGCCTGCAACTGGCACATATACCCTCACTCTACATTAGTTCAGATAGGCACAATTTTTCTCTTATGTTAATTTTTATATTGTCTGTGTTACACTAGAATTGTTGGATGCACTGCTATGCAAGCCTGAATATGATATTTCTTGGTAATACTCAGCACCACATTCTTAAAGCAGAATAATACAACTAACATCACTACTGCCTAAAAGGGCACCCATAAAAGCTAGGAATGGGGAGATAATAGATTTGTTAATTAGATTCGCTTGCAACAAGAACAAGATCCACACACCAGGGTCAAGAGTGAGGGCTGATGTCAAGGACTATGCTTCATCCTGTCACATCTGTCACAGGGCTAAGACTGTCATGACTAAATACACCAAAGTAGTCGAGTTGCTTCCATCCCTGCTTGGACTATGGATTCCAGTCTCTCTGGATGTTATAATTAATCTTCCAGCTGTACAAGGGTATAACACTATTTTGGTGGTAGATTTGTTTATCAAGGTGGCTTATTTTAATCCCTGCAAGGAGTTACTAATAACTTGAGAGGATGCATAACTTTTTCTAGGCCATGTTTTTACAGAAGCTGAGTCAATTGTGTGACCTCAGACTTCAGCACTCAATTTACACCCAAGTTTTGGAAGGCTCTTCTCCACTTCCTGGACATTTGTATTCATTTATCATCCTCTCATCACCCAGAATCTATTGAACAAGAGAAAAGAAACACTTGATCAGTGTTTGCATTGTTATATCTCTTACCAGGAGGAAAATTGGATTGAATTACAGTATTGCCTCTTGCAGAATTTTCCTATAACATCTTGCTGCACTCCTCTCTCATCATGTCTCCCTTTCAAGCAATTTATGGCTACAATCTCCACATATTAATTCCAGCCTCCATTATTCCTTGAGCAGCTTTTTCTAGAGAGACAGGCTGCTCAACTCTTATTAAAGGAAAAGCTAGATTCGGCCAAGGGTGTGTAAACAAATATAACAAAAGTTCAAAGTCAAGACTGCAGCGAGATTGTGATGGGGGATTTGGATTACCTCCCTCTAAGTTTTTACGTTCTTCTTGCCTAAGAAACCAGACTCAAAATTTATTGGCTGTGTCCTTGTTATGTATCAAATTAGCTCAGTGGCCTTGTGCCTATAGTTGTCTATAATCTTCACTCAAGATTCAAGTCTTTCCTTGTTCATGGGGAGTTGCCCTGTCCCTTGCATTTTGTACCTGTCTCCCCACCTGACCCCCAATATTTCTGGCAGATGAGGAAGAGGAATGCAAAGTGGAATGTATTCTACATTGTAAACACAGAATGGAATTCTTAGAATATCGTATTTATTGGAAGGGCTACTCTGAATTAGAGAGGTTGTGAGAAGAGATTGTCTGCCAGTTCCCTCTGAAATTCTTACACAAGCTCTGTCCCACAAACTTCAGAATCATCCAGTGATGATCCCCAAGACAAAGGGGAGTTTTTGTTTCCTGCCACATTAGATCCTCCAGTTGCCAGTGCTGGACAAGAGGAGGGAGTAGGCACTTTCCAGCTCTATCTACTTTTCACTTCTGGACTTACCTGCTGACTCTGGCAAGCTGATAGACCCATCTATTGGTCAGAAAAGAGGTATTATTATGTATCCATTGCCATTGATGGATTCCCATTTTCCTAGATGGGAAAGGGCAGGGATTCTGACTGGGGAGGAGGTGTAAAATAATGTAAATTTGACCTTGTGATTAGGGATGGAAAAAGCCATTAAGGGGGGACTTCTAGAAAAGGTTATTCAGTGCTGAGAAAGAGGAAAGCATGAGAAAAAAAATAACTCCTTGACCTTTTTGTAGCACAACATGGGGCAGACAAAAACTTGGTTCAAGATTTCATTATTCTATCTGACTATAATAAAGAATATCTTTGGAATCTCTGCCATGCTTGTTTCTTGACTCTGCCTACCTCCGAGGGCTGATAATATAATTGCACAGGAGCTGTTAACATTTTTCAGTTGTTGCTCTCATTTTTCTTTGCAGGGGAAACTGAATTTCACCAAGATGATATTGTTTATAAAAGAAGAACACAGAGAAGTGCCATGAGCTGTAGTGGAAATTGTTTCTGGCCCAGATCAGAAGATGGCCTGGTCAAGATCCCAGTTAATATCTCTCCTGATTTTTGTATGTCTCAGTCTCTCCAATGAGCATCCTTTCATACAAAAAGAATTAAAGAACCATTTTCAATAGATAGCAACAAATTGAAGCTATTACTGATACTTTCTACAATTTATTCAGGTTATTTTCCTATTCCTGCTGACCAAGGTCACAGCAGGCCTGATCATGATGCGAGTCATTGCTAATAGATAGGATTCTTTTTTTTTTTAAATATATTTTATTAGATTTTTATAGGGGTAAAAGGGTTACATCAGAGTGCTTAGGAACCACCGTGGAGGTGGGTATATTGAACATCCAAAAAAAAAAGAAAAACAATCACAAATATATAGCCCAAATCAATTCATTTAAAATTCCCTCTCTAATTCCCTCATTTAGTCTTGCATATTCAAATTAATACATTTCTATATAAGCTTCAAACAATCCTATCAAATATCACTCACATTTCAATTCTAAAGATCCAGGTCCTGTTTTTAAGCTTTACTAACTTACAATTACCATATTCCAATTGGCCTTAGATAGACATATTATTAACACTTCGGGTGTCCTTTTTTTTTTACATAGTAATTATATCTGGTATATTATTCCCGCAGTAATATTCTTATATTTTCTTCATTAATACCATTTCTTCTCTTGTCACCCATCCCTCTTATTCTCCTTCTATTTCAAAATAATTATCTTATTTAGAGTAAAAATATCAAACCAACAAATAGATTTCTATCTAATTTAAGTATATATTCTATCAATTCATCTATATCTATGAAAATCTTTTTAAACCAGTAAATAAAGTTTACCTCTCCAGTAATTATCATATCTAAAACAAAGTATTGTTACAAAGGGTATCCTCTTAGAAATTTCACATGCTCCATTAGTTATTAACTCAGTCAAAAAATCAAAGCCTTTTTAAACCCATTAAATAAAACTTTAAAATACATTTTTAAATCTAACTCTAGGTTTCTTTCTGTGCCATATCGGTTTCCATAATAAAATTCCTGCATCATCAAACCACAATATTAAAAGGTCCATATTCTTTAACGCTTCAAATTGGTCAAAGTTCTCTTTCCTTTCTTCTAGTAGCCTTTGGATGGTAAAAGCCGTTTTATTCCATGTTATATTTGCCAGTTGTTTATCCACCTTATCACAATTTTCAATAACTTGTATCTGAGTGTCAGTCTCTGTTGATGTTAATGCTTCAGACATCTCCGTTAAAGTTATTCTTTGATCGTCAAGCTTCTCTATAGATTGCGTGTGGAGTTGTATAAAGTTAATTTGTTCTTTGGTTTCCACAGTTTCTTTCAGTGTAGTTTCATAGTTGAGTTGTTGACGTGGTTCCTCTTTAGGTTGTACATATTGTTCACTAATCTCTTTAGCACCAATCTGCTTCTTCTGCACCGTTTTTCGGTCTATAATTTGATCTGTCAAAGTTTGAAAGTAAGAGTTCATATCCTCTGTGGCTTCCAGAATTTTTCCCAATATGAGCTCATAGTCCAGTTGTGTGTTAGGTTCCATATCAGTAGTAAAAAGATTTTTTAATCTTTTAGAGAAGGCTCTATTTCGTAGAAATCAAACAAATGTTCACCTCCAATTTTCAATAGACCAGATCACCACACAGCTGTTTCAGTTATCTTATGCTTATCATCTTTTGAAGGTCAAAGCCATCCCCAGCAAAAAAAATATACAGTTGCAGTACCACGTTTCATCACAAGATGTCCTCAGCAGACCATAAAATCTTTTTTTCTTTCCAAGTTAATAGATTTTTTATTTTTCGTGTTGAAAAAGATGAAGAAAGGCCTCTCCAAAGTAATAGATGCGTAGTTATAACAATAATAATCAAGAATAAAATGTTTTCAGGTCCCCTCAGTATTCCAAAATTTAAATAGTCCATAAAAATTAACTGGTTTATTTATTTATTTATTTTCAAAGCTGTTTTTCCCGAATGCCCAAACGCTGCTCCCTCACAGCAGGGAAGTAATTCAAGCACAAAAGCTTTTGACAGGAGAGTGATTAGGGAAAAAAGGGGTAGGAAAGGTCTCACCCGGATTCTCCACGGGGGTTCTTTACGCTTAGTTGTTCTTCTGGCTTTCAGCTGGTGCGGCGAAGTGATCGTCCATTTTGCTGGCCGATCTTTCCTCCGACGGCCCTAAGGAGATAGCTCGAACTAAGGAGAGCTGCCGCCCTTCCCCAGTCAAGCAGGGGCCTCCTCAAGCGGTGGTCGCCTCTACGGGGCAACTTTCGACCCGGTTAAGGGTCTACCGGCGGAGGGAAAGCAGCCGGTAGGAGAGACGGCTCTCTCCGTGCGACTGCGCGTGCCGCGATCCGGAATCTGAAGCCAATAGATAGGATTCTTATTCAATCAATAATAGCAGACTTTTACAGTATTGTTTTTAATTTTCCTATTTAAACTCTATTAGTGAATTCTATTAGTAGAACTGTATTCACATTCTAAGAATAATTCCAAATGAAGAAAATATCTGTAGCTCAAGATTGAACTGTGGAGTTCTTGGTGCTCTGTGAGATTGGTTGTTTCCTTACAGATGTTTCATTACTGAACTAAGTAACATCATCACTACCTAAAAACTGCAAGCCTCAATAATATTAGCTGTAGTACTAAAGTATATTATATACAGCCCAAGTTAGGTTCAAGTGATATTAAAGACAACTGGAATTCTTTTATCTCCAAATGGGTTTTGATGATATAGCTAAGATTGCAAGGGATTCAGATTGTCCTGGAATCAATAATAAAATATTTTCACATAAGAACCCACCTTCATACAGAGTCAAACCAATGGTTTAGCTAGCTCAGTACTGTTAAAACTACAAGGCAACAGCTCTTGAGGGCTGGATCACTTTTAAAATAATTCTTGATGCCTATAGCAGGTCCTTCTCAAAGGGTTCTCTGCAAAACTCTTCCACTTTGGATGCATTTGTAGCAGTGGTGGGATTCAAATATGTGAACTACTGGTTCTCTGTGTGGATGCCACTTCCGGACGTCCATTCTGGGCCTGGGCAACAAAAAATTAGCTACCAGTTCTGCCAAACTGATGTGAACCGACTGAATCCCACCACTGATTTGTAGGAGGCAAATATGATAATTGTTCACCATAAAACTCCTGCCCTACCAAGGTTCTTAGTTTATACTTTCATTGCAACTGAAGGATATAGTGATTAAACACATGGGAAATAATCATTTGAATACTGTTAAATTAAATTAATTCAATTAAAGGAAATTCAGCTTTCAGCATGCCTGATCTCTTCCTTTGTCTGACACACTGAAATGCTTTTGCAGTGTGACTCCTGGCGTACCATTCACTGGTTAATATTGTTTTGGCTTAAAAAAAATGCAGATCCTTAACCAGAAGGCTCATTTTGATAGGATCTCGTGGTTTGAAATGCTTAAAAAAAGAATTGCTTGACAAATATTTATATGCAAGGGATTTCAATCTTTATTGGATGCATGGAGTGATAGCAAAATACTGGGTTGTTCGTAACATGGTCAGATTAGGATTTATTTGCAAAACGTTTTCATGATAAATACTATAGAATGGACATAAACTTAACACAGTTATTAAATTGTTCACATGGCTTATACAAATGGAACCTCCCCCTCCTTCTCCTCCAGACTGAATTCCTTCAGGGTAGTCTTTAAAAAGAATTAAGTCTTGTGGGCCTTTCTATATCTACCCCAGAGTCTTATTCACTTGGTGGTGGAGACACTAACTCAAAATCATCATCATCACCCCATATTCTTTTTCAAAGATATTTCTCTGATCATTCTGATAGAGTTATTTCAAATTTATGGACTTTCATCATTCTAAGTACACAAACAAACTCATGCAGATGTGATATCAACATACATTTCAAGTGTGTTGTAACTTCCCCCTCTATTAGCCTATCCTATCCCAACAGAAAGGCCTCAAAGGAATACTAGTTTCCAATTTTCTAAACTTCGCTGAAGTTTGGAATCCTTTGCCAAATTGTAACTATTTCCTAGCCGTGCGATAAGTAAGGGCAAGAAAAACCCTGTCATTTGAGTGGAAGCCATTTAAATAACAACAGCAGCAGCAACAACAACAACAACATTAAAGCAATCTTTCATCAAGCATAAATTTTATTTTTCAGAAGCAAATGTATTTACTGTTAGAGTAATCCCCAGAAGTGAGCAGTTTTCCCATATCAGCAAAAATGATTTTCTTAGAACTTAACATAATGTACTGTATATGAGTGCATTCATTGATCTCTTCTATAATGTTTTTGTTTCAGCGGTGGAGCACAAAGATGTGATAATTAAGGCAATGGAAGAATTTGTTACCCTGACATGCATCCGGTTTATCAAACACACAGTAGAATATGACTACATAAACATTGTCCCTGGAGATCAGTAAGGAACATTTATCCTTCAAGAATTAACAATGTATTCCTTGAATTATTTCTGCTGTTGTATTTCTACATTACAGCAAAGATTCGTGGTGTAAGATGTGAGCACATATTATGTGGATTAAGCTCAATATCTTTCTTAACAAAGATAATAATTTATCAACTCAATTCCTAGAGCACAGGGGAACTATTTTTTTTAACCACAGAACCCTACTTGTTAAAACTGCAATACAATGATATTGAATTTCGAACCTGATGCCTTAAACACAACACAGCATAGACTTACCTGTCCTTTTATAGACAATGATTTTATATTCCTTAGAGTATAATTTACAGAATGACCGCTTTCCCATTCTGTATTATCAGATGCTGGTCCTACTTTGGAAAGATTGGAGGCAGACAGCAACTCAGCTTGTTGAAAAATGGCTGCATATATAAAGGGTTGATTCAGCATGAGCTCAACCACGCACTAGGTTTTCTACATGAACAAACCCGCAGCGACCGAGATAATTATGTTAAAATTAACTTGGAATATGTTGCCAAAGGTAGGCATGTTAGCACTCAGACAACATTTCAACTGTTGCCTGAAGTGAGTGGTCACGTTGGCATTTCTGTTTCTTACAACTGTCTGTCCATCAAAGCATTCTGGACATAATAGGCATTAAATCCATTTAGAATTGTACAGCTGTACTCATATGTATAGGTACATAATAGATGACTCAAGGCAATTTAGCCATAATCAGGGAATGGGTTTACAGCAGGGGTCCTCAAACTTGGCCACTTTAACACTTGTGGACTTCAACTCCCAGAATTCCCTAGCCAGCCATGGCTGGCTGGGGAATTCTGGGAGTTGAAGTCCACAAGTCTTAAAGTGGCCATGTTTGAGGACCCCTGGTTTACAGTGAAGATTTAATTAGGCCTGCAGTAAATATCTGGAAAAGTTCAGACTTCTCTGAGATTGCAAAGCTTTCAAAGCAGCCAGACTGATTTCAAAATGAATCTTTCTCTGTAGGGTAGTTCTCGACTTAGGACCATCATTGAGATGAGAACTTCTGTCACTAAATGATGCTGTTATTAAGTGAGTCATGCCTGATTTTGCAACTTTTTTTGCCATGGTCTTTAAGTGAATCACACAGTCATTAAACAAATCCAACTTTCCTATAGATTTTGCTTATTAAAAGTCCCCTGGGATGGTCAGAAAGGGTGATCACATAGCCCTTGGGATGCTGCAATTGTCCTAAAAGCATATGCCAGTTGCCAAGTGCCTGAATCATACGCATGAGAACTGGTTGTAGGTTACTTTTTTTTCAAAACTGGTGTAACTTGAAACAGTCATATCAAATAATCATAAATAGAGGACTACCTGTAGTTTTTCTGGGTATCTGCTAACAATAAATACAGTTAATATAATAAGTAAATAAATAAATAAAATAAATAAATAATAAAAACTGAGCCAGCAGTGTGCTGCAGCTGCCAAAAAAGCCAACACAGTGCTAGGCTGCATTAACAGAGGGATAGAATCAAGATCACGTGAAGTATTAATACCACTTTACAATGCCTTGGTAAGGCCACACTTGGAATACTGCATCCAGTTTTGGTCACCACAATGTAAAAAAGATGTTGAGACTCTAGAAAGAGTACAGAGAAGAGCAACAAAGATGATTAGGGACTGGAGGCTAAAACATATAAGGAACGGCTGCTGAAATTGGGTATGTCTAGTTTAATGAAGAGAAGGACTAGGGGTGACATGATAACAGTGTTCCAATATCTCAGGGGCTGCCACAAAGAAGAGGGAGTCAAGCTATTTTCCAAGGCGCCTGAAGGCAGGACAAGAAGCAATGGATGGAAACTAATCAAGGAGAGAAGCAACCTAGAACCAAGGAGAAACTTCCTGACAGTTAGAACAATTAACCAGTGGAACAACCTGCCTCCAGAAGCGGTGAATGCTCCAACACTGGAAGTTTTTAAGAAGAGACTGGACAGGCATTTGTCTGAAATGGTATAGGGTTTCCTGCCTGAGCAGGGGTTGGACTAGATGACCTCCAAGGTCCCTTTCAACTTTATTATTATTATTATTATTATTATTATTATTATTATTATTATTATTATTATTATTATTATTATTATTATTATTATTATTATTATTATTATTATTATTATTATTATTATTATTGTTAAACTGTAGTGTAAAAGCTATGTAACTATGCTTTTCTTTGTTCATATATGGTCTTATACTAGAAAGTGCCCTGATTTGCATTGGTCTGAGCCTCCTGGACCTAGAGGTTTCAAGATGGCTTGGCCTTCAATGAGGAAAATGAGGAGGCATAGGTAGCTTTAGATTGTACATTAGCTATGGATCAGTAAAAGGCACTGCACAACCTCTTTTGCCCTTATTGGGAGTCTTCTGAGCTAGATATCCTTCAAACCTGAAGCTCCATGTTCAATTCTTTATGGATCCTTCAATCCTCCTTTATGGAGGATACCTATCTTGAAGAGGTCCAATAAGGACAAAATTGGACATGGGGTGCATCTATTGGTCAGTAACTAATATTATATAACATCCAAAATGTATGTTAAACTTGTACCTTCATTTGTGGTGGGAAAATACAGTGCAAATCAATACTATTTCTGATTTCCAGAAAGCATAATAAAGACAAAGATGCTTTCAGATGTCTTCAGAGATAAGTGCCTTAAAGCATGGAAGAAAGCTTTCCTGATCTTTTTCCATTTTTATAGAATAAAGGCTTTACTCAGATGTTTGAATCTAAGTATTCAGTTCCACCCTGAGAAATCATGACTCCAGAGCTTAGATATTCCTGCTTTCTTTTTATTTTATTATTAAAGGATTAGTGGCCATGTAATAAAGTTTACTTAGTCTTGCAAATCACGCATGACCACACCCAATTTTATGACCTTTTTAGCAGTGGTTGAGAAGCAAGCCCAGCAGTGATAAAGCAAACATGGCAGTTGTAAAGTGCCTGTGGTAGTTATAAAGCGAACGTGGCAGTCATTAAGCAAATCCATTGTCTGCAATGACTTTTTTTTTTTTGGCTGGAAACCAAAAGTAAACACTGGTTTCAGAGAAAATACGTTGTACTGTACAACGGAGGCATGTGACTACCAGACGCTGCAAACAACCATAAATGTGAGTCAGTTGACCGTACCCAAAATATGATCACATGACCATTTGGCCTTTGGAACTTCAAATCTGGGTTGTAAATAGTCCTGGGTGGGGGGGTTGGCGGTAACTTCAAATGATCACTGAGTGACCAGACAATCATTTGACTGAGATGGCAATAGCAATAGCACTTAGACTTATATACTGCTTCACGGTGCTTTACAACCCTTTCTAAGTGGTTTACAGAGTCAGCATATTTTCCCCAACAATCTGGGTCCTCATTTTACCAACCTCAGAAGGATGAAAGGCTGAGTCAACCTTGAGCCCGTGAGAATCAAACTGCGGAACTGCAGGCAGCCGGTTGTCAGTAGAAGTAGCCTGCAGTACTGCATTCTAACCACTGCGCCATCAACGGCTCATGGCATAGAGATGGCATAAGGCTCCTGTCTTAAGCAGGGGTTGGACTAGAAGATCTCTGAGGTCCTTTCCATCCTTATGATTCTATGGCATAACTTAAGGACCATCTGTATTATCTTTATCACAATGGTTGAATTCTCTCATCTATTATATATATATATATATATATATATATGTTTTCTGAGGTTTTCACGGGTGTTTGTATGTAGGTCTTTGGTAATTCGGGTTTTCTTTCAATTTTACACGGGAGAAAACCCGAATTACCAAAGACCTACATATATATATATATATATATTCAATAACACAGTCCTCGATCTCCGGGAGAAATATAAACCAGCTGTTTATTGTTAAAAAGTTTAAAACAATAAAAACAACTATTTACAATATTAAAACAACTTAGCTTTCGCTGGTCCCCTGCCAGCGTCCTCAGAGTAAAGTTTTGGGGTGAAAATTACTTTTATAAACCTTGCTAGCCTAACTGCTTACTCATTGACCGTGTGATAGGGCCATCCGTCCTGGCTGACCGTAATTGCCTTAATTGTCCCGCCTCCTCTTTTTTGCACTCCAGTTCTCCAACCTTCCTCCCTCCCATCCTTGTCAATCCCCTCCTTCCTGGCGTTGCTGCCGTTGGCTTGCTTTCCAGCTGCTCCCCCGTACTTGTTCTGGGCCTTACACCCAGATCCGGTGTCTTAGATGCCTTCCCATTGCCGCTCCCCTCCTTTCCATCCCGTTTGTCTGCCCGTTGTTCCTGTCTTCCATTATCTATCCCTATTAGTGCTATTTCCTCCGATTTCCTTCCGCGCTTGGATGTGCGTGCGCACAGCTGTATCCCGTCCCTCTGCCTCATCTGCCTACGATCAGCTGGGCTATCTGCCGGCTCACTCCTGAATTCACCTCCTCTCATCCTTGCAGATCCTATCCTTCCTAATGTTGCTGCCGTTGGTGCGTTAGCCAACTGCCTCACCTTCCCCCCCTCCTTCTTATCCCTTTGAACCATCCGCTGTACCTGCCTTCCATTATCTATCCCCCTGGGTCCTATTCCTTCCAATCCTTCTGCATGCCTGGGTGTGCGCATGCACAGCCGCATCCTATCCTTCTGCCTCATCTGCCTAAGCTCAGCTGAGCCACCTGCTGCCTCGCCCTCAGTTCCCCCCTCTCCCTTCCTTACCGATCTTATCCTTCCTGGTGTCATCGCACCTGATGCGCCTTCCACCCCCACCCCCACACGCGTTTTGGGTCGCGCGGCTAGGTCTGGCATCCTCACTGCCCCCCCATTGGCCATTCCGGGCCGCACGTCCAGATATGCTTTTAATGTCTGATATGCCGGGGGCAATTCTACGTGTCGATTAATCGAGCCCGCATCTGAGAACCAGGCCTCCTTCAGTAGGCGCCCTCCTTTGGAGGCATCCTGGGCGATGGCTTTTGCCCCCATGAAGTCAAATGAGTGTCCATTATTCACCATATGCGTCCATATTTGGGAATACTGCTCCTGCCTTTTGACGGCCAATTTGTGTTCATGTACCCTGGGTTTTATCCGTTTGGCCGTCTCTCCCGTGTAATTACACTGGCAATCCTTGCAGTGCACCCTATAGACCACCGATGATTTTTCCTCCTCTGGCAGTGGTTCCTTAGGGCGCATCGTTTTCATACGGAGTGTTTGGTCGGGTCGGTGGGCCACCCTGATGTTATGCGGCGCTAATATGCGAGCCGTTGCCTCTGACACCCCCTGGACGTAAGGTATCGTTGTCCAGGATATTGTCCCTAGGTCCTCTGGTGCTCTCCGGGGTTCCTGGCGCTTACTATATCTTTGGACAAAACTGGCCGGGTAGCCGTTCCACCTGCATACCTGGTGGAGATGGGCACGTTCCACTTGCTTGGCCTTTTTGGTACTGCAATGCGTATCTATACGTGCAAATAACGTCCGAATGCATGCGATCTTGTGGGCTGCCGGGTGGTTGCTCGTGTAATGCAGCATCCTGTCGGTATGGGTCGCTTTCCTGTATACAGTTGTGTGGAGGGTGCCGTTGGCTTGGCGCGTGACTAATACGTCCAGAAAGGCCAAACTACCGTTGGCTTCCTCCTCCGCTGTAAATTGTATGTCCGGGAACACCGCATTCAATCTTTCCATAAAGGCAGCTTTTTCAGTCCGTTTAACGATAGCGAACGTATCGTCCACATATCTGGCCCAAAAATCTGGGTGGTAAACGGCCATTGCCTTAGCCTCCAGGCACTGTAGGACCGCCTCAGCGATAACACCCGAGATGGGAGACCCCATCGGCGTGCCCTTGATTTGTTCATACATCGTGTCCTGGAACGTGAAATGTGTTCTCAGACTCAACTGCAGCAGTTTGATGACGTCTTCCATCTTAAGGGAACCATGACTTTGCAATCCCTTTAGCTGTAATAGATCTTTTATAGTTGAAACAGCCAGCTCTTGTGGGATAGATGTGAACAACGACGTCACATCAAATGAAATCATGGTCTCATCATCTTGTATTCTCACTGCTTTGAGTCTCTGTAGGAACTCCTGCGACGATTTTACCGTGGTTGTACCATCCTCTACTAGATGCTGTAGCCGCTGACTTAGCCATCTAGCCAGGCCAAACATTGGTGTACCCCTAAACGCCACAATGGGTCTTAAAGGGATCCCCTCTTTGTGTATTTTTGGCAAGCCGTAGAATCTCGCCATTGCCGAGTCCCTAGGCCGTATGGCCCTCAGCTCTTCTTCATTCATTCCCCCCCGTCTTTTAAGCCTATCCATGATTTTATTGAGCTGATTCTTCATGGACGTTGTAGGGTCTATCTTGGTCACTCTATATGCACTGGTGTCGTTTAGTAGGGACTGGGCCTTGCTGTTATATGTGGCCCTGTCCATGACAACCGTGGCCCTGCCCTTATCTGCCGGTAGGATCACAATGGATTTGTCCTTCCGTAGCTCCTCTAGGGCCTTCCTCTCCCCTGCTGGTAAGACGTGGTGTTGTTTGTGGTTCATGAGTAGCCCCGTGACCCGCTGCCTTATAGAGTTTTTTTCTGCGTCGTTAGTAACCATGTTTTGTATTGTAGGTTCCACGGCTGCGATGAAATCAATGGGTTGGGCATCCATCAGATTAAGGCCCGTATCCCATTGTAGTAGCCTGGTTTCCTCATCAGTGAGGCCTCTTGATGACACATTATGGACCAGTCCGGAATTGTGGTTGTAATTATGTGCTCTTTTTAGGGTCTCCATCTTTCTCTGGAGCGTTTCAGTCTTTTGCTGGCGTGCCCTCTGTGTGGTTTCACATATGTGCCGGTTGAAGGTCTCATAATGCTGTTGTGCCAGTGTGGATCGGCAGAGCTCCTGGCACCTCCGAATCCTGGGCAACCCAGTATTAATGCGCCTGTGATGGTCATTAATTAAGGCACGTATAGTCCGGCGCTGGAATTGCCGGACTGCCATCTGTGCTTCTATGGAGTTCACCACCGGCCTCCTACGCAAGGATTTGGGTGGCAAGTCATTGCGGATGCAATCATGTAGGAAGGCCAATTTTCGGTAATTAACGGCCTCCTGTTTGGCAAGGTTCTCCCACCTCCTGGCTTGGAGCAATACTGCTCTTCCGTAAATGTCTTTGATAACTGCAAAAATACGAATCCCGGGCATATCTGTTCAATAACACAGTCCTCAATCTCCGGGAGAAATATAAACCAGCTGTTTATTGTTAAAAAGTTTAAAACAATAAAAACAACTATTTACAATATTAAAACAACTTAGCTTTCGCTGGTCCTCTGCCAGCGTCCTCAGAGTAAAGTTTTGGGGTGGAAATTACTTTTATAAACCTTGCTAGCCTAACTGCTTACTCATTGACCGTGTGATAGGGCCATCCGTCCTGGCTGACCGTAATTGCCTTAATTGTCCCGCCTCCTCTTTTTTGTACTCCAGTTCTCCAACCTTCCTCCCTCCCATCCTTGTCAATCCCCTCCTTCCTGGCGTTGCCGCCGTTGGCTTGCTTTCCAGCTGCTCCCCCGTACTCGTTCTGGGTCTTACACCCAGATCCGGTGTCTTAGATGCCTTCCCATTGCCGCTCCCCTCCTTTCCATCCCGTTTGTCTGCCCGTTGTTCCTGTCTTCCACTATCTATCCCTATTAGTGCTATTTCCTCCGATTTCCTTCTATGCTTGGATGTGCGTGCGCACAGCCGTATCCCGTCCCTCTGCCTCGTCTGCCTACGATCAGCTGGGC